>OY723396.1:16228917-16828917 GCA_963210295.1 Ophion ellenae | reverse complement strand
TTAGTGATTCACAACCCGAGTCAACAAAATATGATCCTTGACAATATAGAAAATAAGGAATTGGGAAAAAATCGTTAACTCCCGATGCAAACTTCAAGCCCACTTGAAAATTATCACTTTTGAGCCCACTTCGCAACGATTCTCACTCTAGGACGTTGAACTTCCGGTTGGAATGCAACAAGAATTAGATCTTAATGACTATTTTTTGCACGATTTATGCCGTACGAATCGTGTGAACGTTTCTTATGGATTCTTAGACATTTACGACCTCAATTTGCAAAAAAAGCTCTGGATAGTTATAAAAATTGAGAAATATGAAGAAAAACAGTTGCATTGCAACGATACAAACTTCAACGTCGTTCTCATTCTGGAGTAGACTTCAAGCTTTGTTTTACCCTATAAAATCGAAAAGCTCTCTCACTCCGTGGCTGTCACGCATATGGAGAACAGTAATTATCCTCGTATAGTTTGTAAAGCTTACAAAGCAAGATCCGTTCATATATTTCATCATGAAAAAGTGATGCTCATCATTTGACCCCAATTACCCCGGAATATTAGCAAAGTCTGTGTGAAAAAGGTGAAAAAGTCAGGCAATTTCTGTTTCAATAATGCGCAACAACCATGGTCTTCCTTCTCCTGCAGTTTGGCAACGACGGGGACTACAACGCACCCTCGAACAAGCCGAACACCGCGGTCGCCCCGGAAGAGGAAGAAGAGTGGTGAAGAAGAAAATGGACGCGAAAAAGCGGCGTAGCGCAACGACTGCGTTTCCGGCCCTCGGAGATCCCTCGACATAAACTCAAAACTGAGCTCGTCCTAGTTGCAACGGGCCAAGTTCCTTTATCCTTTCTTCTTTCTTTATTTTAAGTCTTTTTCTTTGAAACGATTCTCGAGAAATGTCGAACGTATTCGACTGGATTCGTAACACGAAAAACAAAAAAAGCCGGATCATTCTTCGTGTCTGCGACATTACCGTTAAACAGTATTCGAGAAAGCGGCGAGCCGAGATATCCTAGCCAAGTAGGGTAATTGCATCCGTTCAGTACACGCTCCTCGGGGCCTCTCTCGATTTCTCATGGTGTTCGATGCGCCATTTGTAGCAAGTAAAACCATACGTTGATAAAATAAGGCAACAAAAAAAACAGCGACGACAATTGCGCGAATTTTCGAGGTCCATCGCGCTAAGGCAGAGACAGAAATAAAGTTGCCATTGAGCGTACGAAGGATCGAAAATGTGGACGAAGTTTTCGCTGGTTATTAGAGAATTGACAACGTACGTAGGATATATAAATTTCTAGTATATATATATATATATATATATATATATATATATATATATATATATATATATATATATATATATATATATATATATATATATATATATATATATATACATGTGTGTGTGTGTGTATACACCGGGCATCCCCTTTCAATCGTACACCTGATTTATCTCGAAAACTACCGCACCGATCAAGTATTAAGTGTAGTGATACTTTGAGGGTGAATGGGGGACTCGAAAAAAAAATTTGATCGAAAATTCAAAATGGTGACGTTAAGACACCGGACATGTTATGAAGAATGGAAACGATTTTTTTCACCAAAAAATTTGTAAAGCCACGGCTAACAACTTTTGTAGGATATTTAAAAAAAATGAAGTTCATCATTTTTAGGTTACAACACAATTTTGTACTATTTTAGCGCTATTCAGGATGTACCATGATGCGGTAAAGTCTTTAACATCCCAAGTGTAAGTGTGCGTGTGTGTGAGTTTTTTTGGATTCGTTCGATGACCCAAACAAGGATTAGCTCCCTGCGGCTAGTCACTTCCGTTATCAAACAAATCTAAACAAACTCACAGCCGCACACTTATACTTGGGATGTTAAAAACTTTATCTTCTCGTGGTACACCTGGGTAGCCCTAAAATAGGCAAAAATGGTGTTCTAACCTATAAATTATAGACATCATAAAACTTCGAAAAAAAAAAATCGTACAAAATGTGTTAGTTTCGGCCTTATTGATTTTTTGGTGAAAAAAGTGATGCTCCTATTGAAAAAAACATGTCGGCCATCTTAACGTCGCTATTTTGAATATTGCACTGAAAAAGATTGTTTAACGTCCCCTTTTGAACCCTAAATCTTTTGGTATACTCAATACTTGATCGGAGCAGTATTATTCGAGATTAATCAGGTGTAAGATTAAAATGGGACACCCGGTATATATATATATATATATATATATATATGCACACACACACATACGCTCGTCTCAAGTATGAAACAACACATTGGTGACAGTTTCATAAATTTTCTTTTATAATAAAACAAAGTATTATAACGATATCGTACAAATCGATAGTTTCACGTTTATCTTTATTCTCAAAGCTCTGCGAGAGGTCTCTCCCCACCCCGAGATGATTAATCGTACAGTAGTAAGGTCTGAGGAAAAAAACCGAAAGACAAGACAAAATCTGTACTTACCGTCGTTCAGAGGCACATCCATGAGATGCAGATCCTCGTCGTTGAGCAAAGAGGAGAGGAATCCGTCGGTGGTTTGATTGATGGTATCGGAAGCCGGCGTGTGGTAGTACATCATGTCACTTGGCTCGGACTTGTATGCGGCACCGTTCTCACTTCCCATTGGTTCACTACTGTTCGTCAGGTTCATCGATGTGGCCACCGCTGATCCAAGATTCGACGGTCCGCCTGCATTCGTGAGCAGTTTAGTTTGGGGATTACAATGGAAAAAACATGCTAATCCAACTCGACTCGTATCTCGTATAAATTAGGATCAATGCCGTTTATATATCTCCAGGCAAAAAAAACGATTTCTTACCTCTCGTAAAAAATGAAAATAACGTGCAAATTCGAGCTAGATAAAGCGGATACTCACCGACATTATGATAAGGTCCGGTATTGTTGAGATCGCCAACCGGAGGCGCGAGGGTCGCATTGTGCAGGAGAACGTTGCGCTGAGCCTCGTATTGACTGTGAGGAACGGGATGTCTGGAGTATCCGGAATGGCCGGTGTGGCCGAAATGATCGCCGGCCCCTTGCATGTGAAACAACGATGCTATGTCCTGCCATCGTTGCTCCTGCAGTCGCTGCTCCATGCTCATAGGACGCGGAAATGACACGCGACTCTGCAAGATCAGAGGTAAACGTTGTTATATTTGCGACGTACGTTTCGAATATATTCAAATGGATATGATTGCATTGGGTATGGATGTAAAATTTATGTGAAAAGGTATGTGTGTTTAGGTCGTATCGATGGATTAGCTGTCACACCGGACGAATTCCACGGGCGCGTCTACCTGTCAAGGCGTCAACCGGTTATAGACGAACCAACGTGGACGAGGGGGCCAGAGAGAGCGAGGAACCCCCCCCCCCCCCCCCCGCCGATCGCGTAGGTGTCTGGGCCACACAGAGATGTTCGACAATATTAATCTTCCGCGAGAGAGAGAGGATATGCCGTACATTTCTGCCGGAATGAATCTTCACGAAGGCGCGAGAGCTCGTCAATCATTTTTCTCTTCTGTCCCCATACGACAATGAATATTACTCGATCGTGGTATGTGAAGCGCGTTAGTAGGGGCAGGGAGTGAGAACATTTTGACTAAATGGCGTGAAGGATCTTGATGAAAATAAGAATTTGATGAAATTGAGCGAATGTATCGTTTTCGGCTGAGAGAACACCATGGCTGTTACGCATATGGAAAACTCGGAATTTTTTTTCCGCTTGGAATGATCACGGAATTTTCAAGATTCTCTGGAATTTTTCCACTATTTAAATTTGGAAATAATTACGAAAAATGAAGCCGACTTGGAAGAAAAACTGAAAAGTATAACTATAAATATTATTAATATTTATATTATGTTTTATTATGTACAAAAAAAAGTTGTCAGTGCCAAACATTGAAAATTTCAAAACAAAAACTCTTTTACTCTATAGCTCTATACATTTCCATACGATTTGTCGACACACAACTACACAATTATTATTCTAGTTAAGTGTTTATATATATATATATATTTTATTGGGACCGACAAAAAATTCTGTTTATAATAAAAAACTGGTTCTGTATTTGTTTTTAATGTTTTTGTTCAGATTATTTTTCTTTCATTTTTTTTCTTCAAATTTTTCTTTAGGATTTAACATTTTCATATATTTGATCTTAAATACAATTACGTTCTTCATATGACGCCAATTTCCCTTGAATATTTGCAAAACCTGGAAAAGTCAGGGAAATTCTGAGTCAATAATGCGTAACAACCATGATGACGATTTAGCTATCTTTGAGAAATCTCCTTCCCCGCGTTCAATCACCAAATGAACATTCGCAAACTGATAATCTACTTAAAACATCGGATTGAAGTTTTCATCGTTGAACGAAACGATCCTGGGAGAAAACAGTAAGACACATGCTAGCGCATTCATCCTTACCCTTGGTCTTACTCTCAATCTTATTTTTATTCGCTACATTCTCTCTCTCTCTCTCTCTCTCTCTCTCTCTCTCTCTCTCTCTCTCTCTCTCTCTCTCTCTCTCTCTCTCTCTCTCTCTCTCTCTCGATGTCCGGCGTAAGTAAGGCAGTCCGACCGTGTGCATTCTAATGTTCGCGCACACTTCGGCCCGATACACGGAGGACTCTAATGCGCGATGCGCGGAAAAAGAGGAGAAGAGGAAGGTGAAGATGAATAGGGAAGCTGCGCAAGGAGAACGCGCTCTCGGTGAAGATTGTTGGATTGTTGTCCGGTGCATCAATCAGCTTTGCCACGGTGCAATCTGTCGAGGTTGCTCCCCACGGGATTTTGCACGATTCTCACTTGTCAGAGCACCTGTCGAGTCCAGCGCGGAGAGAGAATCAAGCGGGGAATGTAGGACGAGTACTGTCTCCGAGCATCAGACGACGGACACTCGTGAACCGTTCATACGGTGTTTGAATAATGCGAAATTCGTGTTTCACCCTTTTCTTTATACGATCGTGCTGCAGAAAACACGTTCCGGTCGTTGACAATTAGCGGGAATCTTTACAGAGGATCTTGCTGCCTTGGAGAATACATCGAACGCGATTCGAGAGCGCTATTTTGAGGCATTTCTCTCGCAGAGATTCGTAGAGCTAGTCGCAGCGGTTGTAGATATGCAATGGGGGAGATAGGAGGTTGACAAATTGCATTTTCGAAAATAATTTGTATTCAATAGTATCATCTTTTAGCTATATTTCCTGAAAATTTCATTAAAATATTCCCACAATCGAATGAGCTACAGCTTCTAACAGTTGGCTGGGCGAGCGGAGCGCCAACATACTTCCAACTTTAAACGCAATTTCCTTGAAACAGTTTTCAAAGTCGGTGGCCATGATATCTCGAGAACCACTCGATGGATTGTTTCCAAATTTACAGGAGATACGATGAGAAGCATTTAAAGGTCGTTAACGATCTCACTTTTTAAAAATCGATCTTTATTTTTCAATAGTTACGTAAGAATGACGACTTTTTTCATAGATTTTGCATGCTCGAGTTTCAATTCGTCGGCACGGTGTTGAAAAAGAATTATTTCTTGACTTGAAGAATTACTTGTATTTATTGTTAAATCGAATAACCTGTTTGGTTTTTAGATTTCGGATGGACCGTTTGAGTTGGATAGTGTCCACCGCCAAACGTCGAGAAAACAATTTTCTTAAAAAAATGAGTTTCTTTTTCACCAACCGTGTCCCAGAGATATTTTTTTTCGGAATTCGACCATTCTCTTCGGACCTCTAGGTAGATGTAGCCCCTTAAAAAGGCTCAATTACTTTTGAAATCGAAGCTAAATGTGAAATGATCCGCTAGTTCCATCTTCACAATTCCAATCAATCATTTGATCACAACCGCAATATTATTATTTCCTATGTTGCCTCGTAAGCCCTTTCGGCCTTTTACGAATTAATTTAATTTTTAGGCCTCACACTTTACTGTTTCCAGTTCCTCAAAAACCCGACCAGAGGCTTGCCCACATACTGCACTACTGTGTTTAAATTTGCAACGAAATAAAATAGAAAATCTTTTGAAATGTCAGTTTTTGTGAGTTTTGACCTTGAAAATCAAATTTGCGGGTATTTTCACTTTCACATTCGTGATGAGCGAGTCAAAACACATGGGTACACGAAATTCCACATTAATCGGCGGTATGGGCTTTCGGAACTTTATCAAAAAATGATATGAAATCCCATAAAGTTAGATAGTTCAAAGTGCATTTCTGCTTTAAGGGGTCTTCTCACTTTAGACGCAAAAAAGGCTATTTTCATGAATTTTGTTAATGGGCTTATATTATAGATATTGATATAAAAGTTGTTGCACTTGATAAATACACTTTCGAAATACATTACATTTTTTTAAATGTACTTATGTAACCCAAACAAACCTTAAACGCGTTTTTTTCGAAACAACGTTTTTCGACTGCTTGTTGATAAAATGTTCGAAACTACTGAACCCATCCTTATGAAATTTTAACCACATATTCTTTAAAACTATAGCTATAGCGCAGAACAAGGATTTTTCAAAATTTTCATATTTACTCATTTTTTTGCCAAAAACTGTGAAAAAAACACGTTTTTTTTTGTTTTTTCGAAAAATGTCC
The DNA here is from genome assembly GCA_963210295.1 of Ophion ellenae. Classification (NCBI taxonomy): domain Eukaryota; kingdom Metazoa; phylum Arthropoda; class Insecta; order Hymenoptera; family Ichneumonidae; genus Ophion; species Ophion ellenae. The sequence continues at coordinate 16,822,300 of OY723396.1, read as the reverse complement.
GCCATTTTATTATTTTTGCATATATAAAAAATCGGGTGATACGCGCTATAGTCGTTAACATACTGAATCTAAAACCGTTTGGTTTTTTTGTTTCGGATGATCCATTTCCGAGATTTCATCAACAGCCCAGACCTACAATTTTTTTAGGACATTTTTTCACTACCATTTTCGTCTACAAATAGTGACTTGAATAAATTTGAATTTAAAAAAATGTATTTCGAAAGTGTATTTAATGAATGTAATAACTTTTATATCAATATCTATAATATAAACCAATCAAAAAAATTCATGAAAAAGCCTTTTTTTAGCGTCCAAAGTGAGAAGACCCCTTAAGATATTCGAGCCAATACACGGACAAAGATAGTGAGCAGACTTACATGTGTAAAACAACTGTTTTTCAGATACGGGGCAACACTTGGCCACTTCAAGAATACCTGTACCGTTACGACCCCAAAAATCGTCCCGCCGAACGAAAAATTGGCTCATCCGGTTGGCATCCTTAGTATCATGTCTTCAACGAAAAAAAAACCTACGAGTGTTGGCCGAGTCACGAAGAGTCAACGATCAATCGATCAATCCGCTACTGTCGTTCCCATCTACGAATCAAGGCTTGGGCCAAACGTTCACCCTTACACGATGGGACGGTTTTCTTGTTTTTCTACGTGGCCTCGAACGTCCAGGGACTCTGGGCAAACATTGTGACTGAAAATATTGTGAAGGGCGATGAGGAATTAGGACTATCGGGACGATCGGGAACACGAAGGTACGTCAGGTGGACAGGAGAAATATTTTGATATCCGCGACTTTTCATCTCCGAGGGAGGAAGAAAGAGAGGCGAGGAGAAAAAAAAATTCTCACGGTATTCTTCGAGCCAAGGAACAACCTGTTGAGCCGAGCAATTTACCGACTAATACAAAATCCGGTACGTCGCCTCTTTTATGCGCGTTTTATGCTTTTCTTTCTTTATTATTCTACTCTACTAGCCATTTGCTTTTCTCCGCATGGAAGTCAAGCTCAACGAGACAGGACGAAGGAAATTCGTCTCGCAACATCCTAGAGATCAACATCGAGAGGTGGAACAATTCTTCGTTGGCCGTGTTACCGGCGTATTTACACATTTTACAGTGCATAAGTCTCTCCACGACAGATGTGCATCTCGCGTTGCGGAATTTTTCATCTCGCGTATATGTATATAAATATATATATATATACGCGGAACTCTCCGCGGTGTCTCGTACCGATCGACACGACTGTTGTTTGTTGCACCCCCCGTTGTGTACTTTACGAGCACTCGTTCGCGCGTTTCGTCGTTCCCGGTAAATTGCGACCTTCTTACGCACGACCGGAAACGATAATTATTTGCTTCGAATTTGCCGTGGGTCCTTTGAATCGCCTACCCGATATCTTCCGATCCGAAACCTTTTTCTATTAGTAACACTCGTCGTGTTTGTCTTGCATCGAGGGTAAGATAAAATTGCAGCGAATTGCAACAACAAAAATATTAGGACGTTGAATGAGTTCTCGCTGTTTTCCAACAGATGGCGTTGCCAGAACTCCGTCCGTGTAGTTTAAGATTGTCACGCATCTATAAAAAAGTACTATAAGAAAGGTTGAATTTCAACGTATGTCATTTCGCCGAAGTGTAGTTTACAACGTCGTAAATTACACTTAACGGCCGACGGTTTAAAATTCCTAATTTTAATGTTCCGAAATTACAACGTTCGTCAAGATTATGCCAGCGAAAGTCTACACAGTTGCCTGTAAATTATGTAGAACGTATAACATTGTCTAGACAAATTTCAAAATTGACGTAACATCACTTGTTAATAAAAAAAAAGCTTGAAATAATTCGTCGATTTATTGAAAATTTCGAAACTTTTGACACTTCCATAGCCGAATTATTTTGACGGTGTTCTGATATTCGGAGTTTTGGTCTTTCGGGTAAAATTCTTTCGGAGTTTCGAGCGTTCTGATTCAACGTTCGGAATTTCAACTCAGCCCCTTTTTTATTATGGTTTTATTTGGCAACCGAGTGGAAAGGAACGCGTTCTTTGATGAAAAACATTTGTATTAACCCTTCCTTCACCCACTGGGTCATTTTGACGCGGACGAATATGAAATAAAATGCTCACTTTCCCAAAATTGAAAATTACAATTAATTTTTACCATTCAATTTTACACTTTCCGAATTTCAATTATGCAGACATATTGAGGAATGTTTCAAGTGTATGCCGGATTAAAAAAAATAAAAACCGACCGAAGGCTCAAGGGCAGGTTGATAAAGTATTATCCGGGTCAAATTGACCCAGTGTGTCAAAGCCGTGGCCAAATATAAGTGTGTCAAGGAAGGGTTAAAAATGTTCTCTGACCGCGGATCAATATTTTTTATAAAAAACTATGGGGTTGAAGTTTGCACCGGTGGAACGCAATGGAAACAATATTTCTGACCTTCTTTAATCTATTTCATATCATAGGCATTTCATTTGGAGGCATATTTCGCTTACAAAAATCCTACGATAATTTTTCACAACACTAATGTAGCGATTTATATAAATCTACGATAAAAAGATCTTGCCTAATATTATAAATGAAGAAATTGAAGAGTAAAAGAACTTTCGTTGCGTTCCAGTGACTGTAGATTTCGACGCCATGAAAAGGTTCTCTTTGTAACGTTTGACTTGAAATCAGGTTCGACGTGAAGAGTGGCAGACGACCCGACCGGCGCACACCTTAGGAGAATAAAACGATCGAATGCTTCTCGCGAGTATCGGACGAGGGTTCGATAGTGAGCAGACGAAGTGGCAGAGAGAAAACCTACGAGTGAGCACACACGAGATCTGCTAATGGCTAGTAATATTAATTACTACTCGCTCGTGTATAATTATTGGATTAATTAAGCCCACGTCTTGCTGGAAGCGAAGAAAACAGAACCGAACGAGTGCACAAGTGCATTCTGATGCATCGGCGATCAGGCAGACATCTCATTTATACGTTGCGAGGCATTTCTAGTTCCTCTTGGTTTTTTTGCTGACGAGGAACATCACTTTGGTGTCCGCCTTCGATTCTGTTGAAACTCGTGTATATGGTAGAGCATGAAAAACTATCAAATAGGGATTTTTTTAATCGATAGAAAAATGCTGTTGAGAGGTGGCAGCATCCCTTAGAGTGAAGCATGCTGCATTTGCAATTTCAAAAGAGAAAAGAAAAATAAATGAGCGGCGATTCAGCAAAGCCACTTATTTTTGGCCAAGATGGGAAAAAAATTGTATATTTTTTTTTTTAATTATGTCGATGCACTTACACCCTCTGGGCATAAATTCATCATAAATTTTTCTTAAATTCTGTAATTTTTATGAAAAATCGTTAAAAGTGTGCGAAAAGACGTTTTTTAGCTTTTCGCCGCCGTAATTTTGAGCTTTCGACAAAAACTCGGTGATATTCGTAATTCTCTATCTAAAGGAAGAATCTCCTTTAGATAGACACTTGAAGAGGTTTAAAAGTCAAAAACAAAATTCGACCATTTGGCTCCTTTTTTTTTAATTGTCATAATCCCAAATTTTCATCAGCTGTGGCCCCCGGTTCTATTTGAGTGACATTTATTTAACTGGGGTGGGGGGGTTAGAAAAGGATTTTTATAGACTTAAAAAATGCCGTTTGATAAACTGGAAAAATGGCCGAAAAAGAGGCGAAGGGGTAGTGAAAAATTTGCAAAAATCGATGGTCCGTCTTTAAAATTCTGCGAAAAATCGAAAAATCATCGAAGCTCAATAAACCAAACGGCATTTTAAAGAGCAAACGATAACGAAAAGAATGAGCGCATGGTGGACTTATAAATGGAAACAAAAACAAAAATAATCGTCGATTCAGTGACGCTTCTTATTTTTGGTCGAGATGGGAACTAATTTTGGATTTTAAATATTTTTATTCTGCATCCATATCGATTTGTTTTCACCTTCCGAATACAAATTCACCATTCATTCTCGCCAAAACCCTCAATTTTCATGAAAAATCGTCGAAAATGTATAACACGTAGTTTACTCCCTTAAGCTTCCTATTGTGCAAAAATGGAAAAATACGTAAACTTTAATATTATCGCCGCTTCAAAGTATTAAATTTTATTCACGACTTTTGAACGCGCGGTAAGAGAAAAAAAATACAGTTCCGGGTGAACGCTTATTTTTTTTTTATTATACCCTTAGTGGATTTCTGGTCGTTATGCATTAGAAGAATTTTCGTTTCTGTTTCACTTACATCGATAGAATGTGTCGGGTGAAATTGCAAAATCAGCCCTTAAGATGCCTCACTCTAATTGGCGGTTTCACCCCTGAGAACCTTTTTTCCGCCGATAGAAAAAAGTATCTAATATTTTTTAACGCTCTGCCATATCCAAGTTTTTCAACAAAATCGAAGGCGGACACCAAACTGACGTTCCTCGTTAGCCGTCTTTCTCTCTCGGCCCCTCGTGGCCGTTTTATTTGTTCGTGCTAACAGACTCTTTTCCATTCACGACTCGAGATTTCGAGGCTCTACGAGTGGGAAATCGTGATGCCTGTAAATATTGTGGGCAGATGAAGGATCCTCAATCCGCTTTCCCCAGTTCACTTTAAAAAAATTCTCGCCGGTAACTAAAATTCGAACAGCAAACACGAGCTGTCTGGACGAACGAGCGGAGAACGAAATAAACATTCAATGAAAATCATCTAAATTAATAATCCACGACGAGACACAAACTTTTTTCATACTCGGAAGATCCTTCGTGCGTTTTTGTGTCACGACCCTCGGGCCCATCGCCTCGTCGGATTGCACACGGCAAACTTGTCAACCCGAACAATTTTTTCCCCTGCGTTACGCAGTCCAACAATTATTAATCGTTCGTGGTCGCTGATGTCCTTGGTCGTCCACGGCGGCTCATTTGGGACGGAGCAACAATTTCGCGAGATACACAAATCATGGTGCTCTCGACGAAAAAAAGCGGCACTGTAATTAAGGCCTTAGGCCACAGTTACGGGTATAAAATCATTTGCGAATTTAACGATTTTTTTGCTTGAAGAAGTTATTCACTCGTAAAATTAATTACACATCTATTTAGTATGAATATCAAGCTGTTAGAGAATATATATATTTTTTTTCGATGTACAAGGGTTTCGAAACTTCTCGAAACAGCTTTTTTCCAATTGGCGTGACAAATAACTTCAACGATTTTCACTCGATTTACTCCAAATTTACAAGTTATGTCCCTAATTGCATTTCACAGAGAAGTACGTACGGAATTTCTGATTAATCGAAAACTTTTCATTTTATGAGCAGTTTATGAGCAGTTATAACGAAATTTTTCACTGAAAATTCATTTCTTAAGGGGCCAGTCCACTTTGAAAATTTTAAAAAATCGAAAGCAAGCAAGACTTGAAGAAATCGACGATGATGAGAAATCAGAAGGGATTTTGTACGGTGCAGGAATTGCCGACTGAGTTTAGGTAAGAGTTTTTCATAGTATAAACTTCAAACGCGTTTTTCTCGAAACAACGTTTTCAAAATCTTGTTCCATCGTATCTCTAAAACTAATAAACCGATTCTCTTGAATCACATTGAATTTGAACCACATATTGTAAACATGATTCGCAACAAGATGACCCTCGATGGTTTTAAAATTTTGATATTTACTCTTTTTTTTTGCGAAAAAATGCGTTTTTTTAAACTTTTTTTTTCGTTTTTCATCTGCCATTTTTTTATTTTTTGATAAAACTTTATATCCGAGGGTCATTTTGTAGCTGGTGTCATACCGAATCTAATGGACTTTGATTTTTTGTTTCAGACAAGCTGTTGCCGAGTTGTGATGGAGCTACCTAGCTCACCTATTTTTGAGGCGTTACGTTAAACTATAGATTTTGTACTTAAAAATGAATGAAAATGATTTGAACAATTTTTTAAAATGTATTTCAAGAGTTTATCGATCCCAACAACTTTTATATTCATATCTTTTATAAAATCCTCAAATAAAAATCCCGAAAATAGCCTTTGTTTTCGTGGTTCCAAAGTGGCCCCTCAAGTTCAAATACCTACACCTTTTGAATAAAACAATATTTTTTAAATTCCGTACGTACTTCTCTAGGTATTCTAATGGAGATTGACGAGAATTTTTGTTTTTTGTTCTAGGTAAAAAATTGTGGATGCTAAAATGTCACGCTGCGGAGCGCCTAAAAAAAAGATAACAACAGAAAATATTAGTAGTCGGCTATTATGTACATGAAAAAAATTATGTACATGAAGATTGCCCTAGCGGGCGTTTCCGCGGAGTTCGTCGGTGCATTAGCGACGAGACGAGGAGTCGCCCCGACGTAAGTCGTCACGGTGAATCCCTCCTCCCCCGTACGGTAATTACCTCGAAAAAGTCGGCAATGGTTAATGCACACACGATGGTATACACACAAATGTCATTTTGATCGTAGGCTCGGCGATTCGAAGCCATGTATAACGCAATGGATTTTCAAGCCGCGACGAATTCTGTGACGACTACGAGCTACCGATCACAGCGTTTTATCCCGACTGGACGAGTAACGCTCCCGCTTCATCGTTTCCACGTCGAGATATTCAAGATCGTACGGATTTCACCGAACGAGAAAGAGAGCAGGGAGAATGTGCCCCCTGTCTTTGAAGACTTAGAAGCTTGAAACCACGAGCGAATGAAGAAGAAAAAAAGTGGAATAATCTTCGAACAAAGAGGAGTCCCAAGTGTTGGCCACTTAATTACGACTCAAGGCTTCGGGAGGTCCTCTCTGTCAAAACTTTCCTGACGACTTTTTGACCATTCGAGGCTCAACGCAAGCCACAGTAGGATCAACGAAAAGTACCGGGATGAAGAGCCAGAAAACCTTGCGTGTACCTGCGCCTATTGCCGGATGTTCCGCGGCAGGTCGGAGAAATACGTGCCAGCGTAGAGGCGGAAAAAAGGTCAGAGAGCATTTTCTCATTCCCGTTGCGAAGTACCTGTAGAAGGCTCCGAACGAGGGAGAGAGAGACGCGGAGGGTTGAGTCTCGTTCGTTCCGCTGACAAATTTGCTGACGAGAACCCTCTCGTTCACTGATCTCTCGTTGCCTCCTCTCAGATTCACCCGGAATTTTTACCCGGGAGATATATCACACGTGTAAAATTTGCCATGGAGAGAAGGAGCTCCATAAATCGTTGAAGCGCCATAACTGTCTACCGGGGAGCGTTACACGCGCGTGCGCGCGCGATCTCATGTTGTTACAGAGACTCGTGCTCGAGTCGGACCCTCGTTACGTTTATTTATCTATTTACTTATTTTCTCTTCATTAGATTCTCGCTTTCCGCGCTTCGCTTTACGTACAACGGCGCAACTTCGATGCTAAAATTCCATGGGGGTACGCATGTGAAATACAGGGAAAACTCGGGGAATTTTTTTTCCTCCCGGAATAATCAGGCAAAAGTCAGGGTTTTAAAAATGATTATCTGGAATTATTTCAGAATTTTCTTTCTGTAAGAATTGCGAAAAGTGCAACGGACTTAAGGGGTAAGGCCACGGAATTTTCAAAAAATCGATATTTTTCGCTAAAACGGTGCTTTATCATCATAAGAATAAGTTACTATTCGATTTATAGCAAGAACATTTTTTTTTAACGACTTTGATCGTTTAACGTAAGCCCACCTCTGGCACGGCCATAGAGTGCCTAAAACTTTGAACGCGTTTTTCTCGAAACAGCTTTTTTCCAATTGGTGTGACATATAACTTCAACAATTTTCACTCGATTTACTTCAAATATAAAAGTTATGTTCCAATTGCATTTCGCAGAAAAGTACGTACGGAATTAAATACCTCTACTCAATTCAAATACCTACAACTTTTGAATTAAACAATATTTTTTCAATTCCGTACGTACTTCTCTGGGTATTCTAATGTAGATTGACGAAAATTTTTGTTTTTTGTTCTAGGTAAAAAAAGGTGGATGCTAAATGTCACGTCGCGGTGCGCCTAAAAAAAAGATAACCAAAGAAAATATTAGTAGTCGGCCCGTACAACTATAGGTATAAGTTTATTGTGGAGGATGACATTATGCCCTGGAAGTATTGGTCTGAGGTAAATGTGAAGGGCAAAGACAAAGAAATGTGGGCTAGAATATCATGTTGAAATGTTGATTTTTTTCACAATAGTGATTTATTTCTATTTCTACGTACATAATTTTTCCCGTATAGTTTGTAACGTTTAAAAATACTAGTATGGTGGAAACGAGACTTAAATTGTGGTCTTAAACATAAAAAATATATATTTGATGAAAACGAAGTGTCCTTTATTTGACCCTAACCTGGGCCATTTGCAAAACCTGGAAAAGTCAGGGAATTTCTTAGTCAATAATGCGTAACAACCACGATTTCGCTACTTATCATTTTACCAAAGAGTTCTTAAGTAGTAGTAGTAGTATCGAGTTTTATTTTCAAAACTTTTTCGCAAAGCTTTTTACAAAACATGACAATTTATCGCACATACTTTTCACTTATTATCTACTCTCTACGTTCATACATTCCTCATTATTTTGACGTTCTCCCTTTCTTCATTTATTCGTCCACTTCGTCGATCTCTCCTCCCCCATGCTCCTTACTCATCTTTCTACATATTTCCTCTATTTCCCTAAAATACTCGCATATCCCTAATTGAATTTTTCCTCCCAGCATATTTATGATTTCTCCCTTTGTTGCCAAATCATCCATTCCTTCCACCCACTCCTCTGCTTTCTTTGACACTAAGTCCCTACCTTTTTTTGACATATTATCAGGTGCTCCATGTCTCATTTTTTCCCAGAGTTCTCAATTTTTTTCCTAACTTTGCAGGCAAAATTTTCCTGGCTGGGCTCGTTGCGTTGACGTTCGCACAAAACCCAAACGAATGGAGCCCAACTTGGTTTTTGAGCTTTCGTATTCAAACGAGGCATCCTCATAACTTGGTCATCAGTCGCGCGTCGATCAGCGGCACACGTTTTTTGCGGAGTTCGAAGAGAAACTCTCGTCCGCGAGGATGGGGTCGATTTTCTTGATTTTTCAATGCCGCGCTGACTATACCCTTGCGATTGCGCGCAAGGAACGTGCGCGGCGAGTCCAACGGCACGTTTTTCCAACACACACGAACACGTCTCGTCCGCATCGTATAGCGGATATATCTAACGTCATCACGTGCATACAGCCAGGATATACCGCATCGTTAACGCTACAATAGCGTTACTTCGTGCTACAGAGTGCATCCCGACGGTCAAGAAGCTATTGCGCTTAGCGCCACAGATATTGGCTATTAATATCCCCGCGGAACCGTAGCTCCGTTGCGCAACTTTTGCACATCTGGGTCTAGCCGATACGTACGAGTTGAATATGAAAGAGAAACAAGAAACGTTAAATTATTTATTTGCAGACAGTGAACTCACGCCGACAGTAAAAAAGGTACGTTTGTTGGAGGGATTCTTTAGTCTGTTTAAAAAAAATTCCATTAGATTGATGACCAATAGACCGAGCAATAATCAAATTGTCAATGGGTTGCGTAAGATATGATTATTAGCATTATTACTTTGTTTACTATTCATTTTATTTTTACCGGTTTATAGTATTATTATTATTTCCACTATGATTTCCACTATGATTACTCTGATTGAGATGATTATTATTATTATTACTATTACTATTAGTAGTTTTATTCTTGCTGTTTTTATATTATGATTATTATTATTTTCTGCTATAACTATTACTCTGATTGAGATGATGATTAGTGTTATCATAATTATTATTAATACTATTTTTATTACTGTTTTTATATTATGATTATTATTGATGTTTTTCCATCAATTTTATTTTCACTGATTTCTATTATTAATATTATTTCTACTACAACTGTTACCCTGATTGCGACGTTTATTGTTATTATCATCATGATCACAATTATTATTTCGATACGTTTCGTTCTTACTATTTTTGCATTATAATTATTGTTATTATCAATTGTTTGTAAAAATGCAAGAACTTCTAAATAATCAAGAAACAGAAATATTTCCCATTAAATTGGTACAGTAAAGTTACGTCATAGGCTGCATCTATTTATGCAAAGAAGTAATTCTTTTCCGACTTGTGTCTTTATTCACACAACAATTGTCTTGAATCCGCGAATCATAATACTTGGCGACTATACACTAGTGGAATTAATTCTGCACATTTTTGATAGAAATTACGCTTTTTTATATTAACGCAAAAAATGTATAATTTGTTACGTCGTATTGATACCGTAATGTTTTAATTTTAATCCATAATGTTTGTACTTATTATTTGCCTTTATAAGATTACTTTGATAAGAATGTGAAATATAAGTAATTATATCGTGAAAATGATTAATAAATGCGAAGTTTCACAAGTTAAAAAATGTCCACATTTGATTTCACAAACGTATATATATATATATTAGACTGGCCGAAAAAGAAAAAAAAATTCAATTGAAATTTTTGTCCAAAATGACAAAAAATGAGTGCTGACCAAATTTTAGCGCTTTATATCAATATTTAGAGGTTCCTCGTCGCAATTTACTATTTCCCGAGTTATAAATCTCAGAAGCGGCAAACAAAACTTTTACCATGTTAAATGAATGGGAAATAGAAAATCGCGATGAGGGACCCTAAGTATTAATATGAAGGGCTAACATTTGGTCAGCACTCGTTTTTCGTCATTCTCAATAACATTTTCAACAAAAATTAAAAAAAATAAAATCTCAATTTAGTTTGGGCCAGTCATGTATATATATATATATATATATACATTTTCATGTGGCCGATCATACTCCTTCCTGCTCGCGCCGAATAACGACGACGAAACATACATCATGAGTAACGAAAAACTTTATCCTCGAAAAACTGCGAGAGGTGCTCGCTTAGATAACGGGGAATGTAGCCCGGCAAAAAAATCAAGTACGAACGCGAACACGTTATACAAGGTGGAGAGGAGGAAGCGGACGAGTATAACGAGGACGAGGAAGAAAAAAAAGGTGCAGGGAGGGAAGGGAAATCTTATAATACGGCTTTGTAATAGGTACGATATTACGTTCGCAAGTGATACCGCGTATAGTGTACAGCGCAAAGTCCCACATACGAGAGCCTCAAAGGAGTAGCAATTACAGGTGACTAAGGTCAGTGTTAATACGACACTTGCGTGAGAGTACAAGTTCCAAAAATGATATGGTTCGCGAACGATTGTGGTAGCAATGCTCACTTGCGTAATATATATATATATATATATATATATATATATATATATATATATATATTACGTGAGCACGCGTGTATTTCTTCTAGTTTGCACAGTAACGTTCTTCAACGTGTAGTTCGAGGCCCGACTATAAGTGAGGCCTCAGTGCATACACGCCGCTTCGTTTTGTCCCATCTGCGTTGTTACACGGAGCGTACAAAAGTCTTCTGATCACGAAGAATATATTAATTTAGTAACCTTTATCATGTGTATAGCTTGGAATCAGCGACTAGGTGGGGATAGATTAATTAATGTGTGCATACAGGCAATTTAGTGTCAAGTCGACCTGCTCCCACTCAATGGTGTTGCAGTTCGCATCATAGGAATACAACGAAAATTATGGTATTGAATTTTGCATCGTTGGGATGCGAGGAATTCTTTTTTTTTCGTATTTGCCAATTTTTTTTGCCCATTTAGGCTACAAAAATCACCGGAGCATTTTTGAAGACCCTTATTAAGGTTCAATAACCTGAGGTTGGAAAAAAGGGTTTAGATAGTAATAAAAATAGAGGAAAAAATGAAGTAGAATTTTCGATGCAAACTTCAATACCATACGAAAATTCAAATTGTTATTTTTATTTCTCTCATCTTATTATTGTGTCAAGTATTTTTTTTGCTCATTTCTATTGCAGACCTACGAGTTAGCATATTGACAAATGGTTGAGGAATTTTTTACGCTGAAATCTGAGAAAAGAATTTTGAGCACGTAAAAAGAAAGTCGTTTTTTTTGCACACCAACAATGCAAACTTCAATATTATGCCACTCACCCAACTTTTCATTTATTTTAGCTAAGGCTAAAATGGGAATTACAAACAATTGGAATTTTGTTTTCCGGCAAAACGGAGTGGAATCGTAATGGTTTGAGGTTAGAAAAAAATTAATATGGACAGAAACTATTTTCGTTCCACTCTTTTTTCTTCGTTAATTTTTTTGTTTTTTTTTTAAATCGTGATCTTAAGCATTACTTTTTGGGAATTGAGGTCAGAGGTATCTGATAATAATATATGGAATCGTTTGAGTGATTTTCACAGCCGAAATTGGCGGAAATAAAGATCGAGCAATTAGAAAGAATTCATTTTTTGTTGCATCGCAACGATACAAAATTGAACGTCGTTCGAAATTTGGAGAAAATTTTTAAAAGATTACATCTAAGATTTTTGAAATTGATAATAAAATGTTAGAAAACATTCAACTATGGTTGATACTAAGAAATTAAAATAAATGAGAAAATTATCCAAAAAGTTTCGAATAATTATTATTGAGCAATTGAAATAATCGAGAAAAATTATTGGAAAAATAAGTTTTCGCATAATTCTTATTAAATAATTCGAATAATTGAGAAAACATGTTTAAGACGTAAGGATTTTCAATGATTAATTAATTAATAATAATCGCATTTTTTTTCTCGTAAATTCGTGTAAAAGATTGATATATTTTCACAAATTTCCATTTTCCAGGTGGCGTTGAAGTTTTGTATCGTTGGAATAGAACGAAAATTCTTCTCGACTTTTTCATTTCTGAATTTTTTTCAACTAGAATCTTTTTTTGCAGCGGTGTATTATAAATTTGTGATAAGGATTCTCTAAAAATGTTTTAGTGATTTTCGTAACCTTAATGTGCCAAAAAAATGCGGTAATACGAAAAAAAAAACAATTCCCTTGCATTCCAACGATGGAAACGTCAAAAAGATTTTTCCGAGCCGCTCTCGCCTCGTCTTTCAATCGAGCTCTTCCATAATATTCAATTTTCCCACCAAAACGCGAAAAAAAAAAATTGCCAAGATTATCCGCGAGCAAGTAGATTCGTCATGTCATTGAAGTTTGCATCGTTGAAATGCAACTAAATTTTTTTTTTTTCGTATTCCCAATTTTTTTCGGAACATTTAGGCTACGAAAGTCTCATGAAACATTTTTCAGAATCTTTATTAAAAATGTATAACCAAAAGCTGCAAAAAAGGATGAAAAATAATGAAAATAAATCATTGAAAAAAATCAAGCAGTAATTCCGTTGCGTTGCAACGATGCAAAGTTCAAAATAATGATTCATCGTGGAACGTCCCGTGTATCCATAAGATCAGAAGACGTTTTCCACGTGCCTCACGGTCGTAATGATAGGTTAGAGGGCTCGTATCAATGTGGCTCCGGACTGGAGTAAAGGTCGCGATATCGCATGCACTGGCAACTATTAGCACGAATTTCAAGCCGCGCTCTCCACCCGCTTCTCCCTTGATTACAATTTTTAATCTTCGTTAACGACAACGTCGGCGAGTCTCCAGCGGAGTCGCGTCTCGTCTTTTCGCAACGAGATCTTGAAAGTCGAGTATATCGAGAAACGAGCGATTTCTCACGTTCCATTGGGATGTTGAATCACTTATCGTTGTTTTTTTTTTCGTGAAAATTAATGCTTTATTTTAACAAAAATCATTCCTAATGCTTTTAAACGTTTCGAAACTGTTGTGTGATCAACTTCTAATGATTCGGTAAGTTCAGCTAGCGTCTGACATGAGTCTTCGTGAAGCCTCCAATTCAACAAATCTAAATCATCATTTTTGAAGCGGCTAAATATTTGCATGTTGTTTCCGACAGAGCATGCTCGCAGTAGGTTTGAACAATAATTCTGTGGGCTTCAGCTGCAGATTTTTAAAAATAAAGTATTGCAGTAAAATTCCCCGCAAATACTCTTTGGCACGAAATTTGACATGTTTAACACTATGAAAAAAAAGTTGTTTACACTTTGGCGAAATGACATACACTGAATTTCAAGCTTGCTTATAGTACTTCTTTATAGGCCTCCGAAGTAACTCTAGTGGCGCAGCCCTAGCGGCGAGTTTTGGCAAAACTTGGATTGGTTTTCGTCTGCTAGTGCAGTATGCCGGTCGCCATTTAAATCAGGTCTTTGCGTGAATGACAGCACCGCGTGTGATGTTTACGTTGTAAAAACAGCGCTTCACGTCATATTTGGGATTGACGCGTGTTTGAGGAAGAACTTCTCCCATCACAGTCCTTTTCCCACCAGCAACATTTTCGCTAACTTCCGATACATGATGACTATCGAAAGTTTTCTGCCTATATCACAACATCCTTTATATAAATTTCCGATGCAAACAATAATTTAAACAGAAATTTTGTTGTACGGCAGAAAAAAATCTGTGCGCAGCCAATGAACGCGATGTCATTAACATTCTCTTCGTCACATACCTATAGATATGCTTTTAGGGCGAAAGGAAGTCATGAGGATACATTGAAATCCGCAAGTAATCGTTATTAGTTCTATCACACTATTTTATTTTATTCACAAGCACATTCCATTCACAATGTGAGATCTACAATCGATGATGCTTGCTCAAGCCTAGCTCTTCCGTGTTTGTACCGGTTCGAATTAACCGCCATGCGCCAATCCAAGTTTTGCCACCGGCAGCCGTTGCGCGGCGCCACCACGAAAGTTACTTCGGAGGCCTATAGACCCGTTACTATCTTAAACTACCCGCACGCAGTTCCGGTAAAGCCATCTGTTAGAAAACAGCGAGAACTTTAGGCGGGAGCCTGAATTAGAAGGTCCGAAAAAGCGTTTTTTTTATTGCTTAAATCGATAGATAAACTATCCAAGAATATATTTACAAAGTTGCAGAGGCCAATTGTAAATATTTTTGAAAATACAAGGTCAAAAGCAGAGAAGCGATTGATATTTGATATTGATAATTCCTCCTATTGAAAACTTTGAGGCGCGTTTTCGCCAGTTTTCATTTTCACGATTTTTCAAAATTGGCGGGCGTGATAGCAAAAAAACTAAACGACCTATTGAATCAAACCAAAGTTCATTTTCTTTAGTATGAAAATCTCTCCTAAGTGAATTTTAAAAAGTCGTTGGAAAAGTATTTCTAAATAATTTTTATAGCACGTTAAAGTGTTTTTTGTAAACACATTTTTTTTTCAAACCTGAGAAAAGTTATAATTACACGATTTTTTCAGCTTTTTCTTAATTCACACAGAAGAAAAATATATGACAATTGAAAAATTTATTGGTTTATTTGGTTCAGTTAGAATCACGAGCTGCATCTTTCCCGCCGATTGGGCACTGCAGTGGCAAGACGCACATGGAATAGGATGATAAATCTGCAGTCATTTATTGTTTCATGTTGAACATTTTTTTTTATACATCGCAAATATACATAAAAAGATATCTCAGTGGTAACTGGGCTCGCTTGTTTTTTCCCTTCTAAAAAAATTCCCGAAAAAAACGCTTTTTTTGGACCTTCTTATTCAGGCTCCCGCCTTAACCAACGTCCTAATATGATCGAAGAATCGATTCCTAACATACCGTAAAATGGGGTTACTTTGAACAGGTTTTGGAAGCTTTTGTAGGTATCTTTTTTTTTAACATTCTACACACCGACTTTTTTTTTGCTCCGATAGAACAATGTGTCCTTTGGCTATCAAATGTATAAGAAAGTCAAGCCCCCCAACAGTTTTATATATATATATATATATACTTTTTTAAGTGTCAAAGTAACCTCGAGTGTGGAGTTTCTTTGACAAGGCATTTCAAACTTATGTCAAAGATTATTATATTCACTTTGACATCATTTCGATGAAAAAATCTAATATTTTATGCATTATACATGGAATTAAATGAAAAGCAACGATTTTTTACAATCAAATTGTAATCTTCATTAAGGAAACATTTTGCATAAAAATATCAAGTACCTAGGGTACTATTACAGGCACTTCGTCAGTCTTATAATTATCATTGAGATCAAAATCAACTTCAGCAACATTATAATAAATTTGACCAACAAATTTGAGCAACAATAAAAGTTAAACACCTTTAAACCGTATTTTGGCGCTCTGTTAAGCCTCCACAGCTGTCAAAGTTACCCTGAATGTAAATTCAACCCCGTTTCACGGTACCTATCTAGTTCTTCCACTCCTTGAGTTTGTTTGTGCCTCTTGGCTGACTTATCGTTCGTTTTTTCTCTCTGTCTACCTGCAAAAATCCTTCGTCGATAACGAGGTTCCAACATTCTGGGCTGGTCGCGACCGACGAATTGACCCGATGTGACGGCAATTGCTGGTAGCTTTGATTGTCCAATCGGAGAATCTGATGCTGCACCTCGTTCATGTGGTTCGTTGTAGCTGATCATTCGTAGCAAATATCCGAAAATTTGGCTTCTTTGGCAGCCGAACTTGCCAAGCCTTAAGAGTCCTTCTCAAAGTGGCTCTAACCACTTTTGCCAATGAGTCCACATGTATCCACGTGATGCACGTGATCCTCCGCCAGGATTTTCTCGTCCAACACTCGATGAACACTCTAGTCCAATGACGACATTGGCTTTGGTGAAAATTCCCGCGCGGTCATCACAAACGACATATGGGTACAGTACCTCGTACGTAGACCTATCGAAGTTACGAAACTGGCACGTCACTCGGGGGCGTTCTCAATCCGGCAGAGGTGTCTCTCAGTCGAGATTTACGGCGAACAGTTTTCGGCAATGCACTTTTGCACCAAAAGTCCGCACAGTTTGATAAACCTCCAGCCGATCACACCTAAATTCGACGCACCAAATTTTTATCGTCGCAAGTTCCACTTCTTCACTGTATACGACACTGCGAGATTTCGCCCCTATCGTCATCTACCCACAGATCGGATCGTCGCTGCGTGAATCTCGGAATGGAACGAAAAATCGTTTTTTTTCGATTTTCGGATTTTTTTATTTATTTTTCACACTGACTGACGCGAGGTAGTAAAGCGCGTGTGTCTCGGTCGATTGCGGATGAGCGGACTCTCCGAGCGCGCGCTCCAACAGAAAGTACATCGGTGCGAGCGGTGGCGCGATCAGGACGGGAGACCAGGTTCCCTTAGGAGTAAAGGAAGAGAAACGCCGGAGAGGGAGACCGGGAGGACGATTTGTCCTACGAGACGCCGGATTGGTCCTCCACGAGGTAGCATCAGGTGTCTTCTCACCACGCACAGTGGTTCCAAACGCCGAAAAGCTGGCCAAAAATCGAAATCATCGAAAAAACGGATGGTGGTGGGTATATATAGGTTTTGGGGGTCGCTGAATCCGAATCTGATGTTAGTTTTTCGAAAAAAATGAGTCAAAAAGTCAAAAACAAGATGGCGGACCAAAAAAATTTTTATATCAACTTTAAACAATAAAAAATGATGTTATAAGGAGTTTTTGAGGTCGCTAAATCGAAATTTGACATCAGTTTCATAAAAAAATGCAAAACAAAGTCAAAAACAAGATGGCGGACCAAAAAAAAATTATTATAATTGTAAATGATAAAACCTGTTGATTAAGGGGTTTTCTACGTCGCTGAATCAAAATTTGACATTTAATCAACTTGGAAAATTTTTTAATTAAGTTAAAAAAAAAAAAATTTATTGTTTATGACAAATTCATTGTTTATAATGTCAAAATCATTGGTAGTATGTATGCTCAACATTAAATAACTTAAACAATTTTTTTTTGACGATATTGGGCTTCATATAACGTAAAAATCATATTTTTAGCCATTTTTTTAAGTAAATTTTCAAATTGCATTTTCTCAATTTCGGGCAAAAATTATTGGCGTCATAATTTAGTGCTATGATGCCCTTACCATATGCAATTAATTTCAGCCCGGGATCTAGCGGGACTTTCGAGTAAATGAGAAAGTAAAAGTGGCATAAAAATGACGAAATTTTGTGATTTACAAACAATAATATATAAACAATGTACAAGCACTTCAAATTTCAAACACAACGTATTTTACTAACCTCAGATATCCCTCTCTTCGAAACAATTCACTTCACCCTGAATAATTAACACTAACTTGTCTAAATTAAATGTTTAAGTCAGAAAACACGTGACATTCACGAAATTTAACCTTAACTTCACGACGCCACGCTGCCAACAAGTGTGTATTATTGGCATTGGTAATGCTGCGTTCTTAAAGTACAGGTACCAACCTAACACTATGGCACACAAAAAAGTCCTATATTTAGTAACGCGATTTTCCCTATTTTTGGCCAGCTTTTCGGCGTTTGGAACCACTGTGCCACGTGCCAATAGAACGATATACGTGTATATCGTTGTACGGGCAGCTAACCGAGAAACACACGACAATAACGTAATGAAAATTCATACTAATCAAACATAGCCAGAGATTCGCCGGCAAAGTCCGACCGAGGAAATTGCGCCTACCGCACATTACAATTTTTTCTCTTTCATCCACTCCAACCACATACGAATCATCCGGATTTTGGTATATGATTTTCTTCCTTTTTTTCCATTATGGCATTATGAGAGGCAAACATTCGTCAAGCCGATTTCGTAAGCTCGTCGTTAACATACGAAGGACGTATACTCGCGTTTTGTCTCTGCTGGTCGAGAGTCTTTTATCCGATCCGGTTGATCACGCGAGACGGTGTCGTCTTACACGCTCGTGGAAGACACACGGAATGGATGGAGTACACGCCAACAATGTAAGTTTAATCACACGTTAAAGCGACAATTACAATCAGCATTGCTAGCATCCCATCATGGGTACATTTCTAATACGTGGCTACAGGAATTTCCACGTACATACGTAAATATAGGGTTCCGCAAAATGACTTGACATTCAAGTTTATTAATAAAGCGTTTTGGCACATTGCGTTTTTGTGACGCTTTTTTTAAAGATAGCGGATTGGAGGTCAGATAACTTTATACGTATTTTATTATTCCAAACAACTTTTGTTTGAAATATTTTTTGATCGTACTATTAATTATCGAGATACGGCGATTTTTAAGTTTTCAACCCCTATTTCTTAGGGTTGGGGCGAGTTGAGGGGCAATATTTCATTGGGGTTACTTTCAGTACGCAATCATCTAGTTTCAGTTAAAAATTCTAATGCTACGCTAAAAATGGTGGGTTTTCGTCTCGTTTACCAGACGAGACGTCAGTTATCAAAGATTAGTACTCTATGTTCGCCACAAAAAAGAATGGCGCGCAATTTAAAGTGTCGAGTCATTTTGAGACACCCTTTATATGCACGCAAGCATGGTGCACGTGGACTGTAAAAATGACGTGCTATTGGCATGTGTTTCATAAGCGGACGAGCAAGGAGCTCGTACGTTGTGTCTTCATGGGTAAAAGACGACGGAATCGTGTGGCAGCGAAAAAGAGAGACGAGGAGTAAGTAAGGCGACGAAAAAGAGGCGGAAGAAGAAGTGGAAGAAGTGGAAGAGCAAGGAGAAAATGACGAAAAAGGATGCGACAGTGGGCACGGTAGTGGGAAACATGCCGCTTCTGGAACAACAACTGGATAATAGTCGTCTATGACTATAGCAGTTGGATACTCGTATATGCGCAAAGGTTCTTAAGTTACCTTTATACGGCTCGACACGCATATACTTTGAAGCCCAGAGGCCAAGGTGATAAATTTCTACCTTGACGTTTTATATTTTCCGATATATGGGGATGAGAAGATGCACCCGTGCCCCATCAACGCTGCACCACCGCACCGTCTCGACCAACCGTACAGTTTCTACCGTAACCATACTCTCTTGTCCTCTCTAATAATGTATACAAGCATTTACCACTTTGCACGCATCGAAATCCGCAAATTCTTCACCCTTTTAGCTTCTTCTTGACATCACTTGGTTTTACCGTCATTACGGGACAACGGAATTTACTAGGATTTTTCATTTTTCTGGGCAACAATTAGGGCTTGCACAGTAGTCGAAATGTTTGGAATATCGATTTTTGGTTTTCGACGGATAGTCACGATGTGACATTTAAAAAATATTCTTGGAAAACCGGCGAACTTTGGGCGTTCTTCTCGAAATTACTTTTTCAAAATCGGGAACCGTGATAGGTCGAAAATCTCTGCACCGATCAACTTCAAATTTGACAAGCTTTTTTACATATCGAAAAGTAGTGCTTGAACGAAGGAATTTTTATTTCGATGCATAGTTTTTTTTTATCAACGAAAATACAGCGTTTTTTTCATAAAAAATCGACAGCTTCAATTTGGACGGCGGCCATTTTTTCAAAAATTCTGGAAACTTCGTCATAAGCCATCAGCGAACTTCAAACGTATTTTTGTCAAAATTACGTGTTGAAATTTGTTTGGTTTGAAACGCAATGATAATTTTTTTTCGAATTGACATTTTTTTGCAAATCAAAGCAACCGCGACCTTTTTTTTAAGATTCTTATTAGAGACCTACAACCTAAATCGATTAAAAATGATTTTTTATAACAACAAAAATGGAAAAAACGAAAATGAGGAATTTTCGTTGCATTTCAACGATGCAAACTTCAACGACATTGCACCGATCAACTCCAAATGTTACAGGCTTCTTTTAGATATCGAAAGGCAGTGCTTGAAAGAAGGAATTCTTGTTCGATGCGTAGTTTTCTTTTTATCAATGAAAATAGACCGTTATTTTTACCGAAAATCGATACTTACATTTTAGACTGCGGCCATTTTTGTCAAAAATCAACATTTTATTTATAAAAGATCATTTAAGGTCGTAGGCCACTCTATAGGCCGAAAAAAATAAGCTTTTTGGGGATTTTTTTCTTCACAAAAACTACAAAATAAATCGAGATTACAAAAAGGGTGTTTATCATACATATCAGTGCCTGTATACATTAATTTTTTCGAAGCGATTAATTTCAAAATGGCGGCTGTGCAGCGTTTATCGCAAAACTGCATTTTTTAAGTTGGCCGGAAACATAACTCAGACAATTTTCAACCGATTCCCTTGAAATGTTGAATATATCTTGAAAAATACATTGTCCATGGAAGTACGTAGGATTTTTTTTTTATTTGGCATACTTCATTTGTTATTAACAATTATCTGACGATTTTTTAGGCAAATTTTTGGAAAGTGAAAAATTTCGTCAGATAATTGTTAATAACAAATGAATTATGCAATATAAAAAAAATCCTACGTACTTCCATAGACAATGTATTTTTCAAGATATATTCAACATTTCAAGTGAATCGGTTGAAAATTGTCTGAGTTATGTTTCCGGCCAACTTAAAAAATGCAGTCTTCAGATAAACGCTGCACAGTCGCCATTTTGAAATAAATCGCTTCAAAAAAATTATTGTATACAGTCACTGATATGTATGATAAACGCCTTTTTTTTGTAATCTCGATTTATTTTGTCGTTTGTCTGAATAAATATCCTCAAAAAGCCTATTTTCTCGGCCTCTAGAGTGGCCTAACGCCTTAATGCAAACACCAAATGCGTTTGATTTTTATTATTCTGGATGTATTGCTTCATTGCTGCCGTGGTCACCACGAAAGACTTTTTTCAAATAGTGCTTCGCACAAACCATTGTATCTGCGACATTTATAAATATTTTTCAATACAACAATTGTAAAAGCTACTTGATCATATTCTTTAAAATAAATTTAAAAAAAATTGAAATCCTGCACACATTTTTCCACAAAATATTTACGAAAATTCGTCTTTTTTCCGGCCACGAGTATCCATATATCCACGATTTTTTCTTCAGTGTCTTCCCCCGCTATAATTGCACTTTTCATCATTATCCATCGACAAAAAAATCGGATAAAAACTTCAGGTTTTATTTTCCGGTGGGATGTGGCTACCGGAAGTTTATTTGGCCGCGCAATTAAAATCGAACGGATTCAAATTGTTTCCCCACCGCGCACGTGTATATTAGATTTCCATAGCATTGCAGTTTGCGCCGTCGGGATGCATCGAAAATATTTTTGTTTCCCCATTTTCCTATTTTTTACGCCATTCAGGCCACAAAAATCACAAACTTTTTTAAACATCCACATTGAGTTTTTACAACCTAAACTTCAAAATGCAGGGTTTAAATAGCCACAAAAATAAAGAAATTAAAGAAAACAAAGAATTTTCGTAGAATTTTAATTTGCAAACTGCAACAGCATAGATTTCCTCGAAGTATTGAAAAATATCAAGCTCTCTTTTTCGTCATCGATTTGACTCGGTATGAAAAGGTGGCCGCTCCTTGACACGAATCTTGCCGGTGCATACTCAGAGTACGACGTTTACGCGTATATTCACTGACAAATCATAAGCGTAATGAGAGCTTGTCAGCGGGTGTTCCGACGTATACGACAGGGGAGCGTCTCGCTCCCGCGGCAATCGTACCTCTTTATGACGAGATAATAATTAGTATTTTCCGCGTTACAACGCGCGACATTGACATCTAATCTCGTCGTCTTTCCGGCAACAGCAGCGCTCCTTTTATTGCTTCGATCTCGCTCCGCCTTGTCTCTCGTTGCGCTGGTAAACTGAATTATTTTCTTTCATTTTTTCCCCCCTCCGAGATAGCGCGCGTGGCAATTATCCGAAGGTCTTTACTACTTTACGTACGGTGTACAGATAAATTATCGGAAGGCAAAAATACGCCGGAGATAAATATCGGCATTGTGCCTCGAGAGTTGCGTACGAAATGAGGAAAAAAAATAATAATAAAACGAGAGGAATCGAAAAAACAAGAACTGGACTGTCTTCGATTGCGTTGCGACGAACGTTTGTGAAGCTGCGGGAAGATAAAAATCGGCAAATAGCGTCGTACAAAAATTGAACGAAAAAAAAAATGTGGGTTATATTTCCGTAGTATCGAGTTCCGGGTCTCGCGTCAAGCACTCTTGACACATATGGGACAGCCGGTGTAATAAACGGCCAGTCTGCGCCGGTCTTATCGATGCGGAGAATATTTTATTGGCAAATGTATGTACGGCGAGGTGTCTTGGCTCGCTAAGGAATGGCTACTCGGGCGAAATAGCCGGATGGGCAACATTCGCTGCGCACACACTCGCCGGCACTGAGTTTGTTGTGCAGCTACTTGGGAAAAGTCTTTTTGTTTTCTTTCCCCCATCCTCGCGGTCTAAGCTCTAACCGGGGGGAAAATTATTACGCGTATCTTTGCCGGGTTTGAGTACGATGGGGCAATTTTTCGTCGAGATCCAAATAACTACGATCGTCTTTTGATTCAATCGCAAGGAAAATTATTCCTGGCCGAGACATTTTCGAGGTGAAATATTTATCGCCGATTTGATTTTCGATAAAAAAAACTGCATTTTCAATTATTTTTAATCGATTCTTGTTAATTGTTCGAATTATTTTTTTGGCTGTGAAAATCACTCGGACGTTTTCACGTATTCTTATCGGTGATTTACGACTTCAATTTGCAAATAAAAGAAAGGCTTTGGATGAGTGGGGCCGGATTGAAATTCCGAACTTTAAATGCTCCGACGCTTTAAAATTCCTAATTTTAATCTAGTCTGGCAAATTCCAAAATTGACGTAGAATCACTTCTTAAGAAATATAAAAGTTCTTGTAATAATTCGATCGATTTATTGAAAATTTTGAACCTTTGAAAACTTTCATGGGCGAATTATTTTGACGGTGTTCAGATTCCCGGAGTTTTGGATTTTCGGGTAAAATTCTATGACGTTGAAGTTTGCATCGTTGGAACGCAACGAAAATGATTGTCTTTTCATTTCCAAAATTTCCTTGTGCAGCTTTGAGCTACGAAAACTTTTAGGATTCTTATTGAGCGATCTACAAAAAATTTGCCAAAAATAATTTTGGATAATAATGGAAATAAGAAATTAAAAAGAATTTCCGTTGCACGATGCAAACTTCAACCCCATAAAATCCTTTCGGAGTTTCGATCTTTCGGAGTAGTATTCTTTCGGAGTTTCGAGCGTTTCGAGCGTTCTGATCATTCAAAGGTCGGAATTTCCACCTGGCCCCGGATAAGTGTCAAAACAGAGACAAAAAAAAGGTGACAAAAAAATCGTTGCCATTTAACGATGCAAACTTCAACTTCGTGCCATTCGCGTGATTTATATTTTTGATGAAGCTGATCAGTGCCCCACGATGGGATTTTTTCTTAAAATGAACGTTGAAACTTTATTGAAGGAAAGAAATCGGGTTGGAAAAATGTTGATTGAAAAAATGCACCAATGGTATTTTTGTGAAGAAATTATTTTTCATTGATTAAAGGAAGCCGATAAATTGGTTTTACCTGCAAAATACCTTTTTTCAAAGTTCTGTCTTCCGTTCGAAAAAATAGTTTTTCCACTTGTACACTTGAAATCAAGCTCGAAGTTTTATTTTTCCTCATTACGAATGATTGTTCATAAATACAAATGCCCATAATTCGTCTTTCGTACAAACAGTTGGTACGATTTTGTTCCCCATGAAAAAATCGACATTCCATCTTCCTCTAGCTGTCACTACGAATTTCATATGGTATTGAAGTTTGCATTGTTGGAATGCAAGAAAAAATCTTTATTTTTTCATTTCCCTATTTGAATCACTATCTAAACCCTTTTATCCCAATTTAGGTTATCAAACCCTACCGAGGATCTTCAAAAATGTTTCAGTGTTTTTGTAACCTAAACGTACCGAAAAAATTGAACAATACGAAGAAAAAAAACATTGTTTTTAATATAGGCCATAAGCCAAGCCACTCTAGTCCAGCTTCAATGAGAGCAGCCAATCAAAGTTCATAACCCAAACAGTGCATGATGCTTTTTCAGAGCAACACACCTGTGAAAATTCTTGTTTAATCACCCAAATTGCGTTGCCACATTTAGGATGGTGTTGAAGTTCGCATCGTTGGAACGCAACGAAAGGTCCATTTTACAATTTGTTTTCCATATTTTTATTATTATAGGCGATTATGTATTGTAGAGTTTGCAACACACACACACACACACACACACACACACACACACACACACACACACACACACACACACACACACACACACACACACACACACACACACACACACACACACACACACACACACACACACACACACGCACGCACCTAAACACACACACACACACACACACACATATATATATATATTTGACCAATAATAATGGGAGTACATCCGCGAGATGAGGAGTATATGAGCGTTTTATCGCGGTCTTTCGACCCCCCTCATAGTCGCAGTGTATTATTTTAATCGAAGAATGGCGGAAATTTACGAAATGTGTAAACAAAAAGGGCGTGGTTGATGATGAAAATAATGAAATGAAGAATGAGAAAAAATGTCGTAGCGTTCCAACGATGGAAACTTCATTATGAGGAATAGACGAAATTTAAACGCATTTTTGTCAAAATGGCTTTATGAAAAACGCCGACCACGATATCTCGAAAATCACTGCATCGATCAACTTCGAATTTTACAAGCGTCTGTTACACACCGAAAACAGTGCTTGAACGAAGGAATTTTTTTTTCGATGCATAGTTATTGGTTTTCAACGAATATGGAGCGTTCTTTTTTCACCGAAAATCGGTCTTTTCACTTTGGACGGCAGCCATTTTTTCAAAATTTTTGGTAACTTCGTCATAGTGAATCGGTGAAATTTCAAAGCATTTTTGACGAACTGACTTTATGATAATCGGTGACCACGATATCTCGATAATCATTGCATCGATCAACTTCCAATTTTACAAGCTTCTTTTGCATATAGAAAAGCAGTGCTTGAACACATTTTTTTTTGACGCATAGTTTCTTTTATCAACACAAAAAGAGTGTTTTTTCACCGAAAATTGAAAGCTTCACTTTTGACGGCGGCCTTTTTTTATTTTGGAAACTTGGTCATTATAAATCGGGGAACTTCAAACGTGTTTTTGTCGCAATGATTTTGTGGAAATCAAAAAGGAGTGCTTCAGTGGAGGAATTCTTATTCCAATGCAAAGTTTTTTTTTATCAACGAAAACAGAGCGTTTTTGTCACCGAAAATCGATACTTTCACTTTGGACTGCGGCAATTTTCTCAAAAACCATAATTATTAATCATAAAATTTAAAATTAATGATAAAAATGATAAGAATTATAAAAATAATATTTTATTAAATCCTTTGTCCAAGCACTAGATAAATTCATTCAAAAACCAAATGCGTTTGGTTTTTGTTTAATTTTTGAACAGTTTGTTTCCAAGCAGAAGTGGTACACCGCGAAGGACGTTTTTCAAACAGCGCTCTACACAGACCATTGTATCATTTATAAATATTTTTCAATATTTAAAAATATTTGTCAGCATTTATAAATATTTTTCAATATTTTTCAATATTTAAAAATATTTATAAACATTTTTCAATATTTCTCAATAAAAAAAACTGCAAAAGATATACATAAAACGATACTCTTTGCTGTAACTTTTTTTTCAAATTGAAAACCTGCATACGTTTGCCCAGAAAAAAATTCACGAAAAATCCTCTTTTTTCGGCCCCGAGCTAGATGTGGCCAGTTGAAGAAGAAAAGTTAAGCTGGATCTTACCTGGAACGAGCAATGATGGGGATGATGGGGATGGTGAAGCTGGGGATGCGATATGTTAATCATGTCGTCGGATTCTGGATCTTCGCAACCGGATGATCTGGCCTCGTCGCTTTCCAGCTGACTTTTCTCGTCGCTCTTGATCTCGCTGGCGTCCTCGTTGTCACGATTCCCGACGCACTCCTCCGTATTGGCCGTCGGCTCGCTAGGCTTTATCTTCTTTCTCGTGTCTTGATCTAATTCCTTGAATAACAAAGTCTCCAAAGGTTTAGCCGCCTGATCCTCGTTATTGGGAACCTGTCCGGAGGAAGCTTCGCTCGAAACGCTTTTGCCAAACTTTTGTACCCGTGTGCCGAAAATTCTTTGTTTCAATAATAACTCCATTGATTATCGATATTTTTCAATGAAAAAAAAACTCAACCTCGGCAAGACTATGTATAAATTGTGTGTAAAATCTCGACCTCGTAATCTTAATACTCTCGTCAGAAATAATTACAATAGAACTGTTTTTTGGGCAATTAAGGCCGCAGCCTAGATTAGAAAATCCGAAAAATCGTTTTTTTAATTACTTAAATCGATAGATAAACTATCAAAGAATATATTTACAAAGTTACAGAGGCCAATTGTAAATATTTTTGAAGATACAAGGCCGAAATTTTTCAGCAGTTTTCATTTTCACGATTTTTCCAAACTGGCGGGGGTGATAGCAAAAAAACTAAACGATCTATTGAATCAAACCAAAGTTTATTTTCTTCAGTATGAAAATCTCTTCTAAGTGAATTAAAAACATCGTCAAAAAAGTCTTTTTAAATCATTTGTGTAACACGTTAAAGTGTTTTGTTAAACACATTTTTTTTTCTTCAAACGTCAGAAAAGTTACAATTTCACGATTTTTTCAGCTTTTTTTAATTCACCCAGAAGAAAAATATATGACAATCGAAAATTTTATTGGTTTTTTTTGTTTCGGTCAAGAATTACGAGCTGCATCTTTCCCGCCGAATGGGGAGTGCGCCAAGACGCACATGGAATAGGCTGATCTGCAGTAATTTATTGTTTCATGTTGAACTTTTTTTTATACATTTCAAATATACATGAAAAGATACCTCAATGTTTACTCGGCTCACTTGTTTTTTCCGCTTCTCACAAAAATTCCGAAAAAACGCTTTTTTGGACCTTCTAATTCAGGCTCCCGCCTTAAGGGGGGAAATATCATGATTTTTTTTATTAAAGGAAAGATTTCTTTACCTTTTTGAGACTTAGGGTGTGTTTTATTACCAATTTTGGCTGTTACATGGTATTTTTGAAAAATAAATCTTTAAAAATGGCGGATGTGTGACACGGTCTTCTAAACTGCATTTTCAAACCTGGCATGTGTTATAGTTAAAAATCTAATCGACCGATTCCGATGAAATTTGGTATGAATCTTTCTAACCTTATTATGTAAAACATAATCCTGAATGTTTTTGAAAATTACGAAGAAATGTATTTTTTATTACAAAATGTAGCCATTTTTTCGGAAAATTCAATCTTTTTGTTTCACAGCGTACCATTTAATCAATTTTCAACATTTCACACTTTTTCTTGGTTCATATTCTGCGTATCCGTGTTAATGAAAGAAAAATCTTCGTTGGTTTCTATTCAGACTAATCCTGCCGACGCTACGTGTCACGCCGTCTGACAACATCCGCCGCGACCCGAATAAAAGACCGTGTCACACCTCCGTCATTTGTAGAAAATAAATTAAAAAAAAAATACCATGTAACACCCAAAAGTAATAATAAAACATACACCAAGTCTTAAAAATGGTGAAGAAATTTTTCATTTAAAAAGAATCATGAAAAGCAGCAATTTTGCCCTCGCCCAAAGGTATCGTCCCCCTTAAAAATTAGGCGTTTTGAGAGGAAAAAAAAATTGAAAAAAATAATGACTAGACGAATAACTTATGGCGCAAATATTGTTGAATTCTTCGTACGAACCTCGGAGCGAGACTCGTCGAGGCCGACGAGCTGAAGGGCTTCCTCGAGATTGAAACCGTCGGGCAAGCCCAGCGAATCGTTGCCGAGTAAACCCTCGACTTCGGTGCCGCCTAGGAGACCATCGCTAAGTAAATCCGAGGTGAAGTCGTTCTCGAGATCCAGAGAGTCGTCGAGACCGAGGGAATTGTCGATTGAGGGCGACCAACGCTTGTTCGTTCAAGTCCAATGTGGGCTCGCCGAGCAATAGCTTATCCTCGCTCTCGACGACGCCGGTAGTGCTGCTCGATCCACTTCCGCCTGGACTACCGGAACTGACGATGTACTCGCCTGCAAAGATTCGGGACACGAACGCAAGAGTCGTTAGAAAGCTGCTACGGTCTGCTTCGTTATTATTATTATTATTTCAAATTATTTGAAGAAAAGTAACGATGAGTTCTTCGAGCCTGGATATAATTGACGGATCATGCTTTTCTTTCACGCGAATACGTTTTGTCGACTTGTACGTCTCGGGGCGTTAAAAAATGAAGGGTTAGGCTACAGTAATGAGTATGCTAAAATCATGTGCGATTTTCTTTTCGTATGAAAAAGCGACTCACTCATAAAATTAATTACACATCTGTTTAGTATGAATATCAAGCTGTTAGAAAATAAATATATATATATTTTTTCGATGTACAAACTGGCTGACTATTTACATTTTCTTTTATCTTTTTTTTAGGCGCTCCGCGGCGTGACATTTAGCATCCCCAATTTTTTATCCAGAACAAAAATTCTCGTTAATCTACATTAGAATACCTAGAGAAGTACGTACGGAATTAAAAAAGTATTGTTTTATTCAAAAGTTGTAGGTATTTGAACTTAAGAAATGAATTTTCACTGAAAAATTTCGTTATAACTGCTCATTAAATGAAAAGTTTTCGATTAATCCGAAATTCCGTACGTACTTCTCTGCGGAATGCAGTAAGGAACATAACTTTTAAATTTGAAGTAAATCGAGTGAAAATTGTTGACGATATTTGTCACGCCAATTGGAAAAAAGCCGTTTCGAGAAGTTTCGAGCAGTCGGCCATTTTATACATCGCAAAAAAAATTGTAGCAGCTTGATATTCATACTAAATAGATGTGTAATTAATTCTATGAGTGAATCACTTTATCATAAAAAAAATTGTTAAATTCGCACGTGATTTTATACCCGTTACTGTGGCCTCACCCCTTAAAAGGAAAAAATTGAAAATCACGTTTTTCGAAATCTCAATTCGTGAAGTAGGCACTCCGAGCTCGCGAGATGAGAGTCCGCTAGGGCAAATATCTTGATGTCGAATGTGTGAATCATTGGAATGCAATTAAAATTTTTTTTTTTTAGGTCTACGCCAATTTATTTGTCACACGCTCGGACTACGATCAACCGAAAACACTTTGGATAATAGAAAAAATAGGGACATGAACGAAAGAAAGAATTGTCCATGATATCGAAGTTGGCATCGTTGGGATACAACGAAAATTCTTCTTAACTTTTTCATTTTTTTTATTTGTATTATTATCTAAACGCTTTTATTTCCAAGTTTAGGTTATGGAACTATAATAAGGATCTTCAAAAATGTTCCTGTGATCTTTGTAGCCTAAATGGGCCGACAAAAATTAGCTAATACGAAGGACGAAAAGATATCGTTGCATCCCGACGATGAAAAGTCCACTACCATGATGTCCATGACTTCCAATTGAAGCAATTCAACGTGACATCAATTGTAAATCAGCTAGATTTTTTATCAGTCGATGTACAAATTCAGATCGTGGTAAAGTTTACACAGTTGGAAAGCAACGAAAATTTGTTCGTTACTTATTACCTAATTTTATTTTGCTCCTTTAGGCTACGAAAATTAATGAAACATTTTTGAAGATCCTGCTTAGAGATCTGTAACCTTAACCTGCAAAAAAAACGAGTTCGGATAGATGACGGTATAGTTCACATCGTTGGAATGCAACGAACATGATTTCTTTGAATTGATCATATTATTTCGCCGATTTGGGATGCGAAAATCGCTCAAATGTCTTCACGTATTGTTATTGAAGATCAATGACGTCAATTTGCAAAAAAATGGCTTTGGATAATCGTAAAAGTGGAAAAAAATATCGTTGCATTCCTACGATGCAAACTTTAATGTAATTCAGATAAAATAAAGAAATAAAGAAATTAAGAAGATCTTTCGTTGCGTTCAAACGATGCAAACTTCAACGTCATTCAGATAGTGATGAAAATAAAGAAAATGAAGATCTTTCGTTGCGTTCAAACGAAGCAAACTTCAACGTCACTCAGATAGTGATATAAATGAAAAAATGAAGAAGATTTTTCTTTGCGTTCAAACAATGTAAACTTCGACGTCATTCAAATAGTGATAAAAAAAGACACGAAGAAGAATTTTCGTTGTATTCCAACGATGTAAATTCCAACACCATCACAAATTCAATCAGAAAATGACATTTTCGTCACTCTGCCTGAAAACTTGCCCCAACGACCGTGACCATTGAAACAAATCTTGTATTTTTCCAAGTGCCCTTTTGCATTGAAAAAAAATTACGACCTATTGAATCAAGCCAAAGTTTATTTTCTTCAAATTACATTTTTCTTTAAACACATTTCTTTTTTCAAACCTGATAAAAGTTATAATTTCACGATTTTAAAAACTTTTTCGTCATTCACGCAGAAGAAAAATATATGACAATTGAAAATTGTATTGGTTTATTTGGTTCAGTCAAGAATTACGAGCTGCATCTTTCCCGGCGATTGGGGACAGCAGTGGCAAGGCGCACATGTAACAGGCTGATAAATCTGCAGTCATTTATTCTTTCATGTTGAACAATTTTTTTATACACTCCAAATATACATGAAAAGATACCTCAATGTTTACAGGGCTCACTTGTTTTTTTTTCTTCTAAAAAAATTCCCGAAAAAAAATTAATTTTTATCCTTCGCAATTGACGCTCGCCTATATCTTACGTTATTTTTCGTCAACAGTTGTCTCCAATGTCAGACCTAAACGGCACCGTTCACGTGCTCAACGAGGCTCTCTGTAGGTGCGATAGGCTTGAAAAAAACCGGTTCTAACGAACGAGATACCGTCAATCGATTCGCGCACGTGAATTTTATGAAAAATACGGACAAACGGACTGTAATAATTATCGTAATATCGGAGCCAACGTTTTATGAATTGCAAAAAGTGCGGAAAAAACGTGAAATAAGCGCGAGGACGAGAGCTTTGCAATTCCATGCACGCGCGGACATTGATACCGGTGCACTCGCGGCCTTTTTGTCGCTGGGACTCGATGCAATTTTTTGTCACTCTCCTCCTTTCACGACACTTCACGCACCGGCTGTTATTTAAAATGTCCAACGAGTTTTTCTTTCGTCACGACACTCCGAGATTCACTTTTCAACCGGCACATCATTTTGCACTCTTATTTATGACTTTTTATCGCATTTTTTTCCCCTCACTATTGAATCCGATCAAAAGTTTCGCTTTTTTGTTTATGTATATTCCTAGGGGACCCAAAAAATAGATAATTGATATTCACTAAGGGCAGTGTGATAATTTAAAAAATTCGAGAAGGGAGAATAAAGAGGAAGAAAACTCGCGATCGAAACCCTTCGCGCCTCGTGGTACTCGAAAAACTGACGAGGCATAAGGAAAATTCTTCGAAGATGAAAAGAACTGAAGGGATCAGGCGGTGAGGCTGTGTGAGTTCGAGAGGCGAAGAGAGAGAGAGAGAGAGAGAGAGAGAGAGAGAGAGAGTCATTTATTTCGTACTCTGGAGTACCGTGCAAGTTTTTGTACAGATTGCATGAATCATTTTCTTAGTACTATATTAGCTTATATAGAATGCATAATAATTAAAAATAGTTAACAAAAATAAAATAAAAATACCATATAGGATAACTAATTAATAATAATATAGAAAACATTAAAGTTAAAATTAATATAAAAACTACGATTTAAAATGGAAAGTTTGGCTACGCTAGAATCAGCTCAAAAATTCGTTTAATAGTAACTGGGTTAAGGGACGCTTGAACAAGAGACGACTTTTACAGGCTCTGATTTGAGGGTCTATAGTGTTCCAGAGGTAACATGAGGAGGTGCAGAAAGACCTAAGATAGTAGTTGGTCCTACAGTTTGGTATGATAAAGTCACTGTAGAGAGAGAGAGAGAGAGAGAGAGAGAGAGAGAGAGAGAGAGAGAGAGAGAGGGGGGAGAGAGAGACAGAGAGAGAGAGAGAGAAGACGTAACTAATTGAGGGACAACAGAGGGGTTGTCGTTGAAGATCCACCTGCTGGTTGTATATTGAATCCCCGATGTCTCCGCCCTCTGACCAGTCGTTGGGTTTCGATCTGCTCCCTACTCCAAAGCAACTTTTTGTACGAGCACGCCCGACATTATGTAGTTTTGGAGCCAACATTTTTTTTCCACCATTCGTTTCATACAATATGGTGAAAAAAAAATTATATTGTATTCTCGATAATTCCCTCGATTTTACGAGCTGATAAAATCGTTCGATAAATCGGTCGATTTCATTTGATGAAACGATCAATTTTGGAGTGTCTTGTTTTTGGAGCAGATGATTTGCACTCAATTCGTTCGGTGCTTTATGCTGGATGATTTTCGTGGCAAAATTTGAGTCGTATATATACCGGGCTATACGGAGTTTGTTAGTGAAATAAACTTGTATGTTTCAATATTGCTTATTGTTGTTATATTCGACAAAAATTGAAATTTGATATTGTGGTAACGTATCTCGGAAATAACATTTTTTAATACATTTTTTTGCTCCAAGGTTTATTATTAAAGTGGAATGAAATTTCTGTTGGTTTGACCATGTTTGTGGCAATTCGACAGGGGCTCGATTCAAGTTGACGTGAGTAACGAAAAGTCATCGTTCTCATTAGAATCCAATCGACACAAATGTTCGACATTCTGGGGCATGGAAAATGATCAAATTTGTTGTAGAATTAAAATTTAATTTTTCCGAATTTGAATTACAACTCACAAAATTAAATTCATAATAATCAGACCAAAGGTCATGGTGTTGAATTTTGCAAAGTTGGAATGCAACTAAATTTCTTCTTTATTTTTATTACTTTCTCAATTCTTTTTTTGCAGGTTTAGTTTATTCATCCCTTGTAAGGATATCCAAAAGTCTTATAGTGATTTTATTAGGACAAATGTACCAAAAAAATGGGCAATAAAGGAAGAAATATTTTCGTTACATTCCAACGAGGCAAACTTCAATACAGTCAAAATTCGATTTAACGAACCTCTAGGGAAGTTTGTTATATCGAGTTTTCGTTACATCGAAGTCATGTGTCTTAAAATGTTCTTAAAAATATATATATATATTAGTACTATGAATATGAAGATATTTTTTTATAGAAAGAAATATTTAAATTGGAGTAACTTTCACAAGCAATTAGCAATTAAAGTACAATACATATTGCTGTATCAAGGTACAATTATGTTGCTGTATCAAGGTTTCCGGTGTCTATCGGAAGGGAATTGACAAATCTTCTCTACATAGAGGATTTCGTTACACCGAGGTTCGTTATATCATGGGGTTGAAGTTTGCATAGTTGAGATGCAAATTATGTTGCTGTATCAAGGTTTCCGGTGTCTATCGGAAGGGACTTGACAAATCTTCTCTACATAGAGGATTTCGTTACACCGAGGTTCGTTATATCATGGGGTTGAAGTTTGCATAGTTGAGATGCAACGAAATTACATTTTTTTTCGTACTGCCCAATTATTTTTCACGACTTTAAAGCTACAGAAGTCGTTGAAACATTTTTTAACGTCTTTTTCAGGCATCCGCAACCTAAATCAGGAACAAAAAGAGTTTAAATAGTGAAAAATATGATGAAATAAAAAAATATAGAAGAATTTCCGTTGTATTCCAACGTTTCAAACTTCAGCACCATGTTATATCGAGGTTCGACTGTACAATCCAAAAGTCCGTGAATTTACAGCAGCTATATTCGGATTTATATATATATTTTTATACCCTACACTTGATGCATGCTAATGAATTATCTTACTGAAATTTTTCGGTATCCCCGCAACGATAGTGCTCGAATTTACGACTCGAAAACGTAATGAAAGGAAAGCTCCGGTCAGGTATAGACAAAGAATCACCTGCGAGACACGGACGAGGGAGCTCAAAGCCAAAAAGGAACACACACACACACACACACACACACACACACACACACACACACACACACACACACACACACACACACACACGCGCGCGCGCGCGCACACACACGCACACGCACACACACACGCACACGCACACGCACACGCACACACACACACACACACACACACACACACACACACACACACACACACACACACACACACACACACACACACACACACACACACACACACACACACACACACACATATATATATATATCTACAGGGGATGCTTTTCTTTCTGCGGCTGACTTTGAGTGCGGCCCAAGCCGGCGGAGTATGGTCGCACCTTTTGGATGCCTATTACATTAACAATGTGGTGCATTGGCAGCTATTGTCCGGCCCAAATGCGCGTCCGAGCGAACGATAATGGCCGCCAGTAATTTGGAGGAACTCGAACCACCCTCCGCCCTCCCCTTGCCCCAAAAAAGAAAAAAAACTAACGCCCTTTGAATCACCGATGACGGCCCCGTCGAACTACTCCGCGAGGAATATATTTTTCTTCTTTTCAAAATGGACTTTGACGGTAAAGAAAAAAAAATGCCGTCCGAACTTGTGCAGGTTCGGCATTTTCCGAAATTCTGACTCGTCATAAGCGTCTTCGACTCGATATAAAAAATAAAATATTTTAAAGCTATTTTTTTGGTGCCTGTCCCGTAACTTCTACCGAGCCGAGAAAAATGGGGATGCCTTACCGTATTTGTAAACAATGCAGTGATAAGTGCTCGATAGAAGGAAATGCGACGAGATCGCAAAAGCTTGAAGTGCATACGATAGAGAATTGAAAAAAAAATACACCAAAAAGACTTGGCGGATTAAACAAACTTAAAACAAAATTCGTTGGCTCAAAAACAAATACTATTGCTTCTGATGAGGTTGAAGTTCGCATAGCTGGAACGCAACGAACATTAATATTTGGCAATTTCATTTATGTCTTTTGGTAAATCTTACGTACAAAAATCCTTTACCCATTTTTCAAGATATTTGTTTAGCGATCTACACCATAAATTCATGAGAAAAACTACTATAATGATGAAAATGTGGAAAAAAAATGTACAAAAGAACTTTCGTTGCGTTACAACGTTGCAAATGTCAACACCATTGTTTCTGATATCCAATGTTAAGGCGTGAGGCCACAGTAACGGGTATAAAATCATGTGCGAATTTGACAATTTGTTTTCGTATGAAAAAGTGATTCACTCTTAAAATTAATTACACATCTATTTAGTATGAATACCAAGCTGTTAGAAAATATATATTTTTTTTTTCGATGTACCGACTAATCGAAACTTCTTCCAAACAATAATGATGACAATGATCTATAATAATGATGATATGAATTCCACATATCGTTCCAGATAATAATGATGATAATAATGAACATAATGATTGCTATTCTTACAAAATATTAAGGGGCCAGTCCAGTTTGAAAATTTCAAAAAATCGAAAGCAAGCACGGCTTGATGAAATCGACGATAATGAGCAATGAGAAGTGATTTTGTACGGTGCAGGAATTGCCGATTGTGATTAGGTAAGAGTTTTTCATAGTATAAACTTTGACGCGTTTTTCTCGACACAACGTTTTCAAAATCTAGCTCCATCGTATCTCTAAAACTAATAAATCGATTCTCTTGAAATTTGAACCACATATTTTAAACATGATTCGCAACAAGATGACCCTCGATGGTTATAAAATTTTGATTTTTACTCTTTTTTTGCGAAAAACTGCGAAAAAAATGCGTTTTTTAATTATTTTTTCTTGTTTTTCATCTGCTATTTTTTTATTTTTTTTTTAAATTTATATCCGAGGGTCATTTTGTAGCTGGTATCATACTGAATTTAATGGACTTTGATTTTTTTGTTTTAGACAAGCCGTTGCCAAGTTGTGATAGAGCTACCTAGCCCACCTATTTTTGAGGCGTGACGTTAAACTATAGTTTTTGTAGTTAAACATGAATAAAAATCAATGAAAACATTTTTTTAAATGTGTTTCAAGACTTTATTTATCAAGCCCAACAACTTTTATATTCATATATTTTATATAATCCTCAAAAAATTCGCGAAAATAGCCTTTTTCGTGGCTCCAAAGTGGACTGGCCCCTTAATGGAAAACTTTTCATTTTGTGAGCCGTTTATGAGCAGTTATAACGAAATTTGTCACTGAAAATTCATTTCTTGAGTTCAAATACCTACAACTTTTGAATAAAACAATATTTTTTCAATTCCGTACGTACTTCTCTAGGTATTCTAATGCAGGTTGACGAGAATTTTTGTTTTTTGTTCTAGGTAAAAAATTGTGGATGCTAAATGTCACGCCGTGGAGCGCCTAAAAAAAGATAACAAGAGAAAATATTAGTAGTCGGCCATTTTGAACATCGAAAAAAAAAATCCTAACAGCTGGATATTCATACTAAATAGATATGTAATTAATTTTATGAGTGAACCACTTCTTCATACGAAAAAAATTGTTAAATTCGCACATGATTCTATACCCGTTACTGTGGCCTAACGCCTTAAGCAGCCGCTTTGCTCTTCCACATTGACCAAAATCGACAGATGGCCAGCCCGAGTGTCCACCCCGCCGTCAGTTCGAGACCGGAAGAACAAATAAATTTGGCCCAAAACGCGAGAAAAGATCACCAAGTGCAATTCCCGAGGGATCGAATTGTGCCCGTTTCTGTTTTTTCCTATCCCCGTACAAAAGTCGAAAATTCCTGTATGTTTGGAAAAGAAAGGAAGAAAAAAGAAATCATAAATTCGGCGTACGGCAGGAAAATTTGCAACATCACGCGCGGCCCAATAGACGAATATTATTTCTTCCAATTCTTCACGGCCCCTTTGAAATGCACCGGGGAGTGGAAAGGCCCCGCGAGTTTTCCAGGGCGCGGCATACGGTGCAGCAGAGGGTCGAAGCTTACATCCAAAATGTTCATATATATATATGTAAACTCGTACAGGGCTCTGACAGATCATTTCTCATATTTTTCACCGTTCCACAGGCGTGCGTTTTACACGGCGCGCGAGTCTCTCTTGATAATAATTCCGGCATTACTAGACAGATCCCCCCCGAAGGCACCATCCGAGTGTCTTCTTATTTATATACACGTACGTGTATATAGAAGGCGTCAAAGGTACGTCGTATACATGTATACCGATCTAATACGTGACCCTCCAATACTTTCACAATAAACGAAACGTTTTTTTTTCACCTCCAATTCGTCAATCGAACTGCAGTAGGAACCGTGGCTTTTCCAATGCCTGGCATGGGCAATGAACCCGTCGGGTAGCCCGTCATCGAGCATTGTCCCCACACGAGTGACAAATATATCGGAGCAATTTTATTCTCCGTCCTTGGAAGCACTCCTACGGCGCGCATTGTCAAGGGTGCGAATGGGATTGAGAATGGGCAGGGTAGAGGCTCAGGCGGATAGGAAATGCCAGCCTCCGACGACGTCTCATTTTGGCGAACGAGGTCCGATCAGGATTTGTAGGAGAAGGGGACTTTGGTCGTTTGGTTCGTTAATTATGTGTCGTTGAGCAGACACTTTGATGACGGGTCATTCCAGCATCGTTTGTTAGGGCCTCGTTGCTGATTTTACAGTACGGTAGGCATGCTTCGAATAGACATCATCAATTGATGGTAAGACATCAAATGTCGAGCATCAAATCATTAAACGTACCTTGGATTTGGACTAGTCCCTGGATCAGCTAATCCAATTTGCACTGTCGACTTTTCACGATATGCAGTATCTGTGTGTATTTTTTATTTAGTCCTGATCCCGTCACTGTGGCATCATTACGATGCAACCGAGATCATCACCGAGACACTTGCCGTCACGCATTCCCGTGCACGAATTTCCCTAATGACATCATTGAGATCGGCCATTTTTTCCCTCGTTCATCGTCCTCGTATGAGGCACACTATTGCGCACTGATAGCTTTGATCGTTGAGCTACAATCACCAAAAAAGTGAGCAAGGGAGAGGAAAAAATGGTTGAGGAGCTTTGCCGATATCGCGGCACTTTTCCTATTAGTGGTTGAACGTTCAAAGGCGCGTGGGCACTTCGAAGCCTACGATCACAACACTGCGTTTTGACGGTGTGCCGCAATGGACTCCGATACGAGAGACTCTGTTGAAGTCGCCTGATAGACTATCTCGTATCCACGGTATTGCCATTGGCATGGGCCAACCAATGCTCGTTGTAACGAGGGGAACCCGGTGGCTTTCATGTCGTAAAAAGAAAAGAACAGAAACGAGAGGAAAAAATCAACCAATCCCAACGTGGCTGGCCTTTTATTTCCAATATGGCTGCCAGACAATGCGCACGAGAGGATTGGACAGCGTGGAGGGGGAACTGCTCACTTCCCATAATACCATTCTCCCCGTATGGCTCCCACTGTGAGTGATCCGTGGAGAGAGAGAGAGAGAGAGAGAGAGAGAGAGAGAGAGAGAGAGAGAGAGAGAGAGAGAGAGAGAGAGAGAGAGAAAGAGAGTGACAGAGAGGCGAGACTCTTACTATATACATGTTTACGTATATATTGGATACACATATATATGTACACATGTATCCTTGTTGCGTCGGAGATCAGCGGTGCTTCACCCGAAACGATCGTTTCCGAGCCTACGAGGGGTTGATTCAACCCCCTGACGGACCATTTGGGCAGAGCCCCGCTGCTCACTCGAAATGTAGCAATGGCGGATCCAAGCTTTCGTATCAATCTCGTGAAATGCGTGGGAGGAAAGAATAGCGCGGGGAAAATATTCGCCATAGATCGAGGACTTCCAATGGGGATGTGCTTCCATTCAGTCGTGACCGAAAAAGCACAAATCCTCCATGAGTTGTTTCCAAGAGGAAAGCACAATGGGCGCGCTATGCTAGGTGGAATAGACATCATTTTCATACTCTTGTGGTTGAATGACTGTTATACCACCTAAAAACCACTTTGTTTTATGCAAATGTCCAATTGCACATGGGAAAGATGCACTTTCACTATAATGCCGTTTGTCGTGGAACCGGCAATGCATATTTTGTTGTTATAAAGGAAAACATCGCGACTCGGGGAAAAGTGACTAGAGAAGATGACATCTGTGAATCTGTTTTGAAAAAGATAATTGAGCAGGGAAATAAACGCGTCATTTATGCAAATTAGTCGAACTTGTACCAACTGAAATTTCGATGACCCAGATCTGAGCTGAACCGTGTGACTTATTTAGACTGCGTAATGTGCACAGTTTGGATTTCCACAATGAATGACAATGACGACGTTGAAGTTTACATCGTTGGAATGCAACGAAAAAAAAATATTTCCGCATTTTCTTCTTCATCCAAAATCTTGTCCAGCAAATATTGGCCTCGAAATTCATCATGAAGATCCTAAAAAAACATTAGAGTGTTTCTCGTAGCCCAAATTTGCCGAAACAAAGATCGAGCTACTAAACTTTCGTCGCGTTCCAACGATGCAATCTCCAATATCATTGTTAACGTCGTTTACTGACGAAAAGCGATTGATCATCCGGCGATAATGCAGCTATCGATCGAGATCACATTTGCAACGATGTTCGGGATTGATTCGAAAGAAAAATCACAAGTTCTGTCGTATATGGGGAAGAGCTGGAGAATTGTTTAGAGCCTTTCTTCGGCCGATCTCGAAGGTTGTTAACCACTGAGTTGAGATGCTCGAAGATACCATCTAAATCCAGGTGAAAATGTCTTCTCTATTGATCCCTTTATTCCAACGTCGTCGCTCTCATTTTAACTCGATACGAGACCCCTGCCTGTACAGCTCCTACAAGTCTAATCCCCATGCCGGCTTGCGTATCAAGATCGGCTGTGTAATCGCCAACGAAAGACATGGCCAGCACGATATACAGGCAATAAAACAGATTTGGGGTTGACAGTTCGATATTTCCTAAAATCGAGCCTAAAATACTCTGGATCAACGTTATCCCACAGTAATTAATCGTCCCATATTGATTACCGTAAAATCAGGTTTTCAGCCGGATGTTTACAGGTATACACGTACACCGAGATGATGGAACCGACGTCCTTCAGGTTGATGCGATGCATACTGTCCGACTGAACAATGTTTAAGCGTCCGTCCGAGTTGATTGCGACAATAGATCTCATTGACGATAATAATTATACGTTGTAGCCATGGGAGGGACCTGCAGCGATCTAGAGAGGAAGAGCGACTGAGAGAAAAATGAAAAGGAAGATTGCTGCATCAAAGAGGCTAAAGCAGAGTCTTTCCTGCGAGGGACCGCAGTTCAACGCCGTAGCCATTGTTCTCCACTTCGCTTCTTCCTTTGTCTGCTCCTGACAATATTCCCATTGTTTTTTTTTATCTCCGGACCATCCCCGTGTCTGGTCTGAACCCCCCCCCCCCCCCTCTCCCATGTTCTTTCACGAGCATAGAGAAGCGCATCGCTCCACCCACTGATATCAAACGGAGGATCCGCTGCGATGAACCCACCGAGTTTCATCGCAACCGTTACAACGATTCGTCCTTCGAGGCATCAAGAAAACGAACGGTTCCAACGATCCAGGCTAACTGCCTGGACCAACGAAGCGAACGTTACATTTTTCAAAATATTTTTGTCGATCCCTTCCGTTATGAAGATGGAATTTCTCTTTGTCGCTCGGTCGAGAAAGATTCACGCCATTTGTGCAACATCAAGCGCCGACAGTTCGTTGCTACTACATGTATACCCTCTTAATACAGTGTCCGTACTGCGGTCGTAAATGATCCAGGCTAAAAAATTGATTGGTCATGTGCCTTCAACGTTCATAAGCTAGCACTTCACTAGCTATACCTTGAATTGTAGCGAATTTTGAATGAAATGAAAACATCATCGCATTAATGAATGGAATTATTTCGACAAATGTGGCACGACGTCAAGATCTCGGTGCGCAATTATCAAAAGAGAATGTCTCCGTATTGAGACGTCAGAAGAGGATTAACGATATTCGTCTACCGCAAAGGTAATTCAAAAAAACCTCGAAAACGATCACCCACGTCTTCTAGATCCTCTTCGCTTCGTTTTCCACGGACGAGCACTGATTTATTAACGAATAAGTGCAACTCACTCAGGACCCCATCGTGAGGCATGGTATCCGTGTCTGTGTACGGACATCTACGTATATCGCGCTTGTGTGAATCTCTATGAACGGACAAAAGTGATTCAGGATAACGCAACAATGTTTCATGCTTGATCCTTCGGAACCACATTTGTTGGGCTCTGATTGTCCGTAACCCGTGTGTTCTTAACATACACGTTGGTAAGTAATAGTTGATGCGTGAACTTGTACTTTTCTCACATTGTCCCGACGGCGTCCCATCATACACACAGCGAAGTTCACCGATGCGCCCCTCTCCATGAATATGAACGGACGTTGGTGTATGCGGATGTCAGCCAACGCTGATGCCGCTGCTGAGCCTCTTTCATCACATTTATCCACCCCTCCACGAGCTGTGGTTGCTAGGCGATTTTCTTGGCATGATCTCCCACTCGATATGACGGCCGTGGCGTAAATTCATCTTGAGGATTCAGTCGACTTGATGCAGAGAACTTCCGAAATCCTGAAAGGACACATGTTCGAGAAACGTGAAGTCCAGTGGAGTTTCATGGACGGGAGACAATGCAGATCGATGATTAAAAGACTGTGTTGGTGGAGGTCTTCTGTACGGTGGAAGGATTCTGGGGCGGTAGGATGACGATGAGGAAGATTTTTTTTTCTTGAAGTGTACTCGTTTAGTAGTTATTTTCATTGGCGACGTAGTTAACGCGGATTTTCCCCAGCTAATGTTCAAGCCTCATAGTCTGCCAACTGGGATTCATCGATAAAATGGCAGCTCATCACCCGGACAGCAAGATGGCGGTTGGAGGTAGATACACATCGACAACCCTGCTTTACGGTCCATCCAATAGGATAAAAGTTTCTCTTGGTGTCTTGTAAATTATAAATTGTAAGCTCGTGTAAATGATCGATCTTCTATCATCATCACTTCTATTATCATCATATTTGTAACACCTGACATTTTTCCCCGACGCCGTTACATTGGATTGTCCAGGAAAAAGCTGCGGTATCTTTTTGTTAGGAGCTTCTGCTCGCTTGAATCGTGCACGTAATGAAACAAGGTAGTCGTAGCAACGTCTACGTTACTGAGTATACGACCAGATTTCCGACCTTCGTTCATGGGCACGGTCATCGAGCGTGAGCGTCGAAAGAAGTGAAACGTGGGTGACGATGAACCGATGAAAATCGGCGATTGTCAAGGTCGTTTGTGGTCCCTTCGTCACGGGGCCTTGCACATGTTTATACATGTATTCATATACATGCAGGCTTTTCGAGTAGCGGTTGCCGCGGTAAAAAAAGAAGGTAAAAAATCGTCGAACGAAAAGTTGGTGAAGGGCTGTTTCTCTACCAGGTCTCTTGAACGTGCCTGTGGCACACATACGAGTCACTCTGGGATGACTTTGCTGCTGGACGACCAGGGCCCCACATAGTTGCTATGCAATGCCATGACGTTACTGGAGTATGGCAGTCAACTTACCATTTTTCGAATGACTATCAATTCGCGGAATGGAGTTGTCGGAAATGCACTTCCGGACGATTTTTTTGCGGAAAGTGATATCGTTTGGATGCATAAAAAAAAGGTTAAACAATCTGTTCATGAATTCGTTTTCTCAATAGTCCGTGCAGATTCCAATATGCTAATCATGACGTGTGCAAACGATCCCGTGATTTGAATCATCACCAGAATAACCAATGGATTCGATTTGCGACCGCGGCGATCATATTTCCGGCGGTAGTAGGGTAAATTCCAACTTGCCAACTAGCCATCAACGAAAATCTGAAAGAAACAACACCACAGTTTGACGCAGCGCTCCAGAGTTCACGGATAATTTGGCTCCGGCGCTTCGTTGGTTTCGCAAGTTGTCGTGATTCATCCAATACCATTCTTCCTCATCGAAACTTTGTACGTACGTCATGCTCCCTGGACCTACCACCGATCCCCTATGACCACCGAATATTCCCTACATAATCTCCCACGGATGTTGCCTTCTCGACAATATTGATCGTTTACGTATATGCAAAAAGTCTGCCGCTACAAAAATCATTTCAGACTGTTTTTGCATGATGATAAAAACGAGTTATCACTCGTTTTTATTCCAAAAGGATAATCGTTGCTGGTTGTTCCAATAATGGACATTGGCCTCAGAATCCATTCTCTGTAATCAAGTCCCATCGAATGGTAGGTCCAAAATCTTGTGAAAATTAAAAAATGCATAGGTCCCTACATTATTCTCGATGCAGTTCAGCAATAGAAGAAAAAGATTGCAAGGACGCGTCTCGTGTTTCAGAACGTCTACGTAGTGATTCACTTGGTCCAGACAATGGTGATGCGTAACTTTATTTTTGCTTCTTGGTTTTCAGGTCCTTTGAGAGGATCTGGGGTCTT
Organism: Ophion ellenae; assembly: GCA_963210295.1. Taxonomy (NCBI): domain Eukaryota; kingdom Metazoa; phylum Arthropoda; class Insecta; order Hymenoptera; family Ichneumonidae; genus Ophion; species Ophion ellenae. Next base: position 16,778,042 of record OY723396.1, on the reverse strand, counting down.
TAGGAGAAAGAAAAGAGGAGACGAGAGGGGGCGAGAGAGATGCCGAGGTATGATTGCACGATGAGATTCAACTTGACCAGTCACTCGTGACATATTCTCGAGAGTGTGTGTTCGTTTTGAACTGGCAGGCGTCTCTCGAATGCACCATTCCCACTTAAATGCCACAGACGAATATCCTCCGCGACTTTATTTTTCTTTTTCTCTCTAATTCTAACTCTTCCTCTATTCACACATCCGGGACAAAAAATTCCGGCTCCCGAGCTCTGGAAGAGAAGTCCCCTGGATAAAACGGAAGGACAAGAATGGGCGTACATCTCGTTGTCCTTGCGCGGAGGTTCTCAGGATCCGGAGAACTGCAAGGCTCCGCGGGCCGAGGAGAACAAAAAAATGTCTCGTCTTGACGCAATAATGACAGGTTGTGCACAGGTGCATGAGTTCAGTCAAAGAACAAGATGGAGAGCAAGAGAGAGATGGAGTGGTGGTCCGAAAAGGGCTGTTGCGATGGTCCTTGAGGTGACGGGATTCTGACCTCGAGCAACTTCAGTCCGATACACATCTATCCTAAATCAACAAGATTCACGCCGGACAGGAGCCCAAAATCCGGCAGCACTTCACTCTCTTTCTCTTCGCCTCTTTCTTTCGCCACCCCTTCACTTTCTCTCGCTCTTCTGCCTCCAATCATCTATATTTTCAACGAATATTATGTTTGGGTTTGCATTCCTCCGGCCGCGGGTTCCTATAGGACAAGTGGTAGTATGCCTAAGGATTACCTACAGAACTAAGCCCTCGTTGCGATTGAACGTCATATGGGCTGGATACATCGCTGGACGAAAGTATTCCCAAGAACGAGGCTGAAAAGACTCGGAGCGGTGACTGTACAGGTCAAAACTAATCGAAGGGATAGCGCTATGAACGCTCAATTAGGCTGACGAAGTTGCCCACCGCATCGAAAGTTCATCCTAGATGACATCAATTGCCGATATGTCCAAAGCTCCATATAGGAAGTTTATTTGCACCTGAGGCAGGCAAGTCAGCACTAATTCATACATCTACGAGACCAAAAACTACATGTAGGCCTTTCCGATCAAATGTACGGGTCCACAATTCCGCAATTCACGGCTCTTTCTTTAAATCCTGCAAATCCAAATCTCTACGGTGTGGAAATCCGTCCGAACCGTATGGAAGCCTGATACAAGCCAAAGGCAATAAAGGACCATTGTGTCGGAGCAAGAGGCACCGAAGAATCGTCCCCGCATATGCCGACTTATGATTTTTCATCGTTATATATGATTCGAAAGCGGAGAGACAGATGGAGAAGTGTCCTCGTCATCCTCACGGATCTTCAATTGCCACCTCTTCGGAAGCATAATGCGACTTTTATGTTATGTTTTAATCCGCGTCGACATTCGCCGATGGAATTGAAACGTTGCGCCAACGTTGGCGCAGATGATGAAGAGGCCGAAGCAGAAGAAGAAACTTACTTCGTTCCATTCGTGGTGTATAGGGACTTACTGACTATACGCCGGGATGAGCAAGGATCTTGCGCTATATGGCACACTTGGACGAGGCATTTGGTGCACCTTTGTGAAGGACAATATGCCCAAGTGGTATACCTTCGACTATGCATATATATATATATATATATATATATATATATATATATATATATATTGGACAAAGGAATAAGCTTATGTTTCGATGTTTCCTCGTATGGGAGATTAATTATGGTATCAATTAAAATACCGTAGAGTAAAACCAGTAACGCATAGGGAACTTACGTGCGCCAGAATCCGATGACTTTACTTCTTCATTCCAGCGAAGATGGCCTTACGAGACCATCCATACAATAAATGCACTATAATAATACAAAACATCGGAAGAGGTGGAGTCATGGGGCACATTCCTGCACTGATCATTTATTCCTATTTAGTTATCATCACAACACTACGGAAAACTATGTTCAGGCCTTCCCCTGCCGGAAAGTAATTATGGAGACGAATATTACATGCTTGTAATCGCAGAATCATCGGAATTGATTGGAATCCGGCGTGGTTCGTTTTATTCCAACGACATGCAAAATTTTCTCGAACATCTCAATACATTTAGCGCCTATGAAATTCCGCCGAATGTACATTCAGCGCAAGCTCGAATGAATCTTCGCAAGAATGTACAAAGGTATCTTGATGATATAAGTAGATGTTTGATATTCAGTGAAACGGAAACCGAAATTCTTCTATGCAAAATAAGCAGAAATTCCGTATGGTGATATTGAAAAAAAATAATCAAGGGATGAGACGACCCTTTGTTTTTCTTTCTCTCACCCCGCATTTAAAAATGATGACCTAAATTGAATGAAGGGGTCCTCTCACTTTAGACGCTAAAAAAGCGTCTAAAGTGTATTGTAGATATTAATATAAAAGTTGTTACACTTAATAAATACACTTTCGAAATAAATAAACATTTCAAAATGTATTTATGTAACCCAACCCAACTTTAAACGCGTTTTTCTCGAAACAACGTTTGTCGACGGCTTGTTGGTAAAATCTTCGGAACTACTTAACCGATCCTTATGGCATTTTAACCACATGCTCTTTACAACTATAGCTATAGCGCATACCAAGGATTTTTTTAAATTTCGATATTGGCTATTTTTGTGCCAAAAACGGTGACAAAAAATACGTTTTTTTTGTTTCTTTGGAGAACAAAAAGGCTATTTTCATGAATTTTTTGATAGGTTTATATTATAGATATTGATATAAAAGTTGTTACACTTAATAAGTACACTTTCGAAATAAATAAACATTTTGTAAATGTATTTATGTAACCCAACCCAACCTTAAACGCGTTTTTCTCGAAACAACGTTTTTCGACGGCTTGTTGATAAAATCTTTGAAACTACTGAACCGATCCTTATGACATTCTAACCACATATTCTTTACAACTATAGCTATAGCGCATATCCAGGATTTTTTCAAATTTCGATATTTACTATTTTTTGTCAAAACGGTGAAATAAACACGTTTTTTGTTGGTTTTTATTAAAAAAATGTGCGTCATTTTGTTATTTTTGTATATAACAAAAATCGTATGATACGCGCTACCCAACGCCCCCGGGAGCCCCGATCTGGCTGGTTCTCCCGCTAGAGTTTCGGAGGTTGGTGCGTGGCGTGCAACGAGCCACGATATGAGTAATGGTGCGTGCTTTGCGTTGTGCTACCCCTACGGGGAGGAATAGAGGGAGCGGGGCTTCCAAGTCGCAAGTCATCACTCCGAGTATTACGAAAGAGCGAGAAGGGAATTTTTTATATATATATATATATATATATATATATATATATATATATATATATATATATACACATATATGCAGCTGCCCCCAGGAAGCCCGAGGAATCGGACGAGGTGAGCAACCCCCGGGGGGTTTCTGGCTCGCTGGCGCGATCCCGCGACGACTGCGAGCAGGGCACAAAACATGGCGGCGAAACACGCGCGCTTCCCAAATATTTATTCTCTCCTGGGATAGACCGCGAGGAGGAAGCAATTCGAAACGCTCCGAATGAAAAAAAAGGCCAACAAGGAAATTCGTTTACGTGATCCACATTATAAATAACAGAGCCTTGCGAAGATTCACTGAATTTGTGCTCTTTTTCGTTCCCTGTGAAATTCTCGTGGACCATTTTACACGAATTGCGAGACGCGTAAGGAATTTAGGAAACAGGACGTGTCTTTAGATTGTTAAATATTTATTGCAGTTTTATTTATTTTTTACATTTAATTTATTTATTTATTTTGATATTTATTTTATTATTGTATTATTATTTTATTTGTTATTTAAATTTGATTTATTTATTTATCTAAACATTTATTTCATTATCGTTATATTATTATTATTATTTATATTAGCTTATATATTGATTGTTCATAATATATTTCTTTATTTGGATTATAGTTTTTATTATTATTTCATGATTTATATTATCGTTGGAACGCAATCAAGTTTTTTATTTAATTGCCAACATTTTTCGATCGTTATTGAAAATCTAGAAGATCAACTGCAAAGAAAACATCTTGGATAATAATGAAAAGCGATGACGAAAAGCATAAAAAAAGATTTTCGTTGCATCCCAACGATGCACAATTCAACGCCAGAAATAATTTCGATCTATTTTCTTTTCGTAATGTCACTCTTCTCTTAAAAGGACGAAATCGGATTTTTATCGACTGAGTAGCTTTCACATGGCCTTAAGGGGTAACAGATCTACGCTAGGCCGGAAACTATGGGAATTTTCGCGTTGATTTTGAAAAAATTGATGAATATGTGCTCTTTTTCGTTGCCTGTGAAATTTTCGTGGACCATTTTACACCAATCTGCGAGACTCGTAAGAAATTTAGGAAACAGAACGTGTTTTTAAATTGTTAAATATTTATTATAATTTTATTTACTTTTTTACATTGTATTGATTCGTTTATTTAGATATTTATTTTATCGTTTTATTATTATTATTTATATTAGCCTATATATTGATTATGTATAATATTTATATCTTGTTTGTATTATATTTCTTATTATTTTTTCATTATTTATAGTATCGTTGGAACGCGACGAAGTTGTATATAATAATAGAAAAGGATTTTTGTTGCATCCCATTGATGCAAAATTCAACTTCAAAAATATTTTCGACGTACTTTTTTCCGTAATATCAATCTTCTCTTAAAAGTACGAAATCGGATTTTTATCGACTAAGTAGCTTTCACCTGGCCTTAAGGGGTAACAGATCTACGTTATGTCGGAAGCTATGGGATATTTCGACTTGGTTTTGAACAAATTGATGAATTTTGTTGATAATTTATATTTGGTTCCTTAAAATATAGACAAAACCAAACAAAAACGTTTTTTTTCACAATACAGGATGGCGGCATACTGGCCGTCTGCCCTGAGCCACCTTTTTCGCCCCTTAGCAAATTTATTGAGTTGAGAAAATGGCAAGTTCTTTTCGGAAGCAAATTATTATACCACTTTGACGCTTGAAAATAAATATATCAAAAACTTGTTGGTGCAGGTCTGATTGCTTTCGAAATTGTTAAAGTTTCTTGAAGAGGGTTTCAACACGCATCCCGCCAATATTGATTCGATTCGTTCGCGACGCATGTCCACTGAAACGTCACTCTCGCTCTCTTCCTCTCTTCCTCTCGTTTTTTTCGCTACGCCTGTTTCCACGCATTTCGAGAGCCAGCGGATATTTCATAATTATATATTTTCCGCATTTCTCCTCGTATCGCGCCACCGCTTTTCGGCCCAACAGCAGCCCTCCGTGCGGCTGTGACTAATCGAAGCGGAAATTAATAGAACGCGTATATAAATTGCGCCGAGTGCGTGCCGCCACTGCAAAAGCCTCCGTTTGTTACATCGTGTGCATGCCACGTTTCCACAACTTTCCAAATTGTCAATTTCTACGAAAGTTCATTGTTACAGCTCTTTTGTGAAAGAACCGTCTGAAATTTATTCTCGTGTTCATTACATAATAATTTCAATAAATTATACAAAGCTATAGCGTACCTTTGGAGATGCTATTTTTTAATTAAATCTTTTTTCAACTAATTCCACGGGAATATGGTAAAAATATTTTGTAAGATTATCAAGATTTAATTTAATTAAATCTTTAACCAAAGAATTCTATGCGATTTCACATTCTGACCATGCCACTTTATTTAACGATAAAAGATCCTTGCTGCTTATTCCCTTATTTCATACGAAATTTCATTTTATTTTTATTGCATCATAAATGTTAATTTCATTGTAACTTCATCATGCATTTTCATTTCATTTCATTTCCAATTGATTATAAATTTTCACTTCATTTTCACTTTATCGTAAATTTATATTTTGTTTTCATTTTCATGCCATTTTCATTTCATATGTGAACATGAATTTTCATTTCATATGAAATGTCATATAAAATACAGAAATAATCAGCGCGGTCTTTTATCATTAAATAGAATTGTGCGACCAATTAGAAACTGATTGAATGGAATAATAATCTGATTCAACTAATTCCACGGGATTGTGGTATGAATATTTTGTAGCATTCTTAAGATTTAATTTAATGAAATCTTTAATCAAAGGACTCTATACGATTTCACATTCTAATTGACCATGCAACGTTATTTAACAATAAAAGATCCTTGCTGATTATTCCCTAATTTCATATGAACATGCATTTTATTTTTATTGCATCATGAATGTTCATTTCATTGTGATTTTATCATGCATTTTCATTTATTTTTTTTATCATGCACGTTTCATTTATTTTTCATTGCATTATGAATTTTCACTTCATTCTTAATTGATTAGAAATGTTCACTTCATTTTCATTTCATTTTTATTTCATTATGAATTTTCAATTTCATATGAAATTTTATATAAAACAGAGGAGTAATCAGCGCGGTCTTTTATCGTGAGATGAAATTGTGCGACCAACCAGCGTAGAAATTACGGTTCATGGAACGACCATGAGATACGATGTTTCGTGGCCGATTAAAATATTTTTTTTCTCTTCATAGTTCTCGGTTCGCAAATTTGGAATAGCACATACGATCTCCACTTTCCCATTCTCTCTCTCTCTCTCTCTCTCTCGCTCTCTTTCGTATATAAGTACGATCATAGTGTAATTCACGCTGCGTTAAAGAGAAAATGCGGAGTCGATAGGATCGCAAGTACAGTACAAGAACTCACTCCCAATATGCGAAGTTCGTACCGCGTGCTACATAATATGAACCTACACACACTTATATATATATATATATATATATATATATATATATATATATATATATATATATATATATGTGTGCGTTTAAATATACAGGGTCCCTCCCTCCATAATTGAATATACAAGATATTCGTATATTTCACGCTGTGCGCGCATTTGAAATGTCAGTGATGTAGGAAGTGTATATTTTGTACACGGTACAACGACGCATCCGCGAGATTTTTTTCTCGTATTTCCCTTGCTGACCACGAGGCTGATGATGGGCTGGTCTCTCGCGGGTCCGTCCCATGTGAATCTCCGCTTGCGCGGTCCAATTTTCTACAACAACGAGCCTTATAAGCGAACGCCTCGATGAACCGATAGAGATCAATTATTGTTATATACGTTACAGATGTAATTCCCATTACAAATTCGATTACACAATAATTGGATTGATCAATTTTTTTATTCGCCCTGTTCACCATTCCCGCGTGCCTATGACAAAGGGGCCATTTTCATTTCTCTTCGGACAATTGGATCGGGCGCGATTATCCCAAAGATTTATATGCGACGCAACGCCGAGAGTGATCGCGGCTCGCTTTCATTACAAAGTTTTGCCTTGACAAGTTGCGACCTGATGAGGCACGTATCACGTCAAAATAATGATTTACCGCAATCAAACGAAACGTGTCTTGAGAAACGGATATTCGCGAAGTTTGATTAAAAACAGAGATTAAGTCGTGTCGAGAAACATTTATTAATGACAAATGAAATATTTTTTTTTCTTACTCGGGTAAACAGGTCTTTTTTTTCTTTTAGAAACCAAGAACGCGTTTTTTCTCACTGAACAACGGGAAGGCGCGGAATGGAGACGAAAAAATAATCGAAGCGAGCGAAAGACGATGAAGGCGTATGTAGATGTGCGTGTTTACGTGTGTTCATCCATCTGTGTGTCAATTTGTGTGCGTATCGAAAATGTGTGTACGCGTGTCGCACACATACGTACGTGCGGCCTGTGTTGGCCCACGGGCATTCTTAAGACTCGAATGATCCATTAATCAAGACCCCATACACTGAGAGCTGAGCTCTGGACTCCCGGGGCCGCGGATTCGATCGATCGCCGAGACAAGATTGCCACGCAATGAGAATATATATATATATATATATATATATATATATATATATATATATATATATCACTGCATCGCTTGTTGCGTTTTCCGAGAGCACAACCGCGAGCCAGGTACCGCCTTTTGGTAAAACCCTTTAATTTTTATTTTACTTTCATAATGTGAAAATAAAATGCAACGACCTATCCGGAGCACGGCTGAAAAGTCGACCTGACGGTGTTGAAGTTTGCATCTGTGAAATGAAATAGAAATAAAATTTCTCCAAATTGCGTAAATTTCGATTTCATTTTCATTTTATCATGAATTTTCTTATCATCATAAATTTCTATTTCATTTTCATTTCATCATGAATTTTTTGTATTTCACATGAATCCCCATTATGAATTTTCAATTTCATATGAAATTCCATTATGGATTTTTAATTTCATAATGATTTTTAAATCTTACATGCAATTCCAACATGAATTTTCATTGTTTATGAAATTGCGAATACAATTTCATGATAAATGTTCAATTTCATATAAAATTTCATGGCGCATTTTCGATTTCATGTGGAATTTCATAATGAATTTTCAATTTCATACGAAATTTCATGTTGAATTTTCCACTTCATACGAAATTTCATTATGAATTTCAATTTTTATATAAAACAAAAGAACAATCAGCGAGGCTCTTTTATCGTTACACAAAGTTGTGCGGCTAATTATAATTTAAAATCGTATGGAAACCGGGTGAATGCAAAAATAAGCGTGAACATGACGCGTTAATGGAACAACGAATGTATTTATTTATATTTATTTCCTGAATTCCAACGAATACCCTTGGGGGTTTTAACGTATTACCTTTCGGGATGTTCGGGCTACGAATGTCACTGAAACGTTTTTTTTTTTTTTTTCGTATCGATGTTTCAATGTTGACCCCGAATCGGCGAAAAAAGTAATTGGATGATAATGAAAATGAGGAAACTTGAAGAAAAACAAAGTCCTGCATTCAAACGGTGGAAGCTTCAAGATCGTTCGATTCGAAGACGCCTTTTTGTCGAATGCACGGTCTGTCGGCTACTATCAGGCGTAACACATATCATCTTCAAACGCATGCACAGCATCTTCAAACGCATAACTAATCAATCGATCTATCAAATCGAAACCTATTTAGCAAGCATTTCTTTTACATTTTTCACCTTTTTACGCTGGAAGGATTTTGCGTCAATGACTTTGGCCATGCTAATTCAAGGAGTTGAATAACTAGATCGATTTCTACGGGGTACCATAATTTACCAACAAAACAAATTCGTCGCTGATTTGTCTTACTTATTCCTGACGATGCTGACTTACAGTACAACAATCTTTGAGACAAACGTAGCAAAGTTTGCACTTTTTTCATATCCTCAGCCATTCTTTACCGCCTAACACAGCAGATTCATGACGTTGAAATTTGCATCGTTGGAATGCAACGAAAATGATTTCTTTTTTGATCACGCAAATTTCCTTTATCCAGACTCAAGCCCAAAAATTACAAAAAACATTTTTTCGATTCTTTTTTAGTGTCTTACAACAAATGGGCAAAATTTATTTTGAATAATAATGAAAATAAGAAACTGAAGAGAATTTTCGCTGCATTCCAATGATGCAAACTTCAACCCCTATGCAGATTCTATGTACGAGTCATTGATCAAGTTTTTCGGAACCGCCACTGAACGTGCATTATCCAGTGGAATGGCTCGTGCGGGTGCAGGAAAGAAAGGTGTGCGCAAAGCCCCGTGTTCGAGGGCCACACACTTGCATATATGCGAAGTAATTAAATGGCCGCGTAAATGAAATGAATGTATATATATATATATATATATGTGTGTGTGTGTGTGTGTGTGTGTGTGCGTGTGTGTGTGTGTGTGTGTGTGTGTGTGTGCGTCCGCGCGAGTGGCACAGCTCTCAATTAAGGCCCATGGCCGGAGCTCGAGGGCGATCCTCACGAAGGCGCACGAGAGCACGAACAGATCGTTCGACCACACGTTCGCGGGGATATCTGATTTTCATAAGTATACACGAGCATTGTGGATATTTCGAATGAATGACCCCTCGTCGCCATTTTGAATAGGCAATGTCAATGGCGAACGAAGGTTTAAGGTTTGAAAAGTTTTGTTTTGTTTGCCGTACAAGTTGTTTATTTATTTTGGCAGCTGTAACTAATATAAATGATGTGCAGTAATTGATGGACATTACGATGGAGAGGAGGGAGACGAGTGGAGGGTCAGTGGAAAGTCTTATTAATTATTATATAATTAACATGACTAATATAATAAAGTTAATTATTTTTTGTTTTATTTGCATTTTGTTATTATCAAAAACCTTTTTTCACGGATTCAATATGCGGATCTCGAGCAAGGACCCGAAAAAAAAATTCATGCGATTTTCTTAGCCGGAAAAAATGGAGCGCGATTTAAAAAAATCTTCATCTTTGAGAAAATGAGAAATGGGTCGGAATATTGCGAAATATATATCGCATCAACGATGTTGAAGTTTGCATCGTTAGAGCGCAACGAAAATAATTTTTTTCCAATTGCCAATTTTTTTTGGAAAATCACAGTTGGTGCGAACTTTTTTAAGATCTTCATGAGCGACTTACAACTTAAGTCGATCAAAAACCATTAAAAAAAAAAACAATAATAATGGAAAAAAAACTAAAATAAAAAAGAATTTTCGTTGCATTCCAATGATGCAAACTTCAACAACATTTGCATCGATGACCCCCAGTGGAACCTTTCTCCATGGGCTCCGATCGCGTTGAGTTTAAGGGGTCTTGTCACTTTAGACGCTGAAAAAAGGGTATTTTCATAATTTTTTTTGATAGGTGTATATTATATTGATATAAAAGTTGTTACACTTAAGAAATACACTTTCAAAATACATTTAAAAAAATGTTATGCATTTATGTAACCCAAACAAACTTTAAGAGCGTTTTTCTCGAAACAACGTTTTTCGACGGCTTGATGATAAAATCTTCGAAACCACTGAACCGATTTTTATGGAATTTTAACCACATATTCTTTACAACTATAGCTATAGCGCATATCAAGGATTTTTTAAAATTTTGATATTTACTATTTTTTTTGCCAAAAACCGTGAAAAAAACACGTTCTTTTGTTTTTTCGAAAAATGTCCGCCATTTTGTTATTTTTGCCTATATCAAAAATCGTATGATATGCGCTATAGCCATTAACATACTGAATCAAAAACCGTCTAATTTTTTTGTTTCGGATGATCCATCTCCGAGATTTCATCAACAGCGAAGACTTACAATTTATTTAAGACATTTTTTTAACTAGCATTTCCCCCTATAAATAGTGACTTAAATAAATAAAAAACATTTTTTTAATCTATTTCGAAAGTGTATTTATTAAGTGTAACAACTTTTATACAAATATCTATAATATAAATCTATCAAAAATAGCCTTTTTTAGCGTCCAAAGTGAGAAGATCCCTTGAATGCAACGCATTTTTTCCATCTTTCATGCCTTAATTTTTCTTATTATATGAAATCTTTCGTTTCACAGGTAACTTACAGATCTCTCGTGAGGTTCCTAAAAAAAGTTCGAGTAATTTTCGTAATCCAATTGTGCCAAAACAAATTGGGCAAAATGAACAATAAATTTTTTCGTTGCATCCCAACTATGTCAATTTCAATTGCATATGATGAGCAGTTCGAAAAAAAAACGTTCCCTTGGGTTCCAACGATGGAAACTTCAACATAGTATGGTCTCTTTGCTTCGATGCTCTCGGGACATCGGCGCATTCAGCTACATGGAGTCTCAAGCCGGTTATCCGCTGCCTCGTCACGTTCAGCGTGAATCATCAAAAATCTGTCTCAAAGATCGCGTTTGTTTTCAGTCTCACGGCAAATAGTGGAGTTTATGAAATTGTTCGGCTACTATTGTTTCTCGTTAGACAGAGCGATAGTTGACACAACGTTTCGCGATGTCGGATGGATGGACCACTCACTTATCGGTTCGATGACGCAGACGTACAAACACAAAAATAATATCGTACGACTTCGTAATTTGCAGAAAAACTATCGAAAAAGCGACGATCCGTGATGAAATTGTCGTGGGGATCCAATTTCCATGATGTTGAAGTATGCATCGTTGGAATGCAACGATAATTCTTCTTTTATTTTCCATTTATTTATTTTTATTACTATCTAAACCTTTTTTTACAAGGTTAGGTTATGTAATCCTAATAAGGATCTTTAAAAATGGTTCAGTTATTTTGTATAGCCAAAATGGGTCAAAAGATTGGGTAATACGAAGAAAAAAATTTCGTTGCGTCCCAACGATGCAAATACTGTCAATTTCCTATACTTGTCCTATATTGGCTTGTCATCGGGACTCCCCATCAGAATCCAATGTACGAATACGATTCGAATCATAAAGAATTCCCACATTATCGAACACGATCCGATACGGTTCTTGGTGGATCCCATTGCATCCTGTACATGGAATTTTCTAAACAAAATATATAGATATAGAAAATAAATGGACCTTAAAAAAGTATAAATCGCTTAAAAAGGGTGGCACAAATTTCAACTGTATTTTCTTTTTCTCGCCATCTAATTATCTTAGTTAAAGGGTTAGGCTACAGTAACGGGTATAAAATCATGTGCAAATTTAACAATTTCGTCTTGCTATAAATCGAATGGTAACATATTCTTATGATGATACAGCACGGTTTTAGCGAAAAAAATCGGTTTTTTGATAATTCTATTGTGGCCTTACCGCTTAAAGAATAAAAAATGGTCGTGAAAGCTGCAAGTGGTCAACAAATATTTAGAGGTCGCTCAAGCCTCCCCAAAATTTTCATTAAAAAATCGATTTTATGTTTCGCTCACTTCTCATCCATGAATGTTACGCTTTATAATTTCAAAATTAACCTCGCGAAAACTCTAGCCGTTCAATAAATATTTGGTGGTCGCTCAAGAGCTTCAAAATTTCCAATTTTCGCCAATTTTTTTTTTACTCTTCTCACTCATAAATTGGACGCATTGTAAACATTTCAAAACACTTAATCGTTTTTCTTTAGAAACCGATTTTTCAAAATTACCTCTTATATTTTGTTTTTGTTTAGGAGAGCCAACAAATTCCGGTCGACAATGTAAAATAAAAGATTCTCAAACGACGTCAATGGGAAAAAAAGTGCGGCATCCACTTGGATTCCAATGTGAACTCCCTACGTGAGGCGTCCTTATCGAATCCCTATAGGGATGTGGTAGGATATAGGAAATCCCCAAAAAATCTCTGCACAGGAGAGTCAATTGAAAATGCACATTCATACGTTCGCCATAGAATGTTTTCCTCAGGAGGGTGGACATATTATATCAAGACAGCGAGCATGTTCGAGCGAATAGACGAATCGACTCGCTGCCAAAAGGGCACTGACGAATTTACGAAAATAATAAGGCTAAAAGGATCAAGAATCATCCACGTGACATTTTACGTATACTTGGGACTCGATATTTGATCTCGTGCGTGAATACATCGAACAAATAACGACAGTGAAGGAACAAAAAAAAACATTCAAACAAGCTCCCACGGGAGGACAAGTGTTACGACAATACGATAAATAATTAATTGTACGAAGGGTGAAGCTGCCGAAGTGAGAGAGACAGAGAATGGAGAGGGACAGAACAAACAAATTGAAAAATAAGTGTTTCACCCAATGGCGCCATCTTGCCTATCATCCCCAGAGATCTGGAGCACGCGAGACGATGTGAGAATCGAAAAAGGGCTGACAAAATTATTCGTATTCTGCGAGAGAAGTAGGAAGAAATGGGGGTGGATAAGAGAGAGAGAGAGAGAGAGAGAGAGAGAGAGAGAACATTTTCAATTTCCACAGAACCATTAATACGTTCATTTTACCACATGTGGATCATCTTCTGTACACATATATCTATATACACGCACACAAACACACACGATATACACGTGGCGTAGCTCCAATCTCATTCGGGCCGTCTCTTTGCCCGGCGCTATCTCTCTTTGGCCAACCAGAGCGTTTCCCGCTGCTGATCCTCTGCCAGGGTCCATATATATTACCCAGCATCCGTAGGATCGAGAGGCCAGCACGTTTCCCGTGCGGCCCTTTTGCCGACGGTTTCGTCCCTCGATCTTTCGTTTTCTCCCCCTCCGACCCTCCCCCGCCCCACGCCTTCGTACCGCTCTTTCACCCTCGTGCACGGCAAAACTTGTCCACCCCATAGTGGAGAAGGGATTCCAGAAGCACGGGACATTCATCATCTTGTCTCTTTTTCCTCCCCACTATATTTTTCTCTTTATTTCCTCCCTTGCTCCCTCGCGGTCTGTCTCTCGTTTTTTTCCCTCGCCGTTGTTGTTCCTGTCCCCCATTTTGGGCACTTCGTTCTCGCATTGGACGACACGCGAGCGTGGACTCGGGATGAGTGAACGTCTATTCGCGTTTTTGGGGTGCGGAGGCCATCTTCCGCGCTTTTATTTTTTGACCATTTTGTACATATGTATTTGATGAGGGAAATGGAGATATTCGTCCCTCACGAGAGGACTCGTCGTTTTGGATCTTTGCAATGTTGGTTATATTTTTTTTGTATATACTTATGTTGGTTATATATATATATATATATATATATATATATATATATATATATATATATATATATATATTTTAGATCATGTTTGACTTCGAGTTAAGGAGCATTGTGAATGGCCGATACTCGGAGCAGTGACCGCTTAGCCGTGCACCGGCTGGCGCATCAACCGGTCAGCGGAAGGCTGACTTCTGAGACTTTGGTGTAGATGAGTTCAACGTCTATGCACAAGAGAATCAGAAAAATACGGGGCCGTCTATGCTGGTACGGGTTTTCCACAGTTTCCCGTACCCACGGCAAATGCGGTATAGTGTAGCTTAAAGCCTTAGGCCACTCTAGAGGTCGAAAAAAGGCTTGTTGGTTTTTTTTTGTTCAGAAAAACTACAAAATAAATCGAGATTACAAAAAGCGTGTTGATCATACATGTCACCGACTGTATACAATAATTTTTTTGAAGCGATTTATTTCAAAATGGTGGCTGTGCAACGTTTATCTCAAAACTGCATTTTTTAAGTTGGCCGGACACATAACTTAGACAATTTTAAACCGACTCGCTTGAAATGTTGAATATATCTTGAAAAATACATTGTCTATGGAGTACGTAGGATTTTTTTTTATATTGCAAAGTTCATTTGTTATTAACAATTATCTGACGATTTTTTAGGCAAATTTTTGGAAAGTGACAAATTTCGTCAGATAATTGTTAATAACAAGTGAACTATGCAATATGAAAAAAATCCTACGTACTACAGGTGGCTACGGTGTACTACAGGTGGCTACGAGGTACATCTAGGTGGAGGCGGTTCGGACATTTAAGGTCACTTCCATTTTTGGAAATGGAATCACTATATTTTTTGCCCAGAATTTTATCCAGAAACTAAACATAAGTAAACACACCGATTTTCAGTATGATCGATCAAGATTTCGTATACAAAATCGGTAAAATGAAATGTCAATGTTTTTAGCCTCGAATCAAGTTAAAAAACCTTGCTAACACTTGCTCCGATAAAAGGTGCTTGAAATGATGGCTAGCAGTTTCAATGTACGCTTGCAATCTGATTCGCATTAATTGTATTGTCTTATTAATCCCGTCAGTCTATATTGACGAATATGCTCTAATTAATTAATAATATTCTATCAATTAATAAGACAATACGAACAATGCGAGTCAGATTGCAAGCGTCTGTTGTAAGTGGTGAATATCACTTTGAGCACCTTTTATAGGAGTAAGTGTTTGCACCGTTTTTTCAATCGATACCAGGGTAAAGACATTGGAAGATTTTTTTAATCGATTTTTTATACTAAATCTCGATTGATCGTCTTGAAATTGTGTGTGGACTTATTTTCAGTTCCTTGCTAAAATTCGGAAAGAAACGTGGTGATGCCATTTAAATGATGGAGGTGACCTTGAAATCTCCGAAGTGCCCTCGACCGGATGAACCTTGTAGGCACCACTCGATGAACCCCTTCGACCTATGGATCTTTTGTAGAAAAAGGTTCCTCCTAAGTCTGATAGGTTAGAAAACATTTCTACTGCTGATAGTTGTTGCTTCACCCGTAATATATATATAGATATATATAGGGGACGGTGCTTTTGAAGATATTGAACTTTGAGGACCATTCTCATATGGCCGTCTACTGTTCCCATACCCACTATTATGTAAACTATAGTGTTGAAGTTTGCATCGTTAGAATGCAACGAAAATACTTATATATATATATGTTTTTCTTTCCTTTATTTTTATTACTATCTGAAGCCCATTTTTCCAGGTTCAGGTAATGAAACCCTAATAAGGATCTTCAAAAATGTTTCAGTTATTTTTGTAGCCCAAATGGGCCAAAAAGATTGAAATAAGAAATAAAAAAATTCGCTGCATCCCAACAATGCAAACGTCAGTACCATATGTAAACCTCAATATCTTCAAAATCATTTTCAGATAAATACTGGCAGGTTTAAATGAAGGTTTAAAAAATCTGATTTGAGGCTGAAGGCAAGGATATGCTCCCTCGACATCCTGGAGGATCTGCAGGAAGGACGACAAAAGAGGAGAAATAGAGAGAAAGGAGACAGAGGACGACGAGATAAATAAACAGATCGCGGGATCTTTTTGTGATCTTCCTTTGACGCCGCGAGACACTCGAGAGATCGTATCCGCGCCTGTAAAGGGGGCGCGCGCGTGTGCTTCCCGGCGTCAACCAGGCTCAGGCGCACTTCGTGGCTAATCTCCTTTTGGCAGCATGCTCATCCCGGGCACACTGCTTCCAGAAGGTTTCCCTGCTTAAAATGCGCACCCTCCACCGCCGGAACACTCAGACCTTAAGATTTTGGCCGGTCGCTTACGGAGTTACGTAGATTTAAAAAAATGTTTAATCCATTTTTTTAAGTTCTATCATCTAATAGTACAATATGTCTAGAGTATTCTCTCAAAGTTTGAAGGGGCTATACCAGTGTGACAATTTAAAAGAATATCCTGTGTTTAGCAGCTTTTATCGTAAATATCATTTTATCTTGCAAAAATCGATAGTTAAATCTGTAAACGCGTTTTTCTCGAAATGAGATTTTTCAAATTTGCTGACATTGTAACTCAAAGAGCAATTATCCGATTGACTTGAAATTTGAACTGAGTACTTTTGAATATATTTACTCTATAACGACGTAGGATATTTTTGATTGGATGAAAATTGACAATTTGTCATTGAAAAAAAACGACCATTTTATAGGCCAGAAAACAGACTTTTTCACGACTACACCATTTTGTTAGATTTTGATATTTTTAATTAACGACATTGTTTCCTTTTTCGGTTTCAGCTACTCAATCGGCCCGAATCATGTCAGCAGTGGAGGAACTTGTTTTTGGCGCCTCCGAAGGCAGCGCATAAGTCTCTTGGATCTCAATATTTTTCTATGAAAAAATTATGTAATATAGGTCAAAAATAGCCTAATATATTCTTAATTTTCCGGAACATTCAATTGAGTACTCTTCTTCCAAAAAATTTCCAAAAATCAACCAAATTTTCAGCGTTCACACTGGTATAGCCCCTTAACTGAAGCTGAGTCGACATAAACTGGGTCGGACGACCGGACAGGTCGCGCGTTTGACAGTCCATAGGCTGCGTCCAGATACGAAATGATCCTCGAAATATATTGACTGATCCCGGGTTAGATAGGCTTTTGCCGCACGTGGCGGATGTGTACACGGCAAGAATGATGGGCGCATATTCATGCCAGCGGACTTCAAGATTGACAGACCGAGAGAGAGAGAGAGAGAGAGAGAGAGAGAGAGAGAGAGAGAGAGAGAGAGAGAGAACGGGGGGGGGCAAAGAGAGTGAGAGAGTGCGGGAGGGAGGGAAGCTACATGCGTATACTCCGTGATGAGATAGCCACCCCAAAGAGGAGGTTCGAATTCCAGTTTGACCGCGATCGGACGTTACTTTAGGCACTGTATACCCCCCCCCCCCTCCACACGTGATGTCCGCGGGCTCACGAACGCGTCTCAACGAACCGACCACACCTCCGAGGACTTCCCGTCGATATCGACTGATATCGAACACCGACACAAATCGTCCGCTCGATCTCTCGGACGATCCGAGTGTTGGCCCAGCTCAACACCGCTTCAGATGGCTGATAACCGAAGCTGCAGGCCGATCGCGTGTCCGCGACTGTTGCATTATCTTTACGTTGCTTGAATGCCTTCCATATGTACAGGACCATTTTACTTTTGAAATCCTTTTCCCATTCCAACTTTGGCCAGACCGTACAGTGGATGTATATCCATTTCCATCGACATAAAAAACGAATACGACATACCGAGACGAGTCTGCTACTGTCACTAATCATCTTCTATCCAGGTACGTTCATCCGTTTAAAGAATGTTCAGTGAGACACAAGCACCACCAACGGAATTTCATTTCAGAGAACCAATATGCTTGCCGCAGAGTCAAAGGATGCACCTTCGATCCATATATGATTCGCGTGAAGACAAGCATCGAGATCAAGGTCCAGCGAATGCACAACTAAGCTAGCATCCTATGGGTAGCAAGACCCAGCAGCGTTTTGGTAACTTACTACCATCGGTTTGATGATGTTTTTACGACAGCTGGAATTGGCGATTTACTTGTACACTGCGGATCTTGACTGCTCATAAGATGTCACCCTTGCGCTTGGTTTCAGGCCTGACAAAGCCGGATTGGAAATCATAAAATCATTAATAGCACTATTGGAGATTAAGATGATAAAAGTCTTCTGAAAAAAATGATAAATTCGAAAAAAAATAGAAGGAAAAATAGACCCACGATGAGACTAGTCCGTACTAGCGTAGACTAGTACTAGACTAGAGACTAGCGTACTTTTATCGACCCTCGTGCGCACTCTTAAACGCCCGTATGCCTAAGAGTTCGCAAATTCCGTTTCTTTGTTTTTAGTTTGTTACTTTAAGAAAAATTAAGATTCCCAATTGTCGCTCACAATTTAAATAGAATACTAGATATTCTTTCAATTAAAACAAAAACTGATTCGTAAAATGGATTTGTTTGTTTTTTCACCGCTTTGAAGCTTAGGTGCGTACTCCTATAACAGCTTACCCTAAAACTATAGTAGTTTATGGGAAGCGTCATGTAAGTATATGGCTGACACGCTGGTAATACGATTGCCTTCTCAAGCAACTACAAGTTATTTGTACTATGCTGTCGTACACCATTGTTTGTTGCAAATACCAGAGTTTGCTCTCAATGTGTATAAACTCATGTTCCCCGATCATATGGCGGATGTATCAAGTCATAGTCTTGCTTCCAAGTAACGAGCAGAGTTATGGCAAAGTTTAGCCATATGTGGAGAAACCTTACCTCATTTTTGGTAGCGTCGATGGCTTTCAAGGCTTTGAGTTTCGCGAGATCATCGGCCGATTCTTTTTCCGAAGTTGTAGCCGATGCGGGCTTCGTTGGCGCCTGCTCAACCACGGTGAAACCGAGATCCACGTCTTTTTTCCACAGTACCTCGATGAGGTCCATGTCCTACGACATAAATGTTGGCCATTCCCGTTAAAAGTGAAAATGGACAAAAGGTTGATAAAAAGTACGTCGGATGGAGGAAATTTGAGGAGAAAGAGATGGCTTTGGTCGTGGAAGCCAAGCGCTTCATGGTTGTCCTGGGCCGTTGACGCAGGCTATCGCTCGACGGGGAGGAAGGCGGATGGGTTTTCATCGTCGATGTGGGGCACACAAGAGTGCATGATTAACGACAGACGGATATCGATGTGCATCTTGATATATAGGCATTATTACATGTCCGTGTGGATGAGTCTGTGCACACACACGACCTTACCGATATATAACCGAGAGAGGATTCGATCGATGAAACGTTTCACAGAAGGATGACGAGAAAGAAGAAAGGCCCGCGATATAGCGGTGACGTAGCATAAAATGGCGCGCAGCTGTGGCTACATCCTCGTTCTCTGTACTCGAACGCGGACCATTAATTGAGTCAATTTCTCGAGTTCTCGTGGATTCAGGCTTGTTAACCAATCTACGAATTTTCATCGCCAATTTAATTGTCGTCACGAGCCGGCATCACGTCCGAATGTTCAGGAGAGTGCCTCTCGGATGTACAATTGACGACGATTGGCATGACGAAAAGTTCTCGTCAGCAGCATTTGCCGCACGTGAGCATCGGCGCTGCCTAGAATTTTGCTCAACTAACTGGTTAGCAAAGCTTTACCGTGTACTGCTTTGGGAACCAAGTACTGAGTGGGAAGCTGTTTTGCTGTATTGTCGATGGAAATTCAACTGGAACTCGGCACAGGTTTATCAGAGTTACCCTGTGCCCTTGTGAAAATACGATACAATAATGAAGAGATAGAGCGTTAGGGAAAAGTGGCTGTGGATGACGTCGAGGAACTGGAAATAGTGCAGTGATGAGTGTAGACTAAAAAGTGGAGGGATGTGATCGTACAAGCCTCCAAGAACATATAAACGGTCATTATGGGAGTACAAAAAAATGCAAATATTTATGCAATTCATTAATTATGGAATTGTGCAATGAAATTCGTTTCAACTAGACATCTGTCATGTCGCGACCAAATGCGCACAATGCATTTTTTTTCTCGCTGTCTCTTATCTTGTTGAGGTGGTTTAATGAACATTGCTTTCTGCGAACGAAAAACAGGCGGGTAAGGGATAAGCTTCTGGTTAATTTCTGGGCGCTTTAAATGGATTGAGGTCGGTCTCGATTTGAAAGAAAAAACACTGATTAAGGGGTTAGGCCACTCTAGAGGCCGAAAAAATAGGATTTTTGGGGATTTTTTTTCAGAAAAACTATATAATAAATCGAGATTACAAAAAGGGTGTTTATCATACATATCAGTGACTGTATACAATAATTTTTTGAAGCGCCCAATTTCAAAATGGCGGCTGTGCAGCGTTTATCTCAAAATTGCATTTTTTAAGTTGACCGGAAACATAAGTCAGACAATTGTCAACCGATTCACTTGAAATGTTGAATGTATCTTGAAAAATACATTGTCTATGGAAGTACGTAGGATTTTTTTTTATATTGCATCGTTCATTTGTTATTAACAATTATCTGACAAAAATGTTCACTTGCCAAAAATTTGCCTTTAAAATCGTCAGATAATTGTTAATAACAAATGAACTATGCAATATAAAAAAAAATCCTACGTACTTCCATAGACAATGTATTTTTCAAGATATATTCAACATTTCAAGTGAATCGGTTGAAAATTGTGTGAGTTATGTTCCCGGCCAACTTAAAAGATGAAGTTTTGAGGTAAATGCTGCACAGCCGACATTTTGAAATTAATCGCTTTAAAAAAAATATTGTATACAGTCACTGATATGTATGATAAACACCCTTTTTGTAATCTCGATTTATTTTGTAGTTTTTCTGGAAAAAAATCCCCAAAAAGCCTATTTTTTCGGCCTCTAGAGTGGCCTAAGACCTTAAGGAGTTTAGGTATTCAAAATTATTTCTACGAACTGAATACGGCTCGAAGCGTTTTGACCAAATGGGTTGGTGTACCATTTTCGGGTACGAGAAAGCCTGTTAGCTCGATCTCTACTTGGTGACAACAAATTAAGAGGGTTAAATTAACAGATTATTCAGATACCGCGTCAATTGTATCGATGCGAGCATGTAACGGTTTCGGGTGGAAAAGACGATTTATGTAGGGCTTAATTTCGGGGAAACTTTTTAATGAAGTTAAATAACCAAATTTAAATAGCGACATGATTATTTTCAGGTGTGGGAGTGTGAAGTGTGAAAGCGATGTGGGGGTGTAGTTCCAAAAAGCGGAAACCGAATTTCGATCTGGAATTTGGCATACATCTTGATTTTAATGCCATAAGACTTCCCGGAAAAGGATGTTGGCCACGCGCCATCATTTTCGAGATATTGATTTTCGAAAGTTATTTTTTACCGTACTCTTACTATATCTATAGCGGATCGGCCCAGCTCTGGCTATACCTACATGTGTTATCGCGCTTTCCGCTGGGCGTGGATCTTTGTCAAATTTCGGTGGTAGAAACCTTCTCTCTATCGCTACCGCGGCCGGTTACCAAGCATTATAAGGAGGTACTATGCAAAATTAAAAAAATATAATTAAGAAACGTGCAAAATTCTAAAAATTAAAAACTGGCAAAAAAATCAGAAAATAGAGAAACAAAAATATATATAATAATTCCAGAAAAGGTGCACAACTATTAAATGAAGCCAAGAAATCTATTACATTTTCAAAGAAAAATTTCATCGACAATGCTCATTGTCTATGTCAATATTCCAGGCACATCCGACGTGACCCGCGCCCACACTAGTGTTTCACGCACCCTACCATTCCGCACGCACATCCGAGGTGCCCTGCGCCCACGCCATGGCGCCAGTGTTCTACGCACCCCACCATTCACACAAAACGGAGAGCGCGATAACATACATAGGTATGGCCGGAGCTGAGCTCGCCAGCTATAGATATTGTAGGATGGCGGTCAAAAAATGACTTTCAAAAGTCGATATCTCGAAAACTATGGCGCGTCGCCAAAAATCCTTCTAGGGGATCTCTTAAAATATTAAAAGGAAGGTGTATGCCCAATTTCAGATGGAAATTTGGTTTCCGCTTTTCGGAACTTTATCCCGATATCGTTATGTCATGCCTGTCCTAAAATTGATTAAGAAAAAATAAAGGATTTTAAAAAAATGGGGTCATCTACCGTTTTTTGGGTGTAAGGAGATGGCTATTGCGAGTATATCGCGACTTGGGAGAATTTATTAAAGGCGCTGAATGAACAAACTGATTTTTGCGAATCGAAAATGCACGCAAGAAGTCTGATAAAAAGGCATGATGGATAATTCTCAGGTGTGGGGAAGCTATGATCGCAACTTTGGAGAATTGATGGATAAAGATTCGTAAAGCTTGAACCGCTGATTGACCTGAAATTTCGCACAGACCTTCCTTTAAAGATTCTTATAGATTCCCTAACAGGATTGTTGGCGACAGGCAATATTTTTCGAAATATCAAATTTGGAAAGTTATTCACTTTTCTGCGCGCCTACTACTATATATCTATACCTAATAGGCTCAGTTCTGACTACAACTATATGTATATGTGATCGCGTTTACCGCTTTGTGTCGATTTTCGTCTAGTCTACGCGTTAGCTCCCCGTCACCCTCTCAGCCTCGGCCATCGTTTTCGCAACCGGTGTACGCAGGCTTTTTATTTTTATGTTGGACATACATATTACTTGTGTTTGGAGTGTGTCCATGTAATAGAACCGGGTGGTGCGGAGAATATTGACGTTGCCACAGAATATTGTGAGTTCGTTTTTTAGTTTTTTTATAGTTCATTCTTTCGTTTTACATTTTTGTTGGGTTTTTTTATAGTTTTTTATATTTCATTAAAAAAAATTTGATTATTATTCCGGTTTTTATATTTTTGAGGTTGCAATTTTTTGCATTTTTTCAATGTTCATTACAAGCTATTAAAAAACAAAAAAAACTATGAGAAACTGAAAAAAAATCAAAATAAAAAATGAACTATAAAAAACTATAAAACCCCAAAAAATTGAAAACACTAAAATGGACTATGAAAAAACGAACAACGAACTCGCAGTGTTCTGGTGTCCATATCAATATTTCACGCACAGTAAAAAAAAAAAACTGGCAATGTCCATACCGCGAGAGACACGATTTTTTTCGACCTTCACCCTCCGCAAAGGATGGGTTCTGGGTGTACGGTAAATGAAAGTCATCCAAATTTGTTTTGCGGGCTTGCTTAGGGTCAAATTATCCATAACGCCAATAAAAAAGTTGGCAATCTCCATACCGTGGGAGATGCGATTTTTTCATCAACTTTCATCTCCCATTAAGGGTAGGTTCTGCTCGTCGAAATCCCTTAAAATGTTTAGTATGACCGTTTATAGGCACCTAGAATCGTAATGTGCAATAAATCAGTTGATATTAAAAAATCGAAGAAACCAATTTCAATGCAGACTTCAGACTCATCAACAACGACCAAATTTAAAATCGCTAATTTCATAGACACTGAAGTATTGTTCCATTTCCGTAACGACAATTCAGCCTATTTCATTGATTCGCAAGGTAAACCGTGTGAAACAAATTACCGCCTTGGAAAAATTTATCGGTAGGTCAAGGTCAAGGTACAAAGATCGGGAAAAAATATCACATTGCTCTAGTTATCCGTGGCGACCATCATTTTGTCATTGAGCGTAAAGGAATAAAAGGAAATATTCGGAACACTCAGGCTCGAATCAATAAGTTTTTATCATTGCCAGCATATCGACCATTCAATGCGGGTAGACGTGACGAATGTCCTGAAAGAAGCATTGAAAAACAGCCGTACCAAAGTATTGATTTGCTTGGGAACCTTACGGTACGTACAGATTAAAAAACGCGTCTCTATCTTCTATGAAATGCACAAATCCCCAATAGGACACAAGGGTGTCTCGAAAACCTACAACAGAATCAAACGCGAATATTTTTAGGAGAATCCAAAGTAGTACATTCAAAGGAGTGCAACAATGCCTGGAGTGCCAACTCAAAAAACTGGTCAAAGGCAAAATCAAGCAACCAATGATAATAACCGACCCTCCGGGTACAGTTTTTGAGAAAATATCAATGGATATAGTAGGCCCTATGCACCGCATCTCCAACCAAAACGAATATATCCTCTTGATCCAACATCTATCAAAATATTGTGTTGCCATCCCACTCCAAAATGCACTGGCGACGACGGTCGCTGACGCGTTCACAAAGAGATTCATATGTGTTTTTGGTGTACCCAAAGCATTATTGGCGGATCACGGAAGTAACTTCCTGGGCGGGTTAATGAGAAGAGTTGTGAAACATTTCTGCATGAAACGGTACCGAACAACGGCTTTCCACCCCCCCTCCAATGGATCCCTCGAACGGTCTCACCACGTACTAGCAGAATTCTTAAACCAGTATAGGATAAAGATAATAAATGGGATCAATGGTTGGAATTAGCTATGCTCTCATACGACACCAGTGTCCATGAAAGCACAAGACATACCCTTTACGAGGTAGTCTTTGGGAAATGAGCAAAAGTACCGTCGAGTGAAGCCCTCTGCGAATCCGATTAGTTACCCACCTATCGCGGCTACCTGACCGAACTGATAACCCGAAGAAATGGAATCAGAAACCTCGCCCACGAGAACTTACTTTCATATAAACAGCGCTCAAAAAATATCACGACAAAAATGCCAATCCCAAAAATGTTAAGGTATGAGATTACATCTACCTTCAAAAGGGTCCGAGACCAGGTCAACTCGGAGACTAATATCGGAGGATAATATTGTTAGTCAATTGTGCCACTGCCGTGGTTGGATACGACTGCGGATAGAGCGCATCGAACATAACAACGCTATCCCTACTGGATGTCGCATCGCGTGACATTCCTGTCCCTAAAACGGAAGTCGTTAATCACTACACACAGTTACTGCAACTCAACGACTATTCAGAAACATTGATCTTCCAAGGTGAAATCGATTTTTTTTAGTAGGTTTATTTGTAACTACAATCTGTCCCGTATCGGGACATACAATAGTTCGGTTGTCACTTATCCAGTGGTTTTCGTAGATTATAGATAGAGTCTCCAGTGACATTCTACCTAACGTTTGTTAGGGATTTTCACATTTCGTCAGGTTGAGAGCCTTAACGTGTTTAAGTCTTTTTATTTCGCCACGACGATCTAGTGGTCCACGAGCTAGTGTGTTGGGATGGTTCTGGAGCCTCTCCACGTACCGTTTGCTAAATGCTTGGATGTCTTTTTGGATAAATGTCACTCGTAGATCGTTGTGTATCGTTTTATTTTTGACATACCAAGGAGCATTAGCAATGGTTCTTACAGCTTTACATTGGCATCTCTGAAGTATATCGACATTGGATTTGCCGGTTTTTCCCCAAAGTTGGATACCATAACTCCACACTAGTTTGAGTACCACTTTGTATAGGAGTATTTTGTTTTCCATAGATAATCGAGATTTTTTTCCAATCAGTCAATTTCGTTTTTTGAGTTTTAGATCAAACTCTTTTCTTTTCGTTTTTATATGTTTGTTTCAGGTGAGACATCTATCTAGGTACATCCCTAGATATTTGACTGCATTCGATAAAGGTAAGGGTTGGTCATTTAAAACAACTGTTGGGTATTCTTCTCTACGCAGCGCGAATGTGATATGTACTGATTTGCTTTCGCTCGATTTTATCCTCCACTTTTTCAACCTCTCTTCGACTTGTGTACTCTTTGTGAACTCCTTGGAGTAGATGAAACGCCAAAGTAGGGTTTGATCGAAAAATTAAGAACAATTTATCATTGCGATATGTCCTCACATGTGTCCATTGTTAGCAACGGTCAAGCAGAATACCTCAAGACTACCGGCCGGGACGCATGTGGAGATATGCACAAATACAGAACGATACGGGCCTCCCATACAATCATAACGGGATTAAAAAATAATCACACTACCACAAGCAGCATTACCCTCGCCGGATACGTCAAAGACAATGGCGGGTGTAATGGCGCGCCTCTTATTCAGATCCGTATGGCACCTGGGACAACGTCGTCGTCCAAGCAACAGTAAAAATGACATTGAAAAGCTATATGGCCCTAATCACGTTAGACTCAAACCAAATCCACCTGCGTTCGGGTACTACCTGCACGCTCCTAGTGACCTGGTGCGTTGACCCCGATGAGCGCTACACTATCTGGAGCCCAAAGCCGCGCAAAAACTGCGGATTCGTTTAGTATGGCATCATCTATGCAGGAATCCACTAAAATCACCGAAATTGAGTACAAAACCCGGAAAACGATCTACTCTGTACCGTCTAACGATGTCACATTCGCACTTACATTTAAGGAAATCGATCAAAGTTGGGGCTATAGCATCCCCAGTACGGAACATCCGAAATTGTTTATATTCGAAACCAGTCGAACCACATCATTCACTATCCGCGGAAGATTTTCGGTCGCCAACCTAGATATTTTCGCGTACGTTAACTCAAAATTCATATACGGAGAACGACACATTCGCCAACGAATACAATCATTGTACTACGACATGCTTACGCAACAATGTAACAAGGTAAATTTGTAACCAAATGCTCCAAAATAGTATGTCTTTGGCGGTTCAAGCTCCGGATGAATTTGCGTACACTTTAATGAAAGGACCAGGTTATATGGCGGTGCTAGCTGGCGAAGTAGTACATGTTATCAAATGTATACCAGTAGAAGTAAATTTTGTCAGGTTGAAAGAATGTTGCGATCAATTGCCTGTCACCCATGGGAACGAAACATACTTATCAAACGCATATATTGTCAAGAAGAGAAACGCAAACGACCTGCACCTCTCTTCTTCCCCCATACTACCTTTTTTGGAACACCTAGTTCCAAACAACAAGTTCATGCCCATGCCGGTAGAAACCTTACCACCCACGAGCATAAAACCAAAGACGAAACCCATTTGGTGCTATACTGACCCTGCATCACTGGCATCCAAAAGAATCTGTTCCAAGGAAAACATTGATAACCTACGGGAACGCATAATGTTCTCAGTAGGTAATTCCGCCCTCCTGAATAATATGGCGTGGGGAATCAGTGCCCAAAACACCGTTAATCAGGGCCAGAAACTGCTGAATCTCCTGGACAATAACAGTCTGCAACATTTTGCTGAGTCCATCTGGAATCGGTCCATCTGGAGTCGGTGCTATGTGGGACTCGATTACACATCTCCTGATGCACCTGGCTGAAAGGCCTACGAAGAAAACATCAACGGATGTGGAGACTGGTCAAGACCTCCACGAACTCGTTACCGCCCCACCAGCGCTACAACACATGACGTGTACCCTGACATCTCCGCTCGGCCAGAGCACGATCAACCTCCTAAACCACGTTTCTTTTCTCAAGTTCATAAGAGGCGAGGCATCCAATTACCAAAACGACAACTTTAATCATGTTTAAGAATATTTTCCTCTACCCTCTTTATTATCGTTCATTCAACCTTGTCAACCAAGTAGGCTTCTCTCTTATCATACTTTTCATGCGAGACTTATAAAAAATAAAAATAAATAAATAAAACATAAACAAACATATATACATATTAAATTAGTAAAAAAACGAAGAAAAAAAAATATTGCGCACGTTCACAAACATATATTAAAATAAATAACGAGTAACCAAATCATACTAATACTTTCGAACCCAACGCCCAAGGGGTACGGACGCAGGGAAATCGTAAGCAATAGAAAGTCACCTAAGACTCAAATACGCGTTGCGAAGCTGCGTGAGCAAAGCGATTTCACTCCGTAAAAAAAACACCACACGCGCATAGTAAAACTCCGCGTCAGGAAAACTAAGAGTAACGTGTTAAACCCTGTAAGGAAACAGGGACCCAAACGGCGACAAGTGAAATGATGAAATGATTGAAGTTCGCATCGTTGGAACGCAACGAAAGTTTCGTAGCGCAATTGTTCGGGCACATTTAGCCCTCCAAGATCACTTAAACGTTTTTCAGAATTCTTATTAGAGATCTTCAGCCTTTATATGTAAGCAAAGATTGGGGATGACAATGAGAATGAGGAAGGAAAGAATTTTCGCTGCATTGAAACGATGCAAACTTCAACATCGTCAAGTGGAAAGAGTCTCGGCGACGGAAGGCATAGTGACGAGCAGAGGTAAACAAATAGAAACATTAAAAAAAACTCTCTAGATCCTGGAATCCCATCGTCGAAAATGTCAAGAGCCGGAAGGATGAACGCACATACGACGTCCACCATTGACTGCCATCAGAGCAACGCAAGAAATAACCGCAGAATAAAGAGCGATACGAATTTGGAAAAAATCATACGTATATTGAAAGGTACATAGAGACAACAAAAAAAGAGAGCAACATATGGACGCGGGTTTCTGCAACAGCAGGTCGGCTGTATACAGGAGCTGGTCTCGAGTGACTGGATTAATCGTCAAAAGCAGCATAAACACCTTCCGGAGCCGACCACGCCGGGTGATCCTTGTCGCTTTCAGGGTGGACTTGACCCCAATGGCCCTCGAACATCCACCGAATGGAGTAAAAAATCAAACTCGGCTGCCCTCTTCAAGATTTCCAGCCGGCCATGGTTTTCGCGGCGTTCCTCTTGTAGGGCTTGGCCGCCTCGATGAACGACGTCTATGGCATTGAAACCATGTATTAACATTCAAGAGAAGAAGACAAGTGCCACCAATCGAATACCCACCATGTGACAGCATACTCGTTGAATCTTCTTCGGAGCCATGACGAATCTTCGTTTTCTTTTTAAGAGGAAAATGGGAAGCGAGGGACAGCTTTGTGGTTTCGGACGGACAACGTCCGTCCTAGCGAGACATTGGAAATCAACCAATAGTAAGAACACACCTGAGAACTGTCGGTCAATAACAAATCTTTTTCCGGGACATAGGGGCAACGCTCAACGTTTTGGACTAGCCCCACCAGACTTAGTCCTAATAATTACAACAAAAATATAACCATCATTTAAGATCTTTCTTTAGCAAAGTAGGGTGAAAGAAAATCAGACAAAAAAACATATTTTCGTATAAGGTGATGATCAAATTCATACGTACCTCTTAAGAATAGGATAACCATGAGATTACACCAATTTTCGAATATGTTCAAGTCACATTGTAAATCACTACGAAATATTTGTGGCCCCTCACTTTCTGGCTAATTTTCTACACATCACATAGTGGGTTAGAGCAACCAACTTCTGTCGGTTATGTATTGTTTTTGCAGCTTGCATGAAGTTTCGTCGAATGCATGAAATGTTTACGAAAATATTGAGGAAACTCCTAAGAAAAAGATGACAGGAGTATACCTATAGATAATTAGACTACCGTTTCCGTTAGCTCCGAATCTTCATACAACGCAAAAGTTGCTTATCATTTAAGTAGCAAGATTTCTACACATCTGGACCGCGCATCTGCCAAGATTGCGAGAGCCACGGATCTTTCTCATCTCCCATCTTGGATTCAAATCGCGACGACGGACGGACGGCGATTTCACTTCGAGAGAAATTTCGCTGTACCGTTCCAACAGGATTTCTCGATCAGCCCGGTAACGGACTCGATCTGTCGCTAGTTAATGAGAACTGGAAGCAGCCACCTAAGTCTCACTGCCGTAGCCATACTTCAGAAACGATGCTCATGCTTTTCTAACGAGCTTTCTTGTGCAACATCCTTCATCTCCGATTGACAAATTTCTTTCTATCGACAAAAGATGGGATTTGCATCAAGCGAAGTTGTAAAACGATTATGCAATCACGGATATATCTTCCAGGTGTAGAAATTCCGTATGATCCAATGAAAATATAATTCTAATTAAATGAAACTGCCATATCGGAAATAATCATGTAACGTCGCGAGCAAAGGGCATAAAAATATTGCGTTTTCTTTCTCTACTTTGTTGAAATCCGGCGAGAACGCTGGCCTGAGCGATTTCCCATGGAAATCGTGAATAACCATTAAACGAATGTGGCATTCACATTTTTCGACACATTTCTGTATCTTCTTAAGTTAGACATACCACAGCTGCAATGTAACCTATCGATATGAAGCGAGCGTCGGGCGTACTTTCGTACGACCCTCCTTACCCACTCGAATTCAACGAGAACGTAGTTTAGGCACGCTTTCTCGGAAAAGTCGTAAAACAAAAAAAAATCATACTGCAAGCCAGATGACCCAGAGTTCACCCGCCCGCGAAGGCATAGCGGAGCTCCGATTTTTAAATCTGCGAGGGAACCAAGGATAGACCAAGACCGCCGGAAAAGGCCACTCGACTCGGTCATAAACCCGGGCCGCGACGAAAATAAAATGCACAAAAAGGACTACGAGGCG
This sequence comes from Ophion ellenae, assembly GCA_963210295.1. Lineage (NCBI taxonomy): Eukaryota > Metazoa > Arthropoda > Insecta > Hymenoptera > Ichneumonidae > Ophion > Ophion ellenae. The sequence goes on along the minus strand of OY723396.1, from coordinate 16,747,154 downwards.
CATAGCAGCTGCACTATCGCGGGGCGACTCGGCGCCGGGCCCTAGACTTTAGATAAACAAACACGATCCCATGCGCTTTCCTCACGAAAACTCGCTCGGAATAGATTCATTCCGATTGGTCTGTTTGTAATTAATTTCATGCTCCCAGACTCCAAGATACAAAGAACTGTCTCCTACGTCGACCGCTCCGATTGGTTAAAAGAGAGTCAAAAACGAAAACCCCCTTTTTCTCCTACTCCACCCAAGAAGGGAAATCTGGAGCAGGAAGAGCCCGAGGATTAAAGAAAAATCAGTTCAGCATCATCATCCGAACCAGAAATATCACTTGTATCGACTCCAACCTTGTATCGCGATTCGTACCTCTGTTCCGCGTTTAATAATCAAACTCTGCTCTTCGATCATCCATTTGCATATCTATTTACTTCGAAAAGTATTGTGAATCATCTTCGCGCTCTTCATACTCGCGAAGTGACCCTCTGACCCATCTGCGGCAACAATCCCGGCTGGAAATTTGTTCAGGCTAGCCAGATTTATGATCGGGCCGTAATGAGGGGGCTGTGTGGCTATCCGTATGACGGGAATTTTGATTCGGCCGTGAGCCTGCCGTGAACAGGCAGCCACAGGTCAGGCAAACTTATGGCAAACGCGAAAATGGCCATAATGTGGTTTGCCTTATCAGTGCCCTAATATGGCTTTATTAGGAGGCCCATGCATGGCAGTGCTCAGGCTCGCGCTAAAGTGGTGGCGCCAGTGTTGCATTCAAAAACTATAATATATATATGCTTGCACGTGTGTCATATTGTATACCGGACTGGAAATTTATACATCGTGTTTGGGTTAAAACTTGAAAGTTTTCATGAAATATAAAAAGGAGCACATAAAGTGAAAACGTTATGAATCGCAAAGAAACGAAGCGGTATTTGACACGGTTGCGTGTTAGGAGATGTCGTTCGAAGAAAAAAGTTGACGAGTCCCGATCATCGGTACAAGTACCAGGTATGTATGACCTTACTTTTTTCAACGTTTACAAAATTTATGAATTTTTATACACTTGTGTATAGAATAATATCAATATAAAATATACTTCAAAAAATAAAAAAGTATAATATCAATATAAAATATAATTTAAAAAATGAGAATGATATACGTTGTTTTGTTTACGAAAAATTTGAATATTTACAGAAAGAGTAAATGACCCGAATGATAAAATTCAAGATCAGGAAAGTCTTGATAAAGCTACCAGTGAACAATATCCTAATGCCAGCGGAGAGGATTCGAACACCAGCGAAGAAGATCTCCATGCCAGCGGAGAGGGTTTTAATGGCAGCGAAGAAGATCTCCATGTCAGCGGAGAGAATCTCAACCACAGCGAAGAAGTTCTCCATGTCAGCGGAAAGGGTTCGAACAGCAGCGAAGAAGATCCCCATGTCAGCGGAGAGGATTTAAATGGCAGCGAAGATAAAGAGCCTGGTCAAGAAAATGTACAACGTTGGAACAGAGATGAAGTTAAAGAACTGCGAGAATGGGTCATCAACAACAATATCCCACACACTCAAGTTGACGGTTTGTTTAAAATTTTCCGACGAAGGTTACTACCTAATTTACCTCAGTTAGCGAAAACTTTTTTAAGCACAAATTCAGCTACATACGAAATAGTCGATTTTACAGACGAAAATGGTGAAACCCATGGTCACTTTGTGTACTTTAGCATGAAAAATTACCTTCAGAGGTATGTGAATACAGATCTCCACAGAGAAAAGATTTTGTATTTACGATTTAATAATGATGGACTGCCATTATTTTAATCAAGTCCAGCAAGCTATCGGCAAGGTGCTGAACATCGCGAAGGACTGGGACGGTCACCGCTCAGAACGACAAAAAAAAGAATGACCACAAGTGTGCGGATATAGCTTTTAAATATATATTTCAAATAAATATATAAACAAAAATATAAAAATAATAAATATAAGAATAATAATAAAAATTAACAAAAATAAGAACAAACAAAAAAATGTCTGTCAGTAAGTTCAAAAATTTATGTTTTGTTAAACTGTTCAGATGTAAGTTGGTCTTAAATATTCAATAAACAAAAAAAGTTGTATGTTATTCGTTCCGTATATTTTCTGTAATATTAATACATCCGATCAGGCAGCCGTATACACGCTATCATAAGGCGCCAGGATAGTGGCCCAATGAGGCTGCCACATTTGGACGTAATCAGGCTGCCAGATCCCGCCGTTATTGGGAACAGCGTTACAGTTTTGTTCACGCCGTGATCAGGTTGCCATACTAGAGCTATATAATGGCAGTCTGGCAACCTGATCCGAGCGTGATTAGCGCCATAACTAAATTTCCAGCCGGGTTGTAAACACAGGGTGCGTGCGGCCCATCGACTGACATTGTGACAGCCCGAGAGCGAAGGCCGTTTCACCCAAGTCCAAAGGACCGTCATTCAGCAAACGTAAGCTAACTGCATCATTTTTTGTATCATTTTCTTAATGCGCCGAACTGTATTCTTCCCATGTTTCCGACCGGCCAAGTGGACGGTACTCGGTAATAAACGAAAATTTGTAAACGGTAACTACATCTGTGGCAATCACTCACATAACTCTTGACCATCTAGGCACTCGAGACCTAGAACACCCGTTCCACACATTCTCCTTTTACCCTCATCCCGCGCTATTGCGCTTGGCGTAGGCAAGAAAGGGAAACGAAAGTTTTATGCTCGCATCCCTTCCAGATGTGACAATAATTACATCGACATACTAATTATATAGGAAGCATAGTAATATCGATATCCTAATTATATCGAAGCGATATAATGAAATTCCAAACTGTGATGATCTCCCGGGTTGAATGGTGTTGGCCTGGGCCAATACTTGGATGGGTGGCCTGATGAGCGAGAACAATTAACTTGCGCTTTAAGACGAATTCTCACGGAGTCCTCGATTACCCGATAGCCGCGCGACGCCTAGATACGTATGAAATGGCATCTCGCGTGTAGGTGTATCACGAAACATCCGTCGATGAACCGCCATGTTGTAGTCACAGCGGGATGCCCGCGCGCCGCGCCCACAAAATACCCGCGGGGCTCCCCAATTATTTCTCTACGATCGGAACTCTGAGTTTCTCGCGATATATTGATCGATATGTTGACGAAAAGAAGAAAAAAAAAGTTCAAGTTTTGCGATTGATACCTCGAAATGACGTGGTCTTTCACGATGAAAATTCGCCGCGTTTTTCAAACATGTATCACATACTCCAACATTGTTTTGATCTACTGTTCTGTTATTAGAGATCCGTTTCGATGTATCCTGTGGAGAGGATTTCCCGATGGAGAGGATTTCGGGAACCTGTTTGTGAAGCGGCGGTAACCCGTTGTTGCGTTTGTGTAGAGAGAGAAGGGGGGGAGGGGGCAAGTTGATCCCTACAAATTGCTCTCGCGGTAATCTCGTTAAGGTGTTGTACCGTGGCGTTTGCTCCTACCTCTTCTTTTTCTCCTCGGTTGTTAGGGACGAGACGAAAGGCTTTCACGGAAAATAAAGAATTTGTGGGAGTTTGGCGGGAACATATAGATGCGGGGAACATTGGTAGTTGTAGGTACAGTGTATTCGCGAAACCCGCAAGTGTTGAAACTACTGCGGTTGCTCTCCCGCTGTTGATGGGGTTCAAGTTTCAACGTATACCTAAAGTCGGCGAGAGCGAGAGGGGGGGGATGGAACAGACAGGCAATCCGCAAAAATCGGTACCTGACTTTGTTACAACGAAAACGAGCCAATAAACGCCCTTCTTCCTACTAATGGTCGAGCCACCGTTGGGGCAAGTTGGTCAGACCATTATCTGTGATTTTCACGCTACACCACCCTTTTCCCTCCAGCGGCCATGGCTTGCACGGCGACTGCCTGTCAGGATACATGGCAACTTTTGGGATCGATTGGTAGAGTGGGGAGAATCAATTTGTCAGGATGAACTTGACTTGGAATACAGGTGAGTTCCAATTTAGATGCAATGTATGCAATTTCAAGTCGATCGAGTCATACTCGTCAGAAGTGGGAAGGAGGCAGAGGAGGTTTGAGGGTCTTTGAGTAGTGCTTCCATGTCTCGATTTGACGGTTTCTCGAACCCAAGCAAGATAGTTCTTGGCTTCATCAAATTGGACCGGGAGTACTCGTCAGGTCGAGTTTAGATGCAATGCAATTAGGATGCAATTTCAAGTCAATCGTGTAATCCTCGTTAATATGTGTGAAGGAGGCAGAGGAAGTTTGAGGATTTTTGAGTAGTGCTTCCATGTCTTGATTTGACGGTTTCTCGAACCCAAACAAGATAGTTCTTTGCTTCATCAAATTTGACCTGGAGTACTGGTCAGGTCGAGTTCAGATGCAATGAGACAAAAATCATTGATCCAATATCATTGGTGTTATTGAATGAAATTTCGTTGATTCAATTGTAAAATTGTTGGTGTAAATAATCGGATTTATTAGTCCAAACAAAACGTTATTGACTTTAATAACATGGTAAAATTAAAAGTTTTTTTTTTGTTTCAAAAGATATATTGTTAGCCGAGAATAATATATTATTGAAATAATATAAGAAATTATTGCGAACAAATTATATAGTTTTGAATGCATTTTCTGCAACGAACAAAAAAACGTTTCAATTCATAACATGAATATTGTTGATTCGAGTACACAAGAAAAAATTAATTTCGCTCGTTTGATTCAGATAAAATTTCTATTGAGTAAATATGTTATTTTATTTTTTTCACCATATCCGATATTGATTTTCAAGTGCATTATTCGTTGAAATATTAATATTTTATTTTGATTGAAAAATATTAAGCAATTGTCTGAATGGGTTAAAAAATTGGGCGAAAATAAAATTTGTTTCTTGCGCATTTGGTTGAAAAACTTCAACCAGATCATGGCCCAGCGCCACCGAAATTATATGTGTGAGGAAACCCGTAGTTCTCGGAGTAACCGCTAGAAGCCGCACACGCGCTCGTTTCTCGTAAGCGTAGCGCGAACCGGAAATCTACTCAAACGCCGGATCCACTTGGCCTGTGGCTAAGATCAAAGTGTAGTATCTGTTCTTATCAGTTGAATATCTGATGTTCTCTCCATGGATATTCCATTGGATATATGATATTCTCTCCACTACTATCGTGGATGATTATTCTAATGCTCACTTTTTATTTAAGATTTAAAACAAATTGAAAAACTAACGTCTCATGGCATATTTGTTTCGATGTAGTAAAGAAATAATTCATTCTATTGATTATATGATTGAGCGAAATAAAAAATGTTGTAGCAACTGCTTAATTATTTCATCCATACATCTACAGATTGTATATAGAATGATTTCAATATAATATAATTTTATGTGAAGGATAATGTAGATATTCAGAGAGCAGAAGACATTTTCAAATAAAATAATATGTTATTTGAATCAATCACATTTTCCAATATTTTATAGTATTGTAACAATCTCATATAGCGGTGGCACTCCGCGATCAGACATTTATTTGAATCAACCAATATATTTTTTTGATTCAATTGGTTTTTTTTCTCAGTGTGCAATGCGATTAGGATGCAATTTCAAGTCGATCGAGTAATTCTCATCAATATGTGGGAATGAGGCAGAAGAAGTTTAAGGACCCTTGAGAAGTGCTTCCATATCTCCATTTTATGGTTGCTCGACTCCAAGCTGAAAGTTCTTCGCTTCATCACTTTTACTTAGGTATGGTTTTTGCCAATGACTCAATTACCGTTGCCAATTGATCGGGTCAGTATGCAAATAGTTCAATGGTCTCTTTCTCTTTTCGCGAATTGTCCTGAGTACCCATTCCACGTATGTTCAAGACGCGTTGCTATTTTCCAAATGACCCTATGCGTATCTACTTACGTTAGGCTTGCTTGGGTTACTTGTTACGTTGAGTTCGAGCAATGGAATCAAGTCTTGGGAACTGAGATGATGGAAAGGCCCATTTTGGTACCATTGTAAGACCAGGTCCATTCCTATGTTTCAAACACTCCAAGAATGTCCATTTTGCCAGCTTCAGTCACGTCAGCAGAGCCTGATAACACTAATCACACAATCACTCGTTATGGTCACATAATGGCAGATGGCCCCTATAAAAGGGTCATTGCAGGAATTGTCGTCTGTCCTGCCAGTACCATGCCGATCACACAGCGAGAACGATTAGAAGGCAAGGAGTCGAATGGTATGGGCGCCTTTGAGGTTAGTCTAAGGGAGTATTGATGGAGCCAGCATAGCTCGCAAAGTAATGAGACCCCGAGGACACGAAAAATGCAAGAACAAGCTGGGCCGTGCACACAGAGACGAGCGTGACGTTTGCCTGACGTTTCGCAAGAGTCTCTCGGCGTTACGACCATAAATTACTTAGCGTAATTCTGCCCTTTGTACGCGCGAGCCGTGAATGCGAGAGATCGCGCACGTCTCGAGACGAGCGAGCGTTTTTGCGGTGAACCACACCATCGAGAGTTGTAAAACGGCGTGCTCGACCCCTAATGGGTCCCCTTCGGGTCACGCCCAGATCGGCCCCCGGGTCTCTGTAAAGGTAAAGGGACCTTTTTCTCTCTCTCGTTGCTGGAGACAGAGAAGGAGAAAGAGACCTTTTACCGCGCTCCGAGGCACCCGCCCGCCGATGTTTGGGGATTTTCTTATCTGAATTTCGAAAAGCGCATCGCGGCTTGCCCTTTTTGAAGTCTGGTCACACCTGTGAGGTCTGGTTGCATTCGAGGGATAAAAAAAGCAAAAAATTTTTTTTCACGTTGCCGATGTTTGCATTGTTGGATCACATTGAAAAGTTTTTTTTTTCAATTTCTACTGTTATCGAAAATAATTTTCCATGCATATAAGATGGAGATCTCTAACGTGGATTAAGGGGTTAGGCCACAGTAACGGGTATAAAATCATGTGCGAATGTAACAATTTTTTTTCGTATGAAAAAGTGATTCACTCATAAAATTAATTATTTTTGGAGCATTGTGAAATGTAATCGATTTCCTTTTTGGAGGATTTTATTGGACCTCTCGAAAAAGACGGGGTTGAAGTTTGCATGGTTAGAGTGCAACGAATATTGTTTTTAATTCCTTATTTTCATTATTATCCAGTCGTATTTTACAAATTTAGGTTGTAGATTGCCACATAAGATTTCGAAAAAACGTTTGCGTGATTTTTGTAGCCCAAATCTGCCGAAGGAACTTTGGGAAAAAAATTATTTTCGTTGCATTCCAACGATGCAAACTTCAAGTTAATCGAAAAAGCTTGTTATCATAAATGATTTTGGAATATGTATCTACCTGTGCAGGATCGTAACTCAATATCAGGGATCCATTTGACTGATGATGAAATATCCATTTTCTGTAGAAATTGGTACATGGAGTTTGTCTTATTTGCGTTCATTTGGATCAACATAGTATGGAAAATAAAGACTAACGATAATAATTGCTAGCAAAGGTCTACAGAAAATTTCGATTCAATGAGCAGGCAATTCTTTCAATTAAGAATGGCGGAATCAATATCAGTGTCAATGAGTAGTCTGACAAAATGGAGCCAACGCCTATTGATATTATGAATAAGTTTCCATTTTGAGAACCCAACGAAATTTTTTAAATCTGAGTCTGAAGTTTGCATCAATGGATTTCAACGAAACTAACTTTATTTTGAAATTTTTTAATACATTTTTTCGTGCATAGTTGGTTTCTAGAATATCTGTGGAGGCCCTACAAAACGTTCAAAAAATATGTTATTACTTATATTCACCCTTACTGAGGGGTTAAAAGTAAAAAAAAAATATTTCGCGCGGTACAGAAATTGTGTTTTTTTTGCGATATAAATTCTGACTACCTTCGAGAAGACACGAAAAAATTGGAACCGATTTTTAGCTTTCGGAAACCACCCTTATCGGGAGGTGAAAGATGGAAAAATCGTATCGTCGGCGCTAAAGAGATTCTCATTTTTTTTCATTCACCTTATATATTCCTAGTGCCTAAGGAAGGCAACCAAAACATTGGCAACGATTTTCAACTATCGGGACCCGTCCTTCTCAGGGGCTGAATGTCGAATGAAAAACGTATTTTCGACGGTAAAGAAGTTTCCATCGTTGGAACGCATCGATATTTTTTTCCTCCTTTATTTTCTTATTTGTATCATTATCCCGAGTCTTTTTCTGCAAATTGAGGTCGTAAATTTCCAACATAACAGATCAAAGGGGTACGGCGATTTTCACATGCTAAATCGACTAAATAAATTCGAGTAATTAAAAATAATTAATGTTCGTTGCATTCTAACTATGCAAATTTCAACCTCCGACAATTCAAAGCCAACATCTCCAAAAAATCACAAAAATTGATCAAATACCAAAAAAATGCTTACCTTCCAAACAAAAGCGTCTCGAAAATCTAAATAAATTTCAACTATCGCGTCGAAATTCCCTACACCAAATACAAATTCTTCATGCAACCTGATTTCCTCCAACATGTGCCCTTTTCTCTCCCTCCCGTTCACAAAAGGGAGGGAGAAAAAAAGGAGTTTGGATCATTGGAGCACGAGGCCAATGTTTAAAATGTTCCCATTGTTTCGCCCATGCAGGCTACAAAAACTACCTAAACATTTTTCATAAATCTCATCGGAGATCGGCAATCTAAATTTGACACCGCCAAAAAAAATATTTAATTTAAATAGGATCTATTCTAATTAAATAGGTTTTTCCTTGTCTCACGGCCTACTACGATCTTATTTGTTTCAAAGATATTTTCAAGTTTGTTTCAGCTATTCCTTTTAAATAGTAAATCGATTCAAATTGAATGTATAAAGATTCGATTCAAATAAATCTTTATTTGCTTACAACATACACTGCAAATCCAAGTGTACTATATGCATAAAATATTTCATAAAGCCAATATGAAATGAAGCACTTAATTGAGAGTTTTACCACAATGATTTTATATCGTAATACCTCATTCCCTGGCCTTCTGAAATTATTTTTTTCGAAGATAATATTTCGCCGATATGGAATCGAACCTCGAACCTACCTACCTATAGCTACGCATGCTGTCCCTATAGTACCGAGTGCTTGTGACATACTGATCGCAGATATGGCATAAGAGACTAAATTAATTCCTATAATTATTTGTTGTATCACGTAAACTATATCAATTAATTAATATCATTGTCATAATGAGAGAGTTTTATCGAGTAACCTGCTATATATATATATATATATATATATATATATATATATATATATATATATATATATATATATATAATTCCTCTCTATCCCCACCCCCCTTTGATGTGCGTATAGCAATAAAGACAGAACATTAGTTCGATCAAATAAAAAATGGTTCACTCTACGAAAATGCTATTTAAAATAAATTTTAAAAAATTGAATAGCTACATTTCGTGGATTCAACTAAATTGTTTTTGAGCAGACGAAACCGAATCACAGGTTTATTAGAATTGAATGAAATATTCAGTTATCAGACGACATTAACCCCTTCGTTGGCATTGACGCAATAGTGCGTCAAATAATTTCGTGCCCTGTGTGGCATTGACGCAACAGTGCGTCAACCTTTATTTCCCTATTTAACTTGCTCTGATTTAAAATCGGAGCCTCACTCGGGAGTTTTTGGGCTCGCTGAATCCGAATCTAAAGTCACAATTTGGAAATTCAAAATGGCGGCGCCCATATGGCGGACAAAAATCAAAAACTTTACTCGATTTAGATGAAAATTAGTACTCCGGGATTTTTTAGTTCGCTTATTACGAATCTGAAATTTAAATTTGAAAATTTAAAATGTTCAGACTCATAATCAGTGACCTACACAACCTACGAGTACCGAGTTTCATCTAAATCAATCTGCATTATTTGTATTTTCATTCGCCATATTTGTTCGTCGTTGTACCCCCCCCCCCCCCCCGGAGTACAAGTTTTCAGGATAAAAAAAATGTCCTGCCATTTTGGGCACTTCTTGTCGAATTCTCTCTGCCGACGAAGGGGTTAAATAAATTTTGAATTGAATCAATAAATATATTAAAAATAAATAGTTCCAATAATGGAATGCAATGGGAACCGTTTGATTTCACGAAAAATCTTGTTAATACAAATTTTTTTTAATCCAATAGACGCGTTTAATTAAAATCAATCAAAAAAATTTGTCAGCGTATGGAAAAAGATTTTGAGTTCCTTCATCAACCAATTTTCGTTGCGATCCACGCGTAATTCCGCATCACGAAGAAAGACGCTTCCACCAATGGCGCGAGCCTATTTTAGGCTGCAAAGATCGGTCCCCCAGCCCCTATAATGCCACCGTGCCATCCCCTTGTTCCGCGCGTTGGTCGCGCTCTTGCGGGGCACAAAGCACATTAATTTCCTCGTTTTAATTAGTGCGAGAGGTACCGGTATGCACGGAGCAGCAATGGCGATTGTTGGACCCCATCGACATGTCGCTTGTTTCTCCCTGTATATACGCACACGGTTGAGGGAGGGGGGTAGAGGGGAGGAAGAAGGCGGCAGCGTGGCGGCGAAGAGGCCAGAGGGGAATTTGATTAATGATGCTGTGCTGCAAGTCTGTCGGTCTCTTTCTCTCTTTCGTTTTGCCCCACGGCCCTTGCTCTGTGTCAGCTCGCCGACAGAAAACCCATTTTCGAAACTACTCTACGAAAAACCTATACATTTTTTTTTCACGGATGTACGTGTATATAGCGAGGGAAAAGAACTCGTGTCGAGAAGAGCGAAACGAATGCCCCGCCGTGGTAAAATATTCAATGAACTTTTTGAATAAAATTTCGAAACTTTTTTAACGACGATGAGAGCTCTCGCGAGGGGTGAGTTGACGTTCGAGGATTTTGGATGGAGTTCCGCTCCAGCGAGGAAGTCCTCGATGAAACTTTTTTTTTCCACTGTTGTTTGCGCCGATTTACGCAGCCGAAGGGCCATTTCCCGTCGTGATGAAAAGTGCCACCCTCCCTGTCCTTATTCGCTTTCTTCGTTGCCCTTTTGTCTCGGGGCCGAATTGGTTGTCGAAGTTGATTGGTACCCGATGTTCGCGCGTAAAATACAATTCTATATGGGATATGAGATCGGGTGGAGAGATAACCTGCGAGAAAAATGGAAGGGCGGGCCGTGGGGAGGGCGGAAAAACGACGGGAAAAATGAAGATACGTAGGGGGAGTGCGTAAAAAAGGTCAAACGTGGGTGGATGCAGAACGTTTCAAGGATACCCAAAATGAAGGGATCGTTTGCGAAAAATTAGGCACCTTCCCTTGAAGTTGAAAAATTTTGGGAAAATTTTTATCGATCAATCGATAAAAATGTGCTCGAAATATGATCTTTGAATTGGCATAGTTGGGCACAACAATTTTTTTTTTTCCATCATCAAACAGTTTTTGGTACGATTTAGGCTATAATAAAATACGATTGCGTATTCTGATTAGAGATTCACGAACGCCATTTAGAATAGAAGAGTTTTTGATAATGATAAAAATTATAAAAAGTTGAAAAAACGTTGCATTCCAACTATGCAAATTTCAACGTCATTTGAAAATATCCTTTCCGCACATATATAATAGTGAATTTTGCTTTATTTTTAATGTTTTAATTTCATTACTATCTACTTCAGTATTACCCTACTATTATACTACTATTAGTCTACTATTACCCCTTTTCCAATATTGGTTATGGAACCCCAATAAGGATCTTCCAAAATGTTTCAGTGATTTTTGTGATGAATGATTCAAGAAAGAAATTAGGCAATACGAAAAAATAAAATATTTTCGTTGCATCTCAACGATGCAAGCTTCAATAGCATCAGATATCCTACATATACATATGTGTGTGTGCGTGAGATCTGCAGATGAGTCTATAGTGTTGGAACTTAATAAAATCTCATTTTTAATAACCCTTTTCCTACGTTTTGTTTTTGCTCAAAAACTCTCTATGTAAATTCAAGTTCCAAGCCTCTATGCCTACAAGCCTCTATTTAAATTGGCATAGTCGGGCAAGACGAAAATTAATTATTTTCAACTGACAAAACTTTTTTTGTACGATTTAGGCTATAATGGAATACTTTTACGTATTCTGATTAGAGATTCTCGAACGTCATTTGGAAAAAAGGGTTTTTGATCGTGATAAAAATGATTAAAAATTGAAAAAACGTTGCATTCCAACTATGCAAATTTCAACGTCATTTAAAAATATCCTTTTCGCACATATATAATGAAGAATTTTTCTTTATTTTTAATTTACTAATTTCATTACTATCTAGTTTACTATTACCCTACTATTGGTATACTATTACCCTTTTTTTCCAATATTGGTTATGGAACCCCAATAAGGATCTTCCAAAATGTTTCGGTGATTTTTGTGATGAATGAGTCAGCAAAGAAATTAGGCAATACGAAAAAAAAAATACTTTTGTTGCATCCCAACGATGCAAGCTTCAATAGCATTAGATATCCTACATATACATATGTGGGTGTGCGTGAGATCTGTGTTTGAGTCCATAGTGTTGGAACTTAATAAAATCTCGTTTTTATTAACCCTATCCTACGTTTTGTTTTTACCAAAAAATTCTACGTTTTGTTTTTACTCAAAAATTCTCTTTGCAAATTCAAGTTCCAAGCCTCTATGCTATTAAAGTTTGCATCACTGGAATGCAGCGATTTTTTTTTACCTTCCCAAATTTCCGCGCGTAACCTAAGCTACGAAAATCAAGAAAAATATAAATATGCAAAATATGATTTTGGATAATAATAAAATTGAGAATTGAAAAAGAATTTTTGTTGTATTCCAACGATGTAAACTTCAACCCCATTAGCCTCTGGTAAGGGACCTAAAAGTGTTGGAGGAATTTCCTCAATCTAAATCGATCATAGCAAGATCAAGCAATTGACAAATCATTATTTTTAATTAATTTTAATGAAACAAATTTCAGCTCCGTCTCCACTTCGTCGTTTTACATCATTGATTTGTATGAACACAGCATAGTAGGTAGATAGGATCAGAATAGTAAAACTGTATTGTGGGTAAATGGACCTCACAAATGAGACTTCTTCTACGGCGACGATTTCCGGCCGCCATTCGTTCGGGCGCTTAATGAGGACGTTCACAGCCCTGCTCCTAAATATATATATATATACATATGTATACATAGGTTCCCCAGGAAGTAGCAACAGCAGCAAGAGAGGACACATTACGCGTGGCTCAAGTGGTCCCCACTTGAGCCACGCCGCGATCCAATCGGAGTGCTGACACGTTTCGCCTTTCTCTCTAGCATATCCGTGGTCTCTCGTTTGACACTGGATAGTGGGTGACCGTGGTAACACTCTCGTCTGTGTCCTCCATGTTGATGGATCCCTTGTTTCACCGGTACACGGACTCTTTCCGCAACATGGTCGCGGATTCAAGAGACCTACGAAGGTTGGGAGAAAAAGTAACGCGAATTGGCGTCACTACATCTTGATGCAAATATATGACCTATGGTGGAGGACTGTCGGGGTTCAGCTCTGGTGGTACTTCCAGTTAAGGGGGTATCCCTCGCTGGAAACTTCAAAAAATCGTTTTTTTGCACGTGTGAACTTTCAAGAATATTTGAAGATCAACCGGACCCTGAAATTCTAAAAATTGACGAATTTACACCTATTTTAGTGGAACAGTGTGCGTTGGGTTAACCGCGATCCGTCGAGTTTGAACGCCATAATCTCGCAACTACATATCTTGACACGGCGAGTGTCTAGTTGAGCTGAGGGTGTCTAGCGTTCTATAAATCTTGGCATTTTTGGTTCACGATCGCATTTTTTAATTGGATGAACCATTTGTTAATAACAATGACTTCAGCATGCTGTTTTTCAAGATAAAAATGAGGTTTTCTTTGGAGAAGCTGTCATTTCTCGTATTTTTAAAATTTCGAAACGTGGATCGTAAACCCATAGCCAGTTGGATATATTTGAAGATTTTTTTTTGTTTTCGTTCCAGATACCATTTGAGCCTGATAGAGATCCCGCCGTTTCGGGCCTCGCCGCTGAAGGACTGCAACGCCAACTGCAGCACCATGAACACTTTGAAAGATTTTCTTCCGAAAAAATTACATTGTAACCGGAAAACATGTGTATAACATGCTGGGAAAAAATTAATTTATTCCAGCTAATGTGTTACTAGAAAAAAAATCATTATTCTGACCCTTCAAATTAGGCGTCCAGAGAGGGACACCCCTTCAGGCCTTAGGCCACTGTAGAGGCCGAAAATCGGGTTTTTGGGATTTTTTTTTCTTCAGAAAAACTACAAAATGAATCGAGATTACAGAAAAGGGTGTTTATCATACATATCAGTGACTGTATGCAATAATTTGTTTGAAGCGATTAATTTTAAAATGGCGGCTGTGCAGCGTTTATCTCAAAACTGCATTTTTTAAGTTGGCCGAAAACATAACCCAGACAATTTTCAACCGATTCACTTGAAATGTTGAATATATCTTGAAAAATGCATTATCTATGGAAGTACGTGGGATTTTTTTTGTTATATTGCATAGTTCATTTATTATTAACAATGATCTGACGATTCTTTAGGCAAATTTTTCACTTTCCACTTTAGAAGTGCGCCATTTGACCAAAAATCAATATATCGAAAAAATCTTGCGTACTTCTATAGCAGTTATTGTATATAATCGAAAAAAATTCATTGGCTCAGTATAATTAAAAAATTACAGGAGCAGTTTGTCCGCCCATGGACCCTGGAAAATCGGAGACGTCATCGCAAAAACGCTGAACAGCCGCTATTTTCAAATTAATCGCTTCAAAAAAAGTTATTGTATACACTCACTGATATGTATGATAAACACCCTTCTTTGTAATCTCGATTTATTTTGTAGTTTTTCTGGAAAAAAATCCCTAACAAGCCTATTTTTCGGCCTCTAGAGTCGCCTAACTCCTTAAGCAGCGTTGTGCATGGCCGATACTCAGAGCGGTGACCGCTTAGCCGTGCACCGGCTGGCGCATCAAACAGCGGGCGGAAGGCCAATACTTCTGATACCTTGGTGAAGGTACTTAGGTTCAAGTCTGTGCACCAGAGAATCAGAAGAATATGAGGCCTCTATGCTGGTACAGGTTTTCCACAGTTTCCCCGCATCCTCATGATTTTGAAGTTTGCATCGTTCGAACGCAACGAAAATCATTTTTTTCCAATTGCCCATTTTTGTTTTGTCAAATGAAAGCTACTGTGAACTTTTCTAAGATCCTAATTAGAGACCTACAATATAAATTTATCAAAAATGATTTTGGATAACAATAAAATGGAGAAAAACGAAAATAAAAGAGAATTTTCGTTGCATACAAACGATGGAAATTTCAACAACATGTACCCTCGCCAAATACGGTGTAGTGTAGCTTGAGAAAGCTCTGGACGAATCGGAACGTAGGTTAGATTAGCGAAGTGCGGGTAGCGAGTGATAGGAAAGGTTTTAATTGGTAAGGGTCATAAATAAAAAACCTGCAAGGGTATACGTTGGAACTCAGGTAACAAAAAAAATACTAATGAGATGCGAGAGAAGAAAAATAAAGAAAAAAAGAATAACGAGAAGAAAAGTATCGATCAATAAAAGAAAATAATACAAGAAGAATAAGTACGAAAAGGTGTTTGAAAAAAATACTTATAAGATATTGTAATAATAAGGTAAAATAAGACAATAATAATAAGAAAAAAAGAATAATACGAACAAAGGTACCTGTAAAGAAGATCAAAATAAGTAAGAAAAGGAGATTTAAAAAAATACTCATAAAATATAATAATAATAAGGTATAATAATAAAATAATAATCCGAAATAAACAATAATGGAAGAAAAAGGTGTTAAAAAAATCCATCTCCGGCATGCGATGCAAATTCGTGATTATTGATGTACGTAATTCGCATGTGCATCTTCACAATCTGGTGTGGCCAGAACTGTACCAGATCTTCGTGGGAACATGTTCTATAGAGAGAGATAGAGAGAACGAGACAGGGAGACACAATGACTAGGAGCGACGAGTACGAGGAGAGATATAAGCTCCTGAGATATAACTAGGATGCATTATATAAATATATATGCGACACCTACGAGAAATGCAATTCACCGGGTAATCACAAGGGAACGGGCATCGATCACGTCACGACGTTCCTCTCGGTGTCAAAATATTTCCTTCTCTCGTCTCTCACGCTCGACTCCTGCGACGTGTGTTGCGTTATAAACAACGCGGAAGCCCACGAGAATTTTCTCCAATTGTGCATTTCGATGTGCTTGTTACACAGCTTGGCAAATACCCATGTGTGTGTTCGAGACTGCGTACAGCGTATACTAACAACGAATTCCGTATTCCCCCGAGATGAGCACCGGAGAAACGTCCCGTGAAAAAAAACCCGAACGAAAGCCGTCCACGAGGGAATCGCTAGGAAAAGCGTATACTTTGCGTATAAATATTGTTACATTTATTGTTCGAACGCGTTTTTGTCGTCGCGTTACCGGGTCCGAAAGCATGCAGCGTAAGAAGCGTGGCATTGAGGATACGAGGATTTTTTTAATACAGTTTTTTGGCGTACGTTTCGGAGACTCGTATTTTCAGATTTGCATTATAATTTGTAAACGAACCGACGGCGTTGCAGTTTGCATTGTTGGAATACAATTAAAATTATTCTTTTTTTCTTTTATTTATTCATTTTTATTATTATTGACAAAAATTGATGGGAATTTATGTCGTAGATTCTTAATAAGGATCCTGAAAAGCGTTTGTGAGATTTTTGCAGCCCAAATCCGCAAAAAAAAATATTTCGGCAATGGGAAGAAAAATAATTTTCTTTGCGTTCCAACGAGGCAACATCATATCGGGCTCTGGTCGGATAACTTTTGTGCATGACCTGCTAGATGTCTCTTCAGGCGGGACACCACTGCGACGGGTAGGTAAGATTGTTTTTTGCATTTTCTCAAAGTATACATATGAATATATGAAAAAAATTGCAGGGTGAAATATTGAAGATTGGCCAAATTACAGACGATTCAGTGAGAGCAGGTAGCGCAAAGATATACGTATACAAAAACTTTCGATCGCGTTTTTCTCGAAACGACTGTTCTCGATCTGGCCGGAATCATAGCTCTAGCTTTTTTTGTTAGAAATTCATTCTTTTTTAAACCCCCGAATACAAGAAAAAATTTCGCCAGAATTACCCATTTTTTGAACACCCGCCATTTTGTGATTTTTTTCTTCTCATAACGTCTACGCACGACGAGAACTACATCTATACAGATGATCATACTTTTTTATTATTATTTTTCGGACCGACCATTGTCGATACATTGTCGTTATCGGTCGTTGGACCACATTTTTTATACAGACGCTCTACTATACATCAACGTTGTTAATTTTTTTTTAAATAAATATTTTTACGAAATAAGTTCACTGTATGCTCACTGACATACCGTTTTTCCAAAGCCCAAATAAATAATCTAGCAGACAAAAAAAATCGGAAAAAACTACTTTCTTCGGCGGGTCACGTAGGGTAAAAAAAAGTTATGACGAATCAGCTTTTTTCGTACGAGGGGACATCGAATCATTCCAAATTTCGTATTACTTTGATAATGTTGATGATTCGTATTACATTGATATGTTGATGATTTTTGAAAATATCGAATCAAACTGTTTTATTTATTCAAAAAAATGAATGGATGCTGGAATTACTTTTCGAGGAGCCTCAAAGAATCGGTAAAAAAAGGATGCTGTGCTCCGACTTGTACGACGATGGGATTTCTAGATGTTGAACATTTTTATACGAAGACACGAACACACCTGAGATTTTTTCTCCATCCTGCTCATGGACGATAATCGGAGGACGGTGACGCTCTTTCATTGGGCACCACAGGCAACTGCCTCCGGTGGTATTGGAGATGCGGTGTCGTCTATTCGAGAGACGTGAAACGAAACGAGCCGCGAGTACGAATGGACGAAAAGAGAGAGGGAGCGAGAGAGAGATAGAGAGAAAGAGAGAGAGAGAGACAGATATCTTAACGAGCGCTTCGAAAGACACTACGGCTCATTGTGTTGAAAAAAAAACGAATAAAAAAACTGACAACAAATAATTCAAAAAGAAACAAGGAGATTGACCGATGAGGCCTTGGGTATGGAATATTATTATTATTACTTTTTCATTCACAGAGACGATCGCACACATGCGCGCGTCCATCCGATCGGATGTAGTTCATTATCACTGCATACCGTTGTGATTGGATGCACGACTCAAGATCGAAGATAATTATTGATATTAATCGATAATTGTGCGCGATGTGGGGACACTTCGGCAACGATTTTATCATTGTTATTAAAAGCAACGACTGCGCACGAGACTTTCCCGGCAAAATCGACAAAATTCTTGGCGTCCCTAATATTCAAGAGTTACTCGTATTGAGAATGTAAAAAATACGCGTTCGAATCGGTGAGAGGGATTATTTGGCTCCATTTTTCGTTAGCGTTCACAGAGCGAGGCATAAAAAGAAGAGCAATGTTTTATCGATCGAACAGCAGCTTTCTGAACGATTCTGTAGATTGCCCTTGTTTAATTATACCAGATGCACCTTGTGCACTTCAAAGGAAATTTATTTTCTTCGATTGTGCTCAATTTTTTTCGTTGCCGATTAAGACGGGTACCACTGTGACGGGTGAAAAAAGTGATCTTTTTTGCAACTTTTGAAAGTGTACATATTCAAGAATGTGAAATAAATTACATACAATTATTGAAAATTGACCAAGTTACAGAAGATTTGGTGAGAGCAGATAGCGCGA
Organism: Ophion ellenae; assembly: GCA_963210295.1. Classification (NCBI taxonomy): domain Eukaryota; kingdom Metazoa; phylum Arthropoda; class Insecta; order Hymenoptera; family Ichneumonidae; genus Ophion; species Ophion ellenae. The sequence continues at coordinate 16,728,328 of OY723396.1, read as the reverse complement.
CAATTTAATTATACTCAAACTTTCAATCGCGTTTTTCTCAGGACGACTTTTCTCGACCTGGCCGGAATCAAATCTGGCTTTAAATGTCTAATTGCCAATTTAAAAAACCGAATTTTCCATAATTGCAGTAGCTATTGTTGTGCGCTACTGTTCATTTTATTTAGCATTTTTTAAGCCTCCGAATTAAAGTAAACATATAACCATCGAGCGTAGATGACGCAGTATTCTGCGTCATCTACGCTCACTAGTAACATCAATTAAAGACTAGAAAGTAGAAAATAATTTACATGTAATTTTTTTTAAACAAGCTTTTATTTGATGTACCATAGAGTAGAACATATTTATTTTTACCAAGTCCTATATGTAGCTATAAATAAAAGCTTGGGGCGCTCAAAATTTAGAAATATAATCTTTGATTTACATAAATCCGTCAACATATGAACTGAATTTAATTTGCTGTAAAACAACCTCAGATTTCTTAAGCCAGTAGTCTGGTCTAGAGCGAGATTTTTGACGTCTTTTTTGGGCTGGAATAACTTTTAAACCGTTGAAGTTGTCTTGATCAAATTTTACATATGTATTTATTGTTCCTTTGAAAATGTATGTACATTAAAAAGAAAATTATTTCAAATATTTTCATGTAGTTTTTTATTTTTTTACAACATGGTCCGCCTCAACCGCCTCAACCGCCCACTCCGGGTGATGTTGTATGCATCTGAAAAAAAATATATATTTTCAATCTGTATGAGTATTCTGAGCACTGGTAACAGAATTAGTACTTAAACAAATTTTGTTACAAAATGGCGGCCTGTTAAACTTTGATCAACGATATTTCATACATTTTCGGGTATTCGATGAGTTATAAAATGTGGGAAAAATTATTGTTCGACTCAATTCTGCTACCAGTCCTCAGAAAGAGGCTACCGAAGGTATGTATAAAAAATTGAGCTCGATCGGTCAATTAATTATCGAGATATCGTGGGCGCCGATTTGACAAACATAGTTCTGAGATAAACGCGTTTAAAGTTTTGATACCGTTAGATGAGGTTTGGACGCGGCTTGCTTATAATTTCTATTACTCTGCTAATTTTTGAAATATCAATAAACGGTTTTCACGAGCGTATCAAGAAAGGTCTAAGGAATAACAAAATGAAGAAAAAAAATCGATTTTGTCAAATTTCTAGACCAGACTACCGCCTTAAATAAAAATCCTGAAACTGAGTATACACGTGTCATAATAATTTCTCTAATTACTACTGTGCCAAATTAAATACGGTTAATGAAAATGAATTCATCAAATTTATTAACCATTTAAAAAGTTAAGCACCCTAAGCTTTTATTTATAGCCGCATATAGGTGACTTGCGAAAATAATATTTTCTACTTTTCAGTACATTAAATAAAAGCTTGTTTTTAAAAATATTTTTGTTGCGTATAAATTTCATTGCTCCATTTTTGGCATATCTAAGTTGTGAAAATCACTCAAACCTGCTTACGTATTCGTATTAGAAATTTAAGAATTTAATTTGCAATCAAAAAAGCTTTAGTTAAAGATAAAAATGAAGGGAAAAGAAATCGTTGCACTCCAAAGATGCAAACTTCAACGTCATAAAATGTTTTGGTGATTCTAATAGCCTGAGTAGCCGAGAAAGAAAAACTGGGCAGTTGAAAAATAATCCTTTTTATTCCATTGCAACGAACCTTAAGATTGCATTGTTGTTTCAACGAACCGTAAAGAATGTCTCGAGCGTGCTCAATCCTTTTGAAAATTTTCCTCATTTTATTTCATTTGCATAAGCAAACACGTCACCACTTTTACGAGTACATATTTATACGCTTAATTGTATTTATATATGATTATATGAATCACAATGCGGCGCTGTTGAACTTTGATCGTGGTTCCGTCACTTTCAAAACATGCGATAGTTCGCGTAGCAGCAACTAGGCAGCGCCAGACATCGACGAACGAATCGCAGTGAAGTATTCTGCGTCACTACGCTCGATGGGTCACTTACCGACTGTTGCTAAAGCAGTTTTCTCCCCCAGACTCCCCCTTCGGGTATACTGATTAATTTTGTTTTTGTTTTTTTTACGAAACAACCCCATTAGTTGACACTAGATTTTCCACTTTCCTCGAACGCTGCATTTTTTTCCGAAATAAAAAGCCGCATATTCGATTTTGATGTGATTATTAATTTTTTTTTATCCGACCATATTTTTCTCTGTCAAGCTGTGCTTCGAAATGACAAATTTTGTGTTTCAATGACAAGAACGAACCGTGGAAGTGGATTAGTAACACGTGTACTTTGGCGGCTTCAACGGTACAGTGACCTCAATTTACGACGATAATGCTTGAACCAACATTTGCACAGATTTTGAGATACGTCTTGGATCTTTTCATAAAGAATCGTTTTGAGAAAAACGCAAAAGAAAAAAGGCTAGTGAGGGCAGCGGGGTGGTTCGCCGTAGCGCAGTGGGCGATGTTCACAAAAATAAAAAAAAAGGCTGATTTTCAATATTTTTTGCCGATGAAGGTATTGTCATGACGAGATCGGGATTTTACACACAATGGATACATAGTCTTACCAAGCTTGAGTTTTTTTTGTAATGATAAATATTGATAAACAATGAAGTTATTATTATTTAAACAAAGTGCCACCGTTGCTGCGGGGCAACAAAACTATTTCTTTTTCGTATTGCCCAATTCTTTTTTGGCTCATTTAGGCTACAAAAAGTCACTGAAATATTTTTGAAGATCCTTATTAGGGTTCTTTAACTTGAACTTGGAAAGAAGGATTTAGATACCAATAGAAAAATGAAGATTTCGCAGACAAGAGCTTGCATTGTTTCAATGCAACGAAAATGATTCTTCAATATACCAAATTTTCTCGAGCATTTTTTTAGGACTCTTATTTCGCGATCTAGAAAAAAATGTCCAAATCTGATTTTGGTTAATAATGGGAAGAAGAAATTGAAAAGAATTTTCGTTGCATTCCAACGACGCAAACTTCAACCCCATCGTCAGTTTTGAAAATGCAGTTTAGAAAACCGTGCCATGCATCCGCCATTTTTTGAGTTTAAGGGGAGATATACACCTAGGATCCTTAAAAAGGGTAATTTTTGTGAATTTTTTCAAGGAAAACTATTTGAAATTTCGAATTATGTAAAAGTATATACATTCAAAAATATGTTTAATTTTCTTTATTTAAAAATATATAAAATATACAAGGATATTGTATGATCCTTGGAGTATCGTAAACAAATCTGCGTATACGGTACCCACCGGCGTTTCTTCAAAAATCATCTGAAAAGAAAACCAAAAAGATTATTAAATTAGATACTATAATCTAGTACTTGTCATAGCCGATTTTGAAAATATCGATTTATGACAAAATGGCGGACGTTTGAACATAAATAGTGATTTTTGAGCCAAAAATTAGTTATTATTTTGCCTATAAAACAAAAACTAAGGAACAGAAGAAAAAAATCCTGCTATGAATAATCGACTTTTTTGTATAAATGGTTTTTCGGTAGCGTATAGTAACACATTGAGATCGTGCGATAGTAGTACACTTAAATCGTGCGATAGTTCTTGATTTTTCTGAAAAAAATAGCAAATGAACATTTATAAAAAAATAATATAAAAACCATTTATAAAAAAAAACTTGCAAGTTGCCCCCTCCCCTGTCGCAACTTTGTCTAATTTTACTCTGTTTCCACTGATCTTGTGGTAGTTGCTGGTAGCGTATCGTAGCGCATTACAATCGTTCGGTAGTTTTGCAGTTTTATTTTTGAAAAATTAAGATCATAATATAACTATTGTTTGAATTAAAAAAATTGAAATTGTTCTTACTAGAATTTTTGATGAGGTAAAACAAACAATATTTTTAGGGAGATTTTTTTTATTACTTAGCGTACCTTTTTAGCTTAATTTTTTTTATACATATACACGTATGAAACGTCGACCACAAAACCATCTTCACGACACTGCGACGTAATCTTGAGCCGAGATTTCACGATTCGGATGAGAAAATTTGTAGGAACGAGGTATAGCAAAGGAAGAAAATCGCAGAAAGCTTTGAAAATATCTGATTATCTAACGGAGAGAATCGATGATATTACCATTAATTGAAATAGTCCTCTGCGTGTTGTAATCTTCGATTTTAGCAGATAAATGTTTGCCAGATATAAGATACTGTTAACAGCGCTATCAAAATCATTTGTGCTATCCTCCACGATTTCTCTTCTTGATTGCAAAGGAAAAATTCTGGCTTACACCGATACAAAAATTTATTGAAATCAATTACATAAGTTTATCCTTTTTAATTAGGATTGAATAAAGTTTTCAGGAAACTAATTTTTTAATGTTGTATTTATATTTTTAGTTAAAGATCTATTTAATATTGATGAGTAATGAACAATGTCTAAACGTTGAATAATCTTGAAACTTGATATTATTTACACAAAAAATATTTTGTCGTATGGACTGAATGAGTGTACTCAGATTATTCATTTCAATTAGGTGGTAAATTCGTAGGCGAAGTAGTACGAGCTTCGGCCGGAGCGTGGCGCAGGGCTTTTGAGCGTCTCTTGCAAGCGGTTCGTGCTGCGAACGAGCATATAAGCGAGACCGCAATAGAAATCGATGCCCCCGAATTTTGCGTATTGACGCTCGTGGTTGGCCAGTTGTATTTTGAAAGGCTTGAGACCTACATGATCTCATACCCACGCAAGAGGAATATCCTTGAATGTTCCGAAATGGTGATAATACAAAATAATTTTATTATTTTTCATATAGCAAACTCGAAGACGTATTAGTACGCTCTTCGGTCGGAGCGTGGCGCAGGGTCGAGCGAGCGCTCCCGTAACCCGTTCGTCCCTTGAACGTCCATATAAGCGAGCTCGCAACAAGTATAGACCACCCACGAATTTCGCGAATTGTCGCTCGTTGTCGGCCAATTGTGTGTTTGAAAGATGGGGGGGCGTAGTCATTCTGGACACTGCGCACGAAAAATGTATATTTTCAGATACTGAAAAGCCAGAAATATGAACTTTACGTTGCCGAAGCAACGAAAAATGTATACCCGCACCTTTCAGGTTGCTGAAAATACGGATTTGTCTCGCAGAAAGCGCAATGAATGAAAAAGGTATTTTGGCATCGTGAAGCCAAGTCTATGATTTGTTAGATCGATCGCAAACAATAAGAGGCCACAAGTATGAATTTCTTTGCATTGAACTTGGGCGATAAAAAATTCTCAGAGTTTAGCATCGAGGAGGGAAAAATCTAAATGTCTCTTAAGGTAGTAGACTCGCCAAGGCGTTTATCTGTAGATTTTATTTTTAGTTGGAGGACACATTGAAGACACTTAGTGATTACCTGCAAAATTTCAAGAGGATTCACCGTTTTGTATTCGAGATATTGGCAATCAAAAATTGCACGGTTTTACACGTGCTCTTATGGGGAACGGTGGAAAATTTCACATTTTATGCAATAGGTCGAAATTTATCTACAAATTAAAAAAAAAGAGGATACGGTTCCGAAAACCAACCCCCTTCGATTGAGCTGAAAATTTGCACAGAACTTCCTTTTATTATTCTAAGACGACCCGTAAAAGGATTTTTACCGACTGTCAATAGTTTTCGAGATATTGAATTTTAAAGTTATTTATTTTACCGCGCGCCGACTACATATCTGGTAGGTGTCAGTTCTGGCTATACCTATACCTATACGTGATTGCGCTCCACTTTGCATGGTTTTTCGTCCAGCCTATGCGATAGCGTTATCCCTTCCCGTGACGAAGACGTCACGGGAGGGAAGGAGGCTAACCCAACAAACAGACCTAAACAAACAAACAAACCCAAACATACCCAACTAACACGCCCCAACCAACAAACCCAAACAAACTCGGGTGTGTGGAATCGTGGGGTGCATAGAATACTGGGGTGGAGGCAAAGCTCCTCGGTAAGTGAGTGGAATCGTGGGGTGCGGGTGGGCGCAGGGCATCTCGGATGGGTGTGTGGAATCATGGGGTGCCGAAACAAACTCTAATGAACCCAAACAAACATCGGCGCTTTTTTTTTGGTTCGTTTATTCTCTTTTTTTTTCTTCGTTAGTTTTTTTCTTCATATTTTGAAACCCAAACAAACAAACAAATCCAAACGGAGATTTTTAAATTTATTTATTTAATTTTTTTGGTTTTTTATTTTATTTTTTGTTTTTTAATTTTATTTTATTTTTTGGATTTTTTATTTTATTTTACGAAGCCATTGAAGTGTGATAGCGCGGTCGGTTAAAATTTCAGACAATTTGCATAAATTGTACGTTGCATCCATGGTGTCGAATTGTGCCGAAGGACGATCCAGATCGAAGGGAGTAGAGATAAAAAGTGATCACTCTGTCGAGCAGCGATCTTCTTAAAAAACATCCATAGCGATGGTGAGGGAGAGCATTCGCGTAGACTGACGGACATCCGCACAAAACTGAGAGCGCGATAACGTATATGTAGGTATATCCAGAACTGACACCTACCAGATATAGAATCGGCGTGCGGTAAAATAAATAACTTAAAAATTCAATATCTGGAAATCGTTTGCGAGTCGAGAAAAATCCTTTTAGGGGTCGTCTTAGAATAATACAAAAAAGGTCTGTGCAAAATCTCAGTTCGATCGGAGGGGGTTGGTTTTCGGAACATCACCCGAACTTTTTTCTGGAAGTTTATCATCTTTTTGTTGATCATGCGGTGCCGTTTGGATACGATTCGCAGTACCTTTGTTCAGAGAACATCTTTGAAACTCGCCTATCTCGAGGGCTAATTACATTAGGCTTATGGAAAATATTTGATCATTTTTCGGTACATTATTAATATCTGATGAGAAAATGCTAATACGGATCTGAAAAAATAGGTACGGTTCGATTGATAATCAGCAATATTCATATTCATAAGCCCATTACTTTTTTAATTTTAATTTTTTCAGACAAATTTTGTTTGCATGTTCTTATTTCTATAATATAAATAAAATCATACCTTACAACGTTTGGCACGTTCGTGATTTTTGCAAGCAAAAAGCGATTTGTCGCTGGAAGATGCGGAAATATTCGGTCGCATACACAAATTTGTTATCAAACCATAATTTATAAATATTCATTGATAAACAGATCGGATGTATAATCGAATGCATCTTATTTGTAATTGCGCGGTAGTTTAAGGCTCGATTTTTTGCTATTGATTTGTCGAAAAATGAGCAGGCTCCCAAACGATTTCAATGCGCTTCCAAACAACTACCAAATGATTGCTACAAAAAAAACTGAGAGTGAGAGAGCTAAGTTTGAAGTGGCCTTGAAGTTACGTTTTTCAATTTGGCTTGCACATACCTCGAAAAAATGCTATCCGAATCACTTTGAATTTTCACAGTATCTTCTAAACTAAATTTCCCATGAAGTACATACGAAATTCTCGATTCGTTGTAAACTCCTCTTGGTGATAATCATCTCCCACGAACTTTTTTTTACTTAAGATACAAGTTTTATTTTAAATGTTTGCCATTTGTATAGAAAATAATATTTTTTCAATGCCCTATGTATTTTTCTAGATATCATCGCGCACGTTATAAACAATTTTGAATTTTTATCCAGAGTGAAAATTTGTGGGAACTATACTGCAAGTCTTAAAGTACCTTTCCCAAAAATCCTTATGCTTATAAGACTCCAGCGCCGTGAATTTGCCGAGATTTTTTATTACTAGCTTCATATAATTTGAGACACGTACAATAGAAAAGTTCGAGTAAATTGTAAAAAGAAATTTAATACCCAACAATTTTTCCAATCTGCACTGTTTTCGGCTCTGGGTTCATCATAATAACATTAGCCCATTCAACACACATTATAACTATCAATGAAAGAAAACATTACACATGTACTTGAACCCAGGTATTTATTTCAGCTTCGTTTGTACATTGTAAGAAATTGAATAAACGGTTATTCTAGGGATCGAGAAAGATTAAATTTTAATCAATTTTGTTTTATCTTATTATCCATCGCATAACACAAACTGCATATCATAATCTATTTTCATTTGCTTTACTCCTCTCTCTCTCTCTCTCTCTCTCTCTCTCTCTCTCTCTCTCTCTCTCTCTCTCTCTCTCAATGAACAATATATTTCAACACGCGAATCTCGCTCGGCAAGTACGGTACGCAAAAGGTATCCTACACCCAGTATTATAGAATACGAACCACGTTTGTAAATCTTAGTAAAACAGCTGAATATTAAATTGGCGACAAAAGACACGATGCTCTTTACGTTGCGACATATAATTTGATTCTTTTCTGTATTCTCCCTTTTTTCGGCTTCTTTAAAATTCTAAATCCTTGTCTCGTTATTTACGCATTCTTACATGAACAGTCGTATGTATAAATATATGGCGTACGCTTTATTTATATCTACGTATATATTTTATATATATATATATATATATATTTATTTATTTATATGTATAATATTTATAGAAAATTATACTAACTACATCGATATTTACATAAAAAGGCAAATGTGATATACCTGACTGTTCTTTGTCTGTTGCGTTACAAAAATATGTTGGTTCATCAATGTTTCATTCATGTCACAATCGTTGCTATTACAATTATCGCAGCAGTACACACGTCCGTTGCCGCAAATTGTACTCGCACGGAAGCTGCACTGCTCTAGTATGTTTCTATTGTATTATAAAACGCATTTTTTTTATCCTTGTGTTCCGTTTAGTACTTTATTGCCGTATGAGATGATACGTCTGTTAATATTTGTCCTGGTATAGATATATGCATAAATCACCTCAAGCATTTGCCTTTTAGCGAATAACCGTAACACTCGTTCATTACCTATATCACTTAAATGCACGGCCCCCGCGTTTGCTCAGAGAAAAATGCTCGCGATCGCGAGTCTCCGTGGATACAGAACTCAAAGCAAGCACTATCGCAATTGAATAGACGGTAAATTTGAAACTTTGCTCGTTGCAAACGCGCGGCTTCCCTTCGTCTAATTTGTTCCTTTAGGAGAGGGCGGAGGGACAAAATAGCTTTGTACAGACGTCAAGTGGTTTCGTCGATCCACTTGCTTTTTTTTTATCTCGGCACGACTCCAGCAATTTCAATAAGTGTATCCCGTTTTTGTTGCAACTATCGTCACCACGTATACGTCCAACACGTTAGGACTGCAAATTGAATCGCCCGGGTACATTACGTATACTTTGTTTCGATCTTTGTAACGTTTTGACGATTTTTATGCATCCGAGAGGAAAAAAGTGAAGATGACCCTTCATTAGGCGCGTCAGCCGTCGTAACGCCAACAAGCACGTGAGATCTTGAAGGACTCCGTTTTGTTGATTTAATATTATCTTTGAAATGAATTTAAGAGTTTACGCGGAATATTATGATCGCGTGTACATTTCGCAACAAGGATTAACAGGTTATATATTTTGTTATTGTTAAAAAGGCATGGCCGATGGGAATAAAGATGTATGGAGGGTATTGAGAGACCCTACGCGCCTAATGAGAAATCAACCGCGGCTTGTCCAGGGCAGCATGTTAGACACCTGCAAGGGTTTGCGAACTCTAACCTAAGAAAAGAGCTTTACGGACGAATACAAACCGTCCGTATTCACGAGTACGGTGTAGATATAATGAGGATCGGAGGTTCAGGTAGTGTCGGATGGATTACAGCTGCAAGAATTTTCAATAAGAGTTTCACATTATTTATTACGTACAAGTATAAAACAATAACAAGTCCTCGATCGGGACGAATGAATGGGCAAGCTTTAGGTAAACCGTTGCAAGGTGCCTAACGTAAGGGACCGTAATGTTTCACATCCAGTGCCCCTGTCGTTTAAACGAGAGTGAAAAATAAGACGTAGAATAAGTCTCGCTTTTCTTTTGTTTCTTTTTCGTTGTTCGCTTTCGTTTCTCGTCGTCAAAGGGACCACGATCAAGTAGTTTTTGCGATTTGACGAATTGTTCGGTACGCGTATTTGTCCGATGTGCGCACAGTTCCGTAGGATCAAATACGCGCATCGCGCACCAACGGCTGAGATTTCTTGGCGGTACAGGCCATTTAGTTTTTTCTTTCGCAAATCACAAATTTATTTCACAAACCGCTAGTTGTCGTTTTTACGCGCACGCAAATCAAAAGCCGCAAGCTTTCGATACTCGCGCGTGGTTTTCCGTTTAAAAAGAAATGTTCGAATCTGCGACTGCCGTAGTCTCCTGGATTCATCGTCAGTCGCGGAACGATCGCGCGTGGCCCACGCGCATCCTTCTTTCTATCGTGGGAATATCCCAAATTCGCGCTTATTACGTTTATTATGTAGAAGTGAGCTTCCACATCGAAGCGAATGAAAATGCGACTGATGTGGTTTTCCTTCGTGTCTTTTTTTTTGTCTATTCCCGTTACGACGGTACTCAACGATTTTTTTTCTTTTTTTTTTCTTAACAAAAGGGGCGCGTGAGCCCATTAGCGAGGGCGCTTTATCGCAACGAGCACGCGAAACACCGATGCCTGACAGCAGAGTGTGTCTGCGTGTATGTGCCTTTGGTGACATCGAGTCCCCTGATTACCAATCTTTTTTTTTTTAGGAGCGCATGGCCCGCCGTCACTTTCATTCCTTGTGCTCGGGGTCCGGTTTCGACTTTGGTTCCATCGTCGACGCGCGCGAATGCTGAGGATTCGTTTGATTTCTCGGTACGAGCAGGACGTTCCCGTCGGCCGAAAGTTGAAGGCTGTACTCGTAAGGATGATATTGATTACCGTCCGGATCGCGCAACGACTGAAAAACAACGACAAAGCAAACCAATTTTTATTAAGGGCGAATCAATCATGGAAATATATTGCTAAAGATTCTTAATATATAGGCTGTCTCAAAATGACCTGACGTTTTAATTTAATAATAAAACGTATCATTTATTTGAAAAGTACCAATATTTTTATTTTAAGGCAGGATTCTACTTTGGAAGTTTGAACAGTCAGAACAGGAACAGTCAGAAGGCATTTTGTATGGTGCAGGCATCGCTGATTAAGCGTAAGTTAATTTTGTTTGTGATTTTTCATTTAAAAAAAACTTTAAACGCGTTTTTCTCAAAACCACGCTTTTACACCGCTTGGTTGTAAAATTTCCAAAACTACTGAACCGATTGTTATGAAATTTTAACCACATATTCCGTACACCTATATCAACCGACTGAAGTAAAAATATCTTAAAATTTTCATTTTTACTATATTTTGTTTGCAAAAAAAGAGTGAAAAAACCAATTTTTGTTCGCCGCCATTTTATTATTTTTGCATGTACATTAACAATTTTAGGTCAGTCGGTTGCTAGTGTTATATTTAACCTAAACCTTTAAAAAAATGTCTGTTTAAGATGGCTCATTTTCAAGATTTTAACACCAGCGCAGATCCACCTACTAATCGAGGCATTGTATTTAAATGATGTTTTTGTATATAAAAAGTGCATAAAAGACATGACATTTTTTTCTATGTATTTCAAGAGTATATTTATTAAGCCTAACAAACCCTACATCAATATCTTTACTAATAATCTCATTTAAAAATCACAAAAATAGCTTTTTACGAGCACCCACAGTAGAATCTTCCCTTGATATAAGATACAAACATGGAGGTAATGTGTGGAACACGATATCCGATGAATGGCCGCCTTGTCTATGTTTGCAAACGTTCACCTTTTTGACGAAATTTTCTATAACATTTTGGCATAATTGGCATACACTTTTCCTTTCAGAAAAACCCTAAGAAAGAAGTCCAATGGCATCAAATCGCACGATCTTTGTGGCCAATTTGCATCGCCGCGGCGCGAGATAACACGATCATGAAACTTCTGCAATAACTGCATTGTTTCGCCCGCAGTGTCACAAGTTGCGCCATCTTGTTGAAAGAATATTTCTTCCAAGTCCATACCGTTTATGCCATTTATCAGATATTGTGTTTCACACATAACCTCCATGTTTGTACTTTATATTGAAATCAAAATATTCGTACTTTTCAAAAAAAATAATACGTTTTATTAATAAATAAAAATAGTAGGTCACTTTGAGACCCTTTACCAACAAATTTCGCCTTAGTGAATAAAAAAAAAGACGTGAAGAGCGATATGTTTTCAGCTGTAAATATCGCGAAGCTTATGCACTTGAAAAAAATATGTAGCCACGTTTTTCGTTGCGTATTTATTTAACTTTAAGATTGCACAAATACATTTAAAAATAATTTATTTATCGAAAACGATGCTTGAGTTCGAAGCTCTGCCGAACAGATTTTAGGCTCAAGATAGTATAGTCTCGAAGGGTTGATTTTTACTTATAAATGAAATCATATTTTAAATCGTAGTAGTAGACTCACCTGAAAAACATGACGATATAGTTGGCTAAATTTGTCCTTAACGCGTTGCCTCTCGAGTTGCATGAAGTCACGGTCGCGTATGAGCCTCGTCTTGCGATCGCGCATCTCTTTGACTTGATCGGCCAAGCTTATGATCTGGTCGAGTTTTCGTTTGCGACAATTTTGCGCAGCTACCTTGTTCTTGCCGCGTCGCCTTATGTCGCGTATAAGAGACAGTTGTGCCTCGCTGAGATCATATTTGCTGAGACGCTCGTTGAACTCGTCCATCGGCAAATTTATAATATCGTGAACGGCAATCGGAACGTTGAGGGATCGCGCGCGTTTCTCGTCCCGTGTCAGATGCTCATCCACGTCGCTCTTGCGAACTGGAAATTACAAAGTATATTGATGAGTCCGTCAAACCTCGAGCGAACAATTTCCACGCACTCACAGAACTATTGTTAATGTTTACATTATGTTGATACGTAATATTTAGATTTTGGAGGCCTGAATTTGTCAAAAAAAATTGGACCGCCGAACTTTCGTTGGGTTCCAACGATGCAAACTTCAATATCATTGTGACAATAACATTGTCTATAGTGACGTGCAGTCGCATTAAGACCTTAGACCACAGTAACGGGTATAAAATCATGTGCGAATTTAACAATTTTTTTCGTATGAAAAAGTGATTCGCTTATAAAATTAATTACACATCTATTTAGTATGAATATCAAGCTGTTAGAAGATATATTTTTTTCGATGTACAAAATGGCCGACTACTCGAAACTTCTCGAAACAGCTTATTTCTAATTGGCGTGACAAATAAGTTCAACAATTTTCACTCGATTTACGTCAAACTTACAAGTTATGTTCCTAATTGCATTTCGCAGAGAAGTACGTACGGAATTTCTGTTTGATCGGAAACTGTTCATTTTATGAGCAGTTATAACGAAATTTTTCACTGAAAATTCATTTCTTAAGTTCGAATACCTACAACTTTTGAATAAAACAATATTTTTTTTTAATTCCGTACGTACTTCTGCAGGTATTCTAATGTAGAATCATGAGAATTTTTGTTTTTTGTTCTAGGTAAAAAAATGGTGGGTGCTAAATGTCACGCCGCGGAGCGCCTAAAAAAGATAACAAAAGAAAATATTAGTAGTCGGCCATTTTGTACATCGAAAAAAAAATATATTATTTCTAACAGCTTGATATTCATACTCAATAGATGTGTAATTAATTTTATGAGTAAATCACTTTTTCATACGAAAAAGAAATTGTTAAATTCGCACATGATTTTATACCCGTTACTGTGGTCTAAGGCCTTAATCGAGAACAATTATTTTCGGCGGTTACGCGCTGACGGTGACGAAACATAGTACCTTTCTTGTCGCGGGAGACAGGTCGCTGAAGAGATCCCGAGCTCTCGGCTGGCAAGTGATACGTATGATTATGATGCACGTGCTCGATCGCGCTACGACCCGATTGATGACGTGAAAAATCGACGCTACAGCTGTATTTCATTTCGGGTTGGGGACCGGCTGCACCCTCAATTGGCCCGGAGTAAGCGTTCCCTGGTGCGCCAGCACCGACCGTCTGAGAGTCGTATTCGTACTTCGTCGCTGTTGTTGAATGAGCGCTCGCGCCCAATGGCGACCCTAAAAACGAAGCGATCATTTAGACTATTATCAAACAAAATGGAAGGTTTCTCTCGCGCTGTTCGAAGGTTCGGATTCTCTCTCCAGAGCCTCTTGAATTGCTTGACAAACATTATGGACTCTAAATTTATAAGGGATCGGATCAGTTTATGCACAAGTTTGGTGAGAAGTACTTTCCTTTGAATTAAAAAAAAATAAAAGTAATAAAAAAAGGCATTCATGGTAAAATTTCGTATCTGACCGAGATGGGCACATTTTATGTGTTTAATTTTTTTTCTAAGATTTTGGACAATATTAAACGTACAGAAATGAAGTAATGAACAAGCATTTTTAGATGACATTTTTCGAAAAAAAACTTCCGAAAAAATATTAACACTCACCAGTCCCTTGCTCCTCGAAGTATCGCTTAGCGAACATTTGATGCTTCTTCTGGGCAACAGGTGGAACACCGCGTTCGACTGGACAACGCTGTGTACCGCGATTTCTTCCGGATACGGTATACCTATAGTCGTAGGGCATCCGGTATTTGCTGCAAACGAAAAAAGACGATAAATGATACAACCCTGCAGAATGTACATTCCTGAGATGCATTCAAGTCCTATGTTTGTGTTACACAAGTTATTTGATTTGAACAATGCTTTATAGTTCTGTAACAATTTTGACGAGAGTTTACCTAGATGTTCAACTATTCTTCCTTAACCCGACGAACAACTCTTCCTTAATTAACGTCACACTGGGTCATTTTGACCCGGCCGAATTTGAAATAAAATGCTTACTTTCCCAAAATTAAAAGTTTCCATAAATTTTTACCACAATTCAATTGCATATTTTTCGAATTTCAATTGTGCAGACATATTTAAAAAATCTTCGAAATGTATCTCGGATTCTTTTTCAATGAAAACCGACCGAAGGGTTGATAATGGCAGATGGATGAAATACTACTATCCAGGTCAAATTGACCCAGTGTGTCGGAATCGTGGCGAAATATAATTGTGTCAAAAAAAGGTTAACTCGTCATTAGGCACTTCATTTAATTAACAAAAAATATATGGAAAAATGTATTTTCCGATAACTTTGTGATTGATATATTACATTGAATGCTTCGAAAACTAGCATGATTTTTTTTTTAAATCGATTTTGTTTTTTTGCATCACTGATAGTATAGACGGTTATAAACGTGCTATTCATATACTTACAAAAACGTAAGTAGACAATTTGTATGAAAATTCCGGACTCGAAACTTTAAACGCATTCTTCTCGGAATGGCGTTTTCCAAAACGGTGTACACTCTCAAAAGAAAAGTTTTCAAGCCATCCGTCTCAAATTTTGACACAAAATTCTTCACGCCATTCTTTATCTTACTATGGAAGCTCCTATTTTCGATATCTTTATATTTTTTAGCGAAAAACTGTCGAAAACTAGGCTAAATTTGATACTTTTTTTCGAATCGCCTCCACTTTGTAAATTTTTGATTTTTTAAAAACCTCTACAGCAAATAGCGGCTTATATACTGATTAATAATCGTTTTACAATTTTCGTTGCAGGTAATATTTACGGCTACAACCGTGTGCACCGTGAGGACTCCTTTTTTCGGTGACATTTTCAACCGTTAACGAAAATGTAATAAAAATAAACGTTGCAAATTTTATTTTCTCTTCTCCATGAGTGCTTTGATTTGACATGAAAAATTACGCTAGCGTATTTTAACAACCGAAGGGGAAAATCGCGAAAATCAGCTATTTATCGACCCGTTTAACTGTGATGATTCCTTAAGGGGCTATACCAGTGTGACACTTTCAAAAATTTGATTTTTTTTGCCCTTTTCGACAGTTTATACTTTCAAGAATATCCTGTGCACATTTCAAGGCCGTATCACTAATACTTTTATTTTGAAAAAATCGATAGTTCAATCTTTAAACGCGTTTTTCTCGAAATGAGATTTTTCAAATTTGCTGACATTGTAACTCAAAGAGCAATTATCCAATTGACTTGGAATTTGAACTGCGTACTCTTGAATATTTTTACACTACAATGACGTAGGATATTTTTGATTGGATGAAAATTGACGATTTTTCATTGAAAAAAAAACGACCATTTTATAGGCAAGAAACCAGACTTTTTTTTCATAACTACGCTATTTTGTTAGATTTTGATATTTTTCGAAAATCCTACGTCATTGTACAGGGAATACCTTCCAGTTTAACGACATTTTTTCCTTTTTCGGTTTCAACTACTCAATCGGCTGGAATCATGTCAGCAGTGGAGGAACTTTTTTTATGCGCCTCCGAAGGCAGCGCATAACCCGCTTGGATCTCAATATTTTTCTATGAAAAAATTATGTAATATAGGTCAAATGTAGCCAAATATATTCTTAAATAACTTTTAATTGAGTACTTTTCTTCCAAAAAATTCCCGAAAATCATCCAAATTTTCAGCGTTCACACTGGTATAGCCCCTTAATGCTGGTGAAAGTGCTCAAAGTACCTAGCATAGTCCATAGAGTAGTGAGAATCAGCCTGAGTGTGGCTGGAATTTGAGCCCGTCTCCATCCACTCTCCGTCCGAGAGGGACGGCACTCGCTCGCTGCCCATGCTGCTGACCGCGCTATCGCTCGACGCGTCCATCCTCTCGTCCGTTACACCGGTCAGGGTCGTCACTCCCGTTGCCGATGTAGGTGTACCGGCCGCCGCCTGTACTCCCGGCAGCGCAGCCGCACCGGTCGGTCCTGACGCATTGTTGCTACTATTGTCGAGCATGCGCATCGTGTACATGCCTGTAATTATAAAAACAAAAGAACAATTGTAGCGATGTGCAATAGAAACGCAACGTTTAAGGTCATTGATCAATCTTTGATCGAACTAAATAATAATAATTTATTGTTCCAGTGCTGGAAGGAAAAAAATTATCATCATTAATACGGCACTGCAATAGTTGCAATTATTACATTGTAACTATTATATGATAAGTAGGCGAACAAAACCGAACTTGTTCCCACTACGTCAGTAGTGTAATGGTGCCAGTTCTAAGTGACGATTCCTACTACCGACATACCGACTTAGTTGAGAAACGAACCAAAAAAGGTTGATTCCCGACTTATCGGCGTACGATAAGTACGCCGTACTTATACGATACGATAGGTATCGTATCGTATCGTACTATATCGTATCGAACATACGTACGATATAGTACGATGACATATCTACGATATCGGCTTGCCACGTTTCATCCAGACCTCGAATGTCAACGTGTCGACGAGTATAATTTCTTCATACAGGCTTATGCAGCTCTCGCACGAGAGTCAGTTTTTGTCATCATTCATGGCGTGCGGAGATCTACACACATCAACGTTCAACATGCGAATGGAAAAAACGATCGTTTTTCCTAATAAATAATTCCAGCTCCGCGCAATTCTTCGATGATCGATAATATCTCATTAGAATGCGATGAGTTGCCTGCCGCTTCAGATGCGTGGAGTAATCGAAGACGATCTACAAACTCATTCGGATTGTCCCAGTAAACATAGTCAAATTGCATATTCTTTCTGGCCTTCTTATACATCCCCCGACCCGTACGTGCTCGAATTATTTTCGAAATATAAATCTTGAATTTGTGACTGTTTTCACGTCGCACAGCTCCGTCCGGTTTGTAATATTTTTTACGCGCGTTCGTGCCAATGATGATATTCTCATAATTTTTCAAATCGTTCGGTTCGAGAAACCCGACATTTGGCACTTTTTTTTAAATAGGAGCTCCGTCAATCCCACAGTTGTCGCATAACTTTTCTCCCCCACACGAATATGCGGAGAATTGAAAACTATCGGAGAATCGCCAATCATTAATTTGGTGCTGGCAAGCATTCGCACACCGTATGTGGTGTCCAGACTTTTCTTTTTACCCGTACGGAACAATACGAGATATTTTTTTATCAATTCATCGACTCGACTGGGTGAATCATCATCATCATCATCATCATCATCATCATCATCATCGGCATCATCATCGGCATCATCATCGTCATCAGAGGCATCATCTTTGTGCTCATACGCCGCTGTGAAAGTTGAATCTTCCGGTGACTCATTCTTAACTTCACTCTCATTTTCTTCTGTTTCATTCTTGATTTCCTCCTCTTCCTTCAATGGTGACGTCTTGTGAGAAACGAGCTTTTCCAATGGTGTGACTATCGGCTTAAAGACATCCTGCATCGCCTGATCAGCATTATCTCTACCCATCTTTATCATTCGATGTTTTCGTATAATTGCATCACTGGCCTTGACGATTTGCTGCAACACATCTTTTTCTTGCAAAAGTTGTCGACGCTTCATGCTGTTGTCAGTTTCACAATACAAGCAATACTGTATGCATTGGAAAAAGAGCACGTTATTTATTGACTCGGAGGATAGAATCAAACCCTCGTCTATACCTACCCTCATTGATACTACTATCCTTGTCAATTGTAAGAAATCCATACTTACTGGAATTCCAACATTCGCACCATATATTTCTGAATTGTGTGTATGACATATCGGTATTGACATAGTCATGGTACACATGCTTAAGGTTCTAGTCGTCCTGCTCGAAGAGAACTATGAAATTCGTATTATCGCGTACGAGATGCTTAGGAATACGAGCGTATGTTTGAGAAAGATAGAAACAGTCCACATTCTCATGCCTTCCCATGGAGAAAAAGGCTCTCACGTTGTCCTGTTTCTCGCACGCTATATCATCAAAGATGAATATGGAGTTTGGTTGTACGTCACTCGGTGGCACCACTTATTCATGCTCGTTAAATGGATGATATTCGACACCCTTCACGGGCTGGAGAAATTGTTCGAGTAACTGATATTTCGGCTGTTTCAGCGAATTTGAATAGAGATAAACGTTTTCGAATCTCAGACCATTCAGGTGTATTACGAGGGTGAGCAACGCGTTGGTTTTTCCGCAGTTCGACGGACCGCAGAATACCGCGCGAGTCGTATTTGGCAGCAAATCACCATGATGCTTTTGTCCACCCTCTCCCCGAATTTGCGTAAATTCATCAAAGTTTATCACCGGCAGCTTTCCATACGTCTTGGACTTCATCTTCGTCGCGACTGACATAATTTTGGTATAAAACGAGCTTTTATATCTATTGCCGCTTCAGTCGAGCGTCAACCTTCATCGTGATCAAACGTCGAGGAAAGAAGTCCGGTAAAGGTCTCCTCAATCTCATCATCAACAAACTTCCCGTTGAATTACACTTGCCTGGATATCAGTATTGCGGACCCGGCACAAAGCTAGCTAAACGTCTCGCACGCGGCGATCCTGGAATAAATCCGTTGGATGCAGCTTGCAAGGAACACGATATCGCGTATTCGAAAAATCGTGAAAACCTCGAAGCTAGACATTCTGCGGATAAAATATTGCAGGAGAGAGCTTGGCAACGAGTTCGCGCTAGCGACGCTAGTATCGGGGAGAAAACAAACGCGCTTGCCGTAGCAGGAATCATGAAAGCGAAGAGAAAATTCGGCATGGGGATTAAGAAGAGGGGAGCAAAAATGGTTGGCTTGAAGAAAATCATCGATGCAGCGAGAGAAGCCATGGTGAAGAGCGAAGATTCAAGTGCAGTCGCTGCGTCGGCTTTAAAGGGCGCCCGAGCAACTGTCAAGAGGGTCGCAAGTGGCACGCGCAAAGTGCGTACGCCTTGAGTGTTACCTGTACCTCGTAAAATCGGTGGCTTCCTACCGTTTCTCGTACCCATCTTTGCCAGTCTTAGCGCTGCAGGGGCGCTAGCAGGTGGTGCGGGCAACAGTCAAAGCGGTCAAGGCCGCTCAAGCAGGAAACGTGAGCTCGAAGAGAGCAAGCGTCACAATCGAACGATTGAAGCAATAGCATTGGGCAAAGGCTTACATCTCAAGCCGTACAAACAGGGAATGGGTCTTTTTATCGCGTCAAAAAACGTAAAGTAGAACTACCTCACTGACCACTCACCGATGCAGATTTGCGAAAATACGCCAAAATAATGATAATCCCCTATTTTCGTGGATGTTACATGCGAAATCAAACGCCCAAGGGTGGACCATGGCTATGCGAATGTGCCATTGTAAATCTCGATGAGGATATGGGGTCTGGCACACATTAGGTGGCGTACAAAAAAACCAACGACAGAGTCCATTATTTTGATAGTTTCAGCGATCTCCAACCATCTGCCGAACTTTTGAAATACTTCGGTGTGAGTAGCGTGAATTATAATTACAAGAGGTACCAGACATACGACACATTCGAGTGTGGTCATTTGTGTTTTAAGTTTCTCTATCGACAATTACCGCGACGAGAGAGATTTTCTCTATATAAAAGTGGGGGATGAGGGAAACATCGAGTCAGTTTGTCAAACGACATTATGGATAACAGTCTTACGTTGACCTTATCGGGATCATCGTCTGTGCTCGAGGCTCAATACTTTCCCCCCATTGAACTCGCCCCCCACAAGAATTATACCCTCGGACTCATCGAACTCCTAACCTACAATTCTATTCCAAATATAGACATTGGACACAACAAATTTTACGTTGGCAAGAACGTTTTTACCATACCTACTGGAAGTTACGAATTAGCCGACATTGCGACATACTTGGAAAAAGAGCTGGCAAAACACAATATTACCATTCGCATTAGGCTCAACCACAATACCCTACGCAGTGAAATCGAGTGCAATTATGAAATATATTTCACGCCCGAGGATTCTATCGGACGTATGCTAGGATTTGCACCCCGTCGATTGCGAGCTGGTGAAAAGCATCAATCGGATAATCTAGTGACCATTCTCAAAGTGAACGCCTTGCGCGTCAAATGTAACCTCACAGCTGACGCATATATTAACGAGCGAAGAGTACACACAATCCACGAGTTTTTCCCATCCGTACCACCAGGCTATAAAATCATCGAGATACCGTCGCACGTCATTTATCTACCAATCGCAAGCAAGACGATAGACAACATTCAACTCCGAATAGTGGATCAGGACGGTGATTTGGTGAACTTCCGCGGTGAGACAATAACCATACGATTACACATCAAATCGCAATGGGTATAGTCTCGAGCACAGAGTATCGAGCACTTATAAAAACAATACTTCGTCGATGAGAGGGACCACCAGTAGTCGATGGATACGCACACCGCTAACAACGCAGAACCTGCTGTTTTTGCGGAGTTTGGGTCTACGAATACGTGGAAAAATCGCATGAAAAACTACATAATCTGCATTGCTGCAGATGCTTTTGAGATGGAGGCGGAAATAACTGATATCAAAACCCCCGTCATCTTCGATGATTCCGTCGCGCACTATAAGATTCATGCATATCTGCCGTATGCATCAACAACCTTCAATAACAGTGATGAAATACGTATTTCCATTCAGCATCAAGACATATGCATACTTCCCAGTCAAAGTTCGCGACGCGTATGCGGGCGAGTCACCAAAGCCGATGGCACACTCGCCGCCAATACACATTTCGCAAACAATGGCATTTGCTATTTGTTCGACGAGGTGAGATACGAGTTCAATGCCATGGAAATAGATCGATGTAAAAATGTGGGCATAACGAGTTCGATGAAGGGATACGCATCCGTGAGTCAATCCAAGAACTATAAGCTCGAGAATGCTGGCTGGTATGATGTTCGTAGCGGGCACGCTGTCGCAGATGCCGATGGGAATTTTGACGTATGCATACCGCCAAGTATGATCCTTCGTTTCGCCGAAGATTACCAAAAAATCGTCGTGAACGCGAAGCATGAATTGATTCTATTGAGATCGAAGACTAATGATAATGCGATATGGCAAGCCACAGGTGAGGATGACATCAAATTCACGTTGAAAAAAGTAGAATGGCTCGTACCATACGTGACACTTTCCGAATTGTACGAGTACCCAATGCTCCCCGCAACCTTAAAACACATGTGGGCCGTGAAGACATCTACGCAACTTGAGAAGCCACGATATGTCATTCTAGCCTTTCAGACCGATCGTAAAAATAAGAAAAGCGCAAATGCGTGTAATTTCGATCATTGTGACATCACAGATGTCAAACTCTACCTTAATTCGCAAAGTTATCCCTATGGGAATTTGAATCTGGACATTGCTCAGAACCAATATGCGCTTCTCTATCAAATGTATGCAAACTTTCAATATTCGTACTACAATAGAGAGCCCGAACCATGCTTGAAAAAATTGAATTTCATAAAGTATGCTCCGCTCATTGTCATTGATTGCTCGAAGCAGAACGATTCTCTCAAGTCCGGCCCCGTTGACGTACGCATCGAATTCGAATCAAGGACCAATATTCCCGCCAATACTTCCGCATACTGTCTCATTCTCCATGATAGTATTATCGAGTACAATCCGATAGGTGGCGGGGTAAGGAAGTTGATATAAAATTGAGATCACGCGCCCCCCTTCAGTCATCATGGAGTTTATCGTTAATGTGCAAGGCTTCAAGTGACCGATCAACAAATTCGTCCCGAAGAAAATATCAATTGTCGAGGTGGCGAGCGTTGACTGCAAGCCCTTGATGTTTCTCTTCGAACCACCGTACGCCTGGAATTCTCTGCCGGGAAAGTACAAGAGTACGAATATGTGTTTGGAGCGCAATTACCATGGTTTGCGATGGGACGAATGCGACTTTCCACACGACACCATCCCCATGTTCATTCGATCAATCTTACAACACGCTCGAATCGTCTACATCAAGGGTTTGGAGAAATCGCTGTGGTTGAAGAAATTCACCGACCTAGCAACGGAGATCATCGAACTGGAGACTGTGGATTGCCCATCGTTGGAGAAGCTTGCGACAAAAGAGCCGAGAAACAACGGATGTCCCTACCATGCGACTCTCCACCCAAAATTCAAATGTGCCTATGAAAATGTGAAATGTCTGGAAAGATGGTTGAAAGAGGATGCGAGGAAATAAATTTTTTTTATTGATTACATAATTTTTCTTTTTATTTACGAAAATTTTTTTTACAAAATGTTCTCCCGTTCACACACACACACACACACACAGAAAATGTTCTTAATACTGAGATGGCGAGGTTCGTGGATTCCTTCGCACCAGATCTCATCTAAGCGCTGACGTCAACCTGGAGCGCCTTGGTGATCCGAAACACAATCTTTTTGCCATGGATTCGCTGCCGCGAGGTTAGCAGAATTCCAGGCCTGAGCACCTCCGCCAACATCGAGCCTTTGTAATGTGTTTTTTTTTCCGAGACACCATAGCGACTCGGGGTTTCTTCACCTGGAGAACAAAAAAAAACAGCATTTTTTCACTTGCAATCCACTTGAGCAGTCGATCGACATTAGTCGCCTTCCTCCTCACCGCGCACTGCATTCGCGAGGTTCGTTTGCCAGGTTTTTGAATTCCATGCTATTGAACTTTCCACCGATGTAGACCATGCATAGATCTCCGTTGTACGTTGACGCCAACATCGTCTGGAACGTCGCCGGATTCGTTTCAAGTACCTTGCTGATCCTCCCCGGTAGAAATACGGTAAACTCGTTGCGAATGTCAATCACGAACTTTTTGCCATATCTCGTGTTCACTTCCCGTATGTTGGTGATGGGATACTCCGACTCGGGGGTCAACTCGTTCAATTTCTTCGCCGGAAGAAAATCTGCGTATTTACCAATCTTATTGATCGCGTCCATTTTTGACTTACCGACTGATCGTTCGAAGCTGTCTTCACGAGATTATATACTTGCCCCCTCCACTCTGAATCCTCGACCAATGACGTTTGTCGGCGAGGAGATTTTTCGCGCCGTGGCTCCAAATTAATTTTTTCAAATATCATCCTTAGCGAATGAATCTGCGCCACGAGTCTATTTCTCCTTTCAATTGTTGAATGTCTTGCAATAATCGTTCGATGCGCACTTCTAATTCACGTCTCTTGCACGCATTTTTTTCGTTGCGCTGCATGATTCCGCAGCCTTTCGTGACAACTTCTCAACAAGAGCCTATTTTTTCCGTGAATCACCTACAGCTCCGTATCGCCCGGGACGAACATTATCATTATATGCTTCACTCCCTTTGATCTTTGTCACTTTTGGATCGGAGGGGGGAGGGCCTTTTCGAAATTGGTCTTCAGCAAACTTCTTCAAATTTTGAGAAATAGGATTTTTTGAATCTCTGAAATCACTCATGTTGACGGGGAAACGCTATACTGACGAATATTTTTCTAGACACCCCCACTTATAGTCCCCGTCATCATGGCGACCGAGTTTCGACGCGTTTATCGATATCGCATTTGATTTGGGGGGGGGGGGGCTTTGTCAAGCGCAGCATCCGCAAGGTGTATGTGTGTGTGTGTGTGTGTAGGCACGCGCGTGCAAATGGAACTTCGCATGGCTCGAGTACAAACAGCGGTCTCTTCATCTGTTTGTTTCCTCCTGTCATCGGGTTAAATTGAGGGCATGAGGGTCCGAGCGCAGAAAAGTGTCACGCGTCCGATGACTCGCCCCCCTCCCGACAAAATGTTTAAAAAATATAATTCGTAGAAAAGAAATCTGACGAAATCCCGCCGCCATTTTGACGCTATCAAATGTCACTCTTGGACCGATGATAAATTCTCGGAAAAATAATCATTCAACACCTTAATTCGCTGGTTTTAACACGTCGATAAACAAAACTATCGCATCTCAGCAAGAGGGGGGGGGGGGCTTTGTCACGCCACGGCAAGCGCCGGATGACTCACCACCCACAAATGTTTAAAACAATTTCTGAGAAATCGGACCCTCCACTCTTCCTCCCACCGCCACCCTCTTCCCGCGAGGGGAGGGAAACTCCCTTTTACTATAAAGCACTTCGACTCTTTGTCAGTCGTTGCGCGGCCTTGCTAGGAATCGGACGCGTGTCCCTGTGTTTACCCCCCCCCCCCATTCCGCCGAATTCAATTCGAGGCAAAGGGACTTACCACCATCGGTCGGTAAGCAGGTGAGCCCTACCATCGGTCGGTAAACCTGTGAGCCTCACCATCGGTCGGTAAGCAGTGCAGCCCTACCATCGGTCGGTAAGTACAGACATGGACAGTCGATCATGGTGCCAATTCTAAGCAAAACCCTACCCGACCATCCGCCGATAAATCGGGAATCAACCTTTTTTGGTTCGTTTCTCAACTATGTCGGTATGTCGGTAGTAGGAATCGTCGGTGAGAACTGGCACCATTACACTACTTACGTCCGTTCTTTTCCTGTCTAAAAACAGTTTTTAACTAATTTTCAGGTGTTTAGAGCCGGTTTTGATTCAAAATATTTCGGGAGCTATTAAAGGTGTGGTTAAGGTAATCCTATCACTTCACACTAGTCATACCACTGATCATACTTCAGACGTGTACAATTTATATTTTTAACATATGCAAAAGAAAAAATTTGTAATAACTACAATTTTCCATGTGTAAACTGTTTAATGAATGTTCACTCTTAATTAGAAAAATTAAAAAATAGTTATTCGAACGATTCGCGCAGTATTTCTAGGTTAGATATTTGGCAACATTGGTTCTATCTCCGTCTCTTTTTACTCAACCAGGCGAGTTTAACCTCCATGCTTTTCAACGTCGATCTGTCAAAACAATGTCAGGTGCGGGAAATATAAAGGATTGTATTCGGGCCACGACTGGTCAAAAGCGTGGAAAATTTGTGTCGGCGAAATATGTCGGTTGAAAATGAAATATGTGTGGAAAAATTCGAATGAGTGAGGTGAGGTTAGGACTACAGTCAGCTGTTGCCTTGCTGTCACGTCTCGTCATCGTAGCAAGTGGTATTAAATCTCATACCGGAAGTTCAAATTAAACTTGATATTACATAAAAATTAAGTCAGTAAGCGTAATTTTTTCTGAGAGCATTGGTTTACTGCAAGTGTTAAGTATGTGAATCTGATTATTTGGAAGAATCTGACGGATTCCCACTATTATATGCACTTTTGTAGCGACCGGAAATTGGGTTTTTGTATGCCGACTCGGAATTCCTTCACAAAAATACGCGATTTTAATATTTTTCTCTCCGTAATTAGGTCGATAACCAACCCTGAAATTTTACAGAAACGATTATTAATATATTTAGCGAAGCTCAAAAAAAATTGTGAAAATCCTATGGATTGAAGCCTGGCGATCGGATTACCTTAAAGAACACGAAAAAAATTGACGTGTGAACAAGTCCGGTTTTGTTCGCCTGCACCACATATAATAATAATTATTATTATTACTATTGACAACTGTAGTACGGTGACTGAATAAAATGATATTTATTATCAAAAACTGCAATAGTTGTAATTTTTATATTATGATTGTTTTATTATCATAATAGTTATTATCGTAATTCATAATCGACTTCTGTAATGGAAAATTCTAATTACTATTCATTTTCGTTACAGTTATGTTTACAACATCGTAATTTTTTAAGTAAAATGGCTTCGTTCGGTTGAACGAAATTGTAACAATTGTTAATCATTGCCCCGTTTGATGCAAGGACATTACAACTGTGTACTGCACCGTTCATCACAAACAAGCTATTATCAGCCATCGCACTACTGTACAACGAAATGGTCAACATTATCGAACATCGCCCTGTTTAAGTCTACACAATGATAATAATTATTCATTATCATCCTGTGCAAAAGATTATTATTAGTTGGAATTATGATTCGATCATCATCGACGAATCGCCATTTCATCATGATTTGATTGATTACCGCGCAGCCTATGCAAGATAAATTCTTTTCATGATAGCGAGTTTTTTTATTGGATTTTTAGCTGGTGCAGCCCGAGCACAGACAAGAGACGCCAAAGAATGACGTTTTCGTTACCTGCGTGGAAGATTAATACACGTGAACGTTTCCTTGACCGCTAACATTCAGGTCTAAGCTCTCATGGCTATGCTCCTGACAAAAATTATGATGAAAAACTATCTACTTTTCTCCCTTCTTCCCACGCAAACCATTCCCACTGCAAACGAACTCACTGACCTTCCATAATTGCTCTTATAGCTTTGATACGACGCATTGGGTCGATAGAACTCGTTGTGCCTGTGTAGATTGACCACGAATTCATCAAACGCAAAAAAGAACCGAATGTCGTGCGTAACGCACGATTAAGGGGTTAGGCTACTAGGAAAATGACCAACGCTCGTTCGTCAGGCAACTCAAATTGAAGAGGAAAGGGCAACATATGGCGCAGGAATCGCAGATTCAAGGTAAACTGATGATTACAACGATAGAACTGCTGGTAAAACTTTAAGGGGAAAGAAAACTTTAGGCGAGGAGAAAATTTGGTGATTTGCGCCATTCGAAAAATAAAAAAAAGATTTTTTCACCATTTTTGAGACTTAGACTATGTTTTATGACTACTTTTGGCTATTACATGGCTTTCATTTTTAATAATCTTTAAAAATGGCGGGGTGTGGCACGGTCTTCTAAACTGCACTTTCAAAAACAGTATGACGTATAACTAAAAAAATAATCAACCGATTCTGACGAAATTTGATATAAATCTTTGTAATCTTATTGTCTAAAACATGACCTTGACTGTTTTTGAAATTTGAAGAAAAGACTTTTTTATTGCAAAATGTAGCCATTTTTCGGAAAATTCAATCTTTTTGTTGCAAAGCGTACCATTTTATAAATTTTCAACATTTCTCACGTTTTCTTGGTTCATATTCTGCGTATAAACATTAATAAATGAAAAATCTTCGTCTTTTTTTTCAGATTAATCTCACCATACCTCCGCCACTTTTAAAGATGAATAAAAAAAAATACCATATAACAGCCAAATGTAGGAATAAAACATTCCTTAAGTCTCCTTTCCTTTTTCCTGGCGATGTTTTAGGCAAATGTTTCACTTTCCAAAAATTTGCATAAAAAATCGTCAGATAATAAACGAACTATGCAATATAAAAAAAAATCCTACGTACATCCCTAGACAATGTATTTTTCAAGATATATTCAACATTTTAAGTGAATCGGTTGAAAAATGTCTGAGTTATGTTTCCGGCCAACTTGAAAAATGCAGTTTTGAGATAAACGGTGCACAGCCGCCATTTTGAAATTAATCGCTTCAAAAAAATGTTTGTATACAGTCGCTGATATTTACGATAAACACCCTTTTTGTAAACTCGATTTATTTTGTAGTTTTTCGGAAAAAAAATCCCCAAAAAGCCTATTTTTTCGGCCTCTAGAGTGGAAACCCCTTAATGTACATACAAATAAATGTCCAAACGATTCTTCAATCGTCCTACTTATTCCGTCAAAATTTCTTTCTTTCGATAACCCTGATTTTCGGCTCGGCACAGTAGCCTAACCGCTCGATTCACGTATACGCGATACCGCGGTATTTTAAGCAATACTCGTTGATGGAATACGTCAGAGTGATTTAAAAAGAAAAGAAAATCGTACATATAACGATTACGGTACACGAACCAAAAAACGAAAAGAAATGTGTGCTGATACAGCGGTGTTGTGCGAGATCGCGAGTTCTCCCGGCACTTTGCCTATACATGAATATCATATACGTGACTGGATTCACGTTACACTCGGAATTATCGCACATATCTCACTGTTTTGCACCGCGTGGCAATTCTCTTGCGTCAGTTATTTGTTTGTACGTGTGCCTGCGTGTGTGTACACGGAGAATGTTGGAAGATGTTTTCGAAGCATCCGACTTCAAGGATCGTCCTCGTAGTAGCCCATTGTCCCCATAATCGACATCGTATAAGCCCGTGTCCTCAGAATCACATTTCCACAAAAAGTAAGAAAATTTATGCAAAGATCACTCCAAGGTCGGCTCCGTTCTCAAAATCAACGACCGAAAGAATGTTAAGGGGCTATACCAGTGTGACACTTTCAAAAAATCGATTTTTTTTGCCTTTTCGACAGTTTATACTTTAAAGAATATCCTGTACAAATTTCAAGGCCGTATCTCTATCATTTTATCTTGCGAAAATCGATAGTTAAATCTTTAAACGCGTTTTTCTCGAAATGAGATTTTTCAAATTTGCTGACATTGTAACTCAAAGAGCAATTATCCGGTTGACTTGAAATTTAAACTGAGTACTCTTGAATATATTTACTCTACAATGACGTAGGATATTTTTGATTGGATAAAAATTGACGATTTGGCATTGAAAAAAAACGACCATTTTATAGGCAAGAAAACAGACTATTTTTCATACTACGCCATTTTGTTAGACTTTGACATTTTTCGAAAATCCTACGTCATTGTACAGGAAATACCTTACAGTTTAACGACATTTTTTCCTTTTTTGGTTTCAGCTGCTCGATCTGCCGGAATTATGTCAGCAGTAGAGGAACATTTTTTTGGCGCCTCCGAAGGTAGGCATAAGTCGCTTGGATGTCAGTATTTTTCTATGGAAAAATTATGTAATATAAGTCAAATATAGCCAAATATATTCTTAATTTTCCCAAACATTTAATTGAGTACTTTTCTTCTAAAAAATTCCCAAAAATCACCCAAATTTTCAGCATTCACACTGGTATAGCCCCTTAAGGACGGTCCTCGAAACAGCCACCGTCAATTGTGGATATAGTGAGTTCGAATTACAACTAGCCGAATCAATATGACTGCTTGTGTGGAATTATACTTTCACACACACACACAAGCAGTCATCTTGATTCGGATCGAGAGCTGACGAATGTAAATTTCTAACCGAATCTCAAAGCACGGGAGGACTCGATCGATTAGTGTTTTCTTTTTTCGATTTTTTTACACATTGGTCGAAAGCTTTGATTCGAAGATGACATTCGTGTATGGTACCGGTGCAGGGTACGAAAGCGTGTGTGTATGTTGTCGAACAAAGCGTAATCTGCGGTACACATCAACGCACATGCATTGTTCGACGGCGACGTGGAAGGCAAGATAAGAAAGATTGACAAAGCTTTGTAGCTGGCCTCGAAATCCGAGTCGTAAGTCGTTTTACATGCGAAATACGTCAAGGTACGATCAAGTCCTACATTGACGTTGTCATTGTTCATCATCATCATCACACGTACTTGTATATAAATATTGGGCAGAAGAGCAAGTGCGCAGAACATCGCACTTTTATCTTCGAACCAGCGGTATAAGGCTATTAGTCCAGTAAAAGAGACGAAAACCCAGCACTTTTAGCGCAGGATTAGAATTTTGTGTTTCAAAAAATGTTTGAAAAAAATTTTTGTTTGGAATAATAAAATACGTATATAGTTATCTGACGTCCCATCCCCTATCTTTGAAAATAGCGGCACAAAAACGCGAGAGCACCACTGACCGAGACAAGGACGTAGCGATATGTCTACTCCACTCGCACGCGCCTCAACCCCGAATTTTCCAATAATTTTTGTGCCGCTATTTTTAAAGATAGGGGGTTGAACGTCAGATAACTTTATACGTATTTTATTATTCCAAACAACTTTTGTTTGAAACCTTTTTTGATCGGGCTATTAAGGGGTAAGGCAACAATAGAATTTTCAAAAAATCTTTTTTTTCTCGCTAAAACGGTGCTTCGTCATCATAAGAATAAGTTACTATTCGATTTATATCAACAACATTTTTTTTCACCGACTTTGAGCGTATAACGTTAGCCTACCTCTGGCACGGCCATAGAGTACCCAAAACTTTAAACGCGTTTTTCTCGAAACAGCTTTTTTCCAATTGGCGTGACAAATAACTTCAACAATTTTCACTCGATTTACTTCAAATTTAAAAGTTATGATCCTAATTGCATTTCGTAGAGAAGTACGTACGGAATTTCTGATTAATGGAAAACTTTTCATTTTATGAGCAGTTTTATACGAAATTTCTCACTGAAAATTCATTCAAATACCTACAACTTTTGAATAAAACAATATTTTTTAAATTCCGTACGTATTTCTCCAGGTATTCTAATGTAGATTGACGAGAATTTTTGTTCTTTGTTCTAGGTAAAAAATTGTGGATGCTAAACGTCACGTCGTGGAGCGCCTGAAAAAAGATAACAAAAGAAAATAGTAGTCGGCCATTTTGTACATCGAAAAAATATATGAAGTAAACATTTTCGGGCTTCGTCCGAGAAGGCGGTTATCGGAGACGGGCCCACGCCGTACGAGACCATAAACACTTGAGAGGCACGTGGCCGTCGGATGACGGTTTTTCCTAGACGACAAAGGACCAGTTGAAGGCCCTGCAAGGGGTTCGGCGTTCTTGGTGGCAGTCCATGCGGAACCGTTAAGGGGGCGTCCATTAATTACGTGAGGCGTTTGGGGGGGGGGGGGGGTTGAGCGCAATCTCGCCCAATCTTACGTGGGGGAGAGGGGGGCTTCGGCAAATATCACGTAATTTTAATAATTTTAGTAATTTTAGTAATCACGTAATTTTTATCACGTAGGGAGAGTCTCCCTACTACTTTACATGGTGGAGTAAATGGTACTACAACCGCAGTTACTTCTACTATAATTTATTTTCCGTGAACGTGTGCATTTTGAAAAATCTCACGTGAGATTAGAGGAGGGTGGAGGGGGTCGAGCAAAATCTCACGACATCTCACCAGGGGCAGAGGGGGGGGGGGGGGGGGTCGAAACGCATGGTCGAGCTGCAAGTTTTATATCGGCGCTATATTGTCACGCGTCGAAGATATTAAGAGACTTTATCTAAGAATACCATATTGTACGAGTCCATTGGGCATTTAGATTTACAAAATATAACCGTAGTAAGGAATTCTTCCTACATATATATATATTTTTTTTTTCAAACAGCTTGCTATTCATACTATATAGATTTGTTATTGATTTTATGAGTGAGTCACTTTTTCATACGAAAAAAATTGTTAAATTCGCACATGATTTTATACCCGTTACTGTGGCCTAACCCCTTCATGATTTTTAAGTTTTCAACCCCCATTTCTTAGGGTTGGGGCGAGTTGAGGGGAAAAATTTCATTGGGATTAATTTCAGTATGCAACCATCTAGCTTCAGAAAAAATTCTACGTCTACCCTAAAATGCACGGGTTTTCGTATTTTTTACTGGACTATATTTGTACACGAAACGCTGAACGACAATTTGATCGGTGATCGTGTATAAATAGCTCCATACCGCTGGTTCGAAGATAAAAGTGCGATGTTGTACGCATTTTGCTCTTCTGCTCAATATTTATATACAAGTACGTGTGGTGATGATGTTGATTATGATGAACGATGACGACGATAATGTAGGACTTGATGTTTCCTTTACGTATTTCGCATGTAAAACGACGCACCACTCGGATTTCGAGGCCAGCTATAAAGCTTTGTCAATCGGTGATCTTATACATAACGCGATCACCGATCGAATTGACGTTTCGGGCATTTGGCCCGCCATTTTTCATACCCTTATAAGGTATTCTTTTCACAAACCCGAATATGCAACAATTAACTGATTTCCTTATATAATCAAGTAACGATACATCCCAGTATACTGGTGAACTTTCAAGTGATGAAATTACCGAACTTTTAACGATAAAGTATGGTATTGAAGTTTGCATCATTGCAACGCAACCAAAGTTCTTTAGTCGAATTTTTGTTCGAGATTTTACGCCTTCAAAATCGCTTAAACTTTTGTCAGGATCCTTTTTAGTGCTCCTCAACCTGAATATGTAAGAACATTTTTCGGATGATAATGAAAATGGGGCAATAGAAAAATACAAATGAATTTTCGTTGCATTTCAACGATGCAAATTTCAAGGTCGTTAAAAATTACTAAAAATCCTCTCATTTATACGGCACTTTATGGAGATGACACGCTGATCACATTTCTATCTAATCATTTATATACTAAATAACTCTAGATGTCTGATATAAACTGCTCACGCGTGTGGAAATTGTAAGGAATCCGCAACGACGATAAAAAGAGACACCGAATGTTCAAAAAACATATCAATGATGAAACCACAAATGTGACTAGCAGAATAATTTTTATAGCCGCGACTTTTTAGAGAAAATGTAAAAATGTCCAAATCTACTAATTTTGGGCAATTTTTTTAACTCCAGTTTATTGTTGGATATAATAATTGATTGTGATTTATTTTTATCAAGTACGACTGTAATTTATCAACGATTTAGAATGACCCTCCTTATGCGCCCACAAAATACGGCCCTCCGCGAAAGGAACACCTCAAATAGAATGACGTAGACGTATACAACGATTTTTTTCTTCATTTTTCATTTCTCTATTTTTGATTATTATCCAAAGCCTCGTTGTGCAAATTGAGGTCATAAATCTCGAATAAGAATATGTGAAAACGTTGGAGTGATCTTGACAGACTAGAATCGGTAAAAAAAATTGAGCAATTAAAAATAATTCATTTCCGTTGCGTTCCAACGATGCAAACTTCAACGTCATTGAATAGAAATCAATCTTAACTTTCTTCAATGGAAAATATTTCATGGAGGATGAGGAAAAAAAGCGAGGGAGAAAATGGTGTGTTGAGTGTTCCAGATGTATGGGGAAATGAGGTGGATTGTGAGAGTCTTATCGTCATGCTACCGTGGGGATAAAGATTGGATGCACCGCTTCGTTGATCTAAGCCTGTGTGCAAAATTTGGAATCAATCCACTAACTCGGTAAAGAATTACACTTTTAATAAAGAAATTAAAAAGAATAAATCTTTCAATAAAGTATTCAAGAAGTCTATCACCTTGACTGGAGAATTTAAGAAGAATTACACTTTTAATAGATAATTTTTTTAAATACATTTTTAATACAGAATTCAGGAAGAATTTCTTAAGATTTAAATAAAGAATTTTTAAAAAATTACACATTTAATAAAGAATTCAGAAAGAATTTCTTAAGGGTTGAATAAAGAATTTTTTAAAAATTACACTTTCAATAAATAATTCAGGAAGAATTTTTTTAATCTTCATAAAGAATTTCTTAAGATTTTAATAAAGAATTTCAGAATAATTCCTTAAGAATTACACTTTTATCAAAAATTAAAAAAAAAAACCTCTTAAATGCAGCCGTTTCGAATACGTTCTTTCACTCTCAGATATGATGAGAAAAAGCATGGAAAAATATCACAAAACGATTACGTTGTTTTGTGTGTGCAATTCACGCCTGGAATAAACTGTTTGAAAACTTTCACTATTATTTCCCGGATCATGGTAGTAGAATTTATTACAACGTACTGAAATTTCGCTCCGAAAAAGGAAATGACTAGGACTGATTGAACCCGTCATTGGAAGGTACTAACGAATTATTTATTTTAAAAAAGCAACATTAGATTATTTAAAGAATTATTTGTTCGATCAAGCCAACGAATACTTGGAATAATAAAATATTTAAGTGTTTCGTCTCAATATTTCCGCCTGTGGATGACCAATTTCGTTGATCCAAGTATTTTTTTTCTCCGTGTGCTTATTTTCTCCTTCGGCTCTCCCGTCATCCTCGCCAAACTCTACGGCAAGGCTGTAGACGGTTGAGCGGCTCGAAAATTGTGGCAGTCGCTCGGCCTATTTACTCTCCACAGCTTTGTCCCAGTGTAGTTAAGTAATGCCAAATACAGGTGGAAAGATCATTAAATGACAATGATGTCGAAATTTGCATCGTTGGAGTGCGGCGAAAATTTGGGGTTGAAGTTTGCATCGTTGAAATGCAACGAAAATTCTTTTTAATTTCTTATTTTCATTATTATTCCAAATAATTTTCGCCCATTTGTTGTAGATCGCTAAATAAGAATCCTAAAAAATGTTTTCGTAATTTTTGTAGCTTAAATCTAGATGACGGATATTTGTAAAATGAAAAAAAAAATAATTTGCGTTGCATTGCAACGATGCAAACTTCACCGTCATGACGAAAATTAATTCTTTCTCATTGCTTCCATTTTTATTTCGGCCGATTCAGGCTGCAATAGTCACTCAAACATTACGGCGGATTTTTTTTAGAGATTTAACTATAATTAGCAATAAAAAGGCTTTACATAATGATAAAAATTAAGGAATGAAAGATAAGGAAAAATCGTTGCATTACAACGATGAAAATTTCGACATTATAAAGGACAAACACTTTTTACTAGAAACGTGAGCCATAGCCTACATATTATGCCACAAATAATTGATTTTACTTTACGTCTAGAATATATATTCGAGAATTTGCAATTTTATCGCGTTTCGTATCGGGATTGTATCTGCCACGTGATAGACTTGTAACGGTAGTGCACGTGTGTAGACGTGAAAAATTCATGGTTTTCGTACATTTTATTACATTACTAGTTCGTTGGCTGGTGCCACGAGTGCTTTACATTCTCAAATTTCTCGCAAAACGGAATCAAAAATTCTACGGTAAACAAGATTAAGCTCAACTGTTCACAAAAACCTTACAAGTGAAAAAAAAGAAAGAAAAGACAAAAAATGTCCAATCGATTGCTCGATAAGGTGTTGGTCGATTAATCGTTTTCTTCACGATATTGGAGTTTACATCGTTGAAAACCCAACGAAATTTTTTATTAATTTTTAAATTTTCTCTATGTTTATTATTATCTATACCATTTTATTCCAAGTTTAGGTTAATGGGACCCTAATAAGGATCTTAAGAAATAGTTCAGTGATTTTTGTAGCCTGATTGGGCCAAAAAAGATGGGCTTGAAGTTTGCATCGTTGGAATGCAACGATTTTTTTAAACTTATTTCTATTAGCATGGAAAATCATATTTTGTAGATCGCTAAATAAGGGGCGTGAAATAGCTGAAATCAAATCAGACGAAGAAAATTTGGAAAATTCAGTTTAAAAAAAATCGTTGCATTCCAACGATGCAAACTTCAACATCATCAAAAAAGATTCGACAATGGGAAGGAAATATATTTTCGTTGCATCCCACCGATGCAAACTTCAATGATATTTTTCCACGGGGCTGAAATTTGCATCGTTGGAATGCAACGAAAATTCTTTTCAATTTCTTATTTTCATTATTATACAGTCATATTTTGCAAATTTAGGTTGTAGGTTGCTACATAAGATTTCGAACAAATGTTTGCGTGATTTTCGTAGCTCAAATCTGGCAAAGGAAATTTGGGAAACAAACAAAAATCATTTTCGTTGCAGTCCAACGATGCAAACTTCAACGGCATTTTTTTCTCGGCTATTCCGCGCAGTTGTTCGTCCTATCACTATCCATTGCTGCATTTTCATCCGCAGATTTGTTTGCCTGCTTTCTCCCCCCCCCCTCTCCCTCTCTCTCTTTCTCTCTCTCTCTCTCTCTCTCTCTCTGCGAAGAACGATGCGAGCTTCGGTCGATCATTTATTTGTTATTTTTACGTCATTTACGAATATATACGCATGCATTTTGTGACTACGTGCTAATGAGCTTAATTTTCCCAGTGTCGTCGCGTTTTCTCAATATTTTGCCATTCGATGTCCCGGTCGAAAGTCACGGTCGGTAAATGAAAATGCCTACGAGCTCAACCACTCGGAATACTCATGACTCGGCAACTTTCAATGTATATAAATTCCTTTGTGTGCGTTTTGTCTGAATATATATATATATACATATATATAGAATATATATAGACTATAGACGACTGTTATACTACACCGACTTATCTTTATCTACCAAGTGACCGATATACGATTAAAGTATGTAATAAAAAGCCGATGAAACACCAACAGAACAAGAGAGAGAGAGAGTGCGCGTGTATTCGATTACAAGAACTTTTGAATTTCCGCGAAAATGCACTTGCATTTTGCCCTCCTCTTAAGGTTAATAAAATACACATTTCTTTTCCATCTATCGGGAAATTCCATCACCTTCGTTAAAATACTTATAAATACCATACGAGTATGAAACATTTCGAACGATCGGATCGCGAAATAAAACCAAATGATCGATATGCAGAAAGAAACATTTATTAATAAAGATGGCGCTGTTGGTGCATCGTTATATTTTCATTTCCGTATTTTTATTTCTATCCAATCCCTTTTTTTTTAGGTTTAGGTCATGTAACCCTAATAAGGACCTTCAAAAAAGTTTCTGTGATGCTTGTAGTCTAAATGGGCCAAAAAAAAATTGGGTAAGATGAATAGAAAATATTTTCGCTGAATCCCAACAATGCAAACTTTGGTAGCTTAATGTTTGTATAGTCAAGAAGATAATCGCAAACGTCTCGATCTTTGGAGGAACCGTTTCGACGTGGTCTAAACGGGAGATGAGATTGAAGTATGCATCGTTGCAATGCAATGAAAATGAATACTTCATAATTGCTTTAATTTCGTGTGGGGGATTTCACCTACAACACTCCTTAATTATTTTTCTAAATACTTGTTTAGAAATTAACAAGTATAAGTCTGCAAAAAATTGTATAATAATATAAATGAGGATATAAAAATATAAAAATTAACTTTCGTTGCGATCCAACGTTGTAAACTTCAAAACCATAACGTGAGAAACGTCCGAGTTGTTGGATAAACAATTTGTTGATTCGATCGTGAAAAAACTGAGGAAGATCTGAATTTGAATTGATCCGGACTGAATAAATGCTCGGCTTGTCGTTATTTTCTGATAATTAAAATATTTATGTAGATAAAAGTGATTTGCGAGATATTCGACTTCGAGGACCGTCCATGTAGTAGTCTAGCGTCATACGCGACAATATGTGAAACTCGATATCTTCAAAGTTACCTATAAGACTGTTGAAGTTTGCATTGTAGGAATTTAAGAGATATTTCTCCTAAATTCCCTAGATTTTCAGCCGATTCAGAAAATCATTGGAAATTTTTTGACGAGTATTATTCCTGCAGCCTATATTTTGGACTAAAAGATCTTGGGTAATAATACAAATACAGAAATGGAAAAAAAACTATGCAAACTTCCAAACCTCTCCCCAAGTACAAATAATTCGTTTGTCCGATTATGAATGAGATTGAAGTTTGCATCGTTGGATTGCAAAGAAAATTATAATTTTTCTAGTGTTCGAATTTCTCTCGTCGAATAATCGTTACGAAAATTCCTCAATCGTTCGTCAATTTGCTTATTTACAAATCTAGAATTTAAAGCTGCATGAAAAATATTGTAAAACAATCAAAACGAAGATAAATATTTAACAATCAAAACGAAGATTAAATATTTTATTCTTTATATTTTTATATTTTATATATATATTTTGTCTTATGGGAGTGCCGGTCCCCCAAACCACGCCGGGGGGTTCCATCCCCCAGACCCCCCATGCAGCCGGCCATATAGTTGCAGTAGCTACCACCGCTTTCCACAGATCATAATCGGGATAGACGGATGGAGGGGAGTTGGGTTGGGTTTTCGATGTATGGAGGCTTGGGATTTTTCGGGTTTGCGGTTTTGGGGTCCTCTTGGCTTTTTTTGGGTTTGAGTTGGGCATTATCCTGTTTTTATCGAACGAATATGGTTTTAGGAAAAGAATGTATGGAACATAAAATATGCATTTTCGCATAATCTACAACTTTTGTTTGAAATATTTTTGTCGCAGATCAATAGTTGTTGAAATAACCTAGAAAAACCGCTCAAAAATCGACTTTTTTGAGTGTTGACCTTGAATATCAAATTTGCGCCAATTTTCATTTTCATATTCGTGCTCAGGAGGCCAAAAAATGAAAGTTTATCAAATTTCAAGTCGATCCGGCATATGAGCTTTTCGGAACTGTACCCAAATATATTATTATAATTGTTTACATTTTATATTTCCACACACACACACATACGCGCACACACATGTATATATGGATATCATATACATACAAGGTACGTACACGATGACGCCCATCCTCGCCATTCACAAAACGCAATCGTTTAACGCTTCTCCTGAATGAACAGCCACGTGCTCGACAGAGGAGGAATAAGCCTTATTCCTCTTTTCTCCCCTCGGGCAGCGATCAGTGGTCGATTCAATTCCGACGAATCGACGAAAAACGAGCACCCAAGTTTGTCTCTGCTTCTTGCGATTTCCCACCAAAAGTGCACTATTTCTCGAGAATCTTAGCTGCACAATATATGCTGTTGTAGTGTGTGTCACAATGCATACTAACGTGGCAAATAATCGAGCTCGTTGTCGCGCAATTTTCCACCACGTGGCGGCCACTTATATCGCTTATTACTAGCCCACTATTGCTGATTCGATTAACGTTTATTTTTTTTCCCTCTCTCCGGATTCGACTGCTCTTAGCAATTGTTTTAGCGGCCCTGGCGTAATGTTCGGCTGTTCAAAAATTGTATTTTCGCCTCGACGGACGAGCCGTGTTCTCAATTTTTTCGCCGGTGAAGAATTAACAGGAAGCGTCGCGAGAGCAACATCATACACTCGTCGTCGTCGTCGCGTCTCTTGGATTTATTGTCCACAACCGCGATAAGAGCGGCAACGAAACGTTCGCGATATATATCACTCGCGACCTCGTCTTTTTTTTCTTTCAAAATGTAACGCACACTTACATCACACTGTGTACGAGAGCGTGGCAAAACGAGGAAATCTTTGTCGGCCAACGGTCAACCTCGTCAACATTGACGTATTTGCCATATAAACGCACACAGGCATTTGAATTCGCGCGCGCATGTGTTTTGTATCGACCGATGGTAGAGTAACGTCATCGAGCATGTGCGCTTTGATGACGATTTTTATTATTCTTCTTTATTGCATTGCGTAGCGCCTCCGACGAATCGAAAGTCACGAAGAAACAGGGCCCGACTGACGAAAACGAAGCGCGTCCAGTTTCAATCGGCGCTTCGAAACCGAGAACGCGCATACGCGAATCAACAATCGTATCTCGGGTGAGTACTTCGTTATCCATATTCACGGCGGGGCACTCTACACGAGACCATGCTTCGACCACGCAACGTTTAATTGCCTTCGATAATTTTATCAATTTCCCAAATCAATTTCTCATTCAATGTCCCGAATTCTTCAGGCGTGGAAAAAATTTGCTCATTTTCATGATTTTTTTTTTGCAAGAAAATATTTATTCCCGATTTTTGGGACTTACACCGGTATTGACAGATGTCCCTTGAGGAATAAAGATTCCTTGTTCTTTGTTCAGAACAAAGAACAAGGAATCCGTATTTCGTAAGGAACGCTTATGAATATGAGTATTGGGGTATGCCAATCAAATCGAGTTTTATTTGCACAACTTTTTTTTACAAAATGCTATTTTTTCTGTTACAACTAGCTTAGGGGGTTAGGCCACTCTAGAGGCCGAAAAAATAGGATTTTTGGGGATTTTTTTTCAGAAAAACTACAAAATAACTTGAGCTTACAAAAGAGAGTGTTTATCATATATATCAGTGACACACAAGTATATATAAAAATGTATGAAAAAAAGCAAGTAATAATTTAAATTCTGACGCGTTAAAAAATATAGCTCTTCGAATCGATCTATTCGCGGAGCTTTTGCTGTCTAGTGCTAAACATAGATGAATTGAACTCGAACTTGCCTTGCAATAGGATTCAGATAACCGAGTGTCTAATCAGCGAAAGACACATCTGCGTTTCTCTCTCTCTCTCCCTCTCTCCTCCTCCTCTCCCCCTCGTTAGTCAGAGATTACGCCTATAACATTACGTTTTTTGGCCGAAAGACAAGAAGCAATTGAGTTTTTGAAAATGTTCGACTCTTTTCTCTCCTCTGCTCTATACCGGTGCTATACTTTATGGCACGCTAATTAGGTCGCGATCACGAAGGCTTCGAGAATTCAAAAAAACTCGACGCATTCAAATCGTCGTAAATTCTGTCGTCTTTTTCGTAAATGAAAAAATCTCGGCAAGCCATTGAGGGAGGTTTTTACTTTGTTGGGCCAAACTTGTTTAATTTTATTTTTATTTTGCGCTATCGGAAAGAACCAATGGAAAGGGGAAGGTGTACTCTATGGTCCTGGCATATCAGGTTAGGTGTAAGTGTGAAACATTTCATTTTTTTCGCACAAAAACTTCAGTTTAAGTTGAAACGCGGTTTTTCTCGAAACCACGTTTTCCAAGTTTGCCATCGTTATGAAATTTTGCAGGCACGTGTACAACAAACGTCTTCATTAGCTGAACTAGAATTATCCAAAAATATCCGAAGGTTTTTATTTTACGGACAAAAAAATGCAAACATTTTTGGTAAAAAACTAAAATTCCACTTCAATAGCTCACTATTTTCTTATTTTTCAATTTTAATTCTTCATTCTAGTTCGATTTATACACAATATTGTACAAAGTAAAAAATGTTTGATTTTTGCTGATCACCGATTCAGTAGTTAGGACTTCCGCAAACAAATAGTATATTTAAACTTATTCGCATGAATGATTGGTGAAAAACCGAACATTGTTTGGCCCAACAAAGTACACTCTCTTAACAATTATATTTGAAAAATAAGGATAAATTTTCTTCAAAAAAACCACAAAAATGTACATCGAGTTTGTAATTTGATGACGATTTTCTTGTCGAGAAAGAAAGAACAAAGAGAGCCTGCTTTCATGTAAGAGCGCTGAGCCTGTGCAAACATGAGGGAGAAAAAAGTGTCTTTGAGAAACAAAGTAATGAAAAGAGCGATCATCAGAGTCAAATTGTCGTGATCTCAACGAAATGCCTCGAAGTTCGTAAATTAAAAGTGCTTCTATTAACTAAGAGCGCGTGTTCAACGGCACGGCGTGGATTTTTGCGATATTGGCGGTGAATGATTTGCATCGAATTATCTGTGTTGCCCGATAAGCGGTATCAAAATAGAAAACGATTTGCGCGTGGCGCGATCGAGTTTCTCGACGAAATAAGGAAATTATTAGACGCAAAATTAAACTGCACATATGTACCTAGATGACTTCAGGCACGATGTTAAAATTTGCATCGTTGGAATGCAACGAAAATTCATTTTTATTTTTTTATTGCCTCATTTTCATCATCCAAAAAATGTCTTTGCCTATTTAGGGTAAAGATCTCTAAAAAAAAAGATCCTGAGAAAAGTTTAACCGATTTTGGAGGCCTAAATATGTCCAAAAAAAAAATGGACTACGGAACTTTCGTTGCTTTCCAACGATGCAATCGTCAATATCATCTGCAGGACTCCAATGGTGAGTTACGTCTTTACGACACCCTCGCAGTTTTATCTCAATGAGCGAATGTTTGGACAAGGATTGGTATTGCGAAAAAAAAATGAACAAAGAGCGATGGCACCGAGATAAATAATCGCTCGAAATTGGAGCGTGGATAAAGCACGTTGAGGTCTCCCGGATTGCAATACGTTCAATTGAGATTAGCCGCGGGAACGTACGAAGAAGACGGAGGGAGGATGGCGAGAGAAAACAAGAGTAAGAGAGAGAAATTGATTGATTGATTGTGTTTTTATGTCTCGGAAATTCCTCGAGGCAATTTGTTAATGCGAGGAAATTGTGTTACATTTGCATAAGTTCACATGAGACGAGCTGGCGAACAAAACCGGACTTATCCACGTTACGTACATTTTTTTCGTGTTCTTCAAGTACACCTTTGTGAGCTCCGAAAATTGATGATTGAAACACAATAACAAAAGAAGCTCGGTCAAGTGTTAACCAATATTATCTATTTTAAAGGGGGACGAACTGATTTTTTTGTTTCACATCGACCAGGTGACCAAAAGCAAGTACACCGTCGAGGCACACGTTCAAAGATCCTTCACGAGATTTTTTATAACTTCTTTAATTTTTAATATTTTTTTCATGAAATTTGGCATACAACATTGTTAATGTACATACAAATAAATGTCCAAACGATTTGCCAATCATCTTACTTATTCCTTCAAAGTTAATTTTTTTTAACAATCCTGATTTTTGGGACGTCAAGGCGAGTTGCAAGTAAACAATGGGTCTAATTTTTATTATCATGGTAACATTACTATAAGACTTCATTGCGAGTGGTACGGAACACATAGCGCCCAGTATTACATTACACATAATACTCTAGCAGTCCAGTGTATATTGCAAAAAAAGTGTGAGCTCCGAATTAACCACGTGCCACCTCATCAACTTCGTATCTGCCATAAATACGCACACTCGTGTGTATACGTAGCAGATATTACAGGAGGTGAACGCGAAACGTTATCGTTCTTCGCGAGCGAGAAATACGAGTCACGTGGTCGTACAATGATAAAATAGGCCAAGAACCCAATAATCGCGAATAAAACCCCGAAGCTCCGCTGCACGGTCACGTATACAGGACACTTTGGGTGAAGTGAAAAGTTCCGTGACGCACTCTCTATACGATTTGGACACCGTGATTCTTCACGCTCTCACCACTACAAATTTTAATTATATTCGCATAACGCTTGCTCTTTGTCGCTCGATTTTTTAAAGGTCAACCAAAGCAATTTTGGAGGTTGCACGTTCCGTGAGAAAAGGTGAACAATATTGCGTCCCGAAATTCGTCTTTTATTTTGAAAAAAATGAATTTCATATGTAGTTAATGGGCTACATTGACTTAGATGGTTGAAAAAATTGCATTTTCCAAAAATATTTTCCCTCGATAGTATCACCTTTTGACTATATTCCCTGAAAATTTCATTGAAATTTTTCTCAAATTGTATGAGCTACAGTTTCTAACAGTCGGCCAGGCGTGCACCATATTTCAAACTTTGAACGCGTTTTTTTTCTCGCAAAACTGTTTTAAAAGTCGGTGGACATGATATCTCTAGAACCACTTGATGGATTGTTTCCAAATTTACAGGAGATATGATGAGAAACATTTAAATGTCGTTGACGATCTCACTTTTTTCAAATCTATCTTCATTTTTTAATAGTTAGGAAAAAATGACGACTTTTTTCATGAATTTTGTGTGCTCGAGTTTCAATTCGTCGCCACGTTGTTAAAAAAAGTGATTCTAATAATCGCCGATCGTCAACGTCTCGTATTTATTGTTAACTCGAATAATCCTTCCGGTTTTTTTTTATTTCCGATGGACCGTTTGAGCAGGAGAGTGTCCACCGCCAAAGGTCATGACATTTTTTTATCATCGGCCGGCGGGCATGTTTCTTTTGTTTTTCTGTATTTTTTGGTGATTTTTTTCTAAAGTCTCTCATTATATACGATGAGAAACACTTGAGGGTCGTTGACGATCTTGATTTTTTCAAATCTATCTTCATTTTTTAATAGTTACGTAAAAA
The DNA here is from genome assembly GCA_963210295.1 of Ophion ellenae. Taxonomy (NCBI): domain Eukaryota; kingdom Metazoa; phylum Arthropoda; class Insecta; order Hymenoptera; family Ichneumonidae; genus Ophion; species Ophion ellenae. The sequence continues at coordinate 16,684,224 of OY723396.1, read as the reverse complement.
TGACGACTTCTTTCATGAACTTTGTATGCTTGAGTTTCAATTCGTCGCCACGTTGTTTAAAAAAGTGATTTTAATAATCGACGATCGTCATCGACTCGTATTTATTGTTAACTTGAATAATCCCTCCGGTTTTTAGATTTCAGATGGACCGTTTAAGTACGCGAGCGTCCACCGCCAAAGGTCACGAAATTTTTTTATCATTGGCAGTCGGCCGTGTTTTTTTTGTACTTCTGTTTGTTCTTCTGTTTTTAGTGATTTTTTTTCTAAAGTCTCTCAATATATGTAACTTTGTGTTAAAAAAAATGCGTTCCTTTTTCGCTAACCGTTGCCCAGAAAAAAAATCCGAATTTGGCCATTTTTTTCGCGCCTCTAGGTAGATCTAGCCCGTTCAAAATATTTTTTAAATGATATATTATAACCGTTGATTTTGGTTATTATAAATTTTTATCTATTATCAATGTCAATTGCCATTACTATTATAATAATAACAATTATTATTATAGTAATTGTTGCTATAATGATAATAACTATTACCATTGCTATTATTATTCACTTTTCCTTTGTTTTTGTTATTTCAAAATACTCGTAACAATAATAATAATTATTATTATCACCATCATCATTATCATAATTATCACTACTCTTCTCGTCATTATTATTATTATTATTATTATTATTATTATCATCGCTTTTGGTATCATAAATTATAGTAAATAGTAGTAGTCTTTATTTGCAGGGTATTGTACCCTTTAAGGGTGTTTACACATAGCCCCTCCCCCCACCTTGCCTTCTCCTTTCTATTTGTGAAGGATTTCTTTTATATACGCACATAGCTCTTTGGTGCGATTATTCCTCACCAGTTCCTCTAATTTTTGTATTAGTTTTCCTCCCTTTTGTATTTCAGCGCTTCTTCTAGTTTTTCCACTACTTCCGCTCTGATTTCTGCCGTCACCGCTTCGCAGCCAAAAATGTTTTTCAATCACTCCTCCCCTTCCAACACATTCTGCAGCTATCGTTTCCGTATTCCTTATTACCTTTTTTCCCCTACATTCTCGCGCCTTATCCTTGCCCATAATTCCTTCGTTTCGCCACTGAGCTCCTTTATTTCCCAGCATTTCTGCATTTCTGCGTTACCTTTTCTGCTCCTATATTCTTTGCAGTACGTTAATTTGTCAATCCTGCACCAGTCGTTCTGGATTATCTGCTCTATTTTGATTTTGATGCCTCTCAACTTCTTGCTCTATTTCTCCCACGTCCTCGATTCTTATTGCCTGTCATATTCCTCCTTCGTATTGTTGAAGTTTGCATCGTTGCAATTTGACGAATATTCATTTTTTTTTATTGCTTAAATTTTGTTTACCCCTTCAGGGTGTGAAAATCACTCAAACGGTTTTACGTTTTTTTAAATTAGAGATTCACTATCTCAATGTGCGAAAAAAAGGCTTCGAATAATAATGAAAATGAAGAAACGAAAAATGAACGAAATAAATCGTTGTATTACAACGATGCTTCAACTTCTCCCACTTCCCACATGCCTTTGGCAAGGTCCTCTCCCCACTTTGACGTGTTCCCGTTATATTATAAATTATAATTGTCATATATACAAGTATCGCATGCTAATATATATATATATATATATAGTACTTTTATTAAACGATTGTCTTTTGCGTGCAGCGCGTCTCATTTCTTTCGATCATCGATGCAATGGTCATAAACATTTCGGTATTGTTTTTTCCCCTATTATAATGGAAGAATAATGTTTTCCTCGCGATCAGGGGCGACTGACGTGCTCGATGAGAATTGCGCGAGAGAAAAGGAGTGGCGAGAGAATAATATCTCATGTAGCCGCGGTAACATCGCCTCGTTCGAGTGAATCAATTCCGTGGCTATTATTACGATCTGGCGCAAGTCGTTCACGAGATGTGGCGAAGGCGAAAGAAGGCGAATGACTCACTGGCGAACGACTTTGTGACACACGCAACGAGAGAGAGCGAGGGAAAGAGGGAGAGGGAGGGAGAGAGAGAGAGAGAGAAATATAACGCGACGAATGAGACTCTCGTTCGGGACTTAACGTACGGATATACAAAAGCCGCGAGAACGTATGTGCCTCAACGGGAAATTTCAAGCTCGCTTTCGAAGATGTTTCACAGATCCATTCCCAGCAGAAAGTGACGACCGATGAGGACGCGAGGTACTTTGGCCACGGGATAAGATTCCGAGGAAAATAAACTATATGGAAAATGCAAACGATGTCTCTTAATAATGATATTAAAATAACAATAATGTTAACGAGGTACTGAAAAACCATTTTTTCCGAATTCGCGGTGTCTCAGTATATCCAAATTCTTTGAAATTCTGTATTGATGATCCTTGAATCGGATTGATTTAAGGGTGTGTTTTGGAAAAAGGTGTTTGTCGCTTCTAAACAAGGGAGTAAAAAAAAGTCCTGACTGTTCATTTGTCTCTTACTATCGTCAAAAAAATATCTCAAGAAAATTAAACAAGAAACTCACGCATCCGCCTCCGATTTTTTAAAATGCAATTCATCTTTCTTGTTTATTATTGTTATTATTTTATTATTAGCACAATTATTATGAATCATTTTTTCTCAGCACTTTTATTGTTTGTTATTATTAATTATTATTATTGATTTAGCATTATGTTTTATTCAAAGAAAAAAACTCACGCATCCGCTTGAAAAAAATACCTCCTAAAAATAAGATCAGATTTTTTGTATTGGAATTCATCCTTGTTGTTTAATATTTTTATTATTTTCCTTTTGCTCTTTTATTATTTGTTATTATCAATTATTATTCATTATTATTTGATATTATATATAATATTTTTATTTTTATTATTGTTGTTGAGTGTCACCGTTCATTCGATCGACGTCGATCGTCTGTAATAAGATTTTCTTTCGAATTAGCGTGTCGTATTTGTAAAGCACCGAAAATTCCGGTCCGACGAAACTTTCGATTGGGATTGTATACGCGAGGCATCCTTAACGCCAACCGCACAATTGCATTAGGATCTTACAGGCACGTGCGTCTATAGGGGCTAGAGTGTATTTACGTTATGCGAAGACTGGATGAGTGTATTTCGCGGATACCGGCGCGTAACGCGGCGATCTTTTTCGAGCAACCTCGCGTATCTTACTCATCTCTCGTGCGCGCCACATCCGAGAGTGATCGACTATGTGCCGTGCGTAATCCGCAGGAGATACAGAGATTCGTTCGCTGATAATTTCGTGATTTTCATTTTGCCGTTGTTTGGGCTCGCGTTTTATTTTGAGGTGCGATAGAAGGAGACGCTTCCTTCTCACTCCTCTTGTATACTCTTTTGTCTCCTATTGCGAAATATCGGTACGATCGTACGAAAATGATCGTCATTGAGAGAGAGAACGACAATAGCTTTAAACACAATGGCTAAATGTAACTTGAAAGGAAATAGAATGACAAGTTGAAAGGTAATTACTTAATTCGATGCTTGATAACCTAAGAACTCCCAATTTCAAAAAAAATTATTTCCCAATGAAAAATTATGGTTTTCAAAACTCGACACGGAGATGTCGAAATTGCAACATTTTTTTTCATTTGCCAGTGCAGTGTGTCGCATCAACGATTACCGACAATTAGAATTGTCCATTTGGCTATTGGGTAACGGAAACGACGAGATGCATTTTTCATGGAGTTGAACTTTGGATCGTTGGAATGCAACGAAAATTCTTTTTAATTTCTTATTTTCATTATTATTCGAAACAATTTTCGCCCATTTGTTGTAGATCGCTAAGTGAGAATCCTAAAAAATGTTTTCGTAATTTTTGTAGCTTACATCTGGATGAAGAAAATTTGTGAAATTAAAACAAAATCATTTTCCTTGCATTCCAACTATGCAAAAACTTCAACGTCATCATTTTTCTGCAAGGACGGGCTACGTCTACTTAGGTGGGTCAAAAAATCGCATTTTCCAAAAATATTTTTACGCGATAGTATCACCTTTTAGCTATATTCCATTAAAGTGCATGATGTTGAAGTTTGCATCGTTGGAACGCAACGAAAATAATTTTTTTCAGTTTCCGATTTATTTTGGGGAATCAAAGCTACCGCGAACTTTTCTAGGATCGTCATTAGAGACCTACGACTTAACAAAAATTGAGAAAAACAAAAAGAAAAAAGTCGCTGCATTCCAAATATGCAAACTTCAAGATCATTAAAGTTTCATTGAAATATTCCTAAAATTGAATGAGCTACAGCTTATAACAGTCGACCGGGGAGCAACATACTGCTAACTTTAAACGCGTTTTTCTCGCAACACTGCTTTCAAAGTCGGTGGACGTGATATCTCGAGAACCACTTGATGGATTGTTTCCAAATTCACAGGAGATACGATGAGAAACATTTAAAGGTCGTTGACGATCTCACTTTTTCGAAAGCGATCTTCGTTTTTTAATAGTCACCTAAAAATGACGACTTTTTTTCATAGATTTTGTATGCTCAAGTTTAAACTCGTCGCCACGTTGAAGAAAAAATATATATTAAAAATCGACGATCGTCAACGACTTGTATTTATTGTGAACTTGAATAACCAGTTTCGTTTTTACATTTCAGATGGACCGTTTAAGCTGGAGAATGTCCACCGCCAAACATCGCGAAAATATTTTCATCATTTGCCGGCGGCCATGTTTTTGTTGTTTTTCTGTATTTTTTGGTGATTATTTTTTTTCAAGCCTCAATATATGTACCTTTATGTTGAAAACAAATTCGTTGCGTTTTCACCAACCGTTTCCCAGGGAAGAAATCCAGAATTTGGACCTATTTTTTTCGGGCCTTTATTTTTCCATTTCTTTATTTTTATCATTATCGAGAGGCTTTTCGCGAGTTGAAGTTAAAATTTCTAATAAGACTACGTGAAAACGTTCGAATGATTTTTACAGCCCAAAACATGAGCAATTAAAAAGAATTAACTTTCATTGCGTTCCAACGATGCAAACTTAACGTCAGGTTCAAAGTCCTCGGCGGCTTTAAATCCGATGATAAAAAAAATAACGACACTTTGTATTAGGTTGCGTTCCTTCAAGCTCCTTAAAACGCAGCAATCTTCGGCTGACAGGAATAAAAAACTGAAAGCCAAGCTTCTCGCAAACGTATCAAATTTTTGGAAGAACGCAAAGTCTCAGGTTTTGCATTAATCGTTCTCACATCGGGTAAAACTTATCTTCTCCTCTATAAAATTATGGACCGCGAAAAAAATTGGTCCGAAGATGGTGTCGAAGTTTGCATAGTTGGGATGCGACAAATATATATTTATATGTTGTATTTTGTCTCGTTTAGACTACAAAAATCACTGAAACTTTTTTGAAGATCTTTATTAGGGTTCCATAACCTAAAATTGAAAGAAAAGGGTTTAGATGGTAAAAAAATAAAGGAATGAAAAAAGTTATAAATTTTCGTTGCATTTCAACGATGCAAACTTCAACATCATAAAGATTTGCAGTGATTATCGCGATGGTTTTTTTAAACCCTTTCCATTTCCCAATTAAATATTTTTTTTAATATTGATTACAGTAGAACCTCGATTATCCGAACCAATTGGGACCGAGACTAGTTCGGATAATCAAAAGTTCCGATAATCGAAACGTGGGTTTTTTGGGACGAGGTCATAAACAACACCTTTTTACATAAAAACAGTACATACATATATATTAAAATGTTACATACATATTAACGTTGATATATATGTGTGTGTGTGTGTGTGTGTGTGTGTGTGTGTGTGTGTGCGTGCGCGCGCGCGTGTGTGTGTGTGTGTGTGTTTTAAATACCTGAAAAAAGTCGAATGCCTTTTTTAATATTTTTATTTATGAAAGCATCGATTTTTAATTGACGAACGGCTGTAACGCGTTTTTGAGCGGCTAAGTCTTGCAGCCGTTTGAGAAGGAGAAGTTGCGTTGGGTTGCTCATTGTTGCTCACGGCGGTGGCAGCGAGCAACAATGTATCTGTCACGCCAACGTTCGGATAATTGAGCGTTCGGATAAACTAAGTCATCATTCGGATAATTGAGGGTTCGGATGATCGAGGTTCGGATAATCGAGATTCTACTGTACTCTCTAAGCGCCTTTTCCCAGGATTACGTTACGTAACCCTAACAAGGATTTTCAAAAAAGTTTTAGTGATTTTTGTAGTCTAAATGGGCAAAAAATTGGGCAAAACGAAAAAAATTCGTTGCATCCCAATGATGCAAACTTGAATACCGTTCGTCGCGAAAGTTCCGCGAGTTCGGAAAATACGGTGTTTACACACTTGTAAACGACACTTCGCAAATGTGCACCAGATCAACGTACAATTCTTGAGTACGCGTATAGGGAATGGCTTCCGGCGTTCTATTGTTTCTTCATCGCGCGACTTTACCGATGTACATTTTCTATACCTCTTTTTTCAGACCTTTTTACACCTCGCATCTTTTCAGAACATTTTTCTACTTTTTTGCTGTGCGCGGTTTTAATTCATGATTTCGATCGGAATAATTACGCGTGAGTAACAATTAACGAAGACGGCACTCCGGCAACGTTAAAAAAAAGACGATCGATGGATCAGATCGAGAGTCCGTAAATTATATCAACCCTTGCACACTGGGGTTGTTTGCACCCCAGCGACAAAAAACGATATTATAAATAAACTATTTACTAGTAATAGTTTGACTTGAATTTTTTTTTGGACCTTCTTGAAAGCTTCTTTTTCAAATTAGTGTAAGTTATATATCCAAAGAATTGATTTGAGTAGGTTAAAAAAAAGAAAATTGCGAAAAAAAATTAAAATTGAAATTGCGTATGTCGTGGGGTGCAAATCACCCCAGTGTGCCGAATGAGGGTGCAGGAGTTAGGCTACCGAGAAAATAAAAAAAATTGTTCGTCCCTCGAGGAAACTCAAATTTAAGAAGAAGGTCCAACATATAGTGCAAGAATCGCAGATTCGAATCCCACTGATTTGCACCCCACGACTTTCGCAATTTCAATTTTAATTTTTTATATATAATTTTTTTAATTTAATAATAAGTTTACCTCGAGGTAAACTTATTATTACAACAATACAACTGCTAGTAAAACTTTTACCGTGCTTGTCTCGAAACTGTTTTTCAAAATGGTGTACACGATTTCTCGACATCTAATGAACAGATTGACTTGAAATTTGGCACACTTATTCAGTGTAATAGTAGTTTCGTCTTGACCGACGTTTTTCTTGTTAACATTTCTTTTTCATTAGTTATTAACTATAATGATGTCTTTTTTCCTCGAAAAATCGGGGGAAAAAATTGCATCATTTTTTTTGAGGATTAAAACGAGATAACGAAAAGAATCTCGATCAAGTCTTAGCCAATATTATATATTTTGATAAAAAAAACTGGTTTTTTTGGTTCAGATCAACCGGGTGACCAAAATCAAGTACAGCGTTGAGCCCCTCACGTTTGAAGGTCCTATGGGGTTAAAGTTTGCATCGTTGGAATGCAACCAAAATTCTTTTCAGTTTCTTATTTTCGTTTTTATCCAAAATCGTTTTTGGAAAATTTTTCGTAGATCGCTAAATGAGAATCCTAAAAAATGTTTCCGTGATTATCATAGCTCAAATCCGCCGAAAGAAATTCGCGTAATGAAAAGAGAATCATTTTCATTGCGTTCCAACGATGCGAACTTCAACGTCATATAGGTCCTTCACTCGAGTGTTTATAACTTCTTCAATACGACATTGAAGTTTGCATCGTTGGAATGCAACGATATTTTTTCTTAATTTTTCATTTTTCTTTTTTTATCAGTATCCAAAGCCTTTTTTGCAAATTTTTTATATAAAAACGTTTCTCCTTTCTAAATTTATAAATTTGTGGAATTGAAAGAAAAAAATTTCGTTGCGTTTCAACGATGCAAACTTCATCATTCTTTAATTATTAATATTTTTCAATTAAATTTGGTACACTACTTTGTTAATGCACATACAAATAAACGCCCGAATGATTTTTCAATCTTATTACTTCAAAATTATTATTTTTAAACAACCCTGTTTTTCGAGTCGTCACAGTAGCCTAAGGGGGTACCTTAACCTCAACCTTTAGGCGAGGAATAAATTTGCTGATTTTCAAGAATTTTTCACCATTTTTGAGACTCAGGGTATGTTTTACTTATTACTTTTACTACTACTACTATATACTTTTTACTACTATAGTTTTACTACTATATACTTTTAATTTTGATTATTCTTTCAAAATGGCTGAGGTACAACACGGTCTTCAAAACTGGCGTGGCGTATAGCTGAAAAACAAATCGACCGATTCTGATGAAATTTGGTGTAAATCATTCTCACTTTATCGTCCAAAACATAACCGCAAATGTTTTTGGAACTATAAAAAAGTATTTTTTCTTCGCAAGTTGTAGCCATTTTTTAGGAGAATTCAATCTTTTTGTTTCAAAGCGTACAAGTTCATCGATTTTCAACATTCATCACTTTTTCTTGGTCTATATTCCGCGCATGAGTGTTAATGAGAGAAAAACTACCGTTGGATTTTTTCTTCAGATTAATCGCGGCGACGCTACGTGTCACGCCGTCTGGCGACGTCCGCCACAACCCGTTTCGAAGACCCATACCACCGCCATTTTTAGACATTAATATAAAAAAATACCATGTAATAGCCAAAAGTCGTAACAAAACATACCCTAAGTCTTAAAAACGGTAATGATATCTTTCCTTTTTAAAAAATCATGAAAAGCAGCGATTCTCTTCTCGCCGTCACCCCCCTCGAAGCTCGAACAAGACAGAGGGCGAGCGAGAGGAGCAAAAGTCTCGAGATCGGCGGTATCGTGCACAGTTACGAGCGTGCGATAACAACAAACGCAATCGAATGTGCCGACCGGAAGAAAAATCGTCGAATCATCCGTACGATAAATATTCATGCGTGCCTCGCGACGCGCAGTCACATTGTTTATTTATCAAGCTGCCCCAGCGCGCATGTGTGCCACGCGAGAGGAGTGGCTTTCGAAACGAAGCGCGACCTATTCGTTACGAACCGTAAGACTCCGCGACGACGAGGCGTCATCGCGCGCGCGCGTGTGCTTCGTCTGGAAAGTGTAAAGAAAAGGACACACGAAAAAAAAAGAATCCCGACACTAACGTTTTTCTGGAGGGGACTTGTTCGAGCACTTCAGAAATTTTCACCCACTCGACCGCCCATAACTTTTCTCGTTCCGCTGTATCGCTTTTCACCCCCCCCAACACGTGCAGGCACTTTGACCCTCTCGTTACAAAACGTCCCTTCAAAAAAAAAAAATACGACGCCCCTCGAGAAGTGAAATCACACGAATCGTAAATCAAACATCGATGGAAAACGATTCAATTTCCACTAATAGCGAAAAACAAATAAAAAACGTGGAAAGTGCAGTTTTATCGTTCTTTTTTATCGTATATCGTCGTATCGCTATCACGTGATCGCAATTGCGAGGATTTCATTTTGTCGACGTTCGAATACCGGTATTTTTGGTTCGTTCCGTTAGGACATCAAGTTCGCGGAGGTGTCATGTGCTCGATGTCGCGGTTAAAACTGTGCTCTTTCGCTGTACGAGGCGTCGCGAGTTCGCGGCGACCTCCTCTCCTTCTCGACGCACGTGCATCGTTGCTAGATCACGTTCTCCAGAGAGAAGGCAAAATGTACGTACTAATTCGCGCACATGTGTGTACACGTACACACAATGTATAGCTCCTTCGCGGACGAAGCGATACCCTCGAATGTAGAGTCTGAAACGGCGTGCGACGGACAGAGATAGAGTGATGGACGGCGGTGGGGGAAGGCGGGGGAGTAAGCAGGAGGGGGGAGGGAGATTAACGTTTTGCTGTACAGTCGATTAAAGAAATGCGATCATCGGCGAGCGTAGGTGGCGCGGTTATTGGTCACCACCTGCATATATGCATTGAGAGAGAACAAAAAAATTACGTCTCGAATGAGCTGTCGTTCGTGGAATTTCTGTTTCTTCGGGATCTGCTTTCATTAAACGTACCGCTTTGTGTTAAAGAGGTTGGAGAGTCAGTTACGATCCAGGGTTAAAAAGGATAAAAAAAATATGTTATTGTCCAGACTGTACGGAGTCTTTGCGAATTTTTTGAATTTTTTCCACCACAAAACAACAGAGATAAAAAATAGTTTATGTAATTTTACGTGCGGTTAGATGGGCAAGACGTGACGCTACGGGTGACGTAATTTCTTTTGCTACTTAGCACCACGATAAACCATTTCTAGCAATGGATCAAGGCAAACTTAAGCTGTGTAAGCATTTGGAAAAGAAAAACCAATCTTGTCCATCGTAAACCATATATAGGGTATGATACTGAATTTCGCATCGTTGGAACGTAACGAAAGTTTCGTAGTCCAATTTTTCTTGCGGCAAATTTAGGCCTCCAAAATCGTTTAAAAATTTTTCAAGATCATTTTTATCAATTCTCAGCATAAATATGTAGGGATATTTTTCGGATGATAATGAAAATGAGGCAATCAAAAAGTTAGGCTAAATTTTCGTTGCATCCAACAATGCAAACTTCAACATCTTATATCGGGTAAGGTGCCCAATTATTGGCACTTTAAGCCCAATTATTGGCACTTTAAGGGCCCAATTATTAGCACTTCAAGGGCCCAGTTATTGGCACTTTAAGGGCCCAATTATTGGCAATTCAAGGGCCCAAGTATTGGCACTCTAAGGGCCCAATTATTGGCACTTTGAGGGCCCAGTTATTGGCACTTTAAGGGCCCAGTTAGTAGCATTTTAAGGGCCCAATATCATTGGCACTTTAAGGGCCCAGTTATTGACTCTTTGAGGACCACTGTGTAGATAGGAGAGAAGTCTCAATAATTGGTGGGGTGCCAAAATAAGGTCGGTTTACCCTATTCAATGTTGAACCATCAAGGGATTTGATAAAAGATCCCAAATCTTGGTGGCGAACGAAGAGCATTGCTGCCAACCTCAACGTGCGCGAAGTTGCCGAAGTTTGACAACAAGTAATATTAATTAATGGTAATACCAAATAATCTCGTGACATGAATATAAATGGGTATAAATATTAATGACTCAGAATTTCATGCTGAGTTGTATAAAACATTCACTGACGCAGTTTTTTTCATAATAATCATCGATAATGTTATACTTTTTCAAGTTGGTAGTGACTCAAAAGTTTTTCTTATTCTTATCTCCCTTATTTTTCAAAAAGTTATTTTTGTTCTTTTTTGATTGTTATTCAGAATAATTTTCGATTATACATAGGTTGGACACCGCTAACGTCGACCTGAAAAAAGGTTGCCGTGGCTCGCATAAAAATGGCGATTACCAAAAAATATATTTTTGTTGCGTTTCAACGATGCAAACTTCAGCCTCATGCAACGTTGGAATGCAACGGAAATTCTTCTTTATTTTTTAATCCCTATATTTTTATCACTATATTTTTATCACAACTCTTCTTTTGCAGGTTGAGGTTATGAATCCAAATTGAGGATCTTCTAAAATATTTCAGTGATATTTATAGCCCGACTGTGCCGAAAAAATTGAGCAAAACGGAAAAATTTACGATGTTGAAGTTTGCATCGTTAAAGTGCAACGAAAAATAAATTTTCAAAATTGTTTCAATTTTTTTCGGCCGATTTAGGCTGTGAAAGTCACTTAAATGATTTTACAAATCTTATTGGAGATTAAGGACTTTGAAGACTAACGATATTGGAGATATAGAAATGAAAAATGAACAAAAAAATTCATTGCGTTCCAACGATCCAAACTTCAACGTCATAAAAAATGTTCGTTGCATTCCAACGATGCGAACTTCAAACCATAAAAAGTTAAAGAATTTTCGTTACCTTTCAACGATGCAAACTTCAATAATAATGATATGGTCGTTTCATAAGTACAACTAAAACCGTCTAACCATTCCAGGAATACATTTTTCCCGTCACCAATAATCGTTCAAATAACGATAAATGATTAGTATCGTCACTGTGCACCCACAAGGTTACCTGCCCCAGCTAACGGACTCTCCCCGACAGCGAAGTGCAGACTTCACGATACTTCGTATCTCTATTGAGAAACGATTAAAAGATTCATCTTTGAACGACGGACGAAGACGTTGAGGCTTACATGAGAACTAAGATCTTCACGTACTATGTTCAATCGGCATACCTAGCTCAAGCAACATTTTTTCATACTGACTTTTACGTGTTACATTTATCGTTGAGCCTCTCACTCTCTCTCCCCCTCTGTATCCGTTCCCTTCGCCCGGCTCGCCAATGTCTGATTGGCACGTTCGCGATTGCAAGTGAAGTATACTTCGAACAATCCTATCGCTTATTCACTGCGGATATATATACACACACACGGACACTCCGCGTCGAAAATAGATCGTTTTGCAACTGAGAAAAATGATTTTTGATGGTGTTTCAAATGACCCAGATTGGGGTCAAATAAAGAACACTATGTTTTCATCAAATACATATTTTCAAAGTTAAAGATCACAAGTTAAGTCTCGTTTCAACCATACTAGTATTTATAAACGTTACAAACTATACGAGGAAAATTATATACGTAAGAATAGCAATGAATATTTTTTGTGAAAAACAAAACATTTTTAACCGACTTGAAAAAACAAGGGAAATTCTGAATTCGATACTTCTATTGAAAAATTATGGTGAACTGGATAACATAATTTTTTTAAGATCAAATATATAGAAATGTTAAGGATTGAAATAAAATTTTGAAAAAACTGAGATTCGAAAAATAATTTAAACATTGTAAAATAAAAAAAAAATACGTTGAAAACAAATACAGAACCTGTTCTTTATTATAAACAGAAATTTTTATGCCAGTGACAATAAATAAAAAATAAATATAAAAACGTATCTATAATAATAATGATGTGGTTGTGTATCGACAGATCGAATGCAAATGCATAGAGCTTAACAGTACATTAGATTTCAGTTTTTTTTTTATTTTTCAATGTTTGACACTGACTTTTTTTTGTATATAATGAAGAATAATATAAATATTGAAAATATAGAAAAATGTTTATTTTTTTACTGTTGAATTTTTTGTCACGTTCTTTTAATTTTTTGTAATATTTGCAAAAAGTAAATAATGACAAAATTCCCTGACTTTTCTCTGATTATTCCAGGAGGAATAAAATTCCGTTTTCCATATGCGTAGCTACCCTGGAGTAGTATTTGCCAGAAAGAAATCAGCATTCGGGGAAAAAAAAACAAAATTCTGTTGTGAGTTCGCAGAATAAAGATAATTAAATTCCAAATATGAAACACTCCTGAAAACAATTTTAAAAGGGTTAGGCTAATGTGGAAAATTAGAAAAATCGCTGGTCGCTTGAAGCAACTCAAATCGAAGTGGAAGGTTCAACATATGGTGCAGGAATCGCAGATTGACAAAAAAAATTATATGAATACAATGATGGAACTTCTAGTAAAACTTCAAATGCATTTTTCTCGAGACTATGCTTTTCTAAACGGTGTACACGATTTATCGACATTAAATGAACGGATTGACTCGAAATTTGGTACACATATTGAATGTAATAGTAGTTTAGTCTTGACCGACGTTTTTTTAAACATTGTTTTTCCATTGGTTATTAACAAAAATAATGTCATATTTCCTCGGAAAATCGAAGAAAAATTCAAACAAAATTAGAAATACGATATTCAAATTTTTGTTCGACAATTGAAACACGATAACAAAATGGCTAGGTCAAGTCTTAGCCGATATTATCTATTTTAAGATTTAAAAAATTCGATTCTTTGTTTCAGATCAACCGGGTGGCCAAACGGTTATAAACATGGACCTGGCATCGCCGATTGATCGTAAATAGACAATTTATATAAAAATTCCGCACTCGAAAATTTTAACCCGTTTTTTTTCGAAATGTCATTTTTCAAAACGGTGTACACTCGCAAAGGATGAGTTTTGAAGCTATCCGTCTCAAATTTTGACCCAACATTCTTTATCCTGCTATGGAAGCTTTTTTTATGTTTATATTTTGTTTTAACGAAAAAATTGACGACAAAATAGGCTAAATTCGATACTTTTTTTTCAAACCGCTGCCATTTTTTTGTCAATTTTTTATTAAAAAAAAACTTTCATATCATGATAGCGGCTTTCATACTGATTAATAATCTTTTTACAAATTTTGTTTCAGATCCTTTTTACGACCACCGCAGTGAGGACTCCTTTTTTTCGAAGACATATTCAACCGTTAAAAAAATGTCAAAAAAATGATAATAAACGTTCATAATTTTATTTTGTGTTCTTCATGAGTGATTTAATTTGGAAAATAAAATCAGACGGATTAGCGTATTTTAACAATCGAAAAAAAATCACGAAAATGAGCTATTGTTCGAGCCGTTACACAGTGATGATTCCCTAAGCCCCTGACGTTCGAAGGTCCTGCAAGAGATTATTTATAACTTCTTCAATTCATCATATTTTTTAAATGAATTTTAGTACACAAATATGTTTATGTACATACAAATAAAGGTGCAAACGATTTTTCAATCATCTTACTTATTCCTTCAAAATTAATTTTTATTTTTATTTTATGATTTTTTTTAAATTCATTTTATAATTATTTTATAATTATTTTAATTTTTTTAAATATCCCTGATTTTCCGGTCGTCACAGTAGCCTAACTCTTAAAACGCATCTTTGATTATTTCTTTTTCACGATGACGGAATGCGCGATAAAAGTTTTTTCAATGGCCGGAATTTGTTCATCTTCAAATTGTCGTCCTCAAAATGGCGTTAAAATTTTTTTTCCAAATGGTTCAAATTGACCGAAAATTCTTCTTTATTTTTTCATTAATTTATTTTTGACTATCTTAACCCTTTTTTTCCAACTTTCGGTTATGGAACCCCAATAAGGATCTTCAAAAACGTTTCAGTGATTTTTGTATCCTCAATGAGCGAGAAAAAATATTTTCGTTGCATCCCAACGATGCAAACTTCAATACCATGGCAAATACTACCCGCTGCAAAAGTACGCTATATTTTTTTTAAAGGCTTGAAAAACGATTAAAAATTCCATTTTTCTCAGTTGTATAATACCCGCGCAAGACCCTAAAAAAATCGCCTAATAATTCCCACCCGTTATATTTACACATTCATGCGTATTGTATGCATTCGCGCCATCGAATGTAATATGCATATACCACACGAGGATGATATACGTATGTATATCTATATTACGCACACGGGAAATCGATTGGATTTGAATACCGGGGTATTTATATATTGGCAGACGTGTAGAAGCGCGGGCGAGATGACTCGGCCGAATCGTTTTGAGACTCGCGTTAGAAATATAGATGTGCAAATGGGACATTGTAACGGAGGAAATAAATAGCCCCCGAGGCGACAGTGTGAGGCGCTCCTTCGTTTTTCGATAAGAACTCTCCGGCGTACCGAAAAATTCGTACGTTTCTTGCTTATGAACGTAATTTCGACGCAATAGCTTTCGATCGCATAATAAATCGTAACAAATTGAAAACAATGGAATTATGAAATATAAATGGTGTTGAAGTTTGCATCGTTGGAACGCAACGAAAGTTCTTTCCTACAATTTAATTTGCTTATCTTTACTATTATACATGATTTTTTTCTGTATATTTTCATAGTAGATCGCTAAATAAATGTAAAAAAAAATATATTGCGCCAACTAAATTAGTAAATCGCTAAATAAATTATAAAAATGGCTCATTTTTTTTTTAATCACTAAATAATTTAGTAAATTGCTAAATAAAAATATTCAAACAAATATATTGCGCTAATATTTAAAAATATATAAATTGCATATAAATATATTATATGCAATTTCAGTAACACGCGTTTTGACCCGACGACAAAACATCCTCGACAAAATATCCGCGACAAAATATCCGCAAGACAAAATATCTGCCGATATTATATACAGTTTAAAGTGTACAGTCATGCCGTTGAAATTTATTCCATCGTAAAATGAGGAAAATTATTAATATGTGGCGTATATGTTGGGGTTTGTTTGTTTGTTTTGTTTTGGTTCCTTTGTTTGGGTTCAATGAAGAAATTCGTATTATGCCCCCACCCCACTATCTCACACACCCCACAAAGGTGTGTTGCGCGCGACCCCGTTGATGTGGTCGACGAGATTCAGGATTTTGTCTCGCGGATGTTTTGTCATGAGAATATTTTGTCTTTCGGATATTTTGTCGTCGGGTCAGATGTGACGTAGCCGCAATTTAGGTAAATTTTAACACGAAATACGTTTAAAAAAATCGAAATTGACGAGCCAGCGTTGTTGCGCATTATTGATTCAGAAATTGCTTGACTTTTCAACGTTTTCCATACAGGTTTTGCAAAAATGTCAGGTTTTGAAAGTGACCCACATTAGGGTCAAATAAGAAACGCTTGTTTTCCATCAAATATTTGTTTTCAAGCTAAAAACCACAGGAAAAAAAAATGTAACCGACTTGAAAAAACAAAGGAAATTCTCAATTCGGTCCTTCTATTAAAAAACTCTGTTGAACTGGATAGCATAATTTTTTTCAAGATATATGGAAATACATGGAAATGTTAGAAATTAGAAGAAAATTTCAAAAACTAAAATTCTAACAATAATGTAATCATTGAAAAGTAAAAAAATTCATTAAAAGCAAATACAGAACCTGTTCTTTATTATAAAGAGATTTTTTGATGTGACAATAAATAAAAAATAAATATAAACACTTATCTATAATAATAATGATGTGATTGGGTATCGACAGATCGAATGCAAATGTATAGAGCTTTACAGTAAATTCGTTTTCAGTTTTTTTAATTTTCAATGTTTTTGCACTGACAACTTTATTTTGGATATAACGAAGAATAATATAAATACTAAAAATATTTATTTTCATACCGTTTAGTTTTTGTTGTCAAGCCGGTTTCATATTTCGTAATTCTTGTAAAAAATAAATTCTGAGAAAGTTCCAGAGAATTTGCAAAATTCCCTTACTTTTGACTGATTATTCCACGAGGAAAGAAATTGCCCGAGTTTCCCGATTTTCCATATGCTAACCATATGTAACCCTGAAAGCCGATTGATTTTTTGCAATGTTAGCCGCACCCGAGGCCAACGGGTTTGGGACCCAAAGTTTTTTGTACTACAATATTGTGCTGTATGCAAGAGGATTCATATGGTCAACACACTCAGGAACTTTCGAATGAATGATCCATTGTTAGTCGAAGAGCCTCTGATTTTTTGTTCGGATTTCGCTCTGCCCTCCCGTGCATGCAGCGCCATAAATTTTACACGGGATCGCCCATGTCGAAGCACGCTTTCCCACTCGAGTGTTTCTTCGTATACAGCACTCGAGGAAAATTGTTTCTCGAGTATGTCGAATAAACGATACGAAGATACACGGATTTCTCTTCTCGTCAATTTTTCGAATATGTTTTTCCAAATTATTTATTAGCGATGCTGCCGACGTAATTTCGTTGCGCGTGCAATTCTTGATTACCAACTTTAAGATCTCGATACAAATATTCAACAGGCGAACAAAATCGGACTCGTCCACGCCACGTCATTTTTTTTCGTGTCTACAAACTGTCTTCGCTCAAAACGGCAGTTCCCAAGGTGTATAGAGGCGGATTTGATTCAAAATATTTCAGGAGCTAACAAAGGTGTGCTTGAAGAAAAAAAAAATTAATAAAATATTAATAAATTGATATATTATATAAATTAATAATTAATAAATTAATAAAAATAAATTAATATTAAATGTTAATGTTTTTAATTTAAAAACTATTCAAGGGAAAGAAATAAATTTTTTCTCATATTTATATCTATCGATTTATTTCTTGAAATTTCCATGCTTGTTTAGAAACCGACACGCACGCATACATTTACTTTCCGGTCTCTAACGGCCAAAAAACAAATACATTTCGAGTTACATCATTTTAAACGATTGGAATAATCATATTATAATAATGATTATAATAAACATTTTCTCCATTGTTTGGTGGGTTCGGCTAGTTCACAGGTTATATGTCACATGTATAGTTATCGAGCAGGTCACTACTAACGCCACGCGTGGCAGCGATTGAAAATAAAAACGACGGACATTACGCGAGTCATGCATGACTGATGGTGATAGGGGGCTGGTCGCGCGTACTGATTCTTCTGCCCCGACATTTTCTACGTCGAAATATCGTGCACACACACACGTACGCACACAACAGGCGCGCGAGCCGCGAGAGGACCGGGATACCAGCGACAGGCGGAAGTCGCCAACCGGCGACTCGCGACTCTTTCGTGCGACGCGATTGGTCCTCATGACAGTCTCTCAACCCCTGCGCGATAAAAGCGCCGGTGGCGCCCACGTGTTGCTCTACGAAAAATTTTCTTTCTTCCCTGCGACGTCGCCGTCACCGTACGCGCGGCACGAGTCAGAAGACTTTCGACCTTTGCTACCCGAGGACTTCAGTCACACTCCTTGGAGGCAGCAAATTCGAAGGAGACATTTTCTGACGTGGTACGTTTCAACCGGCATTTACCTTCGTGCTCGTTGGAAATACGCATTGCCCCTGACGGATTCGCGGAATATTCGCTTATGTTCGCGGACAAGAAACTCGTGATTTACAATTCTTCCGCGCAAACAAGAGGCCCGTGCCTAGTGACAGATTCGGATCTCCGTAAAAAATCTCACAGAATGTCGCCGTGCAGCGAGAATTTTCAAAAAATTATAACAAATGTTTTCTAATACGGTGTACAAATTCGTTTGCGCGAAATTCAATTCAGTTGATGAATCGAACGCGCGTGCTTCTGTGCCTATGCGAAGGTGACTTCTTTTGTGTATTTTTCGTCGCTCGATTGTTTCGGTTTATCTCTCTGCCTATACGTCCCTACCCGCGCGCTCGCCCTAGCCCATTTACGCGTCCTTTGTTTGCACCGGCACCTCGTGCGCTGGTCTCTACGACACATCGTTTTCCGCCTTCGCGTTGCTTCACAATCGAAGCGTATTAATTCATCTATCGATATTTCGGTACACGGGGGCAATTTTTACTTTTGCAGATCGCTAATCGATAGACATAAACAATGGCGGACGAGTGGGATGACAATCCAGTTGTGGGACAACCGACCAACACTTCCTCGGTGAGTAGCGAAAATATTCGTCGCAATAACAACGATAATCGCAGAGATGTTTCAATACATCGACGAGGTCTACATATTTTCTTTCCACTATCACTTTCTTTTTTCACACTTGACTAACGAAAAAAAAATCTGTTTATTCTCGGAAAATCGATAATCATTTTCATGGTAAATTTGTAGATTTGTTTGGGAGATTAAAAAAATTGGTGACTGGATGAGTTACCAAGAGATTCTGGGCGTTCACTGGAATGATGTAAAATCTTTGGTTGGATGAACCTTGACATTGTCGATATCATTTGCCACTGAGAAAAGCGAGATTTTCATGACGTTGAAGTTTGCATCGTCGGAATGCAACGATTTTGTTTATTTTCCTATTTTTATCAACATCCAAAATCTTATTTATTTGAAGTCCTGAATCTCACGAGGATACACAAAAATAAACTCGTGCTTTTCATACCCTGAAGCGATAAAAAAGAAATTTTATAAATTGGACGCAACTAATTTGCGTTGCGTTACAACAATGCACTCGTGCACCAGGCGGGCTTTCATTCGGGCCCAATGGGCAAAGTACTAGACGTTCGGCACCTCGAGTAGTCACCTTTCAAGAATGGACAATTTATTACGATATCAATGCAACCGAATTCAGGATTCAGAAACTCGAATTTCGGGAAACTATTTTCTTTGATATTTAAATTTCGCAACGTCAAATTGCGATGCAAGTGCTGCGGTCTCTGAACGAGGATGAATGTTCTTGAAAGAATTTGAATTCTATTCGGTTGCGTAGTAACGAGACTGACAATCCAGTTATCATTTGACAGTTAATAAATGGTGTTGAAGTTAGCATCGTTGGAATGCATCGGAAAATCTTCTCGATTTTTTCATTTCTTTGTTTTTATTGTTGTCGAAATTCTTTTTTTCGCACGTTACGGTTATAAATTTCTAATTAGGACCTTCAAGAACGTTTTGACGATTTTCGTAGCTTAAATTTGCCAACAAGAATATGCTATAGAGGAAAAAATATATTTTTATTGTATTCTAACTATGTAAACTTCGATATCTCGAGGAAAATATATTCGAGGAAGTGATAATGATGGAGTTTATTGGTCATTGTATATTGGAACTTTGGGAATCGTCATTGGACTGATTTCTTCCATAAAGTACATTCTTGATCGCGGAAGTTTTCAGTACATGAAAGATGACTAAATTCTCTGCATTTGACTAAATTCTTTGCATGACTAAATCCTCTGCATTTTTTCTTCAATACAGCAAAGTGTATTGAAGTGATTTGTTCATATGAAAATAAAGTGCAAATAAAAGTGAAAATTCATTTTCCTCGTTAACCAAGTGGGGAAGATAAATTATTCATCATTATCGTGTAGATTATGAAGTTGAAGTTTACATAGTTGAAACGCAACAATATTTTTTATTCATTTTTATTATCAACCAGAGACTTTTTTTGCAAATTAAGATCGTACATTTCTCATACCAATATGTAAGAACGCGGTTGGGCGATTTTTACATCCTAAATTAGCCAGAAACAATTGAGTAATCGAAAAAAATCATTTTTTTGTTGCATCCCAATGATGCAAGCTTCGTCATATGTAGACTTGAGTTAGAGCTCAAATTTGGCATTTTTCTTATACCTGATATTTATCGAAAGAAAGAGTTTTTTTCTCAACACGCCTTTAGACACCCTTGCCACTCAATATTCTTATATATTGTACACTCAATATATTTTCATTAAGCGCCACTGTAGTTTACCAATGATTCAGAACTGTCCTCCTTCTGCCCTCCCAAAATACGGCCCTCCGCGAAAGGAATACCTTAATACACTTTCATCAACAATTCTAACTAGCATTTTTTTTCCATTGCGAATGATGGAAAAAAAGATCGTCTTGAAGTTTGCATTGTTGAGATGCAACGAAAATTCTTATTTAAATTTTTATTTATCCCTATTTGATCATTATACAAGATTTTTTCACGCAGATTCAAATTCTCGATCTCCAAATAATCAAATGGAAGAACCATTGAGCAACTTCCCCAAGGAATATTCAGCGACAGAAATTCGAGCACTTGAACAAATAATTTTCCCCGCATTCTACCGAAGCAAACTTCAATCTCATGAAAAAACCCATAACAACCAAGACTTCAAAAAGAACGTATCAAGGAAATAAAAAAAATATGCATCTTACAAGATTCTTCAATGCAGATTTAAATTCTAGATCTCCAAATAATCAAATTAAAGAACCATTGAGCAACTTCCCCAACGAATATTCAGCGACAGAAATTCGAGCACTTGAAAAAATAATTTTCCCCGCATTCCACCGATGCAAACTTCAATCTCATGAAAAAACCCATAACAACCAAGACCTCAAAAAGAAAGTATCACCAAAATAAAAGAATATCACTCCATGATTAAGTTTCTCCGACCAACCGAAGCCCTTCCCCACCGGAAGTTACCAATTCTGTAACAAAACCCCCATTCCCCGCAGTTCGCAGAGGAGGGTCGTTCGTTCGGCAAGGGCCGAGGTTACAAGCCTGCGAACAACAACAACGACGAATATCGGGTGGGCGTTAATAACGGTCACCATAAGGACGACAGCAGTGGTTTCGGGACGGACAACACCGATCCATGGGGCACCGGGCCGACGAACGGAGGTGGCGGCTTCAACGACAACCAGTCAGGTGGCGGCGGTGGGGGTGGATGGCAGAGTAGTTCCAACGGGGAGAGAAGAGGTCGTGGTGGGCGAGGTGGAGGTCGCGGGGGTGGCCGAGGAGGTTCGAGAAATCGCGACGAAAACGGCGAGGACGGTGGATGGAACGGCGGTGGTGGAAATTTCAAGAGATACGACGACGACGACGAGTCTCGGCCGCGCAGAGGCGGAAGGGGCGGGGGCCGCGGAGGTGGCGGTTTTAGAAACAAAGACGACGATAATTGGGGTGGTGGTGGAGGCGGGGGCGGTTTCGACGACGGTAACGAGGAAGGATCATCGTTTCGCGGTGGCCGTGGTGGTCGTGGTCGCGGTGGTGGTGGTGGTCGTGGAAGGAACGACCGAGGTGGCGATGCTCCCGGAAACGACGGTGGCGAAGAGGACCCCGATAAACCGCCACCAGTTACGTACGTACCGCCCGAGCCGTCGACCGACGAGAGCGAAATATTCAGCGGCGTCAACGTCGGTATTAATTTCGCCAAATACGACTCTATACCGGTCAAAGTGACCGGCGACAACGTCCCCCCGGCGATCGACGATTTCTCCACGATGGGACTGAGAAAAATCGTGTACGAGAATCTCATAAAATCCGGCTACACGAAACCGACACCCGTGCAGAAACACGCTATTCCCATAATAAAGAGCGGCCGTGATTTGATGGCTTGCGCTCAAACGGGCTCAGGCAAAACGGCTGCTTTTCTCGTGCCGATAATTCACACTCTGCTCGACCAACCGAGCGAGCTGAAGCTCATAGGTGGCGGTTGCGAGCCACATTGCGTCGTGATATCGCCAACGCGTGAATTGACCTCGCAGATATGGCAACAGGCGTTGAAGTTCTCCAAGGACTCGATAATAAAGTGCGTCGTTGCGTACGGGGGAGTATCGACGATGCATCAGGGACGTCAGGTGGCCAACGGTTGTCACATACTCGTCGCTACGCCTGGGCGTTTGAACGACTTCGTCGAGCGCAGACGCGTGAGTTTCGCCTCGTTGCGCTTCCTCGTGCTCGACGAGGCTGATCGTATGCTCGACATGGGCTTCCTCGACGACGTGAGGAAAGTCATCGATCACGAGACCATGGTGCCCAAAACGGAGCGTCAAACTCTCATGTTCTCGGCAACTTTTGCCGAAAACGTGCAGCAAATTGCTGCCGATTTTCTCAACGAGTATCTCTTCCTCACGGTTGGCATAATCGGCGGTGCTTGCTCCGACGTCGAGCAAACCTTTCACGAGGTGCCCAAATTCGAGAAACGCGGCAAACTCAAGGAACTCCTCGAACGCGACGATATTACCAATATACCGAGGACTCTCGTGTTCGTGGAGATGAAAAAAACCGCCGATTTTATCGCTGCTTTTCTATCGGAGAGCAATTTCCCGACGACGAGCATGCACGGCGATCGAACCCAGGAACAACGCGAGGAAGCTCTGCGCGATTTCAAATGCAGCAAAATGCCGATTCTCGTGGCCACCGCCGTTGCCGCACGTGGCCTAGATATTAAGGACGTCGCGCACGTTATCAATTACGATATGCCGAAGGAAATCGACGAGTACGTACATCGCATCGGTAGAACCGGACGCGTCGGCAATCGCGGCAAAGCCACGAGCTTCTTCGATCCCGAACAAGACGGCGCTCTCGTCAATGATCTCGTCAAGATTCTCACCCAAGCCGGACAGGACGTGCCCGATTGGCTTTCCTCCGGAGGCGGAAGCTTCGCACCTAGCCGCGGCGACAAATTCGGCGGACGCGATGTTCGCAAGGTAAATTATTACTTTGTTATCGATTTACTCGCAGTTAGGATTTTTTGATATGATGAAGTTCGCATCGTTGGAATGCAACGAACATTTTTTCTCTTCGGTTCCCAAATTGCCTTTGACAGATTTAAGGGGTTTGGCCACAGTAACGGGTATAAAATCATGTGCGAAGTTAACAATTTTTTTTTCGTATGGTAAAGTAATTCACACGTAAACTTAATTACACATCTATTTAGTATGCATATCAAGTTAGAAAATATATACTTTTTTTATGTACAAAATGGCCGATTACCAATATTTTCTTTCATCTTTTTTTTTTGGTGCTCCGCGGCGTGACATTTAGCATCCGCAATTTTTTACCTAGAACAAAAAACAAACATTCTCGTCAATCTACATTAGAATACGTAGAGAAGTACGCGCGGAATTAAAAAAATATTGTTTTAGTCGAAAGTTGTAGGTATTTGAACTTAAGAAATGAATTTTCAGTGAAAAATTTCGTGTAAAACTTTCGTTCAAATACCTACAACTTTGGAATAAAACAATATTTTTTAAATTCCTTACGTACGTCGCTAGGTATTCTAATGTACATTGACGAGAATTTTTGTTTTTTGTTCTAGGTAAAAAATTGTGGATGCTAAATGTCACGCCGCGGAGTTAGATAACATTTCACATCCGGCCATTTTGTACATTGAAAAAAAAATTCCAACAGCTTGATATTTATACTACAAAGATGTGTAATTGATTTTATGAGTGAATCACTTTTTCATACGAAAAAAAGTAATGCGTTACTTTTTTAGACTTTCTATTTAGTGATTCACGACCCAAGTCAACAAAATATGATTCTTGACAATAACGAAAATAAGGAATTGAGAAAAAATCGTTAACTCCCGATGCAAACTTCAAGCCCACTTAAAAATGTTCACTTTTGAACGTTGAAGTTTCGGTTGGAATGCAACAAAAATTAATTCTTGATGACTCTATTTTTTGCACGATTTATGCCGTACGAATCGTGTGAACGTTTCTTATGGATTCTTCTTAGACATTTACGACCTCAATTTGCAAAAAAACTCTGGATAGTTATAAAAATTAAGAAATACGAAGAAAAAAGGTTGCATTGCAACGATTCAAACATCAACGTCGTTCTCATTCTGAAGTAGACTTCAAGCTTTTTACCCTAAAATCGAGAAGCTCTCTCACTCCGTGGCTGTTACGCATAAGGAGAACAGGGAAAATCAGGAAAACTCGGGGAATTTCGTTCCTCCTGGAGCAATCGGGGAAAAGTCCGGGAATTTTAAAAATGCTTTCGAATTTTCTTAGAATTTACTTCTTGACATTACGAAAAATGAAACTGACTTTACAAAAAAACTAAACACTAAAAATAAATATTTTTGTATAGTTTTAATATTTATATTATTCTTCATTATATACAAAAAATGTTCTCTCAGTGCCAACCATTGAAAATTTAAAAAACTGAAAACTAATTTACTGTAAAGCTCCATACATTTGCATTCGATCCGTCGAAACGCAGCCTCATCATTATTATAGAAAGTGTTAATATTATTTTTTTTATATTGTCACCGGCATAGCAATTTCTCGGCATAGAAAAAATGATGTTCTTTATTTGACCCCAATATTCCTGGAATATTACCAAAGCCTGTGTGAAAAAGGTGAAAAAGTCAGGCAATTTCTGTTTCAATAATGCGTAACAACCATGGTCTTCCTTCTCCTGCAGTTTGGCAACGACGGGGACTACAACGCACCCTCGAACAAGCCGAACACCGCGGTCGCCCCGGAAGAGGAAGAAGAGTGGTGAAGAAGAATATGGACGCGCGAAAGCGGCGTAGCGCAACGACTGCGTTTCCGGGCCTCGGAGATCCCTCGACATAAACTCAAAACTGAGATCGTCCTAGTTGCAACGGGTCAAGTTGGTTTATCCTTCATTCTTTATTTTAAGTATTTTTCTTTGAGACTATTCTCGAGAAATGTTGAACGTATTCGACTGGATTCGTAACACGAAAAACAAAAAATGCCGATCATTCCTCGTGTCTGCGACATTACCGTTAAACAGTATTCGAGAAAGCGGCGAGCTGAGATATCCTAGCCAAGTAGGGTAATTTCATCCGTTCAGTACACGCTCCTTGGGGCTTCTCTCGATTTCTCATGGTGTTCGATGCGCCATTTGTAGCAAGTAAAACCATACGTTGATGAAATAAAGCAACAATAAAAACAGCGACGGCAATTGCGCGAATTTTGTAGGTCCATCGCGCTAAGGCAAAGTCAGAAATAAAGTTGCCATTGAGCGTACGAAGGATCGAAAAAATGTGGACGAAGTTTTCGCTGGTTATTAGAGAATTGACAACGTACGTAGGATGTATAAATTTCTAGTGTGTATATATATATACCGGGCGTCCCATTTTCATCGTACACCTGATTTATCTCGAAAACTACCGCACCGATCAAGTATTAAGTGTAGTGATACTTTGAGGGTGCAATGGGGGACTCGAAAAAAAAAAATTGGTCCAAAATTCAAAGTGGTGACGTTAAGGACATGTTTGAAAAAAATGGAAACGATTTTTTTCACCAAAAAATTTGTCAAGCCAAAGCTAACAACTTTTTTAGGATATTTAAAAAAAATGAAGTTCATCATTTTTAGGTTGCAACACAATTTTGTACTATTTCAGCGCTATCCAGGATGTACCATGAGGCGGTAAAGTCTTTAACATCCCAAGTGTGTGTGAGTGTTAGTTTGTTTGGATTTGTTCGATAACCCAAACAAGGATTAGGTCCCTGCGACTCGTCACTTCCGTTATCAAACGAATCTAAACAAACTCACAGCCGCACACGTACTTGGGATGTTAATAACTTTATCTCCTCGTGGTACATCCTTGGTAGTCCTAAAATAGGCAAAAATTGTGTTCTAACCTATAAATTATAGACGTCATGAAACTTTGAAAAAATCGTACAAAAGTTGTTAGTTTCGGCCTGATTGATTTTTTGGTAAAAAAAAGTGACGCTCCCATTTAAAAAACATGTCGGCCATCTTAAAGTCGCCATTTTGAATATTGCACTGAAAAAGATTGTTTAACGTCCCCCTTTGAACCCTAAATTTTTTACTGCACTCAATACTTGATCGGAGCAGTATGTTTCGAGATTAATCAGGTGTAAGATTAAAATGGGACACCCGGTGTATATATATATATATATATATATGTACACACACACATATATATATACGCTCGTCTCAAGTATGAAACAACACATTGGTGACAGTTTCATAAATTTTCTTTTATAATAAAACAAAGTATTATAACGATTCCGTACAAATCGATAGTTTCACGTTTATCTTCATTCTCAAAGCTCTGCGAGAGGTCTCTCCCCACCCCGAGATGATTAATCGTACAGTAGTAAGGTCTAAGGAAAAAAAACGAAAGACAAGGCAAAATCTGTACTTACCGTCGTTCAGAGGCATATCCATGAGATGCAGATCCTCGTCGTTGAGCAAAGAGGAGAGGAATCCGTCGGTGGTTTGATTGATGGTATCGGAAGCCGGCGTGTGGTAGTACATCATGTCACTTGGCTCGGACTTGTATGCGGCACCGTTCTCACTTCCCATTGGTTCACTACTGTTCGTCAGGTTCATCGATGTGGCCACCGCTGATCCAAGATTCGACGGTCCGCCTGCATTCGTGAGCAGTTTAGTTTGGGGATTACAATGGAAAAAACATGCTAATCCAACTCGACTCGTATCTCGTATAAATTAGGATCAATGCCGTTTATATATCTCCAGGCAAAAAAAAACGATTTCGTACCTCTCGTAAAAAATGAAAATAACGTGCAAATTCGAGCTAGATAAAGCGGATACTCACCGACATTATGATAAGGTCCGGTATTGTTGAGATCGCCAACCGGAGGCGCGAGGGTCGCATTGTGCAGGAGAACGTTGCGCTGAGCCTCGTATTGACTGTGAGGAACGGGATGTCCGGAGTATCCGGAATGGCCGGTGTGGCCGAAATGATCGCCGGGCCCTTGCATGTGAAACAACGATGCTATGTCCTGCCATCGTTGCTCCTGCAGTCGCTGCTCCATGCTCATTGGACGCGGAAATGGCACGCGACTCTGCAAGATCAGAGGTAAACGTTGTAATATTTGCGACGTATGTTTCGAATATATTCAAATGGACATGATTGCATTGGGTATGGATGTAAAATTTATGTGAAAAAGCATGTGTGTTTAGGTCGTATCGATGGATTAGCTGTCACACGGGACGAATTCCACGGGCGCGTCTACCTGTCAAGGCGTCAACCGGTTATAGACGAACCAACGTGGACGAGGGGGCCAGAGAGAGCGAGGAACCCCCCCGCTGATCGCGTAGGTGTCGGGGCCACACAGAGATGTTCGACAATATTAATCGACCGCGAGAGAGAGAGGATATGCCGTACGTTTCTGCCGGAATGAATCTTCACGAAGGCGCGAGAGCTCGTCAATCATTTTTCTCTTCTGTCCCCATACGACAATGAATATTACTCGATCGTGGTATGTGAAACGCGTTAGAAGGGGCGAGTGAGAACATTTTGACGAAATGGCGTGAAGGATCTTGATGAAAATATGAATTTGATGAAATTGAGCGAATGTATCGTTTTCGACCGAGAGAACACCATGGATGTTACGCATATGGAAAATTCGGAATTTTTTTCCGCTTGGAATAATCAGGGAATTTTCAAGATTCTCCGGAATTTTTCCACTATTTAAATTTGGAAATAATTACGAAAAATGAAACCGACTTGGAAGAAAAACTGAAAAGTATAACAATAAATATTTTTTATATTTATAGTATGTTTTATTATGTACAAAAAAAAGTTATGTCAGTGCCAAACATTGAAAATTTCAACAAATAAAAACTCTTACTCTATAGCTCTAGACATTTGCACACGATTTGTCGACACACATTTACACAATTATTATTTCAGTCAAGTGTTTATATATATATATATATATATTTTTTTATTGGGACCGACAAAAAATTCTGTTTATAATAAACAAACTGGTTTTGTATTTGTTTTTAATGTTTTTGTTTAGATTATTTTTCTAATTTCATTTTTTTTCTTCAAACTTTTCTTTAATATTCAACATTTTCATATATTTGATCTTAAATAAAATTACGTTCTTCATATCACCCCAATCTCCCTGGAAAAGTCAGGTAAATTCTGAGTCAGCAATGCGTAACAACCATGATAACGATTTAGCTCTCTTCGACAAAACCCCTTCGCGGCGTTCAATCACCAAATGAACGTTCGCAAACTGAAAATCAACTTAAAACATCGCATTGAAGTTTTCATCGTTGGACCGCAACGACAATCATTTTTTTCGTATTGCCGTATTTTTTTAACACGTCTAGGCTACGAAGATCGCTAAAACATTTTTGAGAATCGTCATTAAACGTTTGTAGTCAACAGCTGCAAAGAAAAAAATCTTTTAGATAATTAAAAAAAAAGAAATGAGGAAAATCGAGAAGAATTCTCGTTGCGTTGCAACGGTGCAAACTGCAACATAGAAATAAATTAAGTTCGTCACTTCCCCTCGTTTGCCAAAAAGCGGTAATCAATGAGCGCAGAACGCTAGATGGTTCAAACCGCGTTTCCGGTTACGATAGCAGGATTATTTGTGCCACCGAATTGTTCTGCAGATTAGCGGCGATTCTCGACGCTTTGAAAATAACGTCACGAGCCCAAAGATTGTCGCGCCCGAACATAAAAATGGATCGTCCAATCTTGGAAAGAGGAAGAGAGAGATGGAGGGACGATCATTTGCCGATCATGTGGACGAGGAACGTGTTACCCACCGCATGGAGAAACGATCCTGGGAGAAAACAGTAAGACACATGGTAGCGCATTTATCCTTACTCTCAATCTTATTTCTATTCGCTACATTCTCTCTCTCTCTCTCTCTCTCTCTCTCTCTCTCTCTCTCGATCTCCGGCGTAAGTAAGGCAGTCCGACCGTGTGCATTCACCGGTACATCCTAATGTTCGCGCACACTTCGGCCCGATACACGGAGGACTCTAATGCGCGATGCGCGGAAAAAAAGGAGAAGAGGAAGGTGAAGATGAATAGGGAAGCTGCGCGAGGAGAACGCGCTCTCGGTGAAGATTGTTGGATTGTTGTCCGGTGCATCAATCAGCTTTGCCACGGTGCAATCTGTCGAGGTTGCTCCCCACGGGATTTTGCACGATTCTCGCTTGTCAGCGCACCTGTCGAGTCCAGCGCGGAGAGAGAATTAAGCGGGGAATGTAGGACGAGTACTGTGTCTCCGAGTACTGTCTCCGAGCACCAGACGACGGACACTCGTGAACCGTTCATACGGTGTTTGAATAATGCGAAATTCGTGTTTCACCCATTTTTTTTTTACGACCGTGCTGCAAAAAACACGTTCCGGTCGTTGACAATTAGCGGGAATCTATAGAGGATCTTGCTAGCCTGGAGAATACATCGAACGCAATTCGAGAACGCTATTTTGAGGCATTACTCTCGCAGCGATTCGTAGAGCTAGTCGCAGCGGTTGTAGATATGCAATGGGGGAGATAGGAGGTTGAAAAATTGCATTTTCGAAAATAATTTGTATTCAATAGTATCATTTTTTAGCTATATTTCCTGAAAATTTAATTATAATATTCCTACAATCGAATGAGCTACAGCTTCTAACAGTAGCAGGGCGAGCGTAGCGGCACCATACTTCCAACTTTAAACGCAATTTCCTTGAAACAGTTTTCAAAGTCGGTGGCCATGATATCGCGAGAACCACTCGATGGATCGTTTCCAAATTTACAGGCGATACGATGAGAAACATTTAAAGGTCGTTGACGAGCCCACTTTTAAAGAATCGATCATTATTTTTCAATAGTTACGTAAAAATGACGACTTTTTTCATATATTTTGTATGCTCGAGTTGCAATTCGTCGCCGCGGTATTAGAAAAGAATTATTTCCAAAATCGACGATCGTCAATAACGCGTATTCATTGTTAAATCGAATAACCCGTTTGGTTTGTTAGATTTCGGATGGACCGTTTGAGTTGGAGAGTGTCCACCGCCAAACGGCAGGAAAAACATTTCAACATCTGCCAGCGGCCATGTTTTTGTTTTCCTATATTTATTAGTGATTTTTTTAAAAGCTTTCAATGTATGTACCTTAGAGTTAGGGAGTTTCGGGACAATTAACGAAATGTTCATAATGTATTGAGTGTTTTGGTCGTTTTTTAAATATCATTTTAAACATTTTTTCACACTACTGTATGCGTAAAACTGCCATTCAGCGATCATCGTAGGCATTTCCCTATGTTAAAAAGTGTTTTCTTCAATTGTACATTTTATAGAAACTGTGGAGACGATCACTTTAAAATTTAGAGGGTGGTTTGAGCCTATGACAAAGCATTTACTGCAAGAATTTGAATCGAATAATAATATTTCGTCATTTGTCCCAAGACTCCTTAAAAAAATGCGTTTCTTTTTCACCTACCGTGTCCCAGAGATGTTTTTTTTTTCGGAATTCGACCATTTTCAGCGGACCTCTAGATAGATGTAGCCCCTTAAAAAGGCTCAATTACTTATGAAATCGAAGCTAAATGTGAAATGATCCGCTCGTTCAATCTTCACAATTCCAATCAATCATCTGATCGCAACCGCAATATTATTATTTCGTATATTGCTTCGTAAGCTATTTCGGTCTTTTACGAATTAATTTAATTTTTCGGACTCACACTTTACTGTTTGCAGTTCCTCAAAAACCCGACCACAGGGTTGCCCACACACTGCACTACTGTGTTTAAATTTGCAACGAAAATTTGGTTCTTCTTTTAAATTCCTTTATTAACGTTATGCAAAATCGATTTTTTTTTTTCGAAATTTTGATTGCAAATCTTCAGTACGATGGCTCTAAAAAACGTTGACAATGACGTGAAGAGCCACGTCGAAAATAACGAACGTTTTTTATAAGCGAATTTTTTCTCATTTCAGAAGCCATTTCATAGAGGCACTTCCGAACGTTCTCGAGAATGGCGAGATGTTGGAAAAGCTGTGGACTCTATGTGGTGCAAGAGTCTCGTGATTTATGCACCCAGAGTCCGATATTAGCGCATTAAACGCTCGTGTACGCAAAGCCCTACGAGCGAGCCTGGCGAACGTTTTCTCCTTTGGTCAACGAGGAGAGAAGAGAGAAATGATGATGCTCGGAAGAGCCACGAGAGTGCGCTGGGAAACGTTCGCGGTCTTCTAGGAAGAAGCATCAGGAAATATATGTCTACCGAGAAACAAGCAGATGTTTGAGCAACGCTGTCGAGGACCTTCTAGGCCAACAAGGTTCGATCTCTTTCTCCCTATCTTATTTTCTCTCACCAATTTTCTCCTATCTCCGCCACCACTCCGCTGACTTACCCGCCCGGATACGAAGCGATCCGAAACAACGCAATGATACAATTTCCGCATCTTCGGATTTGTTTCTCACGGTAGTCTCGTTAGTGATGAGAGGAGAGCGTCGATTGACGGGACGTCTTCGGTAATAGATGCAATCAGAGGCAATCCAAACGGGAATCACGTGGGTATGAATCAGCGGGGAAACAACCTTGAACTTCATTCCCACCCTTTTAAAGACGGAGTGGACAGAGACATAGTTCAGCGTACTTCTGTACGAGCAATTTCTCCGTAGGTGTACGTATGTCAATTTTATATTGAAGATTGAAGGATTGTGATGAAATTAAGGAGGCTACTGTGGCAATGACGAGTTGCCTCGCTTGAGGCAACTCAAATTGACGAGGAAGGCCGAACATATGATGCAGCAATCGCAAGTTGAAGGTGAAGTTATGATTGCAACGTTGAAACTGCTAGTAAAACTTTAAACGCGTTTTTCTCGACATTATGGTTTTCAAAACGGTGTACACGATTTCTCGACACCTAATAAACGGATTGACTTGAAATTTGGTATACTTATTCGGTGTAATAGTAGCTTAGTTTTGACCGACGTTTCTCTTAACATTTCTTTTTCATTAATTGTTACCAATAATCTCATTTTTCCTCTGAAAATCGAGAAAAAATTAATCAATTTTTTGTTTTGGATTGAAACACGATAACAAAAATGCTCGGTCAAGTCTTAGGCAATATTATCTATTTTAAGAAAAGAACTCGTTTTTTTGTTTTATATTGAATTGTTGTATATTGTTGACCTCTTAGTTCAAAGGTACTTCACGAAATTCTTCATAACTGCTTTAATTATTAATACTTTTTTAATGAAACTTGCTACACAATTTTGTTAACGTACATGCGAATAAATGTCCAAAAGATTTTTCAATCATCTTACTTATTCCTTTGAAATGAATATTTAAAAATGATCTTGATTTATGGGGCGTCACAGTATCCGCTAATAATATAAATCTGCTAATCTGCAATAATCTGCTAATAATATAAATCTTTCTCTGATTCGTCGTGCGTTATTTATCTTGATGATTTCGAATCAGTATTGCAACGTTTGAAAATAACAGCAAAATATAATTTTTCCAACCTCAATATTTTTTTGCATTGAGAGGACACTTACATATTTTAACACAAATATATATTTTTAAAAAGCGCGTTTCTTTACACTCGGTTGCAAAAAAAATGAGGGTGTGGTCCCGAAAAGCCCATACCGCCGATTAATTTGGAATTCCGTGTACCCATGTATTTAGACTCGCTGGTCACGAATATGATAGTGAAAGTATCGGCAAATTTTATTTTCAAGGTCAAAACTCGAAAAAACTGATTTTTTAGAAGTTTTTTAATTTTTTTTTTCATAGATGTTAATCTTAGATAAAAATGTTTCCTTCAAAAGTTGTAGCTTATAAAAAGATCGATATTTTATGTTTTGTACGGTTTTTGTCTAAAACCATTCTGTTTTGAGAAAAATGAGATAATGCTCCAATAAGTACATTTTGCTAAACTCCATTAGTTTCGATATTATCTACTTATGCACTTTGCCGTGGGAAGGTTGGGGTTTAGCCTTTAAAGTGCACGTTTATTTATTCTTTCTTTTTTTGTATTATTTAATTTTTTGCTTATTTTTGTTTGAGTTAAAGACTAAACTGCACATTGAAGCTCCAACCTTCCCGCGGTAAGATGCGCAAGTATATAATATCGAAAGTAATGGCGTTTAGCAAAATGTTTTGCTAAACGCCATTAGTTAGAAACAGAATGCTTTTAGACAAAACCTGTAGAGAACATAAAAGATCAATCTTTTTATAGCCTACAACTTTTGAAGGAAACGTTTTTTCTTAAGACCGACATTTACTGAAATGAAATAGAAAAACTAGTAAAATGTCATTTACTGAAATGAAATAGAAAAACTTGTAAAACTTGTAAAAAACTTGTAAAACTTGTAAAAATAGAAAAACTTGTAAAATAGAAAAACTTGTAAAATGTCAGTTTTTGTGAATTTCGACCTTGAAAATAAAATTTTCTGGTATTTTCACCATCACATTTATGATGAGCGAGTCAAAGTACATGGGTACACGAAATTCCAAACTAATCGGCGGTATGGGCTTTCGGAACTTTATTAAAAAATGATATGAAATCCCATCAAGCTAGATAGTTCCAAGTGCATTTCTGCTTTAAGGGGTCTTCCCACTTTAGACGCTAAAAAGGCTATTTTTATGAATTTTGTTCATGGGCTTATATTATAGATATTGATATAAAAGTTGTTACACTTGATAAATACACTTTCGAAATACATTAAATTTTTTTTTATGTACTTATGTAACTCAAACAAACTTTAAACGCGTTTTTCTCGAAACAACGTTTTTCGACTGCTTGTTGATAAAATCTTCGAAACTACTGAACCGATCCTTATGAAATTTTAACCACATATTTTTTACAACTATAGCTATAGCGCAAATCAAGGATTTTTTTCAATTTTGATATTTACTTTTTTTTTTGCTAAAAACGGTGAAAAACTTTTTTGTTTTTTTTTTCGATAAATGTTCGCATTTTTATTATTTTTGCACGTATAAAAAATCGTGTGATATGCGCTATAGTCGTTAACATACCGAATTAAAAACTGTTTGATTTTTTGTTTCGGATCATCCATCTACGAGATTTCATCCACAGCCCAGACCTACAATTTTTTTAGTGCATTTTTTCACTACCATTTTCGTCTATAGTGACTTGAATAAATTTAAATTTAAAAAAAATGTATCTCGAAAGTGTATTTAATAAATGTAATAACTTTTATATCAATATCTATAATATAAACCTATCAAAAAAACTCACGAAAAAGCCTTTTTGTAGCGTCCAGAGTGAGAAGACCCCTTAAGATATTCGAGCCAATACACGGACAAAGATAGTGAGCAGACTGACATGTGTAAAACAACTGTTTTTCAGATACGGGGCAACACTTGCCACTCCGAGAATACCTGGACCGTTACGACCCCAAAAATCGTCCCGCCGAACGAAAAATTGGCTCGTCCGGTTGGCATTCTTCGTATCAGGTCTTCAACGAGAAAAAACCTACGAGTGCTGGCCGAGTCACGAAGAGTCAACGATCAATCGATCAATCCGCTACTGTCATTCCCATCTACGAATCAAGGCTTGGGCCAAACGTTCGCCCTTACACGATGGGACGGTTTTCTTGTTTTTCTACGTGGCCTCGAACGTCCGGGGACTCTGGGCAAACATTGTGACTGAAAATATTGTGAAGGGCGATGAGGAATTAGGACTATCCGGACGATCGGGAACACGAAGGTACGTCAGGTGGACAGGAGAAATATTTTGATATCCGCGACTTTTCATCTCCGAGGGAGAAAGAAAGAGAGGCGAGGAGAAAAAAAAATTCTCACGGTATTCTTCGAGCCAAGGAACAACCTGTTGAGCCGAGCAATTTACCGACTAATACAAAATCCGGTACGTCGCCTCTTTTATGCGCGTTTTATGCTTTTCTTTCTTTCTTATTCTACTCTACTAGCCATTTGCTTTTCTCCGCATGGAAGTCAAGCTCAACGAGACAGGACGAAGGAAATTCGTCTCGCAACATCCTAGAGATCAACATCGAGAGGTGGAAAAATTCTTCGTTGGCCGTGTTACCGGCGTATTTACACATTTCACAGTGCATAAGTCTCTCCACGACAGATGTGCATCTCGCGTCGCGGAATTTTTCATCTCGCGTATATATATATATATATATATATATATATATATATATATATATATATATATATACGCGGAACTCTCCGCGGTGTCTCGTACCGATCGACACGACTGTTGTTTGTTGCACCCCCCGTTGTGTACTTTACGAGCACTCGTTCGCGCGTTTCTTCGTTCCCGGTAAATTGCGACCTTCTTACGCACGACCGGAAACGAGAATGATTTGCTTCGAATTTGCCGTGGGTCCTTTGAATCGCCTACCCGATATCTTCCGATTCGAAATCTATTAGTGACACTCGTCGTGTTTGTCTTGCATCGAGGGGAAGACAAAATTGCAGCAAATTGCAACAAAAAAATATAAGGACGTTGAATGAGTTCTCGCTGTTTTCCAACAGATGGCGTTGCCAGAACTCCGTGCGTGTAGTTTAAGATTGTCACGCATCTATAAAGAAGTGCTATAAGCAAGCTTGAAATTCAGTGTGTCATTTCGCCAAAGTGTAAACAACTTTTTTTTTCAGTGTTAAACATGTCAAATTGGGGGCCAAAAAGAGTGTTTGTGGGGAATTTTACTGCGCTGCTTCATTTTTTTTTGAATCTGCAGGTGAAGTACGCAGAATTCTTGTTGAGACTTGCGGCGACCATGCTCTGCCGGAAACAGCATGCAGAGATTGGTCTAGACGCTTCGAAAATAATGAATTTTGTGTTGAAGTGGAGGAATAACTTCATGAAGACTCAGAAGTTGATCACACAATAGTTTCGAAACGTTTGAAAGCATGAAGAATTATTTTTTTTTAAATGAAGCATTAATCTGGACGGAAAAAGAGCGAGCACTTTTTTAACATCCGAATAGCTTTTTATGGGGCCGGGTTGAAATTCCGAACTTTGAATGCTCTGACGGTTCAAAATTCCGAAATTCAAGATGGGGCCGGGTTGAAATTCCGAATTTTGAATGGTCAGAACGCTCAAAACTCCGAAAGAATTTTACACGAAAGACCAAAACTCGGAAAATCTTAACACCGTCAAAATAATTCGGCTATGGAAGTTTGAAAGTTTCAAAATTTTCAATAAATCGAAGAATTAATTCAAGAATTTATTTTTATTGGGAAGTGATTTTGGGTCAATTTTGAAATTTGTCTAGACAATGTTATACGTTCTGCATCATTTACAGTCAACTGTGTAGACTTTCGCTGGCATGATTTCGACACGAGGGCCATGTTGAAATTCCGAACTTTAAATGCGCCGACGGTTTAAAATTCATAATTTTAATCTTCCGAAATTACAAGGTTCGTCAAGATTATGCCAGCGAAAGTCTACACAGTTGCCTGTAAATGATGTAGAACGTATAACATTGTCTAGACAAATTTCAAAATTGACGTAACATCACTTCTTAATAAAAATAAATTCTTGAAATAATTCGTCGATTTATTGAAAATTTTGAAACTTTAAAAACTTCCATAGCCGAATTATTTTGACGGTGTTCAGATATTCGGAGTTTTGGTCTTTCAGGTAAAATTCTTTCGGAGTTTCGAGGGTTCTGATTCAAAGTTCGGAATTTCAACCCAGCCCCTTTTTTATTGTAGTTTTATTTGGCAACCGAGTGGAAAGGAACGCGTTCTTTGATGAAAAACATTTGTATTAACCCTTCCTTCACCCACTGGGTCATTTTGACCCGGACGAATATGAAATAAAATGCTCACTTTCCCAAAATTGGAAATTATCATTGATTTTTACTATTTGACAAATTGACGAATTGACCCAGTCTGTCAAAGCCGTGGCCAAATATAAGTGTGTCAAGGAAGGGTTTAAAATGTTCTCTCACCGCGGATCAATATTTTTTATAAAAAAACCTATGGGGTTGAAGTTTGCATCGGCGAAACGCAATGGAAATTAATATTTCTGACCTCCTTTAATTTATTTCATATCATAGGCATTTCATATGGAGGCATATTTCGCTTACAAAAATCCTACGATAATTTTTCACAAACCCAAATGTAGCGATTTATATAAATCTACGATAAAAAGATCTTGCCTAATATTATAAACGAAGAAATTAAAGAGTAAAAGAACTTTCGTTGCGTTCCAGTGATTGTAGATTTCGACGCCATGAAAAGGTTCTCTTTGTAACGTTTGACTTGTACTCAGGTTCGACGTGAAGAGTGGCAGACGACCCGACCGGCGCACACCTTAGGAGAATAAAACGATCGAATGCTTCTCGCGAGTAACGAACGAGGGTTCGATAGTGAGCAGACGAAGTGGCAGAGAGAAAACCTACGAGTGAGCACACACGAGATCTGCTAATGGCTAGTAATATTAATTACGACTCGCTCGTGTATAATTATTGGATTAATTAAGCCCACGTCTTGCTGGAAGCGAAGAAAACAGAACCGAACGAGTGCACAAGTGCATTCTGATGCATCGGCGATCAGGCAGACATCTCATTTATACGTTGCGAGGCATTTCTAGTTCCTCTTAGTATATTCCTTTTTTTTGCTGACGAGGAACATCACTTTGGTGTCCGCCTTCGTTTCTGATGAAACTCGTGTGTATGGTACAGCATGAAAAATGATTAGATACGGATTTTTTTATCGACAGAAAAATGCTGTTGAGAGGTGGCACCATCCCTTAGAGTGAAGCATGCTGCATTTGCAATTTCAAAAGAGAAATGAAAAAGAAATGAGCGGCGATTCAGTAAAGCCACTTTTTTTTGGCCAAGACGGGAAAAAATTTGTACATTGTTTTTGTAACTTTGGTATTTAAACCCTCTGGGCACAAAATCATCATTAGTTTTCCTCAAAATCCGTAATTTTTATGGAAAATCGTTAAAAGTGTGCGAAAAGACGTTTTTTTTTAGCTTTTCGCCGCCGTAATTTTGAGCTTTCGACAAAAGCTCGGTGATATTCGTGACCGGTGAAAAATTTCCTTTAGACCCTTAAAAAGGTTTGAAAGTAGAAAAAAAAATTCGACAACTTGGTTACTTTCGGTAAAATAAGTTTTTTGCTTGGGGGGTGTGGGTTGAAATAGATTTTGATACACTGGAAAAATGGCCGAAAAAGAGGCGAAGGGGTAGTAAAAAATTCGCAGAAATCGATGGTCCGTTGTTGAAATTCTGCGAAAAATCGAAAAATCATCGAAGCTCGATAAACCAAACGGCATTTTAAAGAGCGAACGATAACGAAAAGAATGAGCACATGGTGGACTTATAAATGGAAGAAAAACAAAAATGATCGGCAATTCAGTGAAGCTTCTTATTTTTGTTCGAAATGGGAACTAATTTTGAATTTTTCATATTTTTATTCTGCATCCATATCGATTTATTTTCACCTCTCGAATGCAAATTCGCCATTTATTTCCGCGAAAACCTTCAATTTTCATTAAAAATTTCCGATAATGTAAAAAACGTAGTTTACCCCCTTAAGCTTCCCGTTACAAAGTATTAAATTTTATTCACCACTTTTGAACGCGCGGTAAGAGAAAGAAAAATACAGTTCCGGGTGAACGCTTAATTTTTTTTACTGTACCCACAGTGGACTCCTCGTCGTTTTGCATTAGAAGAATTTTCGTTTCTGTTTCACTTGAATCGATGGAATGTGTCGGGTGAAATAGCAAAATCATCCCTTAAGATGCTTCACTCTAATTGGCGGTTTCACCCCTTAAAACCTCTTTTCCGCCGATAGAAAAAAGTATCTAATATTTTTTAACGCTCTACCGTATCCAAGAGTTTCAACAAAATCGAAGGCGGACACCAAACTGACGTTTCTTGTTAGCCGTCTTTCTCTCTCGGCCCCTCGTGGCCGTTTTATTTGTTCGTGCTAACAGACTCTTTTCCATTCACGACTCGAGATTTCGAGGCTCTACGAGTGGAAAATCGTGATGTCTGTAAATATTGTGGGCAGATGAAGGATCCTCAATCCGCTTTTCCCAGTTCACTTAAAAAAAATTCTCGCCGGTAACTAAAATTCGAATAGCAAACACGAGCTGTCTGGACGAACGAGCGGAGAAAGAAATAAACATTCAATTCAAATCATCAAAATTAATAATCCACGAGTCACAAACTTATTTTATACTCGGAAGAACCTTCGTGCGTTTTTGTGTCACGACCCTCGGGCCCATCGCCTCGTCGGATTGCACACGGCAAACTTGTCAACCCGATCAATTTTTTCCCCTGTGTTACGCAGTCCAACAATTATTAATCGTTCGTGGTCGCTGATGTCCTTGGCCGTCCACGGCAGGCTCATTTGTGACGGAGCAACAATTTCGCCAGATACATAAATCATGGTGCTCTCGACGAAAATAAGCGGAACTGTAATTAAGGCCTTAGGCCACAGTAACGGGTATAGAATCATGTGCGAATTTAACAATGTTTTTTTTTCGTTTGAAAAAGTTATTCGTAAAATTAATTACACATCTATTTAGTATGAATATCAAGCTGTTAGAAAATATACATATATATATATATTTTCGATGTACAAAATGGCCGACTACTCGAAACTTCTCGAAACAGCTTTTTTCCAATTGGCGTGACAAATAACTTCAACAATTTTCACTCGATTTACTTCAAATTTAACCCTTAATAGTCACACTGGGTCCACGGGACCCAAACACATTATTTTGATGCCGTACAACTTTTTTTTTCCAATAAAACATACATTTTTTTATATGCGTAAACGTTTCGTTCTTTCCTCCTAAATCGCACCTGCGTTGGATGAAATAAATATACTTTTTTAAAAGTCCACAGAAACCGCTATGTTTATTTCAAAGTACATTGTTTCCAGATTATAAAACCATTTTTTTTTGTCAATAATTGTTTGGCACCCCACGATTTTCGTGGAAACACCCGGTCCAACAGATTTTTTTCAATTCTCTTTCGAGCTAATGAATTTTTCTCTTTCAGCTTTTCGAGATTGCACTGGCGGGCGTTTCCGCGGAGTTCGACGGTGCGTTAGCGACGAGGCGAGGAGTCGAGGCACGGAAGGATCGTGTCGCGGAGTCGCCCCGGCGTAAGTCGTCACGGTGAATCCCCCCCCCCCCCCCCCCCGTAAGGTAATTACCTCGAAAAAGTCGGCAATGGTTGATACACACACGAGGGTATACACACAAATGTCATTTTGATCGTAGGCACCTGGCTCGGCGATTCGAAGCCATGTATAACGCAATGGATTTTCAAGCCGCGACGAATTCTGTGACGACGACGAGCTACCGATCACAGCGTTTTATCCCGACTGGACGAGAAACGCTCCCGCTTCATCGTTACCACGTCGAGATATTCAAGATCGTCCGGATTTCACCGAACGAGAAAGAGAGCAGGGAGAATGTGCCCCCTGTCTTTGAAAACTTCGAAGCTTGACACCACGAGCGAATGAAGAAGAAAAAAAGTGGGATAATCTTCGAACAAAGAGGAGTCCCAAGTGTTGGCCACTTAATTACGACTCAAGGCTCTGGGAGGTCCTCTCTGTCAAAACTTTCCTGACGACTTTTTGACCATTCGAGGCTCAACGCAAGCCACAGTAGGATCAACGAAAAGTACCGGGATGAAGAGCGAGAAAACCTTGCGTGTACCTGCGCCTATTGCCGGATGTTCCGCGGCAGGTCGGAGAAATACGTGCCAGCGTAGAGGCGGAAAAAAGGTCAGAGAGCATTTTCTCATTCCCGTTGCGAAGTACCTGTAGAAGGCTCCGAACGAGGGAGAGAGAGACGCGGAGGGTTGAGACTCGTTCGTTCCGCTGACAAATTTGCTGACGAGAACCCTCTCGTTCACTGATCTCTCGTTGCCTCCTCTCAAAGATTCACCCGGAATTTTTAACCGGGAGATATATAACACGTGTAAAATTTGCCAAGGAGAGAAGGAGCTCCATAAATCGTTGAAGCGCCATAACTGTCTATCGTCGAGCGTTACACGCGCGCGCGCGCGATCTCATGTTGTTACAGAGACTCGTGCTCGAGTCGGACCCTCGTTACGTTTATTTATCTATTTACTTATTTTCTCTTCATTAGATTCTCGCTTTCCGCGCTTCGCTTTACGTACAAGGGCGCAACTTCGATGCTAAAATTCCATGGGGGTACGCATGTAAAATACAGGGAAAACTCGGGGAATTTCTTTCCTCCCGGAATGATCAGGCAAAAGTCGGGGTTTTTTAAAATAATTATCTGGATTTATTGCAGAATTTCTTTTTTGCAAGAATTGCGAAAAGTAAAACGGACTTAAAACCCCGAAAAGTATAAAAAGAAATATTTTTAATAGTTATATCATTCTTCATTATATACAAAAAAAGTTAGTGCCAAACATTGAAAATTTCAAAAACCCTAAACTAATTTATTTTAAAGCTCTAAACATTTGCATTTGATTTGTCGATACACAACCATACAATTATTAGGACGTTAAATAAGTTCTCGCTGTTTCCTGAAGCGTTACCAGGGTTGTTACGCATATGGAAAACAGGGAAAACCGAGAAAATTCGGGGACAAGTCAGGGAATTTTGGAAATTCCCTGGAATTTTCTCAGCATTTACTTTTTGCAAGAATTATGAAAAATGAAACCGACTCGATAAAAAACTGAACAGTATGAAAATTAAAAATTTTGTATATTTTTGATATTTATATTATTCTTCATTATATACAAAAAAAGTTATGTCAGTGCCAAACATTGAAAATTAAAAAAACTGAAAACTCATTTACTGTAAAGCTCATACATTTGCATTCGATCTGTCGATACATAAAGCCCATCATTATTATTATAGATAAGTGTTTATATTTATTTTTTGTTCATTTTTCATTTATTGTCACCGGCATAAAAATGTTTGTTCATAATAAAGAACAGGTTCTGTATTTGCTTTTAATGTATTTTTCTTACTTTACAGTGTTTAAATTA
The DNA here is from genome assembly GCA_963210295.1 of Ophion ellenae. NCBI lineage: Eukaryota > Metazoa > Arthropoda > Insecta > Hymenoptera > Ichneumonidae > Ophion > Ophion ellenae. Next base: position 16,641,576 of record OY723396.1, on the reverse strand, counting down.
TTTTTCGAATTTCAGTTTTTTTTTAATTTGATTTCATTTTTTAACATTTCCATATATTTGATCTTAAAAATTATGCTATCCAGTTCAACATAATTTTCCAATAGAAGGATCGAATTGAGAATTTCGTTCGTTTTTTCAAGTCCGTTAAAAATGTTGATTTTTTTCACAATAGTGATTCATTTCTATTTCTACGTATATAACTTTTCCCGTATAGTTTGTAACGATTAAAAATACTAGTATGGTTGAAACGAGATTTAATTTGTGGTTTCAAACTTAAAAAATATATATTTGATGAAAACAAAGTGTTCTTTATTTGACCCTAACCTGGGTCATTTGCAAACCCTGGAAAAGTCAGGGAATTTCTCAGTCAATAATGCGTAACAACCACGATTTCACTAATCATTTTACCAAAGAGTTCTTAAGTAGAAGTAGTAGTATCGAGTTTTATTTGCACAACTTTTTCGCGAAGCTTTTTACAAAACATGACAATTTCCCATACATACTTTTCACTTATTAACTACCCCCTAGATTCTTACATTCCCTTACACAACCTAGATTCTTACATTTTCAGATTCTCCCTTTCTTCATTTATTCGACCACTTCGTCGATCTCTTCTCCCCCATGCTCCTTACTCATCTTTCTACATATTTCCTCTATTGCCATGAAATACTCGCATATCCCTAATTGAATTTTTCCTCCCAGCATATGTATGATTTCGCCCTTCATTGCCAAATCATCTATTCTTTCCATCCACCCCTGTGCTTTCTTTGATACTAAGTCCCTACCTTTTTTTTTACATATTATCAGGAGCTCCAATGTCTCATTTTTTTCCCAGAGTTCTCAATTTTTTTCCTAACTTTGCAGGCAAAATTTTCCTGGCTGGGCTCGTTGCGTTGACGTTCGCACAAAACCCAAACGAATGGAGCCCAACTTGGTTTTTACGCTTTCGTATTCAAACGAGGCATCTTCATAACTTGGTCATCAGTCCCGCGTCGATCAGCGGCACACGTTTTTTGCGGAGTTCGAAGAGAAACTCTCGTCTGCGAGGATGGGGTCGATTTTCTTGATTTTTCAATGCCGCGCTGACTATACCCTTGCGATCGCGCGCAAGGAACGTGCGCGGCGAGTCCAACGGCACGTTTTCCCTACACACACGAACACGTCTCGTCCGCATCGTATAGCGGATATATCTAACGTCATCACGTGCATACAGCCAGGATATACCGCATCGTTAACGCTACAATAGCGTTACTTCGTGCTACAGAGTGCATCCCGACGGTCAAGAAGCTATTGCGCTTAGCGCCACAGATATTGGCTATTAATATCCCCGCGGAACCGTAGCTCCGTTGCGCTACTTTTGCACATCTGGGTCTAGCCGATACGTACGAGTTGAATATGAAAGAGAAACAAGAAACGTTAAATTATTTATTTGCAGACAGTGAACTCACGCGGACAGTGAAAAAGGTACGTTTGTTGGAGGGATTCTTTAGTCTGTTTAAAAAAAATTCCATTAGATTGATGACCTCGAGCAATAATCAAATTGTCAATGTGTTGCGTAAGATATGATTATTAGCTTTATTACTTTGTTTACTATTCATTTTATTTTTACCGGTTTATAGTGTTATTATTATTTCCACTATGAATACCACTATGATTACTCTGATTGAGATGATTGTTATTATTATTACTATTACTATTAGTAGTTTTATTCTTGCTGTTTTTATATTATGATTATTATTATTTTCTGCTAACTATTACTCTGATTGGGATGATGATTATTGTTATCATAATTATTATCAATACTATTTTTATTACTGTTTTTATATTATGATTATTATTGATGTTTTTCCATCAATTTTATTTTCACTGATTACTATTATCAATATTATTTCTACTACAACTGTTACCCTGATTGCGACGTTTATTGTTATTATTATCATGATCATAATTATTATTTCGATACGTTTCGTTCTTACTGTTTTTGCATTATAATTATTGTTATTATCAATTGTTTGTAAAAATGCAAGAACTTCTAAATAATCAAGAAACAGAAATATTTCCCATTAAATTGGTACGGTAAAGTTACGTCATAGGCTGCATCTATTTATGCAAAAAAGTAATTTTTTTCCGACTTGTGTCTTTATTCACACAACAATTTTCTTGAATCCGCGAATCATAATACTTGGCGAATATACACTAGTGGAATTTATTCTGGACATTTTTAATAGAAATTACGCTTTGTAATGATACCGTAATGTTTTAATTTTAATCCATAATGTTTATACTTATCATAAACTTGATAAGCCTTGATAAGCTTACTTTGATAAGAATGTGAAATATAAGTAATTATATCGTGAAAATGATTAATAAATGCGAAGTTTCACAAGTTAAAAAAATGTCCACATTTGATTCCACGAACATATATATATATATATTAGACTGGCCCAAAAAAGAAAAAAAAATTTCAATTGAATTTTTTGTTGAACATGACAAAAAATGAGTGCTGACCAAATTTTTGCCCTTTATATAAAAATTTAGAGGTCCCTCGTCGCGATTTACTATTTCTCATTTATTTAACATGGTATAAGTTTTTATTGCCGCTTCTCAGCTTTATAACTCGCCTACGGGTAAACACACGGAAATTCTCAAAACATTGTTTTATAGGAAATTTAACGCTCTACAAAAATCTCTTCATACGATAAATTCACTCGTTCGAATTTTATTCAACGTCAGAGTTCAATCTATGGTAAATTTCATGATTTTGTGAGATTTTTGGACTTCTACAACGAAATTATTGTTTTTTTTATTCATCTTAAAAAGCATTGTATCCTTTTTAAATTATTCCCTAAATAATTTCTCGAATTCCTAATAGATTTAAATTTATTTTTATTTAAAGGTACATTAGTACAAAAATCTATTCTTAGACCGAATTCAATTACCATAGCATGATAAATAAATATCTAGGGAACAATTTAAAAAGGATACAATACTTTCCAAGATGAATTACAGAAAAAAAAACAACAATAAATCAATAATTTTGTCACAAAAGTCCAAAAATCTCACAAAATCATGGAATTTATCATCAAATCAACATTGATGTTGAATAAAATTGGAACGAGTGAATTTATCGTGGGAAGTTTAAGGACATTTTTTGTAGAGCGTTAAATTTTCTATAAACAAAACTTTAGGCGTTTCCGTGTGTTTACCCGTAGGCGAGTTATAAAGCTCAGAAGCGGCAAACAAAACTTTTACCATGTTAAATGAATGCGAAATAGAAAATCGCGATGAGGGACCTCTGAATATTAATATAAAGGGCTAAAATTTGGTCAGCACTCATTTTTCGTCATTCTCAACATAGTGAAAAAAAAAATTGAAAAAAAATTTCAATTTTTTTTGGGCCTGTGTAATATACATATACATTTTCATATGGCCGATCATGCTACCTGCTCGCGCCGAATAACGACGACGAAACATACATAATGAGTAACGAAAAACTTTGTCCTCGAAAAACGGCGAGAGGTGCTCGCTTAGATAACGGGGAATGTAGCCCGGCAACAAAATCAAGTACGAACGCGAACACGTTATACAAGGTGGAGAGGAGGAAGCGGACGAGTATAACGAGGACGAGGAAGGAAAAAAAAGGTGCAGGGAGGGAAGGGAAATCTTATAATACGGCTTTGTAATAGGTACGATATTACGTACGCAAGTGATACCGCGTATAGTGTACAACGCAAAGTCCCACATACGAGAGCCTCAAAGGAGTAGCAATTACAGGTGACTAAGGTCAGTGTTAATACGACACTTGCGTGAGAGTAGAAGTTCCAAAAATGATATGGTTCGCGAACGATTGTAGTAGCAATGCTCACTTGCGTAATATATATATATATATATATATATATATATATATATATATATATATATATATATATATTACGTGAGCACGCGTGTATTTCTTTTAGTTTGCACAGTAACGTTCTTCAACGTGTAGTTCGAGGCCCGACTATAAGTGAAGCCTCAGTGCATACACGCCGCTTCGTTTTGTCTCATCTGCGTTGTTACACGGAACGTACAAAAGTCTTCTGGTCACGAAGAATATATTAATTTAGTAAAGTTTATCATGTGTATAGCCTGGAATCAGCGACTAGGTGGGGATCGAGTAATTAATGTGTGTATACGGGCAATTTAGTGTCAACTCGACCTGTTCCCACTCAATGGTGTTGAAGTTCGCATAATTGGAATACAACGAAAATTATGGTATTGAATTTTGCATCGTTGAGATGCGAGGAATTCTTTTTTTTTTCGTATTTGCCAATTTTTTTGTCCAATCACCGGAGCATTTTTGAAGATCCTTATTAAGTTTCCATAACCTGAGGTTGGAAAAAAGGGTTTACATAGTAATAAAAATAGAGAAAAGAAATTGAGTGCAATTTTCGATGCAAACTTCAATACCAAACGAAAATTCATATGGTTATTTTTATTTCTCTGATCTTATTATTGTGTCAAGTATTTTTTTGCTCATTTCTATTGCAGACCTACGAGTGAGCATATTAACAAATGGTTGAGGAATTTTTTACGCTTAAATTTGAGAAATGAATTTTGAGCAAGTAAAAAGAAAGTCGTTTCCTTTGCACACTAACAATGCAAACTTCAATATTATGCCACTCACCCTACTTTTCATTTATTTAGGCTAAGGCAAAAACGGGAATTGCAAACAATTGGAATTTTGTTTTTCCGCAAAACGAAGTGGAACGTAATGGTTTGAGGCTGGGAAAAAATTAATATGGCCAGAAACTATTTTGGTACCATTTTTTTTCTTCGTTCATTTTTTTTAAAATCATTATCTTAAGCCTTTCTTTTTGGGAATTGAGGTCAGAGATATCTGATAAGGGGCCGTCCATATATTACGTCATCGATTTTGGCTGATTTTTACCCCCCCCCCCCCCCCCCCCCCCCCCCGAAATCATCCTATCCTTCCTATCATCATAATCCAATTATCGTTACCGTCATCCAACGACCAGACCCCCCCCTCCCCCTATTTTAAAATGACCTAATTTATGGACGGCCCCTAATAATATATGAAATCGTTTGAGTGATTTTCACAGCCAAAATTGGCGGAAATAAAGACCGAGCAATTAGAAAGAATTCATTTTTTATTGCATTGCAACGTTGCAAAATTACGTCGTAGGAAATTTCGGGAAAATGGTTGAAAGATTACGGCCAAGATTTTTGAAATTGATAATAAAATGTTAGAAAACATTCTACTATAGTTGATACTAAGTAATTCAAATAAATGAGAAAATTATCCAAAAAGTTACGAATAATTATTATCGAGCAATTGACATAATTGAGAAAAATGATAAAAAAAAATAAGTTTTCGCATAATGCTTATTAAATAATGTGAAAAATTGAAGAAAACATGTTTAAGACGTAAGGATTTTCAATGATTAATTAATTAATAATAATCGCATTTTTTTCCTCGTAAATTCGTGTAAAAGATTAATATATTTTTACAAATTTCCATTTTCCAGGTGGCGTTGAAGTTTGTATCTTTGGAATAGAACGAAAATTCTTCTCGACTGTTTTATGTCTTTATTTTTTTCAACTAGAAGCTTTTTTTCAGCGCTTTATTATAAATTTGTGATAAGGATTCTCTAAAATGTTTTAGTGATTTTCGTAACCTGAATGTGCCAAAAAAATGCGGCAATATGAAAAAAAAAACATTTCCCTTGCATTCCAACGATGGAAACGTCAAAAAGATTTTTCCGAGCCGCTCTCGTCTCGCCTTTCAATCGAGCTTTTTCATAATATTCAATTTTCCCACCAAAAAGCGAGAAAAAAATATAAAAATTGCCAAGATTATTCGCGAGCAGGTAGATTCGTCATGTCATGAAAGTTTGCATCGTTGAAATGAAACGAAAACTGTGCTTTCGTTTTCCCAATTTTTTTCATAACATTTAGGCTACGAAAGTCATGAAACATTTTGAAGAATCTTTATAAAAAAATGTGTAACCAAAAGCTGCAAAAAATGGATAAAAAATTACAATGAAAATGAAGAATTTTAAAAAATCAAGAAGTATTTTCGTTGCATTGCAACGATGCAAAGTTCAGAATAATGATTCGTCGTGGAACGTCCCGTGTATCCATGAGATCAGAAGACGTTTTCCACGTGCCTCACGGTCGTCGTAATGATAGGTTAGAGGGCCCGTATCAATGTGGCTCCGGACTAGAGTAAAGGTCGCGATATCGCATGCACTGGCAATTATTAGCACGAATTTCAAGCCGCGCTCTCCACCCGCTTCTCCCTTGATTACAATTTTTAATCTTCGTTAACGACAACGTCGGCGAGTCTCCAGCGGAGTCGCGTCTCGTCTTTTCGCAACGAGATCTTGAAAGTCGAGTATATCGAGAAACGAGCGATTTCTCACGTTCCATTGGGATGTTGAATAACTTATCGTTGTTTTTTTTCGTGAAAATTAATGCTTAATTTAAAAAAATCATTCCTAATGCTTTTAAACGTTTCGAAACTGTTGTGTGATCAACTTTTAATGATTCGGTAAGTTCAGCTAGCGTCTGACATGAGTCTTCGTGAAGCCTCCAATTCAACAAATCTAAATCATCATTTTTGAAGCGGCTAAATCTTTGCATGTTGTTTCCGACAGAGCATGCTCGCAGTAGGTCTGAACAATAATTCTGTGGGCTTCAGCTGCAGATTTTTAAAAATAAAGTATTGCAGTAAAATTCCCCGCAAATACTCTTTGGCACGAAATTTGACATGTTTAACACTATGAAAAAAAAGTTGTTTACACTTTGGCGAAATGACATACACTGAATTTCAAGCTTGCTTATAGTACTTCTTTATAGACCCGTCACTGTCTTAAACTACACGCACGCAGTTCCGGTAAAGCTATCTGTTAGAAAGCAGCGAGAACTTAAGGCGGGAGCCTGAATTAGAAGGTCCGAAAAAGCGTTTTTTATTGCTTAAATCGTAGATAAACTATCCAAGAATATATTTACAAAGTTACAGAGGCCAATTGTAAATATTTTTGAAGATACAAGGCCAAAAGCGGAGAAGCGGTTGATATTTGATATTGATAATTCCTCCTATTGAAAACTTCGGAGCGCGTTTTTTCCTGTTTTTATTTTCACGATTTTTCCAAATTGGCGGGCGTGATAGCACAAAAACTAAACGACCTATTGAATCAAACCAAAGTTTATTTTCTTCAGTATGAAAATCTCTTCTGAGTGAATTTAAAAAGTCGTTGGAAAAGTATTTCTAAATAATTTTTATAGCACGTTAAAGTGTTTTTTGTAAACACATTTTTTTTTCAAACCTGAGAAAAGTTATAATTACATGATTTTTTCAGCCTTTTCTTAATTCACACAGAAGAAGAATATATGACACTTGAACATTTTATTGCTTTATTTGGTTCAGTTAAGAATTACGAGCTGCATCTTTCCCACCGATGGGGGTTGCAGTGGCAAGACGCACATGGAATAGGCTGATAAATCTGCAGTAATTTATTGTTTTATGTTGAACATTTTTTTAATACAGTTCACAATATACGTGAAAAGGTACCTCAATGTTTACTGGGCTCGCTTGTTTTTCCCTTCTAAAAAAATTCCCGAAAAACGCTTTTTTGGACCTTCTTATTCAGGCTCCCGCCTTAATCAACATCCTAATATGATCGAAGAATCGATTCCTTACATACCGTAAAATGGGGTTACTTTGAACAGGTTTTGGAAGATTTTTTTTACACTTCTGAATACCAACTTTTTTTTTGCTCCGATAGAACAATGCGTCCTTTGGCTATCAAATGTATAAGAAAGTCAAGCCCCCCCACACATTTATATACATATTTTTTTAAGTGTCAAAGTAACCTCGAGTGTGGAGTTTCCTTGACAAGGCATTTCAAACTTATGTCAAAGATTATTATATTTACTTTGACATCATTTTGATGAAAAAAAATAATATTTTATGCATTATACATGGAATTAAATGAAAAGCAACGATTTTTTACAATCAAATTGTAATCTTCATTAAGGAAACATTTTGCATAAAAATACCAAGTGCCTAGGGTACTGTTATAGGCACTTCGTCAGTCTTACGATTATTATTGAGATCAAAATCAACTTGAGCAACATTATAATAAACTTGAACAACAAATTTAAGCAACAATAACAAAAAACATATTCAAACCGTATTTTGGCGCTCTGTCAAGCCTCCACAGTTGTCAAAGTTACCCTTAATGTCAATTTAACCCTGTTTTTCGGTACGTATCTTGTTCTTCCACTCCTTGAGTTTGTTTGTGCCCCTTGGCTGACTTATCATTCATTTTTTCTCTCTTTCTACCTGCAAAAATCCCTCGTCGATAATGAGGTTCCAACATTCTGGGCTGGTCGCGACCGACGAATTGACCCGATGTGACGGCAATTGCTGGTAGCTTTGATTGTCCAATCGGAGAATCTGATGCTGCACCTCGTTCATGTGGTTCGTTGTAGCTGATCATTCGTAGCAAATATCCGAAAATTTGGCTTCTTTGGCAGCCGAACTTGCCAAGCCTTAAGAATCCTTCTCAAAGTGGCTCTAACCACTTTTGCCAATGAGTCCACATGTATCCACGTGATGCACGTGATCCTCCGCCAGGATTTTCCCGTCCAACACTCGATGAACACTCTAGTCCAATGACGACATTGGCTTTGGTGAAAATTCCCGCGCGATCATCACAAACGACATGTGGGTACAGTACCTCGTACGTACACCTATCGAAGTTACGAAACTGGCACGTCACTCGGGGGCGTTCTCAATCCGGCAAAGGTGCCTCTCAGTCGAGATTTACGGCGAACAGTTTTCGGCAATGCACTTTTGCACCAAAAGTCCGTTCAGTTTGACAAACCTCCAGCCGATCACACCTACATTCGACGCACCAAATTTTTATCGTTGCAAGTTCTACTTCACTGTATACGACACTGCGAGATTTCGCCCATATCGTCATCTACCCATAGATCGGATCGTCGCTGCGTGAATCTCGGAATGGAACGAAAAATCGTTTTTTTTTCGATTTTCGGATTTTTCTAAATTTATTTTTGACACTGACTGACGCGAGGTAGTAAGCGCGTGTGTCTCGGTCGATTGCGGACGAGCGGACTCGCCGAGCGCGCGCTCCGACAGTAAGTACATCGGTGCGAGCGGTGGCACGATCAGGACGGGAGACCAGGTAGCCCAGGAGTAAAGGAAGAGAAACGCCGGAGAGGGAGACCGGGAGGACGATTTGTCCTACGAGACGCCGGATTGGTCCTCCACGAGGTAGCATCAGGTGTCTTCTCACCACGTGCCGATAGAACGATATACGTGTATATCGTTGTACGGGCAGCTAACCGAGAAACACACGACCATCTGTCTCGGGTCATTGTCATATACGAGACATATTGGATATTTCCTTGGCACCGAATCCTCGTTCGCGGCGCCATTATACTCATCCACCTCTCACGATTTACACGTATCTTCGCTTTTTATCGCTTTACGAGATCTACAATCTCATCAAAAAAGTGCGACACCCATCGTACGAGATTCTTGATTGTCCCTCACGATGTTTTTAGACGCGCGGGGAGGACTGCCGAGCGATTGATTTGAATTGATGCGATCAGTTCGTAAAGTCATTTATAATACTTGGACACGAAATTTTTGGACTCGGCTGGCCGACATCAGTGTGTGTGTGCGTGTTGAAATACTAATTTTATGTGTCGTGGAAGTTTGCATCGTTGGAATGCAACGTGTATTTTCTTCATTTTTCATTCTATCATTCTTATCACGATCTAAAGGCTTTTTTAGCCAATTGCGGTCATAAATCTCTAATGAGAATACGTGAAAACGTTTGAGAGATTTTCAGAGTCTAAATCGGCAAAAAAAATGGAGCAATTAGAAATAATTAATTTCAGTTGCATTCCAAAGATGCAATCTTCAACGTCATCATCCTAGTCTTTTTGCAACCGGAGTTGAATAGAGTATTTGTTGGTGCTGTTTTCAATAATGGACTTTTGTTTGACTCTTATTGTGTTCGGACAATGGGACAATTTTATTGTTCTTTATTTTCTTATTTATTCACAAATCATGAGCCACCGATTAATATTTTCCCAAATAAGTGGAAAAGCGTTTACGTAGAAATACATGCCACTGTTCTAAAATCTTGAGACTTGCGATAGCGTTGGAGTTTGCATCGTTGGAATACAACGATATTTTTTTTCGTCATTTTTATCAAAATCCAGAGGCTTTTGGCGAATTGCGGTCAAAAATCGTTAATGAGAAGATGTGAAAATGTTTGAAATATTTTCAGGACCTGAATCGACTAATAGAAATGGAAAAGTTAAAAAGAATTAATTTTCGTTGCAGTCCAACGATGCAAACGTCAACGTCATCATTTTATAGTATTTTTGCAACAGGAGTAATATTTTATAGTCTTTTATAGTACGATGTAATATTTTACATCATTTTATAGTCTTTTTGCAACAGGAGTAATATACGAAGATATCATCAAGAGAGTCAACAGAGTATTTGTAATTCGTAGTGTTTTTAACAATGGACTTTTGTTTGACAATTATTTTGAATGGGATGGTTATTTTGTTATTTTTTTAAATTAATTCACCTATTTAAAAATCACGAGCCAGTATATAATATTTCTACAAATAAATGAAGATAATAAAAGTAGAAATAGATGCCAGTGTCTAAAAATATTGAGATTTGCGATGGTGTTGAAGTTTGCATCGTTGGAACGCAACGAAGGTTCTTTTGTACATTTTAATTACCTTATTTTTATCATACAAAATCTTGTTTTTTTTTTGTAAATTTATATAGTAAATAAATTAAAAGAATTTAGAAATATTAATTTTCTTCGCATTCGATGCAAACTACAACTTCATGACTTGCGAATGATTTATTCACTTTTGTGAAAATATTCTATGAAATTAACATTTCAACAGAATAAACGATGTACAAAAAATATTTCGTCGACTACTTAGATCGAATCTAAATTGTTCTCAGACTTTGAATAGCCGTATCCAATGGAAAGAAATATCCGTTGATTCCGGGCTTATTTTTGGAATGTTCCTGATTTTACATAGAATTTGAAAATTGAATTAATTCGAAAATAAAAAGATGTCTGTTGAGAAACATCGCTTTGTATAAAAGTAAGGTAAAAAATAAAACGACCTTTTTCGAATTATGGAATATTTAATATTTTACGGAAAGCAGGACAAAAACTGAACAAAAATATTGGATTCAATTGTTTGTGCGGTATTCGTAACTTCCGAGTTACCGTATTCTTATTGAGAATGAACTCAATTTTTTTTTGCATTTTTGGAATGCAATGCTAATTTATATTTCTGAATTCCTTCAATTTATTTTGGCACATTTCGCCTGCAAAATGCCCGCAATAATTTTTGAAGATGCTTATTTATTGATCTACTAAACAAAATATTTCGTAATAATAAAAATAAAGAAATTAAACTGTAAAAAGAGCTTTCGTTGCGTTCCAACGATGCAAACTTTACCACCATATCCTCAATCAAAGCCACAAAGAAAGAATTTTATAAATTCGCCTACCCCAAAAAGCTCAACAACAGCAAAAGTCTAAAAATCGACAAATAAGTGCCGACTTTCTTTCGCATACAATAACGTAATAAAAATTCATACTAATCAAACATAGCCAGAGGTTCGCCGGCAAAGTCCGACCGAGGAAATTGCGCCTATCGCACATTACAATTTTTTCTCTTTCATCCACTCCAACCACATACGAATCATCCGGATTTTGGTATATGATTTTCTTCCTTTTTTTCCATTGTTCCTTCCAGAGGCAAAAATTCGTCAAGCCGATTTCGTAAACTCGTCGTTAACATACGAAGGACGTATACTCGCGTTTTGTCTCTTCTCGTCGAGAGTCTTTTATCCGATCCGGTTGATCACGCGAGACGGTGTCGTCTTACACGCTCGTGGAAGACGCACGGAACGGATGGAGTACACGCCAACAATGTAAGTTTAATCACACGTTAAAGCGACAATTACAATCAGCATTGCTAGCATCGCTTCATGGATACATTTCTGATACGTGGCTACAGGCATTTCCACGTACATACGTAAATATAGGGTTTCTCAAAATGACCTGACATTCAAGTTTATTAATAAAGGGTTTTGGCACATTGCGCTTTTGTGACGCTATTTTCAAAGATAGCGGATTGGACGTCAGATAACTTTATACGTATTTTATTATTCCAAGCAACTTTTGTTTGAAATATTTTTTGATCGTACTATTAATTATCGAGATACGGCGATTTTTAAGTTTTCAACCCCTATTTCTTAGGGTTGGGGCGAGTTGAGGGGCAACATTTCCTTAGGGGTACTTTCGGTATGCAACCATCTAGCTTCAGTTAAAAATTCCAATGCTACGCTAAAAGTGGTGGGTTTTCGTCTCGTTTACCAGACGTGATGTCAGTTATCGAAGATTAGTACTCTATGTTCGCCACAAAAAAGAATGGCGCGCAATTTAAAATGTCGGGTCATTTTGAGACGCCCTTTAGATGCACACGAGCAGGGTGCACGTGGACTGTAAAAATTACGTGCTATTGGCATGTGTTGCATAAGCGGACGAGCAAGGAGCTCGTACGTTGTGTCTTCATGGGTAAAAGACGACGGAATCGTGTGGCAGCGAAAAAGAAAGACGAGGAGTAAGTGAGGCGACGAAAAAGAGGCGGAAGAAGAAGTGGAAGAAGTTGGAAGAGCAAGGAGAAAATGAAGAAAAAGGATGGGACAGTGTGCACGGTAGTGGGAAACATGCCGCTTCTGGAACAACGACTGGATAATAGTCGTCTATGATTATAGCAGTTGGATGCTCGTATATGCGCAAAGGTTCTTAAGATACCTATATACGGCTCGACACGCATATACTTTGAAGCCCAGAGGCCAAGGTGATAAATTTCTACCTTGACGTTTTATATTTTCCGATATATGGGGATGAGAAGATGCACCCGTGCCCCATCAACGCTGCACCACCGCACCGTCTCGACCAACCGTCCAGTTTCTACCGTAACCATACTCTCTTGTCCTCTCTAAGAATGTATACAAGCATTTACCACTTTGCACGCATCGAAATCCGCAAATTCTTCACCCTTTTAGCTTCTTCTTGACATCACTTGGTTTTACCGTCATTACCGGACAACGGAATTTACTAGGATTTTTCATTTTTCTGGGCAACAATGAGGGCTTGCACAGTAGTCGAAATGTTTGGAATATCGATTTTTGGTTTTCGACGGATCGTCACGATGTGACATTTAAAAAATATTCTTGGAAAACCGGCGAACTTTGGGCGTTCTTCTCGAAATGACTTTTTCAAAATCGGCGACCGTGATGGGTCGAAACTCTCTGCACCGATCAACTTTAAATTCTTTCCTCTTCTTCTAGTTCTTTTTTATCAACGAAAATAGGGCGTTTTTTTCATCAAAAATCGACAGCTTCACTTTGCACGGCGGCCATTTTTACGAAAAAATTCTGGAAACTTCGTCATAATCCGTCGGCGAACTTTAAACGTATTTTTGTCAAAATGACTTTTTGAAAATCGGCGACCACGATATTTTGAAAATTACTGCACCGATATGGTGTTGAAGTTTGCATCGTTGAAACGCAATGATAATTTTTTTTCGAATTGACTTTTTTTTTGCAAGTCAGAGCAACTGCGACCTTTTTTTTAAGATTCTTATTAGAGACCTACAACCTAAATCGATGAAAAATGATTTTTTATAACAACAGAAATGGAAAAAAACGGAAATGAAGAATTTTCGTTGCATTCCAACGATGCAAACTTCAACGATATTGCATCGATCAACTCCAAATGTTACAGGCTTCTTTTACATATCGAAAGGCAGTGCTCGAAAGAAGGAATTCTTGTTCGATGCGTAGTTTTCTTTTTATCAACGAAAATAGACCGTTTTTTTACCGAAAATCGATACTTACTTTTTAGACTATGGCCATTTAAAAAAAATCAACTTTTTATTTATAAAAGATCATTTAAGGTCGTAGGCCACTCTAGAGGCCGAAGAAATAGGCTTTTGGGGATTTTTTTTTCAAAAAAACTACAAAATAAATCGAGATTACAAAAAAGGGCGTTTATCATACATATCAGTGACGGTATACAATAATTTTTTTGAAGCGATCAATTTCAAAATGGTGGCTGTGCAGCGTTTATCTCAAAACTGCATTTTTTAAGTTGGCCGGAAACATAACTCAGACAATTTTGAACCGATTCACTTGAAATGTTGAATATATCTTGAAAAATACATTGTCTATAGAAGTACGTAGGATTTTTTTTATATTGCATAGTTCATTTGTTATTAACAATTATCTGACGATTTTTTGGGCAAATTTTTGGTAAGTGAAAAATTTCGTCAGATAATTGTTAATAAAAAATGAAATACGCAATATAAAAAATAATCCTACGTACTTCCATAGACAATGTATTTTTCAAGAAACATTCAACATTTCAAGTGAATCGGTTGAAAATTGTGAGTTATGTTTTCGGCTAACTCAAAAAATGCAGTTTTGAGATAAACGCTGCACAGCCGCCATTTTGAAATTAATCGCTCCAAAAAATTATTGTATACAGTCACTGATATGTATGATAAACACCCTTTTTGTAATCTCGATTTATTTTGTAGTTTGCCTGAAAAAAATATCCTCAAAAAGCCTATCTTTCGGACTCTAGAGTGGCCTAACCCCTCAATGCAAACACTAAATGCGTTTGATTTTTATTATTGTGGATGTATTGTTTCATTGCTGCAGTGGTCACAACGAAAGACGTTTTTCAAACAGTGCTTTGCACAAACCATTGTAGCTGCCACATTTATAAATATTTTTCAATACAACAATTGTAAAAGCTACTTAAAATCATATTCTTCAAAATAAATTGAAAAAAAAAATTGAAATCCTGCACACATTATTCCACAAAATATTTACGAAAATTCGTCTTTTTCCCGGCCACGAGTATCCATATATCCACGATTTTTTCTTCAGTGTCTTCCTCCGCTATAATTTCACTTTTCATCATTATCCATCGACAAAAAAACGAGATAAAAACTTCAGGTTTTATTTTCCGGTGGGATGTGGCTACCGGAAGTTTATTAGCTAGCGCAATTAAAATCGAACGGATTCAAATTGTTCCCCCACCGTGCACGTGTATATTAGATTTCCATAGCATTGCAGTTTGCGCCGTTGGGATGCATCGAAAATATTTTTGTTTCCCCATTTTCCTATTTTTTACGCCATTCAGGCCACAAAAATCACAAACTTTTTTAAACATCCACATTGAGTTTGCACAACCTAAACTTCAAAAAGCAGGGTTTAAATAGCCACGAAAATAAAGAAATAAAAAAACAAAGAATTTTCGTAGAATTTTAATTTGCAAACTGAAACAGCATAGATTTCCTCGAAGTATTGAAAAATATCAAGCTCTCTTTTTCGTCATCGATTTGACTCGGTATGAAAAGGTGGCTGCTCCTTGACACGAATCTTGCCGGTGCATACTCGAGCTACGACGTTTACGCGTATATTCACTGACAAATCATAAGCGTAATGAGAGCTTGTCAGCGGGTGTTCCGACGTATACGACAGGGGAGCGTCTCGCTCCCGCGGCAATCGTACCTCTTTATGACGAGATAATAATTAGTATTTTCCGCGTTACAACGCGCGACATTGACATCTAATCTCGTCGTCTCTCCGGCAACAGCAGCGCTCCTTTTATTGCTTCGATCTCGCTCCGCCTTGTCTCTCGTTGCGCTGGTAAACTGAATTATTTTCTTTCATTTTTTCCCCCCTCCGAGATAGCGCGAGTGGCAATTATCCGAAGGTCTTTACTACTTTACGTACGGTGTACAGATAAATTAGCGGAAGGCAAAAATACGCCGGAGATAAATATCGGCATTGTGCCTCGAGAGTTGCGTACGAAATGAGGGGAAAAAAAATAATAATGAAACGAGAGGAATCGAAAAAAACAAGTACTGGACTGTCTTCGATTGCGTTGCGACGAACGTTTGCGAAGCTGCGGGAAGATAAAAATCGGCAAATAGCGTCGTACAAAAATTGAACGAAAAAAAAATGTGGGTTATCTTTCCGTAGTATCGAGTTCCGGGTCTCGCGTCAAGCACTCTTGACACATATGGGACAGCCGGTGTAATAAACGGCCAGTCTGCGCCGGTCTTATCGATGCGGAGAATATTTTATTGGCAAATGTATGTACGGCGAGGTGTCTTGGCTCGCTAAGGAATGGCTACTCGGGCGAAATAGCCGGATGGGCAACATTCGCTGCGCACACACTCGCCGGCACTGAGTTTGTTGTGCAGCTACTTGGGAAAAGTCTTTTTGTTTTTTTCCCATCCTCGCGGTCTGGGCTCTAACCGGGGGGAAAATTATTACGCGTATCTTTGCTGGGTTTGAGTACGATGGGGCAATATTTCGTCGAGATCCAAATAACTACGATCGTCTTTTGGTTCAATCGCAAGAAAAATGATTCCTGGTCGAGACATTTTTGAGGTGAAATATTTATCGCCGATTTGATTTTCTATAAAAAAAACTGCATTTTCAATTATTTTTAATCGATTCCTTTTAATTGTTCGAATTCTTTTTTTGTCTGTGAAAATCACTCAAACGTTTTCACGTATTGTTATCAGTGATTTACGACTTCAATTTGCAAATAAAAAAAAGGCTTTGGATGAGTGGGGCCGGGTTGAAATTCCGAACTTTAAATGCTCCGACGGTTTAAAATTCCTTGGTTTAATCTAGTCTGGACAAACTCCAAAATTGACGTAAAATCACTTCTTAATAAATGTGAAAATTCTTGAAATAATTCGTCGATTTATCGAAAATTTTGAACCTTCTAAAACTTTCACAGGCGAATTATTTTGACGGTGTTCAAATTTCCGGAATTTTGGTTTTTCCGGCAAAATTCTATGACGTTGAAGTTTGCATCGTTTCCAAAATTTCCTTGTGCAGATTTGAGCTACGAAAACTTTTAGGATTCTTATTCAGCGATCTACAAAAAATTTGCCAAAAATAATTTTGGATAATAATGGAAATAAGAAATTAAAGAGAATTTTCGTTGCACTCCAACGATGCAAACTTCAACCCCATAAAATCCTTTCGGAGTTTCGATGTTTCGGAGTAGTATTCTTTCGGAGTTTCGAGCGTTTCGAGCGTTCTGATCATTCAAAGGTCGGAATTTCAATCTGGCCCCGGATAAGTGTCAAAACAGAGACATAAAAAGGTGACAAAAAAATCGTTGCCATTTAACGATGCAAACTTCGTGTCATTCGCGTGATTGATATTTTGGATGAAGCTGATTAGTGCCCCTCGAGGGGCATTTTCTTTTAAAATGAACTTTGAAGCTTTATTGAAGGAAAGAAATCGGGTTGGAAAAATGTTGATTGAAAAAATGCACCAATGGTATTTTTTTGAAGAAATTATTTTTCATTCTTTCATAAAAGCAAGTCGACAAATTCGTTTTACCTGCAAAATACTTTTTTTAAGTTATTTTCTGTCTTCCGTTCAAAAAAATAGTTTCTCCACTTACTCACTTGACATCAAGCTCGAAGTTTTATTTTTCCTCATTACGAATGAGTGTTCATAAATACAAATGCCTAAAAACTCTTCTTTCTCCCAAACGGCTGGTACGATTTTGTTCTCCATAAAAAAAAAGTGACATTTCATCTCCCTCCAGCTATCAGTACGAATTTCACATGGTGTTGAAGTTTGCATCGTTGGAATGCAATGAAAATACTTTATTTTGTATGACAGAATTTATTATTACAGAAAATGTATTACAGACAAAAAAATGACATTTCATCTTTCTCTAGCTGTCACTACGAATTTCACATGGTGTTGAAGTTTGCATCGTTGGAATGCAAGAAAAATTCTTCATTTTTTCATTTCCCTATTTCAGTCACAATTTAGATTATCAAACCCCAACAAAGATTTTCAAAAATGTTCCAGTGATGTTTGTAGCCTAAACGTACCGAAAAAAATCGGGCAATACGAGAAAAAAAAACATCGTTTTCCACCGATGCAAGCTTCAACACCATAATTCTGTAACCTCGATTGGACGACCCGAAAATATTCTCAATAAGCCAAGCCACCCTAGTCCAGCTTCAACGAGAGCAGCCAATCAAAGCTCATAACCCAAACAGTGCATGATGATTTTTCAGAGCAACACCCCCGTAAAGATTCTTATTTAATCACCCAAATTGCGTTGCCTCATTTAGGCTCCAAACATCCCTCGAGCTTCCCCAGCCTCATTAGGCATCAGCAATCCAAATATGCCAGAAAAAACGTCCCTTCGTAATAAAACCAAAAAACAAATAACGATATTCCATCGCACTCGAACGATACGACCATCAGCAGCATCCGACTCCGGTAAGGAGGATGCAAAACGCATACGAAGTCTATAAAAAAATAATTAAACGACGCAACACCTAATTCTCTCCCTCCCTCGCATCGAGCTTCTCAAGCCTCATTAGACATCGGCAATCTAAACATGAAAAAAACTACCCTTCGTAATAAAAACGACAAAAAAAAAACAAATAACGAAATTCCATCGCATTCCAACGATACGACCATCAGCAGTATCCGACCCCAGTAAGGAGGATGCAAAACGTTCACCAAGTCTATAAAAACAAATAAATTGAACCCCGCAACGCCTAATTCTCTCCCTCCCTCGCAACAGGGGATTTGCAGCCCACGCAAACACACGTAACGTTCGAACTTTTATTCACGGCTTGAGATTCGATAGTTTTTCAAATACACTTGCGCGTTCGGTCGCTCCATAGTGGTAGCTCCGACCGAGCGATGGTATACACGTACCAGTAGTACAACAGATAGACGTTCATGTCCCACCAAGTCGTTACATTAAGCCGTGGTTACGACGGATAATTGTTGGGTGCAGCTCAACCTCTCTGTCCCTCTTCCTCTTTCTCTCTCATCGCACCATCACCATTCTCCCAATAACTCTCTCTCTCTTTCTCTCTCTCTCTCTCTCTCTCTCTCTCTCTCTCTCTCCCCCTCTCTCTCCCTCTCTCTCTCTCGCTCACTCGGCGGGCATTACGCTCCTCCGGTATAACTCCGTAGGATGATGGTTAGGTGGTAGGTACACTTCTATACGCCGGGTCGTCGGGACCCTTGGATTTTAAACCACCATTGGAACCGCGCGTTCTGTGGTCACCGTTGTAAATAACGAATGTACTGTTTATGGATCGTAAACGCCGCTCTAACTACGCTCCTATCCGGCGCTCTCGAGCCTGAGAGCTTCGTACTCTTATCTCTCCGTTTCCTACTCCGTATATCACCAGCCTTCGGGCCATGTATGTATGTCTCTGTGACTGTGTATATGTTGATGCTCGTATCGAGCTGTGTGAGGCGAGAATACGCGGCGTGCGAACCCCTAATTAGCGGCTTTTACCTGTGATTTTCGCGAAAACCGCCGCCTTATGTATTGTAGAGTTTGCAACACACACACACACACACACACACACACCTGAACAACACACACACACACACACACACACACACACACACACACACACACACACACACACACACACACACACACACACACACACACACACACACACACACCTGAACACACACACACACACACACACACACATGTATTTGAGCAATAATAATGGGAGTACATCCGCGAGATGAGGAGTATATGAGCGTTTTATCGCGCCCTTTCGACCCCCCCTCATAGTCGCGGTGTATTATTTTAATCGAAGAATTGCGCCCCGTGGGATTCGCAGATGTTGCTCCGAGAACGATCATTTCAAGGGAGCGTCGTTATATCGCGGTCTATGTTTGCACTGATACACAAAACTTTTTTTTTAAGGGATCATCACAGTGTAAACTTTTCAAAAATCGATTTCCTTTGCATTATTCGATAGTATAGACGGTTTAAGGCCTTAGGCCACAGTAACGGGTACAAAATCATATGCGAATTTAAGAATTATTTTTTGTATAAAAGTGATACACTCATAAAATTAAGGGGGGATTGTCTTTTTTTTTCGCAAAATTTACCGCTTTTTGGGAATTTTTTTGTGAAGAAAGTATACAACGGAAAACTTGTGAAACTTGGCATATAGTTTTATTGATCTGTTTACTACATACAAAAAATTTTTTAAACAATTTCATCAAAAAATCCCCCCTTAAACGCGTTTTTCTCGAAACAGCTTTTTCACAACTGGTGTGCACGATTTCTCAAAAACTATTCAACCGATTGCCTTCAAATTTGGACAGAATGCTCAGCTGACATCCTTTTATCGTTTGATGAAGCAAAAAAGCAATACGTTTAATAGTTTTTTATTTATAACCAAAAATCGATCAATTTTTTTCGAAAAATCGATACTTCAAGTTCAAAACGTCACCAAATCGTCAATTTTTTTTCCCCTTCATCGAACGATAGCTATATGTGTCTAAAGTAAAATGCTTTTTGGGTTTTTGTTGCAGGATGAACGTGAAGGCTGTAATCGTGCACACCATCAAAAAAGGACCATCGCGCGTCGAGGGGGGTGGGAGGCGGATTTTTTGATGAAATTGTTTAAAAATTTTTTTGTATGTAGTAAACAGATCAATAAAACTATATGCCAAGTTTCACAAGTTTTCCGTTGTATACTTTCTTCACAAAAAAATTCCCAAAAAGCGGTAAATTTTGCGAAAAAAAAAGACAATCCCCCCTTAATTACACATCTATTTGGTATGAATATCAAGGTGTTAGCAATTTTTTTTTCCATGTACAATGGCCGACTACTCGAAACTTCTCGAAACAGCTTTCTCCAATTGGCGTGACAAATAACTTCAACAATTTTCCCTCGATTTACGTCAAATTTAAAAGTTATGTTCCTAATTGCATTTCGCAGAGAAGTACGTACGGAATTTCTGATAAATCGAAAACTTATCATTTTATGAGCAGTTATAACGAAATTTTTCACTGAGAATTCGTTTCTTAAGGTCAAATACCTACAACTTTTGAATAAAACAATATTTTTTAAATTCCGTACGTACTTCTCTAGGTATTCTAATGTAGATTGACGAGATTTTTTTTATTTGTTCTAGTAAAAAATTGTGGATGCTAAACGTCACGGCGCGGAGGGCCTAAAAAAGATAACAGATGAAAATATTAGTAGTCGGCGATTTTGTGCATCGAAAAAAAAATATATGTTTTCTAACAGCTTGATTTTCATACTGAGGAAATGTGTGATTAATTTTGTGAGTGAATCACTTTTTCATACGAAAAAATTGTTAAATTCGCACATGATTTTATACCCGTTACGGTGGCCTAAAGCCTTAAACATGTTCAATTTTCGGGGCGAAATTCGAATTATTCCGGTTGCTAAAGCCTTTCGCAGAAAAAGGAATTCGACCAGCCTGGCGCGGACGGACACGTTTTTCTCGAAGTGTCGTTTTTCAAAACGGTGCTTTGATTTGACTTATAAAATTTAGACTGATTAGTGTATTTTAACCACCGAAAAAAAATCTCGAAAATGAGGTATTTTTCGACCTGTTACACTGTGATGATACCTGAACACCAACAATTTTTTTCTTTCAATTTTCTTCGTCGATTTAGAAAATCAGTTGAATGTTCACCGGAACGCGCCCGCAAGTTTGTTGATTTAGGACTTACACACAGGTGGAATGTTTGAAAATATCGCTTTTTGGTGGCGATGGATTCTTGAATATTAAAACATTTCAAAGATATTCCCTGAAAGTTTAAAGTCAATCCGTGTGAAGTTGAGTGAGTTATGGGCGTTTTAGGTAGGTTTCGCAAACCGGTAAAACGCAATTCGGTATGACGTGACGCTTGCATCGTTGGAGTGCAGTGGAAATTAATTCTTTTTAATTACCCCAATTATCTTTCAGGCGATTTAGGATGTGAAAATCGTCGAGATGTTTTAACGTATTTTTATTGGAAATTTACGAAATTTGTAAACAAAAAGGGCGTGGATAATGATGAAGATAACGAAATGAAGAATGAGAAAAAATGTCGTTGCGTTCCAACTATGGAAAGTTCGTCATGAGGAATTGACGAACTTTAAACGCATTTTGGTTTTCACCGAAAATGGAGCGTATTTTTCACCGAAAATCGATCCTTTCACTTTGGATGTCAGTCATTTTTTCAAAAATGTTGCTAACTTTGATATAGTGAATCGGTGAAATTGGAACGCATTTTTGACAAACTGACTTTTTGAAAATCGGTACCACGATATCTCGAAAATCACTGCATCGATCAACTTCCAATTTTACAATCTTCTTTTGCATAGAGAAAAGCAGTGCTTGAACACAGGATTTTTTATTTCGATGCATAGTTTTTTTATCAACACGAAAAGAGTGTTCTTTTCACCGAAAATCGATCCTTCCACTTTGGACAGCGGCAATTTTTTTAAAAATCATAATTATTAATCATAACATTTAAAATTAATCCTAAAAATCATAAAAATAATATTTGATTAAATCTCCAAGTTTCACAATATTTGATTAAATTGTCCAAGCGCTAGATAAATTCATTCAAAAACCAAATGCGTATGGGTTTTTTTTATAAATTTTGAACAGGTTGTTTCCGAGCAGCAGTGGTACACTGCGAAGGACGTTTTTCAAACAGGGCTCTGCACAAACCATTGTGTCTTTTATAAATATTTTTCAATATTTATAAATATTTTTCAATATTTATAAATATTTTTAAATATTTATAAATATTTCTCAATACTTATAAATATTTATAAATATTTTTTAAATATTTGTAAATATTTCTCCATAAAAAAAACTGCAAAAGATATACAGAAAACTCTTTGATGTACATTTATAAAAAATTAAAAACCTGCAAACGTTTGCCCAGAAAAAAATGCCCGAATAATCCTCTTTTTTCGGCCACGAGTTAGATGTAGCCAGTTGAAGAAGGAAAGTTAAGCTGGATCTTACCTGGAACGAGCAATGATGGGGATGATGGGGATGGTGAAGCTGGGGATGCGATATGTTAATCATGTCGTCGGATTCTGGATCTTCGCAACCGGATGATCTGGCCTCGTCGCTTTCCAGCTGACTTTTCTCGTCGCTCTTGATCTCGCTGGCGTCCTCGTTGTCACGATTCCCGACGCACTCCTCCGTATTGGCCGTCGGCTCGCTAGGCTTTATCTTCTTTCTCGTGTCTTGATCTAATTCCTTGAATAACAAAGTCTCCGAAGGTTTAGCCGCCTGATCCTCGTTATTGGGATCCTGTCTGGAGGAAGATTCGCTCGAAACGCTTTTGCCAAACTCTTGTACCAGTGTGCCGAAAATTCTTTGTTTCAATAATAACTCCATTGATTATCGATATTTTTCAATGAAAAAAAACACTCAACCTCGGCAAGACTATGTATAAATTGTGTGTAAAATCTCGACCTCGTAATCGTGATACTCTCATCAGAAATATTTACAATAGAACTGTTTTTTGGGCAATTGAGGCCGGAGCCTGAATTAGAAAATCCGAAGAATCGTTTTTTAATTGCTTAAATCGATAGATAAACTATCCAAGAATATATTGACAAAATTACAGAGGCCAATTGTAAATATTTTTGAAGATACAAGGCCGAAATTTTTCGGCGGTTTTCATTTTCACGATTTTTCCAAATTGTCGGGCGTGATAGCAAAAAAACTAAACGACCTATTGAATCAAACCAAAGTTTATTTTCTTCAGTATGAAAATCTTTTCTAAGCGAATTAAAAAAGCCATTGAAAAAGCATTTTTAAATAATTTTTATAGCACGTTAAAGTGTTTTTTGTACACATTTTTTTTTTGAAACGTGGGAAAGGTTATAATTTCACGATTTTTTTTAGCTTTTTCTTAATTCACCCAGAAGAAAAATATATGACAGTCGAACATTTTATTGGTTATTTTTGGTCCGGTCAAGAATTACGGGCTGCATTTTTCCCGCCGATTGGGGACTGCAATGGCAAGACGTGCATGGAATAGTCTGATAAATCTGCACTCTTTTTTTTTATACATTTTAAATATACATGAAAAGATACCTTAATGTTTAATCGGCTCACTTGTTTTTTTCCCTTCAAAAAAAATTCGCGAAAAAACGCTTTTTTGGACCTTCTAATTCAGGCTCCAGCCTCAAGGGGGGAGATATCATGATTTTTTTAATAAAGACAAAATTTCTTTACCTTTTTGAGACTGAGGGTATATTTTATTACTACTTTTGGCTGTTACATCGTATTTTTTTAAATTATCCTTTAAAAATGGCGGATGTATGGCACGGTCTTCTAAACTGCATTTTCAAAACTGGCATGTGTTATAGTTAAAAATCTAATCGACCGATTTCGATGAAATTTGGTATGAATCTTTCTAACCTTATTGTGTAAAATATAACCCTGAATGTTTTCGAAAATTACAAAAAAATGTATTTTTTATTACAAAATGTAGCCATTTTTTTTCGGAAAATTCGATCTTTTTGTTTCAAAGCGTACCGTTTAATCAATTTTCAACATTTCACACTGTTTCTTGGTTCATATTCTGCGTATGAGTGTTAACGAAAGAAAAATCTTCGTTCGTTTCTATTCAGATTAATCCCGCCGACGCTACGTGTCACGCCGTCTAACAACATCCGCCGCAACCCGTTTAGGAGACCGAGCCATACCTCCGTCATATTTAGAAAATTAATTTTGAAAAACACCATGTAACACCCAAAAGTAATAACAAAACATGCCCTTAGTCTAAAAAATGGTGAAGAAATATTTCATTAAAAAAAATCATAAAAAGCAGCATTTTTTTCCTCGTCCAAAGGTATCGTGCCCCTTAAAGATTAGGCGTTTTTGGAGAGGAAAAAAAATTGAAAAAAATAATGACTAGACGAATAACTTATGGTGCGATTATTGTTGAATTCTTCGTACGAACCTCGGAGCGAGACTCGTCGAGGCCGACGAGCTGAAGGGCTTCCTCGAGATTGAAACCGTCGGGCAAGCCCAGCGAATCGTTGCCGAGTAAACCCTCGACTTCGGTGCCGCCTAGGAGACCATCGCTGAGTAAATCCGAGGTGAAGTCGTTCTCGAGATCCAGAGAGTCGTTGAGACCGAGGGAATCGTCGTTGAGGGCGACCAACGCTTGTTCGTTCAAGTCCAACGTGGGCTCACCGAGCAATAGTTGATCCTCGCTCTCGACGACGCCGGTAGTGCTGCTCGATCCACTTCCGCCTGGACTACCGGAACTGACGATGTACTCGCCTGCAAAGATTCGGGACACGAACGCAAGAGTCGTTAGAAAGCTGCTACGGTCTGCTTCGTTATTATTATTATTATTTCAAATTATTTGAAGAAAAGTAACGATGAGTTCTTCGAGCCTGGATATAATTGACGGATCATGCTTTTCTTTCACGCGAATGCGTTTTGTCGACTTGTACGTCTCGGGGCGTTAAAAAATGAAGGGTTAGGCCACAGTAATGGGTATGCTAAAATCATGTGCGATTTTCTTTTCGTATGAAAAAGTGACTCACTCATAAAATTAATTACACATCTATTTAGTATGAATATCAAGCTGTTAGAAAAAATATATATATATATTTTTTCGATGTATAAACTGGCTGACTATTTATATTTTCTTTTATCTTTTTTTTTAGGCGCTCCGCGGCGTGACATTTAGCATCCACAATTTTTTATCCAGAACAAAAATTCTCGTTAATCTACATTAAAATACCTAGAGAAGTACGTACCGAATTAAAAAAGTATTGTTTTATTCAAAAGTTGTAGGTATTTGAACTTAAGAAATGAATTTTTCAGTGAAAAATGTTGTTATAACGTCTCATAAAATGAAAAGTTTTCGATTAATCAGAAATTCCGTACGTACTTCTCTGGGGAATGCAATTAGGAACATAACTTTAAAATTTGAAGTAAATCGAGTGAAAATTGTTGAAGTTATTTGTCACGCCAATTGGAAAAAAGCTGTTCCGAGAAGTTTCGAGCAGTCGGCCATTTTATACATCGAAAAAAAATTCTAACAGCTTGATATTCATTCTAAATAGATGTGTAATTAATTCTATGAGTGAATCACTTTTCCATAAGAAAAAAAAATTGTTAAATTCGCACGTGATTTTATACCCGTTACTGTGGCCCAACCCCTTAAGAGGAAAAAATTGAAAATCACGTTATTCGGAATCTCAATTCGTGAAGTAGGCACTCCGAGCTCGCGAGATGAGAGTCCGCTAGGGCAAATATCTTGATGTCGAATGTGTGAATCATTGGAATGCAATTAAAATTCTTTTTTTTTAGGTCTACGCCAAGTTATTTGTCACACGCTCGGACTACGATCAAACGAAAACACTTTGGATAATAGAAAAAATAGGGAAATGAACGAAAGAAAGAATTGTCCATGATATTGAAGTTGGCATCGTTGGGATGCAACGAAAATTCTTCTTAACTTTTTCATTTTTTTATTTGTATTACTATCTAAACGCTTTTATTTCCAAGTTGAGGTTATGAAACTCTAATAAGGATCTTCAAAAATGTTCCTGTGGTCTTTGTAGCCTAAATGGGCCGACAAAAAGTAGCTAATACGAAGGACGAAAAAATATCGTTGCATCCCAACGCTGAAAACTCCAATACCATGATGTCCACGACTTCCAATTGGAGCAATTCAACGTGACATCAGTTGTAAATCAGCTAGATTTTTCGTCAGTCCATGTACAAATTCAAATGATGGTGAAGTTTGCACAGTTGGAAAGCAACGAAAATTTGTTCGTTACTTATTACCTAATTTTATTTTGCTCCTTTAGGCTACGAAAATTAATGAAACATTTTTGAAGATCCTGCTCAGAGATCCGTAACTTACACCTGCAAAGAACGAGTTCGGATTAATGACGGTAAAGTTCACATCGTTGGAATGCAACGAACATCATTTTTTTTTAATTATTCATTTTTTTCGCCGATTTGGGATGTGAAAATCGCTCAAATGTCTTTACGTATTGTTATTGAAGATTAATGACGTCAATTTGCAAAAAAAAAAAAATGGCTTTGGATAATCGTAAAAATGGGAAAAATATCGTTGCATTCAAACGATGCAAACTTTAACGTAATTCAGATAGTACTGAAATAAAAAAAATGAAGAAATGAAGAAGAACTTTCGTTGCATTCGAACGATGCAAACTTCAACGTCATTCAGATAGTGATGAAAATAAAGAAAATGAAGATGTTTCGTTGCGTTCAAACGATGCAAACTTCAACGTCACTCAGATAGTGATAAAAATGAAAAAATAAGAAAATGAAGATCTTTCTTTGCGTTCAAACGATGCAAACTTCAACGTCACTTAGGTAGTGATGAGGATGAAAAAATAAAAACACGAAGAAGAATTTACGTTGCATTCCAACGATGCAAATTTAATCAGGGATGACATTTTCGTCACTCTGCCTGAAAACTTGCCTTAACGACCGTGACCATTGAAACAAAACTTGTATTTCAATGGCAATTCGCATTGCAAAAAAATCACTGTGCCCGTTGAGGGAAAAGGGAATGTTAAATATTTTTTCCAAAATCTTTTTTAAATTGCTTAATCTTTTTTAAATTGCTTAAACCGATGGATAAACTATCCAAGAATATATTAACAAGGTACAGAGGCCAATTGTAAATATTTTCGAAGATACAAGGCCAAAAGCAGAGAAGCGATTGATATTTAATATTGATATTTCCTCCTATTGAAAATTTCGAAGCGCGTTTTCTCCAGTTTTCATTTTCACGATTTTCCCAAATCGCCGGGCGTGATAGCAAAAAAACTAAACGACCTATTGAATCAAACCAACGTTTATTTTCTTCAGTATGAAAATTTCTTCTGAATGAATTAAGAAAGTCGTTGAAAAAGTATTTTTGAATAATTTTCATAGCACGGTAAAGTTTTTTTTAATCACATTTACTTTTTCAAACCTGAGAAAATTTATAATTTCACGATGTTTTCAGCTCTTCCTTCACCCAGAAGAAAAATATATGACAATTGAAAATTGTATTGGTTTATTTGGTTCAGTCAAGAATTACGAGCTGCATTTTTCCCGCCGATTGGGGACTGCAGTGGCAAGACGCACATGGAACAGACTGATAAATCTGCAGTCATTTATTCTTTCATGTTGAACAATTTTTTTATACATTCCAAATATACATGAAAAGATATCTCAATGTTTACAGGGCTCACTTGTTTTTTTGCCTTCTAAAAAAATTCCCGAAAAAAAATGTTATTTAAAAAAAATTAATTTGTATCCTTCGCAATTGGCGCTCGCCTGTATCTTACGTTATTTCTCGTCAACAGTTGTCTCCAATGTCAGAACTAAACGGCAACGTTCACCTGCTCAACGAGGCTCTCTGTAGGTGCGATAGGCTTTAAAAAAAAACGTTTCTAACGAACGAGATACCGTCAATCGATTCGCGCACGTGAATTTTATGAAAAATACGGACAAACGGACTGTAATAATTATCGTAATATCGGAGCCAACGTTTTATGAATTGCAAAAAGTGCGGAAAAAAACGTTAAATAAGCGCGAGGACGAGAACTTTGCAATTCCATGCACGCGCGGACATTGATACCGGTGCACTCGCGGCCTTTTTATCGCTGGGACTCGATGCAATTTTTTGTCACTCTCCTCCTTTCACGACACTTCACGCAGCGGCTGTTATTTAAAATGTCCAACGAGTTTTTCTTTCGTCACGACACTCCGAGATTCACTTTTCAGCCGGCACATCATTTTGCACTCGTATTTATGACTTTTTATCGCATTTTTTTCCCCTCACTATTGAATCCGATCAAAAGTTTCCCTTTTTTGTTTATGTATATTCCTAGGGGACAAAAAAAAATAGATAATTGATATTCATTAAGGGCAGTGTGATTAATTGAATAAATTTGAGAAGGGAGAATAAAGAGGAAGAAAACTCGCGATCGAAACCCTTCGCGCCTCGTGGCACTCGAAAAACTGACGAGGCATAAGGAAAATTCTTCGAAGATGAAAAGAACTGAAGGGATCAGACGGTGAGGCTGTGTGAGTTCGAGAGGCGAAGAGAGAGAGAGTGAGAGAGAGAGAGAGAGAGAGAGAGAGAGAGAGAGGGAGAGGAGAAGACGTAACTAATTGAGGGACAACAGAGGGGTTGTCGTTGAAGATCCACCTGCTGGTTGTATATTGAACCCCTGATGTCTCCGCCCTCTGACCAATCGTTGGGTTTCGATCTGCTCCCTACTCCAAAGCAACTTTTTGTACGAGCACGCCCGACAGTATGTAGTTTTGGAGCCAACATTTTTTTTCCACCATTCGTTTCATAAATATGGTGAAAAAAAAAATTATATTGTAATCTCGATAATTCCCCTCGATTTTACGAGCTGATAAAATCGATCGATAAATCGATGAATTTCATTTTATGAAATGTTCAATTTTGGAGTATCTTGTTTTTGGAGCAGATGATTTGCACTCAATTCGTTCGGTGCTTTATGCTGGATGATTTTCGTGGCGAAATTTGAGTCGTATATATACCGGGCTATACGGAGTTTGTTAGTGAAATAAACTTGGATATTTCAATATTGCTTATTGTTGTTATATTCGACAAAAATTGAAATTTGATATTGTGGTAACGTATCTCGGAAATAACATTTTTCAATACATTTTTTTTGCTCCAAGGTTTACTATTAAAGTGGAATAAAATTTCTGTTGGTTTGACCGTGTTTGTGGCAATTCGACAGGGGCTCGATTCAAGTTGACGTGAGTAACGAAAAGTCATCGTTCTCATTAGAATCCAATCGACACAAATGTTCGACATTCTGGGACATGGAAAATGATCAAATTTGTTGTAGAATTAAAATTGAATTTTTCCGAATCGAATTACAACTTACAAAATTAAAGTCATAATAATCAGACCAAAGGTCATGGTGTTGAATTTTGCAACGGTGAAATGCAACTAAATTTCTTCTTTATTTTTATTACTTTCTCTATTCTTTCTTCGCAGGTTTAGTTTATTCATCCCTAGTAAAGATATTCAAAAGTCTTACAGTGATTTTCGTAGGCCAAATGTACCAAAAAAATGGGCAATAAAGGAAAAAATATTTTCGTTGCATTCCAACGATGCAAACTTCAATACAGTCGAACCTCGATTTAACGAACCTCTAGGGAAGTTCGTTACATCGAGTTTTCGTTACATCGAAGTCATGTGCCTTAAAATGTGCTTTAAAAAAATATATATAGAACTATAAATATGAGGATATTTTTTTATAGAAAGCAATATTTAAATTGAAGTAACTTTTACAAGCAATTAGCAATTAAAGCACAATACACATAATTATGTTGCTGTATCAAGGTTTCCGGTGTCTATCGGAAGGGAATTGACAAATCTTCTCTATATAGAGGATTTCGTTATACCGAGGTTCGTTATATCATGGGGCTGAAGTTTGCATAGTTGAGATGCAACGAAATTACATTTTTTTTCGTACTGCCCAATTATTTTTCACGACTTTAAAGCTACAGAAATCGTTGAAACATTTTTGAACGCCTTTTTCAGGCATCGACAACATAAATCAGGAACAAAAAGAGTTTAAATGGTAAAAAATATGATGAAATAAAAAAATATAGAAGAATTTCCGTTGTAATCGAACGTTTCGAACTTCAGCACCATGTTATATCGAGGTTCGACTGTACAATCCAAAAGTCCGTGAATTTACAGCAGCTATATTCGGATTTATATATATTTTTTTATATCCTACACTTGATGCATGCTAATGAATTATCTTACTGAAATTTTTCGGTATCCCCGCAACGATAGTGCTCGAATTTACGACGCAAAAACGTAATGAAAATTCGGCAATTTTTTTTACTAAAAATGATTAATGGACAAAATGAGAAAAAAAAACGTCGGAATAAAAAAA
This sequence comes from Ophion ellenae, assembly GCA_963210295.1. Classification (NCBI taxonomy): domain Eukaryota; kingdom Metazoa; phylum Arthropoda; class Insecta; order Hymenoptera; family Ichneumonidae; genus Ophion; species Ophion ellenae. The sequence goes on along the minus strand of OY723396.1, from coordinate 16,610,643 downwards.
AAGACGTTTGGATTTTCCGCGGGCTGAGATGAGAAAGGAGGGATGAAACCGTTTGAGATTTTGCTCGAAATTCCCCGTATTGAGACTTGCGTTCTTCATCGTGACGAGCATCGGGATGTTATTAGAGATAATAATCGCAAGAAATAATAATTCCCGGAGCGGCGAGCTCCGGTCAGGTATAGAGAAAAGATCACCTGCGAGACACGGACGAGGGAGCTCAAAGCCAAAAAGGAACATATATATATATATATATATATATATACACACAGGGGATGCTTTTCTTTCTGCGGCTGACTTTGAGTGCGGCCCAAGTCGGCGGAGTATGGTCGCACCTTTTGGATGCCTATTACATTAACGATGTGGTGCGTTGGCAGCCATTGTCCGGCCCAAATGCGCGTCCGAGCGAACGATAATGGCCGCCAGTAATTTGGAGGAACTCGAACCACCCTCCGCCCTCCCCTTGCCCCAAAAGAGAAAAAAAAAACTAACGCCCTTTGAATCACCGATGACGGTCCCGTCGAACTACTCCGCGAGGAATATATTTTTCTTCTTTTCAAAATGGACTTTGACGGTAAAGAAAAAAAAATGCCGTCCGAACTTGTGCAGGTTCGGCATTTTCCGAAATTCTGACTCGTCATAGGCGTCTTCGACTCGAGATATAAAATAAAATATTCTAAAGCTATTTTTTGGTGCCTGTCCCGTAACTTCTACCGAGCCGAGCAAAAATGGGGATGCCTTACCGTATTTATAAACAGTGCAGTTATAAGTGCACGATAGAAGGAAAAGCGACGAGATCGCAAAAGCTCGAAGTGCATACGAAAGAAAAATGAAAAAAAAATACACAAAAAGACTTGGCGGCTTAAACAAACTCAAAACAAAAATTCGTTGGCTCAAAAACAAATACTATCGCTTCTGACGAGGTTGATAGTTGGTTTGCATAGTTGGAACGCAACGAACATTAATAGTTCGCTATTTCTTTTGTCTTTTGGTGAATTTTACCTACGAAAATCCTTTGCCCATTTTTCAAGATATTTGGTTAGCGATCTACGATATAAATTTATGAAAAAAAACTACTATAATAATAAAAATATGGACAAGAATGTACAAAAGAACTTTCGTTGCGTTCCAACGTTGCAACTTTCAACACCATTGCTTCTGATACCCAATGTTAAGGCGTTAGGCCACAGTAGCGGGTATAAAGTCATGTGCGCCTTCAACAATTTTTTTTCGTATGAAAAAGTCATTCACTCATAAAATTAATTACCCATTAGTATGAATATCAAGCTGTTAGAAAAATATAGATGTTCTTTTATGTACCGACTACTCGAAACTTCTCCCAAACAATAATGATAATAATCTATAATAATGATGATATGAATTCCACATATGATTCCAGATAATAATGATGATAATAATGAAAATAATGATTGCTATTCTTACAAAATATTAAAGGGCCAGTCCACTTTGAAAATTTCAAAAAATCGAAAGCAAGCAAGACTTGAAGAAATCGACGATGATGAGCAATCAGAAGGGATTTTGTACGGTGCAGGAATTGCCGATTGAGTTTAGGTAAGAGTTTTTCATAGTACAAACTTTGACGCGTTTTTCTCGAAACAACGTTTTCAAAATCTAGCTCGATGGTATCTCTAAAACTAATGAACCGATTCTCTTGGAATTTGAACCACATATTGTAAACATGATTCGCAACAAGATGACCCTCGATGTTTTAAAAATTTTGATTTTTACTCTTTTTTTGCGAATAAAATGCGTTTTTTAATGACTTTTTTCGTTTTTCATCTGCTATTTTTTTATTTTTTGATAAAACTTTATATCCGAGGGTCATTTCGTAGCTGGTATCATACTGAATCTAATGGACTTTGATTTTTTTGTTTCGGACAAGCCGTTGCCGAGTTGTGATGGAGCTACCTAGCCCACCTATTTTTGAGGCGTCACGTATAGTTTTTGTACTTAAAAATGAATAAAAATGAATTAAAACATTTTTAAAAAAGTGTTTTAAGACTTTATTTATCAAGCCCAACAACTTTTATATTCATATATTCTATACAATCCTCAAAAAAAATCGCGAAAATAGCCTTTTTCGTGGCTCCAAAGTGGACGGGCCCCTTAATCGAAAACTTTTCATTTTGTGAGCAGTTATAACGAAATTTTTCACTGAAAATTTATTTCTTAAGTTTAAATACCGACATCTTTGGAATAAAAGAATTTTTCTTAAATTCCGTACGTACTTCTCTAGGTATTCTAATGTAAATTGACGAGAATTTTGTTATTTGTTCTAGGTAAAAAATTGTGGATGCTAAATGCCACGCCGCGGAGCGCCTAAGAAAGATAACAAAGGAATATATTAGTAATCGGCAATTTTGTACATCGAAAAAAAAAATTCTAACAGTTTGATATGCATACTAAATAGATATGTAATTAATTTTATGAGTGAATCACTTCTTCATACGAAAAAAAATTGTTAAATTCGCACATGATTCTATACCCGTTACTGTGGCCTAACGCCTTAAGCAGTCGCTTTGCTCTTCAACATTGACCGAAATCGACAGATGGCCTGCCCGAGTATCCACCCCGCCGTCAGTTCGAGACCGGAAGAACAAATAAATTTCGCCCAAAACGCGAGAAAAGATCACCAAGTGCAATTCCCGAGGGAGCGAATTGTGCCCGTTTCTGTTTTTTTGCTATCCCCGTACAAAAGTCGAAAATTCCTGTATGGATAGAAAAGAAGAGGAAGAAAAAAGAAATCATAAATTCGGCGTACGGCAGGAAAATTTGCAACATCACGCGCGGCCCAATAGACGAATATTATTTCTTTCAATTCTTCACGGCCCCTTTGAAATGCACCGGGGAGTGGAAAGGCCTCGCGAGTTTTCCAAGGTGCGGCATACGGTGCAGCAGAGGGTCGAAGCTTACATCCAAAATGTTCATATATATATATATATATATATATATATATATAAACTCGTACAGGGCTCTGACAGATCATTTCTCATATTTTTCACCGTTCCACAGGCGTGCGTTTTACACGGCGCGCGAGTCTCTCTTAACGATCTTTGATAATAATTCCGGCATTACTAGACAGATTTTTTTTCCCCCCCGAAGGCACCATCCGAGTGTCTTCTTATTTATATACACGTACGTGTATATAGAAGGCGTCAAAGGTACGTCGCATACATGTATACCGATGTATACCGATCTAATACGTGACTCTCAAATACTTTAACAACAAACGAAACGTTTTTTTTTCACCTCAAATTCGTGAATCGAACTGCAGTAGGAAACGTGGCTTTTCCAATGCTCGGCATGGGCAATGAACCCGTCGGGTAGCCCGTCATCGAGCATTGTCCCCAAACGAGTGACAAATATATCGGAGCAATTTTATTCTCCGTCCTTGGAAGCACTCCTACGGCGCGCATTGTCAAGGGTGCGAATGGGATTGAGAATGAGGAGGGTAGAGGCCCAGGCGGATGGGAAATGCCAGCCTCCGATGACGTCTCATTTTGGCGAACGAGGTCCGATCAGGATTTGTAGGAGAAGGGGACTTTGGTCCTTTGGTTGGTTAATTATGTGTCGTTGAGCAGATACTTTGATGACGGGTCATTTCAGCACCGTTTGTTAGGGCCTCGTTGCTGATTTTACAGTACGGTAGACATGCTTCGAATGGACATCATCAATTGATGATAAGACATCAAAAGTCGAGCATCAAATCATTAAACGTACCTTGGATTTGAACTAATCCCTGGATCAGCTAATCCAATTTGCACTGTCGATTTTTCACGATCTGCAGTATCTGTGTCTATTTTTTTACTTAGTCCTGATCCCGTCACTGTGGCATCATTACGATGCAACCGAGATCATCACCGAGACACTTGCCGTCACGCATTCCCGTGCACGAAATTCCCTAATGACATCATTGAGATCGGCCATTTTTTCCCTCGTTCATCGTCCTCGTACGAGGTACACTATTGCGCACTGATAGCTTTGATCGTTGAGCTACAATCACCAAAAAAAGTGAGCAAGGGAGAGGGAAAAATGGTTGAGGAGCTTTGCCGATATCGCGGCACTTTTCTTATTAGTGGTTCAACGTTCAAAGGCGCGTGGGCACTTCGAGCCTACGATCACAACACTGCGTTTTGACGGTGTGCCGCAATGGACTCCGATACGAGAGCCTCTGTTGAAGTCGCCTGATAGACTATCTCGTATCCACGGTATTGCCATTGGCATGGGCCAACCAATGCTCGTTGTAACGAGGGGAACCCGGTGGCTTTCATGTCGTAAAAAAAAGAAGAACAGAAACGAGAGGAAAAAATCGACCAATCCCAACGTGGCTGGCCTCTTATTTCCAATATGGCTGCCAGACAATGCGCACGAGAGGATTGGACAGCGCGGAGGGGGAACTGCTCACTTCCCATAATACCATTCTCCCCGTATGGCTCCCCACTGTGAGTGATCCGAGGAGAGAGAGAGAGAGAGAGAAAGAGAGTGACAGAGAGGCGAGACTCTTACTATATACATGTTTACGTATATATTGGATACACATATATATGTACACATGTATCCTTGTTGCGTCGGAGATCAGCGGTGCTTCACCCGGAACGATCGTTTCCGACCCGGCGAGGGGTTGAAACAACCCCCTGACGGACCATTTGGGCAGAGCCCCGCTGCTCACTCGAGATGTAGCAATGGCGGATCCAAGCTTTCGTATCAATCTCGTGAAATGCGTGGGAGGAAAGAATAGCGCGGGGAAAATATTCGCCATAGATTGAGGACTTCCATGGGGATGTACTTCCATTCAGTCGGGGCCGAAAAAGCACAAATCCTCCATGAGTTGTTTCCAAGAGGAAACCTCATTGGGCGCGCTGTGCTAGGTGGAATAGACATCATTTTGATACTCTTGTAGTTGAACGACTGTTATACCACCTAAAAACCGCTTTGTTCTGTGCATTTATCCAATTGCACATGGGAAAGATGCGTTTTCACTATAATTCCGTTTATCGTGGAACCGGCAATCCATATTTTGTTTTTATAAAGGAAAACATCGCGACTCGGGGAAAAGTGACTAGAGAAGATGATATCTGTGAATCTGTTTGGAAAAAGATAGTTGAGCATTGAGCAGGGAAATAAACACGTCATTTATGCAAATGAGTCGAACTTGTACCAACTGAAATTTCGATGACCCAGATCTGAGCTGAACCGTGTGACTTATTTAGACTGCGTAATGTGGACAGTTTGGGATTTCCACAATGAATGACAACGACGATGTTGAAGTTTGCATCATTGAAATGCAACGAAAAAAAATATTTCCGCATTTCCTTCATCATCCAAAATCTTGTCTAGCAAATATTGGCCTTCAGATTCATTATGAAGATCCTAAAAAAACAGTAGAGTGTTTCTCGTAGCCCAAATTTGCCGAAACAAAGATCGGGCTACTAAACTTTCGTCGCGTTCCAACGATGCAATCTCCAATATCATTGTTAACGTCGTTTACTGACGAAAAGCGATTGATCATCCGGCGATAATGCAGCTATCGATCGAGATGACATTTGTAACGATGTTCGCGATCGATTCGAAAGAAAAATCAAAAGTTCTGTCATATATGGAGAAGAGCTGGAGAATTTTCTAGAGCCTTTCTTCGGCCGATCTCGAAGGTTGTTAACCACTGAGTTGAGATGCTCGAAGATACCATCTAAATCCAGGTGAAAATGCCTTCTCTATTGATCCCTTTATTCCAACGTCGTCGCTCTCATTTTAACTCGATACGAGACCCCTGCCTGTACAGCTCCTACAAGTCTAATCCCCATGCCGGCTTGCGTATCAAGATCGGCTGTGTAATCGCCAACGAAAGACATGGCAAGCACGGTATACAGGCAATGAAACAGATTTGGGGTTGACGGTTCGATATTTCCTAAAATCGAGCCTAAAATACCCTGGATCAACGTAATTCCACAGTAATTAATCGTCCCATATTGATTACCGTAAAATCATGCTTTCAGCCGGATGTTTATAGGTATACACGTACATCGAGATGAAGGAACGATGTCCTTCAGGTTGATGCGATGCATACTGTCCGACTGAACAATGTTTAAGCGTCCGTCCGAGTTGATTGCGACAATGCATCTCATTGATAATAATAATTATACGTTGTAGCCGTGGGAGGATCCTGCAGCGATCTAGAGAGGGAGAGCGACTGAGATAAAAATAAAAAGGGAGATTGCTGCATCAAAGAGGCTAAAGCAGAGTCTTTCCTGCGAGGGACCGCAGTTCAACGCCGTAGCCATTGTTCTCCACTTCGCTTCTTCCTTTGTCTGCTCCTGACAATATTCCCACTGTTTTTTTTAATCTCCGGACCATCACCGTGTCTGGTCTGAAATCCCCCCTTGTTCTTTCACGAGCATAGAGAAGCGCATCGCTCCACCCACTGATATCAAACGGAGGATCCGCTGCGATGAACCCACCGAGTTTCATCGCAACCGTTGCAACGATTCGTCCTTCGAGGCATCAAGAAAAGGAACGGTTTCAACGATCCAAGCTAACTGCACTCGCCAACAAAGCGAACGTTACATTTTTTAAAATATCTTTGTCGATCCCTTCCGTTATGCAGATGGAATTTTTCTTTGTCGCTCGGTCGAGAAAGATTCACGCCATTTGTGCAACATCAAGCGCCGACAGTTCGTTGAGTTCCATTGTGTAGATATGTGAATCAAATTTCGAGGCTACTACATGTATTCCTTCTTGATACAGTGTCCGTACTGCGGTCGTAAATGATCCAGGCTAAAAAATTGATTGAACATGTGCCTTCAACGTTCTTAAGCTAGCACTTCACTAGCTATACCTTGAATTGTAGCGAATTTTGAATGAAATGAAAACATCATCGCATTAATGAATGGAATTATTTCGACAAATGTGGCACGACGTCAAGATCTCGGTGCGCAATTATCAAAAGAGAATGTCTCGGTATTGAGACGTCAGAAAAGGATTAACGATATTCGTCTACCGCAAAGATAATTTTAAAAAACCTCGAAAACGATCACCCACGTCTTCTAGATCCTCTTCGCTTCGTTTTCCACGGACGAGCACTGATTTATTAACGAATAAGTGCAACTCACTCAGGACCCCATCGTGAGGCACGGTATCCGTGTCTGTGTACGTACATCTACGTATATCGCGCTTGTGTGAATCTCTATGAATGGACAAAAGTGATCCAGGATAACGCAACAATGTTTCATGCTTGATCCTTCGGGACCGCATTTGTTGGGCTCTGATTGTCCGTAACCCGTGTGTTCTTAACATACACGTTGGTAAGTAATAGTTGATGCGTGAACTTGTACTTTTCTCACATTGTCCCGATGGCGTCCCATCATACACACAACGAAGTTCACTGATGCGCCCCTCTCCATGAATATGAACGGACGTTGATGTATGCGGATGTCAGCCAACGCTGATGCCGCTGCTGAGCCTCTTTCATCATATTTATCCACCCCTCCACGAGCTGTGGTTGCTGGGCGATTTTCTTGGCATGATCTCCCACCCGATATGACGGCCGTGGCGTAAATTCATCTTGAGGATTCAGTCGACTTGATGCAGAAAGCATCCGAAGTCCTGAACTCATGTTCGAGAAACGTCAACTCCAGAGGAGTTTCATGGACGGGAGACAATGTAAAGCGATGATTAAAAGACTGCGTTGGTGGAGATCGTCTGTACGGTGGAAGGATTCTGGGGTGGTAGGATGACGATGAGGAAGATTTTTTTTCTCGAAGTGTACTCGTTTAGTAGTTATCTTCATTCGCGACGTAGTTAACGCGAATTTCTCCAGCTAATGTTCAAGCCTCATAATCTGCCAACTGGGGTTCATCGATAAAATGGCAGCTCATCACCCGGACAGCAAGATGGCGGTTGGAGGTAGATACACATCGACGACCCTGCTTTACGGTCCACCCAACAGGATAAAAGTTTCTCTTGGTGTCTTGTAAATTGTAAATTGTAAACTCTTGTAAATTATTGATATTCTATCATCATCACTTCTATTATCATCATAATTGTAACACTTGACATTTTTTCCCCGACGCCGTTACATTGGATTGTTGAGGAAAAAGCTGCGGTAGCTTTTTGTTACGAGCTTCTTCTCACTCGAATCGTGCACGTAATGAAACAAGGTACTCGTAGCAGCGTCTACATTACTGTGTATACGATCAGATTTCCGACCTTCGTTCATGGGCACGGTCATCGAGCGTGAGCGTCGAAAGAAGTGAAACGTGGGTGACGATGAACCGATGAAAATCGGCGATTGTCAAGGTCGTTTGTAGTCCCTTCGTCACGGGGACTTGCATATGTTTATACATGTATTCATATACATACAGGCTTTTCGAGTAGCGGTTGCCGCGGTAAAAAATGAAGGTAAAAAATCGTCGAACGAAAAGTTGGTGAAGGGCTGTTTCACCACCAGGTCTCTTGAACGTGCCTGTGGCACACATACGAGTCACTCTGGGATGACTTTGCTGCTGGACAACCAGGGCCCCACATATTTGCTATGCAATGCTATGACGTTACTGGAGTATGGCAGTCAACTTGCCATTTTTCGAATGACTATCAATTCGCGGAATGGAGTTATCGGAAATGCACGACCAGACGATTTTGTTGCGGGAAGTGATATCGTTTGGATGCATAAAAAAAAGGTTAAACAATCTGTTGATGAATTCGTATTCTCGAAAGTCCGTGCGGATTCCGATATGCTGATCATGACGTGTGCAAAAGGTCCCTGGATTTGAATCATCACCAGGATCACCAATGGATTCGATTTGCGACCGAGGCGATCATATTTTCGGCGGTAGTAGGGTAAATTCGGACATGCCAACTAGCCATCAACCTAAATCTAGGAAAAACAACACCACAGTTTGACGTAGTGCTCCAGAGTTCACTGATAATTTGGCTGCGGTGCTTCGTTGGTTTTGCAAGTTGTCGTGATTCATCCAATGCCATTCTTCCTCTTCAAGACTTTGTACGTACGTCATGCTTCCTGGACCTACCACCGATCCCCTATGACCACCGAATATTCCCTACATAATCTCCCACGGATGTTGCCTTCTCGACAATATTGATCGTTTACGTACATGCAAAAAGTCTACCGCTACAAAAATCATTTCAGACTGCTTTTGCATGATGATAAAAACGAGTTATCACTCGTTTTTATTCCAAAAGGATAATTGTTGCTGGTAGTTCCAATAATGGACATTGGTCTCAGAATCCGTTCTCTGTAATCAAGTCCCATCGAATGCTAGGTCCAAAAGCTTGTGAAAAGCAAACAAATGCATAGGTCCCCAACATTCTTTTCGATGTAGTTCAGCAAAAGAAGAAAAAGATTGCAAGGACGCGTCTCGTGTTTCAAAACGTCTACGTAGTGGTTCACTTGGTCCAGACAATGGTGATGCGTAACTTTATTTTTGCTTCTTGGTTTTCCGGTCCTTTGAGAGGATCTGGGGTCTTTAGAAGAAAGAGAAGAGGAGACGAGAGGGGGAGAGACGGAGATGCCGAGGTATGATTGCACGATGAGATTCAACTTGACCAGTCACTCGTGAGATATTCTCGAGAGTGTGTGTTCGTTTTGAACTGGCAGGCGTCTCTCGAATGCACCATTCCCACTTAAATGCCACAGACGAATATCCTCCGCGACTTTATTTTTCTTTTTCTCTCTAATTCTAACTCTTCCTCCATTCACACATCCGGGACAAAAAATTCCGGCTCCCGAGCTCTGGAAGAGAAGTCCCCTGGATTTAACAGAAGGACAAGAATGGGCGTACATCTCGTTATCCTTGTTCGGAGGTTCTCAGGATCCGGAGAACTGCAAGGCTCCGCGGGTTGAGGAGAACAAAAAAATGTCTCGTCTTGACGCAATAATGACAGGTTGTGCACAGGTACATGAGTCCGGTCGAAGAACAAGATGGAGAGCAAGAGAGAGATGGAGTGGTGGTCCGAAAAGGGCTGTTGCGATGGTCCTTGAGGTGACGGGATTCTGACCTCGAGCAACTTCAGTCCGATACACATCTATCCTAAATCAACAAGATTCACGCCGGACAGGAGCCCAAAATCCGGCAGCACTTCACTCTCTTTCTCTTCGCCTCTTCCTTTCGCCACCCCCTCACTTTCTCTCGCTCTTCTGCCTCCAATCATCCATATTTTCAACGAATATTATGTTTGGCTTTGCATTCCTCCAGCCGCAGGTTCCTATAGGACAAGTGGTAGTTTGCCTAAGGATTGCCTACAGAACTAAGCCCTCGTTGCGATTGAACGTCATATGGGCTGGATACATCGCTGGACGAAAGTATTCCCAAGAACGAGGCTGAAAAGACTCGGAGCGGTGACTGTACAGGTCAAAACTAATCGAAGGGATAGCGGTATGAACGCTCAATTAGGCTGACGAAGTTGCCCACCGCATCGAAAGTTCATCCTAGATGGCATCAATTGCCGATATGTCCAAAGCTCCATATAGGAAGTTTATCTGCACCTGAGGCAGGCAAGTCAGCACAAATTCATACACCTACGAGACCAAAAACTACATGTATGTCTTTCCGACATGTACGGGTCCACAATTCCGCAATTTACGGCTCTTTCTTTAAATCCTGCAAATCCAAATCTCTACGGGTTGGAAATCCGTCCGATCCGTGTGGAAGCCTGATACAAGCCAAGGGCAATAAAGGACCATTGTGTCGGAGCAAGAGGCACCGAAGAATCGTCCCCGCAACTGCCGACTTATGATTTTTCATCGTTATATATGATTCGAAAGCGGAGAGACAGATGGAGAAGTGTCCTCGTCATCCTCACGGATCTTCAATTGCCACCTCTTCGGAAGCATAATGCGACTTTTATGTTAATGTTTTAATCCGCGTCGACATTCGCCGATGGAATTGAAACGTTGCGCCGACGTTGGCGCAGATGATGAAGAGGCCGAAGCAGAAGAAGAAACTCACTTCGTTCCATTCGTGGCGTATAGGGACTTACTGACTATATGCCAGGATGAGCAAGGATCTTGCGCTATATGGCACACTTGGACGAGGCATTTGGTGCACCTTTGTGAAGGACAATATGCCCGAGTGGTATACCTTCGACTATGCCAATATATATATATTGGACAAAGGAATAAGCGTATCTTTCGATGTTTCCTCGTATGGGAGATTAATGATGGTATCAATTAAAATACCGTAGAGTAAAACCAGTAATGCATGAAGAACTTACGTGCGCCAGAATCCGATGACTTTACTTCGTCATTCCAGCGAAGACGGCCCTACGCGACCATCCATACAATAAATGTACTATAATAATACGAAACATCCCAAGAGGTGGAGTCATAGGACACATTCCTGCACTTATCATTTATTCCCATTTAATTATCATCACAACACTACGGAAAACTATGTTCAGCCCTCCCCTGCCGGGAAGTAATTATGGAGACGTATATTACCTGCCGGCATATCTAAACAAAGTTGAAGCTTGTAACCGCAGAATCATCGGACTTCATTGGAATCCGGCGTGGTTCGTTTTATTCAGACGAGATGCAACATTTTCTCGAACACCTCAATACATTTAGCGCCTATGAAATTCCGCCGAATGGACATTCAGCGCAAGCTCGAATGAATCTTCGCAAGAATGTAAAAAGGTATCTTGATGATATGAGTAGATGTTTGATATTCAGTGAAACGGACACCGAGATTCTTCTATGCAAAATAAGCAGAAATTCAGTATGGTGATATTGAAAGATAAATAATCAAGGGATGAGACGACCCTTTGCTTTTCTTTCTCTCCCTCGGCATTTAAAAATGGTGAATCAAATTGAATGAAGGGGTCCTCTCACTTTAGACGCTAAAAAAGCTATTTTTATGATTTTTCATAGATTTATATTGTAGATATTGATATAAAAGTTGTTACACTTAATAAATACACTTTCGAAGTACATAACATTTTTTTAAAATGTATTTATGTAACCCAAACCGACTTTAAACGCGTTTTTCTCGAAACAACGTTTTTTGACGGCCTGTTGATAAAATCTTCGAAACTACTGAACCGATCCTTATGAAATTTTAACCACATATTCTTTACAACTATAGCTATAGCGCATATCAAGATTTTTTTTAAATTTTCATATTTACTATTTTTTTTTGCCAAAAACGGTGATAGAATATACGTTTTTTTGTTGTTTTTTTGAACAACAAAGAGGCTATTTTTATGATTTTTTTAAATAGGCTTATATTATAGATATTGATATGAAAGTTGTTACACTTAATAAATACACTTTCGAAATACATAAACATTTTTTTCATGTATTTATGTAACCCAACAGAACTTTAAACGCGTTTTTCTCGAAACAACGTTTTTCGACGGCTTGTTTATAAAATCTTCGGAACTACTAAACCGATCCTCATGACATTTTAACCAAATATTCTTTACAACTATAGCGCATATCCAGGATTTTTTTAAATTTCGATATTTACTAATTTTTTGTGTCAAAAACGGTGAAAAAAAACACGTTTTTTGTTGGTTTTTATTCAAAAAATGTCCGCCATTTTGTTATTTTTGCATATATAAAAAATCTAAAACTGTTTGATTTTTTTGTTTCGGATGATCCATCTCCGAGATTTCATCAACAGCGCAGATCTACAATTTTTTTAGGACTTTTTTTTGTAATTATTCGGGTTTCACTCCTGTCAGAATCTAGCTGATTTTTTTTTGGTGTGGTTCCTTACAGTTAAAAAACATCATATTTAATATTATTATGGCAGCGCATCAACAAAAACAATGTCAATAAATATTTTTTTCCAGTTTTTGATTCGTCGATCTTTCCAACTTTTTTCAAGATTTCTAAAAGAAACATTCTGTTCTTTCAAAATAAAATAGACATACACACTATTTTGACAATTCTTCATTATAAAATTGTGAAATTTAAAAAATTGTAAAATGTAAAAGTCGAGTGAAAAAAAATGTTAATGCACTAAAAACATGCGCCATTAAAATATAACTTAATATAAAGTTTTATAATAATAAAGAATTGATAAAAAAAATTACAGCCTCTTTTTAGCGGGAGTGACACTTCCGAATATTTACCCATTTTGTAAACTACCATTGTCGTCTATAAATAGTGACTCAAATAAATACCTTTTTTAAAATATAGTTCCAAAATGTATTTATTAAGCGTAACAACTTTTATATCAATATCTATAATATAAACCGATCAAAAAATTCACGAATATAGTCTTTTTTTTGTAACGTCTCTTTAATTACTCAAACTGTTTTTGGCATATCAGTATCTGAAAGGCCCTCAAACGTTTTCACGTATTATCAGAATTTTACGACCTGAATTTCCAAAAAAGGCTTTGAATAATGAACAAAACAAAGAAATAAAAGATGTAAAAATATATCGTTGCACTTCAACGATGTAAGCTTCATCGACATCGATCTTGCTCACAAACAAAAACGACGTCCCGGAACGTGGTTTTTCGATTTTTCCCGAGCCGTTTTGTGCAAGGAGAGATTCCTCTCATCGGCGAATCCCGTGGAAGCGAAATACGGACATCCGGGATCGATCGACGAGCCCTCAACGGCATATACGTGGAGCATCAAAGCGGAGAATAATTATCCTTCCGACTCCCTGCGTACTCTCGGAGGCTAGAGCTTTGAGCGAATGGAAAAACGAATGCGAGCGATACGCGAGCAGGGTTTTTGGCCCAACGCCCCTCCCCCTCCGGGGGAGCCACGTTCTGGCTGGTTCTCCCGCTAGAGTTTCGGAGGTTGGTGCGTGGCGTGCAATGAGCCACGATATGAGTAATGGTGCGTGCTTTGCGTTATGCTACCCCTACGGAGAGGACTAGAGGGAACGGGGCTTCCAAGTCGCAAGTCATCCCTCCGAGTATTACGAAAGAACGAGAAGGTCTATATATATATATATATATATATATATATATATGCAGCTGCCCCCAGGAAGCCCGAGGAATCGCACGAGGCGAGCAACCCCCGAGGGGTTTCTGGCTCGCTGGCGCGATCCCGCGACGACTGCGAGAAGGGCACAAAACATGGCGGCGAAACACGCGCGCTTCCCAAATATTGATTCTCTCCTGGGATAGACCGCGAGGAGGAAGCAATTCGAAACGCTCCGAATGAAAAAAAAAGGCCAACAAGGAAATTCGTTTACGTGATCCACATTATAAATAACGGAGCCTTGCGAAGATTCACTGAGTTTGTGCTCTTTTTCGTTCCCTGTGAAATTCTCGTGGACCATTTTACACGAATTGCGAGACGCGTAAGAAATTTAGGAAACAGGACGTGTCGTTGAATTGTTAAATATTTATTGTTGTTTGATTTGTTTTCTAAATTTGATTTCTTTATGTATTTTGATTTTTATTTTATTATTGTTTTATTAATATTTTATTTATTTTCTAAATTTGATTTATTTATTTATTTTGATATTTATTTTATTATCGTTTCATTATCATTATTTTTTATATAAGCATATATAGATTGATTATTTATAATATATATATCTTTATTTGTATTATAGTTTTTATTATTATTTCATTATTTATATTATCGTTGGAGTGCAATCAAGTTTTTTGTTTAATTGCCAACATTTTTATGTGGGGCTTTGGACTACGAAAATCAGTCAAATGTCCTTCACGATCGGTATTGGAAATCTAGAAGATCAACTGCGAAGAAAACATCTTGGATAATAATGAAAAATGATGGCGAAAAGCATAATAAAGGATTTTCGTTGCATCCCAACCATGCACAATTCAACGCCAGAAATAATTTCGATCTATTTTCTTTTCGTAATGTCCATCTTCTCTTAAAAGGACGAAATCGGATTTTTATCGACTGAGCAGCTTTCACATGGCCTTAAGGGGTAACAGATCTACGTTAGGCCGGAAACTATGGGCATTTTCGATTTGATTTTGAACAAATTGAAGAATATGTGCTCTTCTTCGTTGCCTGTGAAATTTTTGTGGACCATTTTATCCCAATTTGCGAGTCTCGTAAGAAATTTAGAAAACAGAACGTGTCTTCAAGTTGTTAGATATTTATTATAATTTTACTTGCTTTTTAAAATTTTATCTATAAACTTATTTAGATATTTATTTTATTATCGTTTTATTATTATTATTTATATTAGCCTATATACTAATTATTTATAATATTTATATCTTTATTTGTATTATACTTCTTATTATTATTTCATTATTTATAGTATCGTTGAAACGCGGCGAAGTTGTATATAATAATAAAAAAGGATTTTTGTTGCATCCCAATGATGCAAAATTCAACTCGAAAAATATTTTCGATCTACTTTTTTCCGTAATGTCAATCTTCTCTTAAAAGTACGAAATCGGATTTTTATCGACTAAGTAGCTTTCACCTGGCCTTAAGGGGTAACAGATCTACGTTACGTCGGAAACTATGGGATATTTCGACTTGATTTTGAACAAATTGATGAATTTTGTTGATAATTTATATTTGGTTCCTTAAAATATAGACAAAACCAAACAAAAACGTTTTTTCCCTTTTTTACTATACAGAATGGCGGCATACTGGCCGCCTGCCCCAAGTCACCTTTTTCGCCCTTTAGCAAACTTATTTGAGAAAATGGCAAGATCTTTTCGGAAACACAATTGTTATACCACCTTGAAGCTTGAAAATAAATGTACCAAAAACTTGTTGGTCTAGGTCTGATTGTTTTGAAAATTGTTAAAGTTTCTTGAAGTGGGTATTCAAACCCATCCCGCCAATATCGATTCGATTCGCTCGCGACGCATGCCCACTAAAACCTCACTCCCGCTCTCTTTCTCTCTCCCTCCCGTTTTTTTTTCGCTACGCCTGTTTCCACGCATTTCGAGAGCCAGCGGATATTTCATAATTATATATTTTACGCATCCCTCCTCGTATCGCGCCACCGCTTTTCGGCCCAACAGCAGCCCTCCGTGCAGCTGTGACTAATCGAAGCGGAAATTAATAGAACGCGTATATAAATTGCGCCGAGTGCGGGCCGCCACTGCAAAAGCCTTCGTTTGTTGCATCGTGTGCACGCGCGACGTTTCCACAACTTTCCAAATTGTCAATTTCTATGAAAGTTCAGCATTACAGGTCTTTCGTGAAAGGACCGCCTGAAATGTATCCTCGTGTTCATTACATAATTATTTCAATAAATTATACAAAGCTATAGCGTACCTTTGGACGAACCATTATTTAAGTAAATCTTTTTCAACTAATTCCACGGGAATATGGTAAAAATATTTTATAAGATTATCAAGATTTAATTTAATTGAATCGTTGACCAAAGAATTCCATGCGATTTCACATTCTAACTGACCATGCAACTTCATTTAACGATAAAAGATCCTTGCTGATTATTCCCTTATTTCATACGAAATGTCATTTTATTTTTATTGCATCGTAAATGTTGATTTCATTGTGATTTCATCATGCATTTTCATTTCATTTCATTTTCAATTTATTGTAAATTTTCACTTCATTTTCATTTCATCGTGAATTTATATTTTGTTTTCATTTTCATGCCATTGTGAATTTTCATTTCATATGAAATTTCATATAAAATACAGAAATAATCAGCGCGGTCTTTTATCGTTAAATGAAATTGTACGACCAATTAGAATGGAAAATCGTATAGAAACAGGGTGAATGCAAAAATGATCTTTTTCAATTAATTCCACGGGATTGTGGTATAAATATTTTGTAGTATTCTTAAGATTTAATTCAATGAAATTTTTAATCGAAGGATTCTACACGATTTCACATTCCAATTGACCATGCAACGTTATTTAACGATAAAAGATCCTTGCTAATTATTCCCTAATTTCATATGAAAATGCATTTTATTTTTATTGCATTATGAATGTTCATTCCATTGTCATTTCATCATGCATTTACGTTTCATCTATTTTTCATTGCGTTATGAATTTTCATTTCATTTTTCATTGATTATAAATGTTCACTTCATTTTCATTTCATCGTGAATTTACATTTTTTCATTCCATTATGAATTTTCATTTCATTTTTATTTCATTATGAATTTTCAATTTCATATGAAATTTCATATAAAATAGAGGAGTAATCAGCGCGGTCTTTTATCGTGAGATGAAATTGTGCGATCAATCAGCGTAGAAATGACGGTTCATGGAACGACCATTAGATACGATGTTTCGTGGCCGATAAAAATATTTTTTTTCCTTTCATAGTTCTCGGTTCGCAAATTTGGAATAGCACATACGATCTCCACTTTCCCATTCTCTCTCTCTCTCTCTCTCTCTCTCTCTCTCTCTCACTCTCTTTCGTATATAAGTACGATCATAGTGTAATTCACGCTGCGTTGAAGAGAAAATGAGGAGTCGATAGGATCGCAAGTATAGTAGACCGTACAAGAACTCATTCCCAATATGCGAAGTTCGTACCGCGTGCTACATAATATGAACATACACATGAACATATATATATATATATATATATATATATGCGTTTAAATATACTGGGTCCCTCCCTCCATAATTGAATATACAAGAGATTCGTATATTTCACGCTGTGCGCGCATTTGAAATGTCAGCGATGTAGGAGGTGTATATTTTGTACACGGTACAACGACGCATCCGCGAGATTTTTTTCTCGTATTTCCCTTGCTGACCACGAGGCTGATGATGGGCTGGTCTCTCGCGGGTCCGTCCCATGTGAATCTCCGCTCGCGCGGTCCAATTTTCTACAACAACGAGCCTTATAAGCGAACGCCTCGATGAACCGATAGAGATCAATTATTGTTATATACGTTACAGATGTAATTCCCGTTACGAATTCGATTGCACAATAATTGGATTGATCAATTTTTTTATTCGCTCTGTTCACCATTCCCGCGTGCCTATGACAAAGGGGCCATTTCCATTTCTCTTCGGACAATTGGATCCGGCGCGATTATCCCAAAGATTTATATGCGACGCAACGCCGAGAGTGATCGCGGCTCGCTTGAATTACAAAGTTTTGCGCCTTGACAAGTTGCGACCTGATGAGGCACGTATCACGCCAAAATAATGATTTAGCGCAATCAAACGAAACGTATCTTGAGAAACGTATATGTGCGAAGTTTGATTAAAAACAGAGATTAAGTCGTGTCGAGAAACATTTATTAATGACAAATAAAATCGTTTTTTTTTACTCGGGTAAACAGGTTTTTTTTTTTAGAAACCAAGAACGCTTTTTTTCTCACTGAACAACGGGAAGGCGCGGAATGGAAAAGAAAAAATAATCGAAGCGAGCGAAAGACGATGAAGGCGTATGTAGATGTGCGTTTGTAAGTGTGTTCATCCATCTGTGTGTCAATTTGTGTGCGTATCGAAAATGTGTGTACGCGTGTCGCACACATACGTACGTGCGGCCTGTGTTGGCCCACGGGCATTCTTAAGACTCGAATGATCCATTAATCAAGACCCCATACAATGAGAGCTGAGCTCTGGACTCCCGGGGCCGCGGATTCGATCGATCGCCGAGACAAGATTGCCACGCAATGAGAATATATATATATATATATATATATATATATATATATATATATATATATATATATATATATATCACTGCATCGCTTATTGCGTTTTCCGAGAGCACAACCGCGAGCCAGGTACCGCCTTTCGGTAAAACCCTTTAATTTTTATTTTACTTTCATAATGTGAAAATAAAATGCAACGACCTATCAGGAGCACGGCTGAAAAGTCGACTTGACGGTGTTGAAGTTTGCATCTGTGAAATGAAAGTGAATTAAAATTTCTTCAAATTGCGTAAATTTCGATTTCATTTTCATTTCATCATGAATTTCTATTTCATGTTCATTTCATCATGAATTTTTTATTTCATATGAAATCCCATTATGCATTGTAAATTTCATATGAAATTCCATTATGCATTGTAAATTTCATATGAAATTCCATTATGGATTTTTAGCTTAATAATGATTTTTAAATTTTAAATGCAATTTCAACATGAATTTGCATTGTTTATGAATTTCCGAATACAATTTCATGATAAATTTTCAATTTCATACGAAATTTCATGATGAATTTTCAATTTCATATGCAATTTCCTTATGAATTTTAATTTTTATATAAAACAAAACAATAATCAGCGAGGGTCTTTTATCGTTACGCAAAGTTGTGCGGCTAATTATAATTTAAAATCGCATGGAAACCGGGTGAATGCAAAAATAAGCGTGAACATGACGCGCCCATGAAACAACAAATGTATTTATTTATATTTATTTCCTGATTTTCAACGAAAACCCTTGGGGGTTTTAACGTATTACCTTTCGGGATCTTCGGGCTACGAATGTCACTGAAACGTTTTCTTTTTTTTTTTCGTATCGATGTTTCAATGTTGACCCCGAATCGGCGAAAAAAGTAATTGGATGATAATGAACATGAGGAAACTTGAAGAAAAACAAAGTCCTACATTCAAACGGTGGAAGCTTCAAGATCGTACGATTCGACGACGCCTTTTTGTCGAATGCACCGTCTGTCGCCTACTATCAGGCGTAACACATATCATCTTCAAACGCGCAACTAATCAATCGATTTATCAAATCGATACCTATTAAGCAAGCATTTCTTTTACATTTGTCACTTTTTTACGCTGCAAGGATTTTGCGTCAATGACTTTGGCAATGCTGATTCACGGAGTTGAATAACTAGATCGATTTCCACGACGTACCATAATTTACCAATAAAACAAATTCGTCGCTGATTCGTCTTACTTATTCCTGACGATGTTGACTTGCAGTACAACAATCTTCGAGCCAAACGTAGTAAAGTTTGCACTTTTTTTATATCCTCAGCCATTATTTACCGCGTATCACAGCAGATTCATGACGTTGAATTTTGCATCGTTGGAATGCAACGAAAATGATTTCTTTTTTAATCACACAAATTTCCTTTATCCAGCACTTAAGCCCAAAAATTACGAAAACATTTTTTACGATTCTGTTTTAGTGATTTACAACAAATGGGAAACATTTATTTTGAATAATAATGAAAATAAGAAACTGAAAGGATTTTTCGCTGCATTCCAATGATGCAAACTTCAACCCCATGCAGATTCTATGTACGAGTCATTGATCAAGTTTTTCGGAACAGCCACTGAACGTGCATTATCCAGTGGAATGGGTCGTGCGGGTGCAGGAAAGAACGGTGTTCGCAGAGCCCCGTGTTCGAAGGCCACACACTTGCATATATGCGAAGTAATTAAATGGCCGCGTCAATGAAATGAAAAGGTGTGTGTGTGTGTGTGTGTGTGTGTGTGTGTGTGTGTGTGTGTGTGTGTGTGTGTGTGTGTGTGTGTGTGTGTGTATATGTGTGTGTGTGTGTGTGTGTGTATATATATATATATATATATATATATATACACATACATCTATATGTATATACGTATGTGTGTGTGTGTGTGTGTGTTTGTGTGTGTGTGTGTGTGTGTGTGTGTGTGTGTGTGTGTGTGTGTGTGTGTGTGTGTGTGTGTACACATGTATATGTATATATGTATATGCATACACGTACGTAAGGAAACAGGATGGAGGGACGAAAAGGGCCGGGCTGATGGCAGGAGAGATGCGGGAACCTCGGGGTACGTAGGGAACCATATGCTCGTAGAGATGAGGGCGTTTCTGAAGCCACTCCCCGACCTTAAAACCTCTCTTGTGGGATCTCAACGAGGAGAAGAGGGCGGGAGAGAGTGCAAGAGAGAGGGAGCGAGAGAGGGAGAGAGAGAGAGAGAGAGAGAGAGAGAGAGAGAGAGAGAGAGAGAGAGTTACGAAGATCATAGTAATTTCTACCGCACACAAACCTCGTTGCGGCCTGACGAACGCGCGATAGGCATTTTTGAGCTCAGGACGATTACGATAAATAATGATGTTGACGTTTGCACCGTTGAAATGCAACGAGAATTCTTCTTTTTTTCTCATTTCTTTATTTTTATTACTATCTAAATATTTTTTTCCAAATTTCGGTTATGGAATCCTGATAAGGGTCTTTGAAAATGTTTTTTGTGATTTTCGTAGCCTAAATGGCCTAAAAAAGTTGGGCAATATGGGAGAAAAAAAATGTCGTTGCATCCCAACGATGCAAACTTTAATATCATTAAATGATGGTGTTGAAGTTTGCATAGTTGGAATGCAACGAAAATTCTCCTTTATTTTTTCATTTATTTATTTTTGTTACTACCTAAAGCCTTTTTTTTCCAAATTTAGGTTATGGAATCCTGATAAGGATCTTCGAAAATATTTTTGTGATTTTTGTAGCCTAAACGGGCCGAAACAATTAGGCAATATGTTTTTTTTTTAATGTCGTTGTGTCCCGAAGATGCAAACTTTAATATAATCAAATAATGGTGTTGAAGTTTGCATAGTTGGAATGCAACGAAAATTCTTCTTTATTTTTTCATTTCTTTATTTTTATCACTATCTAAGCGCTTTTTTTTCTAAGATTGGGTTATGGAACCTTAATAAGGATCTTCAAAAATGTTTCAGTGATTTTTGTAGCCTAAATGAGTCGAAAAAAATTGGGCAATACGAAAAAAAAAACATATTTTCGGTGCATCCCAACGCTGCAAATTTCAATACTATTCAATAATGGCGTTGAAATTAGCTTCGTTAGAATGCAACGAAAAAAATTCTTCATTTTTTAATTCCTTTATTTTTATTACATTTTCTCCTAATTTTCGGTTAGCGGAGTCTGACAAAGAGCTCCAAAAATGTATCAGTGAGTTTTGTAATCTAAATAGGCCGATAAAAAATTGGGCAATGCGTGAAAAAAAAGTTTTCGTTGCATCCCAACGATGCGAACTCCAATACCATGATAAATATCCCAAACCCAATAACCCCACTACGCCTATGAAAAATGCAATTGGGTAATAAAAATGCAATTGAGTAATAAAAATTAATAAAAGATCTTCCGTATCGAGCAGCGATGGCCAATACTCGGATGGGTGACAGCTTGTTTACTCGCAGTAGGTACGCAGTCTTACACGGTTTCTGATGATAACTCAACTGACGCCCGAGCGAAATCAAACCACCTGTATCGTCACAGGTTTTTCACAGTTTCCCTGTGCCCTCGTGCAAACGCGATACAGTAGAGCATTTGGAACAGTGCGCAACAGTCTCGGCGTTCTATCGGGAAATAGTCGCGTGGAGTGTATGGATTGAACGTGTAACGTAAAACGGGGTTAAGGGGGGATTGTCTTTTTTTTCGCAAAATTTACCGCTTTTTGGGAATTTTTTTGTGAAGAAAGTATACAACGGAAAACTTGTGAAACTTGGCCTATAGTTTTATTGATCTGTTTACTACATACAAAAATTTTTTTTAACAATTTCATAAAAAAATCCCCCCTTAAACGCGTTTTTCTCGAAACAGCTTTTTCACAACTGGTGTGCACGATTTCTCAAAAACTATTCAACCGATTGCCTTCAAATTTGGACAGAATGCTCAGCTGACATCCTTTTATCGTTTGATGAAGCAAAAAAGCAATACGTTTAATAGTTTTTTATTTATAACAAAAAATCGATCAATTTTTTTCGAAAAATCGATACTTCAAGTTCAAAACGTCACCAAATCGTCAATTTTTTTTTCCCTTCATCGAACGATAGCTATATGTGTCTAAAGTAAAATGCTTTTTGGGTTTTTGTTGCAGGATGAACGTGAAGGCTGTAATCGTGCACACCATCAAAAAAGGACCATCGCGCGTCGAGGGGGGTGGGAGGCGGATTTTTTTATGAAATTGTTTAAAAAAATTTTTGTATGTAGTAAACAGATCAATAAAACTATATGCCAAGTTTCACAAGTTTTCGGTTGTATACTTTCTTCACAAAAAAATTCCCAAAAAGCAGTAAATTTTGCGAAAAAAAAGACAATCCCCCCTTAATTTGACATTCGGGGTAACTTTGACAGTTTTTAGGGCTACTGCAACAAAATACGCCAAAATACTTTTTTTCTATTGTTGCTGAACCTTGTTGTTCAAGTTTATTATTAAGTTTCTAAAGTTGATTGTGATGT
The DNA here is from genome assembly GCA_963210295.1 of Ophion ellenae. Taxonomy (NCBI): domain Eukaryota; kingdom Metazoa; phylum Arthropoda; class Insecta; order Hymenoptera; family Ichneumonidae; genus Ophion; species Ophion ellenae. Next base: position 16,587,562 of record OY723396.1, on the reverse strand, counting down.
CAAGTTGATTTTCATCACAATGATAGGTATAAGACTGATTAAGTGCCTATAATAGTACCCTGGGTACTTGATATTTTTATGTAAAATGTTTACTTAATAAGATGACAATTTGATTATTAGAAATCGTTGTTTTTCATTTATTTATATGTATAATGTATACAATATTATCATTTTTTGTTATCAAAATGATGTCAAAGTGACCCTTATTCTTTGACGTAAGTTGCATTTCAATGCCTGGTCAAAGAAACCCCGCGTTCGAGGTTACTTTGACGATTTAAAAAAAAACAAAATTGTGGGGGTATGGTGGGGCTTGACTTTCTTATACATTTGATAGCCAAAAGAAATTTTACGGTACGGAATCGGATCATGAGAACCCGAAAATGCACGACGAGGAATGGTAACGATAATAATATTGTACGAAAAATTGATAGATAATAAACATATATTTGAAAAGAAAGGCCAAATAATGAAAAAGAAGCATAATTGTCTCGATAGATGAATTTAATACGTAAAATTTCTATTCTACTAGCAGAATAAAAATTGTACGTATCTAATTCAAATGAAAGCTACAAAATATATATATATATATATAATTTAGTAAACAATAATATATTAATAAAATTATTATACTGCACATTATTATTATTTTATTCATATATTATTATTCACTAAAGTATTATATATATATATTTTTTTGAGCTTCCATTTGCACAGGGTCCTTTTCCCTTAATACATTGCCCACCCTTTTCCATTTCACATCCCCACCTTGCGGCCTATAAATAATAATAATATAAATTATTATATTATTGTAATTTATTATAATTATTTTATTACTACAATTATTATACCATTGTCATTCTTTTATCGTCATAGTTATTTTCATTGTTATTGTTATTTCCTCATTGTTATTATTATAATAAATATCATTATGCATACGTTACCTACCCGTTCGTCGAGTACAACAATCGCTTCAGATAATAGCATGAGTACAGTCCTCTCGTTTTCGTAACGAAGTCGGCTCGATTGTCATTTTATCGAATCGATCTTACCGATCGGATCGCAATGTCTCATGAATTTTTAACGCACAAAATTGATCGATTGCGCCAACGAATGATAGAGAACATGCGCGCTCGTGGAGCAGTTCGTTACGAAGCAGGCGCTGTGAAACGTGTGTAGTTGTATAAAGTTTTCACCGTGATTATTTGGGTTCGCGCGCCTTTGTGTTTTATGTTAATTGGACGGCTATCTCATGATTGCGAGAGGCGCGGCCAGGTGCGCTCGTACGTGTTTTACAAACTGCGGCATTCGACGCGAAAGACGTTTCGAGACGGTTCCTTACAAATTGCCTCTTTGATCCGACACGGTACCCGAACAACGAGAGAAAACGCACATCCGCAAGCTATAGGGTCTTCGATAGGCAGTAACTAGAGGGGGGTAATCGATAAATATACCGTAAAACTTTGAACAGGTTTTGGAAGTTTTTTGTAGGTAACGTTTTTTTTCAACATCCTAGATACCAACTTTTCTTGCTCCATTAGAACAGTGTGTCCTTTGGCTATCAAATGTATACGAAAGTCAAGCTCCACGACCCCCTCACAATTTGATATATACATTTTTTTAATTGTCAAAGTAGCCCCGAGTGTTGGGCTTCTTTGACAGGGCATTGAAATGCAACTTGTGTCAAAGATTAAGCGTTACTTTGGAATCATTTTGATAAAAAAATGTAATATTTTATACATTATATATGGAATTAAGTGAAAAACAACGATTTTTTTTAACGAAATTGTCATCGTTATTAAGGCAGCAGAACTCGAACAATTTTCATCCAAACGACTTTAAATTTTAACTATAGTTTCTCAGATTGATTTAACAGTCAAGTACGAGCGCTTTTTTCGATGAATCGAAAATTGTGAAAAAATATATCACTTTTGAGATGAAAATTATGGTCGAAAAAACCAACTTTTTTTCAAACTCGCCTCTATTTTTCTTTTAATTATTTTGTTAATTCCCTCTGTATTTGACTGCTCAAAATAATATAATTAACGAAAATATTTCACTCTTAGTTCCGGGGGTAAATTTACGACAGTTCTACTGTTTTTCCGCCGACCCTCTCCGTGGCACGCAGTAGAACTGTCGTAAATTTAGTCCCTGGCAAATGGTGCTACAGTGACTCGTGCGCCGCCATTTTGTACACTTTTGACAAACAATTTTTTTTTACATACTTCAATATATACCTTATTAAACCTAAAAGCTCTTTTGACCATGTATTCTATTCCTTTCTTGAAAAAAATTCAAAGAAAACGGTCGAAAATGGGCAGTTACAGTGGTGCCCTCCCTTAAGGAAACATTTTACATAAAAATATCAAGTACCTGGGGTGCTATTATAGGCACTTTATGAGTCTTAAAATTGTCATTGAGGTCAAAGTCGACTTGAGCAACACTACAATCAACTAAAGGCCGAAAAAAAGGCTTTTTGGGGATTTTTTTTCAGAAAAACTACAAAATACATCGAGATTACCAGAAAAGGGTGCTTATCATACATATCAGTGACTGAAAAATGAAAAATTTCGCCAAATTTACACGTTTTTTTTTAACAACCGCCATTTCATGAATGATTATTTTTTGAAAAACGGCCACGCCCAACGAGAACTACATTTATGTAGATTGTAAAACTTCATTTTCATTTTTCAGACGAACCATTGTCAAGTTATCGGTCCGCCCGCTGGACCACATTTCTTATACAGAGGCTTTATTATACTTCATAACTATGTTAATTTTCCATTTTTTTTTTCAGAATAAAAATTTACACGAAATAAATTCAAGGTACGCTTAATAACATAACATTTTACAAGATCCCAAATAAATAATCTAAAAATAAGAAAAACAACCTTTTTCCAGCCCGTCACAGTGGTGTCCTCCTTTAAGGGAGGAGGCGTTTCCTGACATCAGCTAAATTCGAATACAATTACAATGTTTTCCATTTTTTTTTCGTATGAATAAATTAATTTTTGTAGTGTGCAATTATATAATTTATAGTGTACCTATATATTATACGCTAAACACGACTTGAACTTACCAATTACAAAAAGTTTTTTTTCTCTATCCATTTATACAATTTGGAAGTAAACTATTTTCAAATAAATCGCGTATACTGGCCGGTGTAAGCGTCTGGCGCTAAGTACTAAAATTTTCATAGGCGTTTTTAGCAGTTGTAAAAAAAACAATATGAGTAAAAAAAATATTTTATTTTTCTGGATAAACCGCGAAATATTGATAATTGAATGATTAGCTCAATACACGTGACATTGAAAAAATGATCATTTATGGAATATATTCTTTTATGGAGAATTCACCGTGTTTTTCATTATTTTTGACAGAAATCGTTTTGAAATGTCATTTTAAAAAAGTGCTGCGTCATTTTTTTTCTTTGCCAGATCTCTGCAGGGATTTTTTTTTCACTAACTGTTGCGCACCATTCGTCAGCAAATTTTACCTAAAAGTTCGATTTGAACAAGGCTTCGGGGCTACAGCCCCTTCCTGGCCCAAATCCGGCTGATACCGGGTTCAAAATATCATATGGCATATACATATATATATATATATATATATATATATATATATATATATATATATATATATATATATATATAATGATAATAATAATAATCATGGAAAAAAACTAAAATAAAAAAGAATTTTCGTTGCATATATATATATATATATATATATATATATATATATATATGGGTGTAAATAGGACTGGTCGAAATTACTCACCGGTTTCCAGGTCAACTGTGTACGATAGTCCGGCCCATGGATCTTTCTCCTTCGGTTTCTCGTCATCCTCGGCATCCTCCTGTAAATTTGTCGAACTTCTCGATAAAAAGAAAGCGCGCATATACCCCAGTTATATAAATATTGAGGATAATCGTTATACAAACAACATGAGGTTGTACTGATGAGGAAAAGCCCACACTTGGTCGACTTGTTTCAATGAAATGAAATTCGTTGCGTTGGCCAATTTGGCGTGTGGGTTTGTTTGGGTTTGGGATGCCAGAAAACGTGTGATATTTTTTTTCTTCATTTTTTTACGATTCAATAATGCCGAAATTATAATTTGCCTGAATTGACAAGAAAGTATCCTCGCAGGCTCGGAATGCGTTATAGCGAACACTGTCAAAGGTCAACAAAATTTGAGAGAGAATTTTTCTTTTAGCATTACTTACTCACATCTTTTTATTCAATTCATCGCACCAAAATTGCGGAATTCCGCAACGATACATGTCCATAGACCTACTATCTTAGAAAACACTCTGAACTTCAAAAATTCATTTTCCTCACGAAAACTCCATGCGCAGTAAAGAAAAAATTATTTTCTACGCGATCACTGTGCACTCCGGCAATTAACATTTGTTTGGCGCCCACAAAAGCATGATCTCGAAGTTTGTATCCTTGGAATGCAACGGAAATATATTTTTTTTCTCGCGATGCCCATTTTTTTGCACATTTAGGCTACCGAAATCACCGAAGCGGTTTTCCTTATATTAGCGCTCGTAGCCTAAATATGCGAGAAAAAAGATTTTAGATAACATGAATAAAGAAATTTCCAAAAAAGCAAAGGAGACTTATCGTCGCATCCCAACGATGCAAGCTTCAACTCCATGAAAAAGGGAGAATTGTCGCAATTAGTGGAAACGATATTCGCGTATGAAGGATATGCGTTGTCGTCATGACGAATGAGGAGATTTTCATCCATACATGCAGAAGTCGCACACATATATGTATATATATATATATATATATATATATATATATATATATATATATATATATGTATATATGTATATATATATATATGTGTGTGTATATATAAATACATATACATACACACGCCTGTATATATTTATTCTTATATAAAGACGTCAGAATCAAGACGCGATCCTTTTCGAGACGAATGTATACAAAAAGGGCCTTAAGGGGAGGATGAATATGGCTCCGACGTTGGGGGGCATAGGTCGTCGTTCCGTTGTGGCGTATACAAAGATGGTTTTACCATATAACGTTATGCATATCGTATGGGTATAGCTCTTCTCGCATGGTTGCTCCTTCTCTCTCTGCCTCCCATCTTCCCTATATGTACATTCACATATATATAAATATGTATATATGAATGTATATATATATATAAGAATGCACACACACGCACGCACACACACACACACACACACACACACACACACACACACACACGCACACGCACACACCCACACATGGTACAGTGAAATGAGTTTAATGAAAACAGCATTGTACCTCGTCCATTAATCATATAGCCGAAGGTTCGCTGATAACGCCTGTGGCCAACCACGGAGCTTCTTTTCACTCTCCGATCTACCCCGTGTGTATATATATATATATTTATGTATATTTATATAAAAGTATATTGGTGCGTTACTTCCCCTGTCCCGCCCTCGTACTCAATATTTTTTCTTCTTTTTTTTTTTTCTTTCGAACCGCTACGCGATATACGAGCAACGAAACAACTTGATGTATCGCCTATTGAATGGAGCTCGAGTTTTGCTTTCTGATCGATTTACCAACGGGGCACTTGTGTGCATACGAAGTATTTGAGCCAGCAATGCTGCTATACGTACGTGATTTATGATCAAAGCGAAATGAAAATAAAGCCGAAACAGTTTGAGAAGGTAGAAGGGATTATTTTTCAGAAAATTTTCAACGCATGTGTAAATCAGGTGTGTGTGTGTGTGTGTGTGTGTGTGTGTGTGTGTGTGTGTGTGTGTGTGTGTGTGTGTGTGTGTGTGTGTGTGTGTGTGTGTGTGTGTGAAGCAGGCAATGGCGGCTTCTCAGAGGAATTTTTTCCCCATTTTTTTCCCTTGTCCCAGTGCGACAATGGACGTCCTGTCATCGCATTCTCCGCATTGCGTACCTGCATCACTGCTGGCACAGCTCTCAATTAAGGCCCATGGCCGGGGCTCGAAGGCGATCCTCACGAAGGCGCACGAGAGCACGGACAGATCGTTTGACCACACGTTCGCGGGGATGTCTGATTTTCATAAGTATACACGAGCATGGTGGATATTTCGAATGAATGACCTCTTCTCGCCATTTTGAATAGGCAATGTCAATGGCGAAATAATGCGGTTTATTTGTCGTTACTGATACGCAATTAGTCGGGCAAAGGTAACTAATTAACGAAGTTTCAAGGTTTGAAAAGTTTTGTTTTGGTTGCCGTACAAGTTGTTTATTTATTTTGGCAGCTGTAACCAATATAAATGACGTGCAGTGATTGATTGACATTACGATGGAGAGGAGGGAGACGAGTGGAGGGTCAGTGAAAAGTCTACACTTATGTGGAGCATCGTATGGAGATAGTTAATTATTTTTTGTTTCATTTGCATTTTCTTATTATCCAAAACTTTTTTTTATGGATTCAATATGTGGATCTCCAGCAAGGACCCGAAAATAATTTTCAGCGATTTTCTTAGCGGGAAAAAATGGAGCGCGATTAACAAAAAATCTTCATCTTTGAGAAAATGAGGGATGGGTCGGAATATTGCGGAAGATATATCGCATCGAGGATGTTGAAGTTGCATCGTTGGAACGCAACGAAAATAATTATTTTCCAAATGCCAATTTTTTTTTGCCATATCAAAGCTGGTTCGAACTTTTTTACGATCTTCATTAGCGACTTACAACTTAAGTCGATCAATGATGATTTAAAAAAACAATAGTAATGGAAAAAAACGAAAATAAAAAGGATTTTTCGTTTCATTGCAATAATGCAAACTTCAACAACATTCGCATCGATGACTCCAGTGGAACTCCGATCGTGTTGAATTAACCATCTTTTAAGGGGTCTTATCACTTTAGACGCTGAAAAAGGCTATTTTCATAATTTTTTCTATAGGTGTATATTATATTGATATAAAAGTTGTTACACTTAATAAATACACTTTCGAAGTACATTTAATTTTTTGAAAATGTATTTATGTAACCCAAACAAACTTGAAACGCGTTTTTCTCGAAACAACGTTTTTCGACGGCTTATTGATAGAATCTTCGAAACTACTGAACCGATCTTTATGGAATTTTAACCACATATTCTTTACAACTATAGCTATAGCGCACATCAAGGTTTTTTTTTATTTTTATATTCACTATTTTTTTGCCAAAAACCGTGAAAAACACGTTTTTTTTTGTTTTTTTCGAGAAATTTCCGCCATTTTGTTATTTTTGCAAATATCAAAAATCGTATGATATGCGCTATAGCCATTAACATACTGAATCTAAAACCGTTTGATTTTTTGTTTCGGATGATCCATTTCCGAGATTTCATCAACAGCGCAGACTTACAATTTATTTAAGACATTTTTTTAACTACCATTTTCGTCTATAAATAGTGACTTAAATAAATAAAAAATATTTTCTAATGTATTTCGAAAGTGTAATTAAGTGTAACAACTTCTATATAAATATCTGTAATATAAATCTATCAAGAAAAATTATGAAAATAGCCTTTTTTAGCGTCTAAAGTGAGAAGACCCCTTGAATGCAACGAATTTTTTTTTCCCTCTTTCATACCTTCGTTTTCCTTATTTTACGAAATCTTTCGTTCCACATGTAACTTACAGATCTCTCGTAAGGTTTCACAAAAAAGTTCGAGTTATTTTCGTAGCCCAATTGCGCCAAAACAAATTGAGTAAAACGAAAAAGTCGTTTTCGTTGCATCCCAATGATGTCAATTTCAATAACATATGATGAGCAATTCGAAAAAAAAAAACGTTCTCTTGGATTCCAACGATGGAAACTTCAACATAGTATGGTCTCTTTGCTTCGATGCTCTCGGGACATCGGCGCATTCAGCTACATGGAGTCTCAAGCCGGTTAACCGCTGCCTCGTCACGTTCAGCGTGAATCATCGAAAATCTGTCTCAAAGATCGCGTTTGTGTTCAGTGTCACGGCAAATAGTGGAGTTTATGAAATTGTTCGGCTACTATTGTTTCTCGTTAGGCAGAGCGAGAGTTGATACAAAGTTTCGCGATGTCGGATGGATGGACCACTCACTTGTCCGATCGATGACGCAGAGCTACAAATGCAAAAATAATATCATACGACTTCGTAATTTGCAGAAAAACTATCGAAAAAGCGACGATCCGTGATGAAATTGTCGTAGGGATCCAATTTCCATGATGTTGAAGTTTGCATCGTTGGAATGCAACGATAATTCTTTTTTTATTTTTCATTTATTTATTTTTATTACGATCTAAACCATTTTTCACGAGGTTAGGTTATGGAACCCTAATAAGGATCTTCAAAAATGTTTCAGTGATTTTTATAGCTTAAATGGGTCAAAAAATTGGGTAATACGAAGAAAAAAATTTCGTTGCATCCCAACGATGCAAATATTATCAATTTCCTATCCTTTTCCCTATACTAAAACATCACGATCCGATACGATTTTTGGTGAATTCCACGCATCCTGTACGTGGAATTTTCTAAACAAAATGTATAGATGTAGAAAATAAATTACCTTAAAAAAGTATACATTTCTTAAAAAGGGTGGCAAAAATTTCAACTGTATTTTCTTTTTGTCACCATCTAATTATCTTAGTTAAGGGGTTAGGCTACAGTAATGGGTATAAAATAATGTGCAAATTTAACAATTTTTTTTCGTATGAAGAAGTGATTCACTCATAACATTAATTACACATCTATTTAGTATGAGTATCAGGCTGTTAGAAAAAATATATATATTACTAATATTTCCTTTTATCTTTTTTTTAAGCGCTCCGCGGCGTGACATTTAGCATCCACAATTTTTTACCTCGAACGAAAAACGTCAGTGAAAGTCAGTGAAAAAAAAAATTCTTGCTATAAATCAAATAGCAACATATTCTTATGATGTTAAAGCACCGTTTTAGCGAGAAAAAAAAAACGATTTTTGGAAAACTCTACTGTGGCCTTACACCTTAAAGAATAAAAAAATTGTCACGAAAGCTGCAAGTGGTCAAAAAATATTTAGAGGTCGCTCAAGCCTTCCCAAAATTCAAATTTTCATTAAAAAATCGATTGTACTTTTCGCTCACTTCTCACCCATGAATGTTACGCTTTATAATTATAAAATTAACCTCGCGAAAACTCTAGCCGTTCAATGAATATTTCGTGGTCGCTCAAGAGCTTCGAAATTTCCAATTTTCGCCAATTTTTTTTGTTAACTCTTCTCACTCATAAATTGGACGCATTGTAAAATTTTTAAAACACTTAATAGTTTTTCTTAAGAAACAGATTTTTCAAATTTACCTCATATATTTTGTTTTTGTTTAGGAGAGCCAACAAATTCCGGTCGACAATTTAAAATAAAAGATTCTCAAACGACGTCAATGGGAAAAAACGTACGGCATCCACTTGGATTCCAATGTGAACTCCCTACGCGAGGCGTCCCGAACGAATCCCTATAGGGATGTGGTAGGATGTAGGAACTCCCCAAAAAATCTCTGCACAGGAGAGTCAATTGTAAAATGCACATTCGTACGTTCGCCATAGAAAGTTTTCCTCGGGAGGGTGGACATATAGGTGCGCAACTAAGTTCCCGGGTTTCACACATGGATGGCGCTAGCGACACATGTAGTCGACATACAGGTCTGAAATTGGGTGTCTTTATAGCTTGGACATCTATTAAGAATACCCAGTCGTAATATAAACAAATATCGCAACACAACGACCTTTTTTCTAACCTCGAAAATGTCAAAGTTTGTGCCAAATAAACAGCATTTGCGGGAAGCATCGCTCTTCTGCTTCAACCTAAAAAAAACAGCAGCACGTCGGTTACTTGAGGAGGCCTACGGCGAACATATACCATCAAAAACAACGTGTGAAGATTGGTTCAAGCGGTTCAGAAGTGGCGATTTTGAGACTGGGGACAAGGAGCGCTCGGGAAGACCGCAAACATTTGCGGACGCCGATCTGCAAGCGTTATTGGATGAAGATGACACTCAAACAGAAGATCAACTTGCCGAGGCATTAAATGTGACTCGGCAATGTATTCCGAAACGTTTGCACGCCATGGGAAAAATTCATAAGGAAGGAAAGTGAATGTGTAAATGTGGAAAGAAAATGTGTAAATAGCGAGGGACAATACTTCGAATGAGCCATTTTTTGTATTTGTCTTTAAATTTTCGATTTTTTATTGGTCAAAAAAACGCGGAAACTCAGTTGCGCACCTAGTATATCAAGACGGCGAGCATGTTCGAGCGAATAGACGAATCGACTCGCTGCCAAAAGGGCATCGAAGAATTTACGAAAATAATAAGGCTAAAAGCATCGAGAATCATCCACGCGACATTTTACGTATACATGGGACTCGATATCTGATCTCGTGCGTGAATACAACGAACAAATAACGACAGTGAAGGGACAAAAATAAAACATTGAAACAAGCTCCCACGGGAGGACAAGTGTTATGACAATACGATAAATAATTAATTGAACGAAGGGTGAAGCTGCCGAAGTGAGAGAGACAGAGAAGGGGGGAGGGGTGCTGAGAGGGAGAGAACAAACAAATTGAAAAATGAGTGTTTCACCCAATGGCGCCATCTTGCCTATCATCCCCGGAGATCTGAAGCACGCGAGACGATATGAGAATCGAAAAAGGGCCGAAAAAATTATTCGTATTCTGCGAGAGAAGTGGGAAGTAATGGGGGTGGGTAAGAGAGAGAGGGAGAGAGAGAGAGAGAACGTTTTCAATTTCCACAGAACCATTAATACGTTCCTTTTACCACATGTGGATGATCTTATGTACACATATATCTATATACACGCACACAGACACACACGATATACACGTGGCGTAGCTCCAATCTCATTCGGGCCATCTCTTTGCCCGGCGCTATCTCTCTTTGGCCAACCAGAGCGTTTCCCGCTGCTGATCCTCTCCCAGGGTCCATATATATTGCCCAGCATCCGTAGGATCGAGAGGCCAGCACGTTTCCCGTGCGGCCCTTTTGCCGACGGTTTCGCCCCTCGATCTTTCGTTTTCTCCCCCTCCGACTCTCCTCCGCCCCGCGCCGTCGTACCGCTGTTACACCCTCGTGCACGGCAAAACTGGTACACCCCATAGTGGAGAAGGGATTCCAGAAGCACGGGACATTCATCATCTTGTCTCTTTTTCCTCCCCACTATATTTTTCTCTTTATTTCCTCCCTTGCTCCCTCTCTGTCTGTCTCTCGTTTTTTTCCCTAGCCGTTGTTGTTCCTGTCCCCCATTTTGGGCACTTCGTTCTCGCATTGGAGGACACGCGAGCGTGGACTCGGGATGAGTGAACGTCTATTCGCGTTTTTGGGGTGCAGAGGCCATCTTCCGCGCTTTTATTTTTCGACCATTTTGTACATGTGTATTCGATGAGGGAAGTGGACATATTCGTCCCTCACGACAGGATTCGTCGTTTTGGATCTTTGCAATGTTGGTTATATATATATATATATATATATATATATATATATATATATATATACACACATACATTTTAGATCATGTTTTACTTCGAGTTAAGGAGCAGTGTGCATGGCCGATACTCGGAGCGGTGACCGCTTAGCCGTCACTGGCGCATCAACCGGTCAGCGGAGGGCTGACTTCTGAGACTTCTGAGTGTAGATGAGTTCAACGTCTATGCACAGGAGAATCAGAAGAATACGGGGCCGTCTATGCTGGTACGGGTTTTCCACAGTTTCCCTGTACCCACGGCAAATGCGGTATAGTGTAGCTTAAAGCCTTAGGCCACTTTAGAGGCCGAAAAAATAGGCTTTTTGGGGATTTTTTTTCAGAAAAACTACAAAATGAATCGAGATTACAAAAAAGGGCGTTCATCATACATATCAGTGGCTGTATACAATTTTTTTTTTTGAAGCGGTTAATTTCAAAATGGCGGCTGTGCAGCGTTTATTTCAAAACTCCTTTTTTTAAGTTGGCCGGAAACATAACTCAGACAATTTCCAACCGATTCACATGACATGTTGAATATATCTTGAAAAATACATTGTCTATGGAAGTACGTAGGATTTTTTTTATATTGCATAGTTCATTTGTTATTAACAATTATGTGACGATTTTTTTGGCAAATTTTTGGAAAGTGAAAAATTTCGTCAGATAATTGTACTAATTTTATTATCTAATAGTACAATGTGTCTAGAGTATTCGCCCAAAGTTTTAAGGGGCTTTAGAAAAATCAATTTTTTTTTTGCTTTTTCGACAGTTTATACTTTCAAGAATATCCTGTAATTAGCAGTTTCCATGGTAAATATCATTTTATGTTGCAAAAATCGGTAGTTAAATCTTTAAGCGCGTTTTTCTCGAAATGAGATTTCTCAAATTTGCTGACATTGTAACTCAGAGAGCAATTTTTGACGATTTTTTAGGCTAATTTTTGGATAGTGAAAAATTTCGTCAGATAATTGTTAATGACAAATGAACTATGCAATATAAAAAAAAATCCTACGTACTCCCATAGAAAATGTATTTTTCAAGATATATTCAACATGTCAAGTGAATCGGTTGGAAATTGTCTGAATTACGTTTCCGGCCAACTTAAAAAATGCAGTTTTGAGATAAACGCTGCATAGCCGCCATTTTGAAATTAATTGCTTCAAAAAAATTATTGTATACAGTCACTGATATGTATGATAAACACCCTATTTTGTAATCTCGATTTATTTTGTAGTTTTTCTGTAAAAAAAACCCCAAAAAGCCTATTTTTTTGGCCTCTAGAGTGGCCTAACCCCTTAAGACAGGTGTGGACGCAACGGAAGTTAGAATGGTTTGGCGAAGCGCCGGTAGGGCGTGATAGGGAAGGCTCTTTGGGCACAGTAATACGTAAAAACCCGCAACGGCGTACGTTGAAAGTCAGGAAAAATAATAATAAAATAAAATGTACGTTCTGTCCCCATCCACACTATTATAGATGAATTTATAAATCTACGTATGGGTTGCTTATGCAAGGAACATTTATAGTATGTATAAAAATATATATATATATTTATAAATGTATCTATGTATATTTACATTCACCACCTCTACATCGAGAATGGATTGACATTTTGTGGTGATCGACGAACCACGAAGAATGTACGTAAATAAAGGGATTGAAGTCGGCATAGTTGCAATACAATGGAACGAGATTGAAGTTTACATCGTTGCAATGCAATGAAACGAGATTGAAGTTTGCATAGTTGCGATACAGTTAAACGAAATTGAAGTTTGCATAGTTGCAATACAATGAAACGAGATTGAAGTTTGCATAGTTGGAATGCGATGAAACGAGATTAAAGTTTGCATAGTTGGAATGCAATGAAACGAGATTGAAGTTTGCATAGTTGCAATGCAATGAAACGAGTTTAAAGTTTGCATAGTTACAATACAATGTAACGAGATTGAAGTTTGCATCGTTGCAATGCAATGAGACGAGATTGAAGTTTGCATAGTTGCGATACAATTAAATGAAATTGAAGCTTGCATAGTTGCAATACAATGAAACGAGATTGAAGTTTGCACAGTTGCAATGCAATCAAACGCGATTGAAGTTTGCATAGTTGGAATACAATAAAACGAGATCGAAGTTTGCATCGTTGAAGTGCGATGAAAATTAATAATTTGGTATTGCTTCAATTTTTTTTTGTGAATTTCGCCTATGAACATCCCCAAATCATATTTTCAGATATTTAGTTGATTTTATTTATGGCACAATATGAACTTGCAAAAAGAGATTTTGTATAATAATCACAATCAAGGAATGAAAATATAAGAATAAAAAAGAATTTCCGTTGCGGCCCAACGATGCAAACTTCAACACCGTGCAATGAAAATGAATATTACTTCGTTACTTTAATTTCTAATGGCAGATTATGTATGACGTTGAAGTTTGCAACGTTGGAATGCAACAAAAATGAATTTTTATCAATTGCTCAATTTTTTTGTCGACCCATTGTATAAATGATTGTTGACCTACAGCCTATGTGACAATCACTCAAACATTTTCGAGTAACCTTATTGGAGATTAATTACCTCAATTCACAAAAAGACTTCAGATAATGATAGACATGAAGGAACGAAAAAAAATCACTGCTTACGAACGATACATATTTCAACCTCATGATCATGTCTACGAAGTCTATGACACTAATATCAAAAACAATATAAATCGGCAAAAAATGATTTGCGTAATAATAAAAATGAGGATGTAAAAATATAACGTCAACTGTCATTGCGTTCCAACGACTTCGACACCACCATAAATAGACGTACACCCACATGATGCACATACGTATATTGATGTATTAAACTCTGACTGTCGGAATTGGTGCCCGGCGTCTCGTTCAATCCTGAAAAGGCGAATATGTCAATATCGCGTCTACGAAATAAAGCAAAAGAGAGGGAGAGGAGGGGTGGTAAGACGAAAATAATCGGAAGAATTGACGACAGAGACATGTGAAAAATACGACAAGAGAGTATAGAATTAAGAGAGAGAGAGAGAGAGAGAGAGAGATCGGCAGCTTAGACGTGGGAAGGATGTGGACGGGCTAAGCTTTTCGAGAGGGTAGTCATTTCTCTCCTTCTCTCTCCGTATGTCTCTCTCTATCTCTCGCCCCCCGCTCTTTCGCTTTTTCTCCACACGATTGAATAAAGAGGCGAAACTCGCGATGCGCGAGGGAACCAAAGAAGATGAGAGAAAAATGAAAATGAGAAAAGGAGATGAACGCCTTGTCGGGAAAGGACGATGCAACGTCATCGTCGGATAGCTTGAACGATACGAGATCGGTGCCCAACGCGCACACCAACTCGGATATCTCGCATGTTGCCTTGAGTCTTTTAGTTCTTGCGTGTGTATCCATTATATATATATATATATATATATATATATATATATATGTGTATATATATACATATATATATATATATATATATATATATATATACACACATATATATGTATATATATATATGTATGTATATATATATATATATATATATATATATATATATATATATATATATATATATATATATATGTATGTATATATATATAGTTGCTTTACCCCATATATATGGGGTAAAGCAACAACTATTAGCAGTAGAAATATTTTCTAACCCATCAGACTTAGGAGAAAACTTTTCGTACAAAAGTTGCATAGTTCGTACAAAAGTTTAGTTCGCATAGTTCGTACAAAACTTTTCGTACAAAAGTTGCATATATATATATATATATATATATATACACACACATATATATGTATATGTATATATATATGTATGTATATATATATAGTTGCTTTACCCCATATATATGGGGTAAAGCAACAACTATTAGCAGTAGAAATATTTTCTAACCCATCAGACTTAGGAGAAAACTTTTCGTACAAAAGTTGCATAGTTCGAAGGGGTTCATCTAGAGGTGGCTACGGGGTACATCTAGATGGAGGCGGTTCGGACATTAAAGGTCACTTCCATTTTTGGAAATGGAATCACTATGTTTTTTGCCCAGAATTTTATCCAGAAACTAAACATAAGTTTGCACACCAACTTTCAGTATGATCGATCAAGATTTCGTATACAAAATGGGTCAAATGAAATGTCAGGCTAAAAAACCGTGCAAACACTTGCTCCGATAAAAGGTGCTTGAAGTGATGGCCACCAGTTTCAATGTACGCTTGCAATCTGATTCGCATTTGTTGTATTGTCTTATTAATCCCGTCAGTCTATATTGACGAATATGCTCTAATTAATTAATAAGACTGTATCAATTAATAAGACAATACGAACAATGCGAGTCGGATTGCAAGCGTCCATCGTAAGTGGTGAATATCACTTCGAGCACCTTTTATAGGAGTAAGTGTTCGCTTTTTCAATCGATGCCAGGGTAAAAACATGGGAAGATTTTTTCAATCGATTTTTTATACTAAATCTCGATCGATCGTCTTGAAATTGTGTGTGGACTTATTTTCAGTTCCTTGATAAAATTCGGAAAGGAACATGGCGGTGCCATTTAAATGATGGGGGTGACTTTGAAATCTCCGAAGTGCCCTCGACCGGATGAACCTCGTAGGCACCACTCGATGAACCCCTTTGACCTATGGAACTTTTGTAGAAAAAGGTTCCTCTTAAGTGTGGCAGGTTAGAAAACATTTCTACTGCTGATAGTTGTTGCTTCACCCGTAATATATATATTTATATGGGGGAAGGTGCTTTCGAAGATATTGAACTTTGAGGACCATTCTCATATGGCCGTCTGCCGTTCCCATACCCACATTATGTAAACTATAGTGTTGAAGTTTGCATCGTTGGAATGCAACGAAAGTACTTCTATATTTTTGTTTTCATTCATTTATTTTTATTACTATCTGAAGCCTATTTTTCCAGGTTTAGGTTGTGGAACCCTAATAAGGATCTTCAAAAATGTTTCAGTTATTTTTGTAGCCCAAATGGGCCAAAAAAATTGAAAAAATAAATGAAAAAATTCGTTGCATTCCAACGATGCAAACTTCAGTACCATATGTGAACCTCAATATCTTCAAAATCATTTTCAGATAAATACTGGCAGGTTTAAATGAAGGTTTACAAAAAATCTGATTTGAGGCTGAGGGCAAGGACATGCTCCGTCGACATCCTGGAGGATCTCCAGGAAGGACGACAAAGGAGGAGAAACAGAGAGAAAGGAGACAGAGGACGAGGAGATAAGCAAACAGATCGCGGGATCTTTTTGTGATCTTCCTTTGACGCCGCGAGACACTCGAGAGATCGTATCCGCGGCCGTAAAGGGGGCGCGCGCGTGTGCTTTCCTGGCGTCAACCACGCTCAGGCGCACTTCGTGGCTAATCTCCTTTTGGCAGCATGCTCATCCCGGGCACACGGCTTCCAGAAAGTTTCCCTGCTTAAAATACACACCTTTTACCGCCGGAACACTCAAACCTTAAGATTTCGGATGGTTGTTTAAGGGGTTACGTGGGTTTGAAAGTTTTAAAAAATTCATTTTTTTTTAGTTGTATTATGTGATGGTACAATATGTCTAGAGTATCCTCTCAAAGTTTTAAGGGGCTATACCAGTGTGACACTTTCAGAAAACCGATTTTTTTTGCCTTTTTCGACAGTTTATACTTTCAAGAATATCCTGTAATTGGCAGTTTTTGTGGTAAATATAATTTTATCTTGCAAAAATCGATGGTTAAATTTTTAAGCGCGTTTTTCTCGAAATGGGATTTTTCAAATTTGCTGACATTGTAACTCAAAGAGCAATTATCCGATTGACTTGACATTTGAACTGAGTACTCTTGAATATATTTACTCTACAATGACGTAGGATATTTTTGATTGGATCTACATTGACGATTTGGCATTGAAAAGACGACCAGTTTATAGGCAGGAAAGCACTTTTTTCATAACTACGCCATTTTGTTAAATTTTGATATTTTTCGAAAATCCTACGTCCTTGTACAGGAAATACCTTCCAGTTTAACGAAATTTTTTCCTATTTCGGTTTCAGCTACTCAATCGGCCGGAATCGTGTCAGCAGTGGAGGAACTTTTTTTTTGGCGCCTTCGAAGGCAGCGCATAAGTCGCGTAGATGTCAATATTTTTCTATGAAAAACTTATGTAATATAGGTCAAATATAGCAAAATATATTCTTAATTTTCCGAAACATTTAATTGAGTACTTTTCTTCCAAAAAATTCTCGAAAACCACCCAAATTTTCACAGCGTTCGAACTGGTTTAGCCCCTTAAGTCAATCGGAGTCAAAGTCTAAGAGCCTTTGGGAATTCCCCCCGTTGGGAAAGATCGGTCAGGAGCGACGCAGGTATATCGCATTTTTCTCACAACGCTATTTTTGAAGTCGGTGGACACGATTTCCTAAAAACGAATGCACCTATCTTATTGAAATTTTGCCCACTTTTTCAAAATAGCATTCACTAGTTATTGGAAGAAAATGGTGTTAAAAAAATTGTATTAAAATTGTACTAAAAATGGAAATATTTTGCATACAACTCTGCCAAAAATTCAATTTTTCTAAAAATCCTTCGTTCAATCACGATCTAGATAAAGCTATCATGAGTTATACTGACCACCACGGGGATACTTTTTTTAGGGGTCTCCGGAAATCCGCCACCGGCTGAATTTCCCAAATTCTTGGGTGAATTTTTTTTTTTCAATACTGAAATGTTGCTCTTTTATGTGCTCAACATTGTGAATAAGATAATTTACATAGTCTATTTTTTTTAATAGAGAAAATATGCTTTTTTGGCTTCGAAACTCACGTAACCCCTTAAGAAAAAGACACGAGAAAAAGAATTCGAACGTGTAACTCACGGGTATTCGTAATTGGAGAAGAACGGCCCGGATAAGCGTCACAAAAAATCCGAGACTCATGAGAATCAGGTCGGTGAAGATTTTAGGGCTCCCCGAAGAATTGGAGTGATTTGGTTCGTGGCTTTTTTCGAATTAGGAACCGGAAAACACTGATGACGCGAGAGCATCTCTCTCTCTCTCTCTCTCTCTCTCTCTCTCTCTCTCTCTCGCTCTCTATGCGCTTGGAAATTGATTACTCGTATGAGTTAAGCCGGTTCGAGGCTGTACCAAGGATTGACATCAATTTTATTTATGTTGATTCTCAAAGAAATGACAAGTGACTTAAAGGCGTCCGCAATTTTCCAGTTGGAAAAGTGGGCAATCGTGTTGGTCACATCTCGAATCTATTAGTCGAATTCACTTCAAATTTGGATGGAGCATAATTTATAACTTTTTCATAACTGACACAAATAGTTACAGTCTTTGTTTCCGGCGAAAGACAAACTTTTTTCCGCAGATTATCATTTTCGTAATTTTTAAAATTCCAAAAAAATATCCGGTCATACGAAAGTTTTATTATTATACCAGAAGTACGATTTTTCATTTTTCATTTTACACCACCCTCGTTGCCAGAACCATTCACACGATTGGCCATGCATCAACGGCGGTAATTTGTGTAAATAACAATTGCTTGATTGTTTATCAATATTTTTCAATGAAAAAAAGTCAATCTTGTCAAAAGTACGTATCAACAGTGTGCAAAGTACCAACCTCATCATCCAAAAGCACCCATCAGAAAAAAATAATCAAAAGCGTACTGTTTTCATAACTCCAAGCTTATGCAGGCTCCTCAAGAGGCACTAATCATCTTATTCATGAAGTAATCTGTTGCAACGAACAACAAAAGTCCTCGGAAGTTAAGACTTGGGCGAGTCTACCCTAACCGCGCCAAATTGCATCCAATATTCTCCCTTCTGGGAGCCGATGCAGTGAAACTTGCGGTAACATCGAAATTCAACTTTCATTGGACATATCTGCGTAAAAAAATAACAAACCTCGATAATCTTTAGCATTCATCGATAAAACGCTCACCTCACCTTAAAGGGCTATACCAGTGCGACACTTTCAAAAAATCAATATTTTTTCCTTTTTCGGCAGTTTATACTTTCAAAAATAACCTGTAATTAGCAGTTTTTATGGTAAATATCATTTCATCTTGCAAAAATCGATAGTTAAATCTTTAAACGCGTTTTTCTCGAAATGAGATTTTTCAAATTTGCTGACATTGTAACTCAAAGAGCAATTATCCGATTCACTTGAAATTTGAACTGAGTACTCTTGAATATATTTACTCTACAATGACGTAGGATATTTGTGATTGGATGAAAATTGACGATTTGGCATTGAAAAAAACGACCATTTTATAGGCAAGAAAACAGACTTTTTTTTTCATAATTACGCCATTTTGTTAGATTTTGATATTTTTCGAAAATCCTACGTCATTTTACAGGAAATACCTTCCAGTTCAACGACATTTTTTCCTTTTTCGGTTTCAGCTACTTAATCGGCCGGAATCATGTCAGCAGTGGAGGAACTTTTTTTTTGGCGCCTCCGAAGGCAGTCCACTTATCCAAGCATAAGTCGCTTGGATCGCAATATTTTTCTATGAAAAAATTATGTAATATGGGTCAAATATAGCTAAATATATTCTTAATTTTCCGGAACATTTAATTGAGTAATCTTCTTCCAAAAAATTCCCGAAAATCACCCAAATTTTCAGCGTTCACACTGGTATAGCCCCTCAACTGAAGCTGAGTCAACATAAACTGGGTCGGACGACCGGACAGGTCGCGCGTTTGACAGCCCATAGGCTGCGTCCAGATACGAAATGATCCTCGAAATATATTGACTGATCCCGGGTTAGATAGGCTTTTGCCGCACGTGGCGGATGTGTACACGGCAAGAATGATGGGCGCATATTCATGCCAGCGGATTTCACGATTGACAGAGAGAGAAAGAGAGAGAGAGAGAGAGAGAGAGAGAGAGAGAGAGCTACATACGTATACTTCGTGATGAGATAGCCACCCCAAAGAGGAGGGTCGAATTCCAGTTTGACCGCGATCGAACGTTACTTTAGGCACTGTATACCCCCCCCCCCCCCCCCCCCCCACGTGATGTCCGCGGGC
The DNA here is from genome assembly GCA_963210295.1 of Ophion ellenae. NCBI lineage: Eukaryota > Metazoa > Arthropoda > Insecta > Hymenoptera > Ichneumonidae > Ophion > Ophion ellenae. Next base: position 16,567,033 of record OY723396.1, on the reverse strand, counting down.
TCACGAACGCGTCTCAACGAACCGACCACACCTACGAGGACTTCCCGTCGATATCGACTGATATCGAAGACCGACACAAATCGTCCGCTCGATCTGTCGGACGATCCGAGTGTTGGCACTGCTTCAGATGGCTGATAACCGAAGCTGCAGGCCGATCGCGTGTCCGCGGCTGTTGCATTATCTTTACGTTGTATGAATGCCTTCCATATGTACAGGACCTTTTTACTTTTGAAATCCTTTTCCTCATTCCAACTTTGGCCAGACCGTACAGGGATGTATATCCATTTCCATCGACATAAAAAACGAATACGACATACCGAGACAAGTCTGCTACTGTCACTAATCATCGTCTATGCAGGTACGTTCATCCGTTTAAAGAATGTTCAGTGAGACACAAGCACCACCAACGGAATTTCATTTCAGAGAACCAATGTGCTTGCCGCAGAGTCAAAGGATGCACCTTCGATCCATTTATGATTCGCGTGAAGACAAGCATCGAGATCAAGGTCCAACGAATGCACAACTAGGCTAGCATCCTATGGGTAGCAAGACCCAGCAGTGTTTTGGTAACTTACTGCCATTGGTTTGATGATGTTTTTACGACAGCAGGAAATCGCGATTTACTTGTGCACTGCGGATACTGACTGCTCATAAGATGTCACCCTTGCGCTTGGTTTATGAATGAAAGACAGTATAGTAGGGTAAGCTGGTATAGGAGTGCGCAGGCGATAAGAGCCCGCAGTTAAGCTAATGACGAAATGGTTTGCTAATTGAAGCTAACTTCTGTTGTGTTTAAACCGCCTCACAGGGTTTCTGACAAAAAAAAATCGGAAAATTTTTCGGTTTTTATCTCTTCCCTTTTAGGAGTTATAATTTTCCAGAAAATGTCGATTTCTCTTTGAATTTTTTTACTCAGAAGACTTTTATCATTTTAATCTCCAATAATGCTATCAATGATTTTGTGATTTATAATTCGGCTTCGTCAGGCCTGAAACGGTTTATTTTTAGTTTGTGCGGAATTTAACGAAAAAAACATTATTTTGAATTACGAAAAACATTTTTTCCGTTAATTTCAGCACAAATTAAAGATAAACCGTTTCAGGCTTGACAAAGCCGAATTGGAATTCACAAAATCATTAATAGCATTATTGGAGATTAAAATGATAAAAGTCTTCTGAGAAAAATGATAAATTCGAAAAAATATAGAAGGCAAAATAGACCCACGATGAGACTAGTCTTACAAATCATAGAATGGGTCACTCTATTTTAGAGAATTAAAAAAAAGAGGCAATCATTTAAAAAACAATAGTTTTCACTTTAGAAGCAAAAAAAACGTTGACATTGATAATTGATCATTTTTTCATATTTTCTAACGAAACTATGCTTCAAAATTTAAAAAAATGGTATAGTGACATTTGTCGATATCTCAAGTAGTTGAGGAGTTATCAGCGTTTCAACGTTTCCAAAACCTCCGAAATCGTCATTTTTTGAAAAATTATAACTCCTAAAAGAGAAGAGATAACAATCTAAAAATTAGTTTGTATATTCCTTTCATGGCGTACAATTTTACAAAAAAAATTCAGAAAAACCAAAAATGGTTGGGTTCGCGGGCTAGGTGAAATTCCGTGGAATTCCCCACATATATATATATAATATTTTCTATATATAGTACATATTTTTTTACAAGTATAAAAAGTATACAAAAAATATACGAAGAACCAATATGTGAGGAATGTATCCAGTGTTTGAAGTGTAAAGATTGGTGGCATGAGAAATGCACCGCTCATACAAATGTGGGCAACTTTAATTGCGATTTATGTGTCGATTGATGCTTGCGTACTTTTATCGACCCTCGTGCGTACTCTTAAACGCCCGTATGCCTAAGAGTTCGCAAATCCCGTTTCGTAGTTTTTAGTTTGTTACTTTAAGAAAAATTAAGATTCCCAATTGTCGCTCACAATTTAAATAGTATACTAGATATTCTTTCAATTCAAGCAAAAACTAATTCGTAAAATGTATTTGTTTCTCCGCTTTGAAGCTTAGGTGCGTACTCCTATACCAGCTTACCCTAAAACCAACAGTAGTTTATGGGAAGCGTCATATAAGTATAGGGGTGACACGCTGGTAAAACTTTTGCCTCCTCAAGCAACTACAAGTTATTTGTACTATGCTGTCGTGCACCATCGTTTGTTGCAAATACCAAGTCATGGTTTTGCTTCCAAGTAACGAGAATAGTTATGGCAACGTTTACACATATGTGGAGAGACCTTACCTCATTTTTGGTAGCGTTGATGGCTTTCAGGGCTTTGAGCTTCTCGAGATCATCGGCCGATTCTTTTTCCGAAGTCGAAGCCGATGCGGGCTTCGTTGGCGTCTGCTCAACCAGGGTGAAACCGAGATCCACGTCTTGTTTCCACAGTACCTCGATGAGGTCCATGTCCTACGACATAAATGTTGGCGATTCCCGTTAAAAGTGAAAATGGACAAAAGGTTGATAAAAAGTACGTCGGATGGAGGAAATTTGAGGAGGAAGAGATGGCTTTGGTCGTGGAAGCCAAGCGCTTCATGGTTGTCCTGGGCTGTTGACGCAGGCTGGATAGCTCGACGGGGAGGAAGGCGGATGGGTTTTCATCGTCGGTGTGGGGCACACAAGAGTGCATGATTAACGACAGACGGATATCGATGTGCATCTTGATGTATAGGCATTATTACATGTCCGTGTGGATGAGTCTGTGCCCACACACGACCTTACCGATATATAGCCGAGTGAGGATTCGATCGACGAAACGTTTCACAGAGGGATGAAGAGAAAGAAGAAAGGCCCGCGATATAGCGGTGACGTAGCACAAAATGGCGCGCAGCTGTGGCTACATTCTCGTTCTCTGTACTCGAACGCGGACCATTAATTGAGTCAATTTCTCGAGTTCTCGTGGATTCAGGCTTGTTAACCAATCTACGAATTTTCATCGCCAATTTAATCGTCGCGAAGAGCCGGTATCACGCCCGAATGTTCAGGAGAGTGCCTCTCGGATGTACAATTGACGACGATTGGCATGACGAAAAGTTCTCGTCAGCAGCGTTTGCCGCACTTGAGCATCGGCGCTGCCTAGAATTTTGCTCAACTAACTGGTTAGCGAAGCTTTACCGTGTACTGCTTTGGGAACCAAGTACTGAGTGGGAAGCTGTTTTGCTGTATTGTCGATGGAAATTCAACTGGAACTCGGCGCAGGTTTATCACAGTTACCCTGTGCCCTTGTGAAAATACGATACAATTATGAAGAGATACAGCGTTAGGGAAAAGTGGCTGTGGATGACGCCGAGGAACTGGAAATAGTGCAGTGATGAGTGTAGGCTAAAAAGTGGAGGGATGGGATCGTACAAGCCTCCAAGAACATACAAACGGTCATTATGGGAGTACAAAAAACTGCAAATATTTATGCAATTCATTAAATATGGAATTGCGCACAGACATTCGTTGCAACTAGACAACTGTAACGTCGCGACCAAATGCGCACAATGTATTTCTTTTTCTCGCTGTCCTTTATCTTGTTGAGGTGGTTTAATGAACATTGCTTTCTGCGAACGAAAAACACGCGGGTAAGGGATAAGCTTCTGGTTGATTTTTGGGCGCTCTAAATGGATTGAGGTCGGTCTCGATGTGAAAAAAAAAACTGATAAAGGGTTAGGCCACTCTAGAGGCCGAAAAAATAGGCTCTTTGGGGATTTTTTTTCAGAAAAACTACAAAATAAATCGATATTACAAAAAAGGGTGTTTAACATACATATCAGTGACTGTATACAATAATTTTTTTGAAGCGATCAATTTCAAAATGGCGGCTGTGCAGCGTTTATCTCGAAACTGCATTTTTTAAGTTGGCCGGAAACATAACTCAGACAATTTTCAACCGATTCACTTGCATTGTTGAATACATCTTGAAAAATACATTGTCTATGGAAGTGCGTAGGATTTTTTGTTACATTGCTTAGTTCATTTGTTATTAACAGTTATCTGATAAAATTTTTCACTTTCCGATAATTTGTCTAAAAAATCGTCAGATTATTGTTTATAACAAATAAACTATGCGATTTAAAAAAAATCCTACGTACTTCCGTAATGTACGTAATTACATCTCCAAAGAAAAATAAATCGACAATGCTCTTTGTCTGTCAATATTCCAGGCACATCCGACGTGACCCGCGCCCACACTAGTGTTTCACGCACGCACACCCGAGATGCCCTGCGCCCACGCCATGGCGCCAGTGTTCCATGCACCCCACTATTCGCATAAAACGGAGAACGCGATAGCATATATAGGTATAGCCGGAGCTGAAGCCGCCAGCTATAGATATTGTAGGATGGCGGTCAAAAAATGGCCGACTATCGAGTTCGAGATATCGATTTTCCAAAAATCGATATCTCGAAAACTATGGCGCGTCGCCAAAAACCCTTCTAGGGAATCTGTTAAAATATTAAGGCCTTAGGCCACAATAACGGGTACAAAATCATGTGCGAATTTAACAATTTTTTTCGTATGAAAAAGTCATTCACTTATAAAATTAATTACACATCTATTAAGTATGAATATCAAGCTGTTAGAATATATATATATTTTTTTTCGATGTACAAAATGGCCGACTACTAATATTTTTTTTTGTTATCTTTTTTTAGGCGCTCCGCGACGTGACATATAGCATCCACAATTTTTAACCTAGAACAAAAAACAAAAATTCTCGTCAATCTACATTAGAATACCTAGAGAAGTATATATGGAATTTAAAAGATATTGTTTTATTCGAAAGTTGTAGATATTTGAACTTAAGAAATGAATTGTCAGTGAAAAATTTCTCTATAACTGCTCATAAAATGAAAAGTTTTCGATTAATCAGAAATTCCGTACGTACTTCCCTGCGAAATGCAATTAGGAATGGAACTTTTAAATTTGAAGTAAATCGAGTGACAATTGTTGAAGTTATTTGTCACGCCAATTGGAAAAAGCTTTTTCGAGAAGTTTCGAGTAGTCGGCCATTTTGTACATCGAAAATATATATATATATGGTTTCTAACAGCTTGATATTCATAGTAAATAGATGTGTAATTAATTTTATGAATGAATCACTTTTTCATACGAAAAAAAATTGTCACATTCGCACATGATTTTATACCCGTTACCGTCGCCTAAGGCCTTAAAATAAAGGTGTATGCCAAATTTCAGATGGAAATTTGGTTTCCGCTTTTCGGAACTTTATACCGATATAGTTATGTCATGCCTGTGCTAAAATTGATTAAGGAAAAATAATTAAGGATTTTAAACAAATGGGGTCATATACGATTTTTGGGTGTAAGGAGATGGCTGTTGCGAGTATGTCGCGACTTGGGAGAATTTATTAAAGGCGCTGACTGAAACTGATTTTTGCGAATCGAAGATGCACGCAAGACGTCAGATAAAAAGGTATGATGGATAATTTTCAGGTGTGGGGAAGCTATGATCGCAACTTTGGAGAGTTGATGGATAAGATTCGTAAAGCTTGAACCGCTGATTGACCTGAAATTTCGCACAGACCTTCCTTTAAACATTCTTATAGATTCCCTAAAAGGATATTTGGTGACTCGCAATATTTTTCGAGATATCAAATTGTGAAAGTTGTTTACTTTTCTGCGCGCCTACTACTATATATCTATACCTAATAGGCTCAGTTCTGACTACACCTATATGTATATATGATCGCGTTTTCCGCTTTCCGGGGCCTTTCGTCTAGTCTACGTTTTCGCAACCGGTGTACGCAGACTTTTTATTTTTATGTTGGACATACATATTACTTGTGTTTGGAGTATGTATCGATGTAATAGAACCGGGTGGTGCGGGGAATATTGAGGTAGCCACAGAATATTATGAGTTCGTTTTTTAGTTTTTTCATAGTTCATTCATTAGTTTAACATTTTTTATAGTTTTTTATATATTATTTTTTTAAATTGAATTATTATTTCGATTTTTATATGTTTTAGGTTGTAATTTTTTGCATTTTTTCAATGTTCATCACAAGCTATCAAAAAACTATGAGAATCTGAAAACAATCATCATAAAAAATGAACTACAAAAAACTATAAAACCCCAAAAAATTGAAAACAATAAAATGAACTATGAAAAAACGAAAAAGGAACCCGCGGTGGTCTGAGTCGATTTCAATATGTCACGCACAGTAAAAAAAACTGGCAATGTCCATACCGTGAGAGATACGATTTTTTTCGACTTTCAGCCTCCGATAAGGGTGGGTTCCGGGTGTATGGTAAATGAAAGTCATCCAAATTTGTTTTGCGGGCTTGTTTAGGGTCAAACTACCCATAACGCTAATGAAAAATTGGCAACCTCCATACCGTGGGAGATGCGATTTTTTCATCAACTTTCATCTCTCATTAAGGGTAGGTTCTGCTCGTCGAAATTCCTTATAATGTTTAGTATGACCGTTTATAGGCACCTAGAATCGTAATGTGCAATAAATCAGTTGAAATTGAAAAATCAAAGAAACCAATTTCGATGCAGACTTCGAACTCATCAACAACGACTAAATTTAAAATCGCTAATTTCATAAACACTAAAGTATTATTCCATTTCCGTAACGACAATTCAGCCTATTTAATTGATTCGCAAGGTACACCGTGTGAAACGAATTATCGCCTTGGGGAAATTTATCGGTAGGTCAAGCATACAGTACAAAGATCAGGAAAAAATATCACATTGCTCTAGTTGTCCGTGGCGACCATCATTTTGTCATTGAGCGTAAAGGAATTAAAGGAAATATTCGGAACACTCAAGCTCGAATCAATAAGTTTTTGTCATTGCCAGCATATCGAATATTTAACGTAGGTGGACGTGATGAATGTCATGAAAGAAGCATTGAAAAACAGCCAAACCAAAATATTGATTTGCTTGGGACCCTCACGGTATGTACAGATTGAAAAACGCGACTCTATCTTCTATGAAATGCACAAATCCCCAATAGGACACAAGGGTGTCTCGAAAACCTACAATAGAATCAATCGCGGATATTTTTAGGAGAATCTAATATAGTACATTAAAAGGAGAGTGCAACAATGCCTGGAGTGCCATCTCAAAAAACTGGTCAGAGTCAAAACCAAGCAACCAATGATAATAATCGACCCTCCGGGTACAGTTTTTGAGAAAATATCAATGGATATAGTAGGCCCTATGCACCGCATCTCCAACCAAAACGAATATATCCTCATGATCCAACATCTATCAAAATATTGTGTTGCTATCCCACTCCAAAATGCACTGGCGACGACGGTCGCTGACGCGTTCATAAAGAGATTTGTATGTGTTTTTGGCGTACCCAAAGCATTATTGGCGGATCAGGGTCAAATTCCTGGGCGGGTTAATGAGAAGAGTTGTGAAACACTTCCGCATAAAACGGTACCGAACAACGGCTTTTCACCCCCAGTCCAATGGATCCCTCCAACGGTCCTACCACGTACTAGCTGAATTCTTAAAACAGTATACAGATAAAGATAATAAATGGGATCAATGGTTGGAATTCGCTATGCTTTCATACGACACCAGTGGCTATGAAAGCACAAGACATACCCTTTACGAGGTAGTCTTTGGGAAATTAGCAAAAGTACCGTCGAGTGAAGCCCTCTGCGAATCCGATTAATTACCCACCTATCCCGGCTACCTGACCGAACTGATAACTCGAATATATGGAATCAGAAACCTCGCCCACGAGAACTTACTTTCATATAAACAGCGCTCAAAAAAATATCACGACAAAAATGCCAATCCGAAAAATGTTAACGTTGGAGATTACATCTAGCTTCAAACTGGTCCGAGACCAGGTCAACTCAGAGACTAATATCGGAGGATAATATTGTTAGTCAATTCTGCCACTGCCGTGGTTGGATACGACTGCGGATAGAGCGCATCGAACATAACAACGCTATCCCTACTGGATGTCGCATCGCGTGACATTCCTGTCCCTAAAACGGAAGTCGTAAATCAATACATACAGTTACTGCAACTCAACGACTATTCAGAAACATTGATCTTACAAGGTGAAATCGAGTTTTTTTTTAGTGGGTTTATTTGTAACTACAAACTGTCCCGTATGGGGACATACAATAGTTCGGTTGTCACTTATCAGGTTGTTTTCGTAGATTATAGATAGAGTGTCCAGTGACATTCTACCTAGCGTTTTTTAGGGATTTTCACATTTCGTCAGGTCGAGAGGCTTAACGCGTTTGAGTCTTTTTATTTCGCCACGACGACCTAGTGGTCCACGAGCTAGTGTGATGGGATGGTTCTGGAGCCTCTCCACGTATCGTTTGCTAAATGCTTGGATGTCTTTTTAAATAAATGTCACTCGTAGATCGTTGTGTATCGTTTTATTTTTGACATACCAAGGAGCATGAGTAATTGTTCTTACAGCTTTAGATTGGAATCTCTGAAGTATATCGACATTGAATTTGCTGGCCGTTCCTCAAAGTTGGATACCATAACTCCACACTGGTTTGATCACCACTTTGTATAGGAGTATTTTGTTTTCCATATATAATCAATTTTTTTTCCAACCCGTCAATATCGTTTTTTGACTTTTAGATGAAGCTCTTTTCTTTTCCTTTTTATATGTTTGTTCCAGGTTAGACGTCGATCTAGGTACATCCCTAGATATTTGACTGCATTCGATGTAGGTAAGGATTGGTCATTTAAAACAACTGTTGGGTATTCTTCTCTACGCAGCGCGAATGTGATGTGTACTGATTTGCTTTCCCTCGCTTTTATCCTCCACTTTTTCAACCACTCTTCGACTTGTGTACTCCTTGCGAACTCCTTGAAGTAGATGAGACGCCAAAGTAGGGTTTGATCGAAAAATTGAGAACAATGTATTATTGCGGCATGTCGTCACATGTGTCCATTGTTAGCAACAGTCAAGCAGATTACCTCGAGACTACCGGCCGGGACGCATGTGGAGATATGCACAAATACAGAACGACACGGGTCTCCCATACAATCATAACGGGATTAAAAGATAATCACACTACCACACGCAGCATTACCCTCGCCGGATACGTCAAAGACAATGGCGGGTGTAATGGCGCGCCTCTTATTCAGACCCGTATGGCACCTGGGACAACGTCGTCGTCCAAGCAACAGTAAAAATTACATTGAAAAGCTATATGGCCCTAATCACGTTAGACTCAAACCAAATCCACCTGCATTCGGGTACTACCTGCACGCTCCTAGTGACCTCGTGCGTTGACCCCGACGGGGGCTACACTATCTGGGATCCAAAGCCGCGCAAAAACTGCGGAGTCGATAAGTATGGCATCACCTATGAAGGAATCCACTAAAATCATCGAAATTGAGTACGAAACCCGGAATACGATCTACTCTGTAACGTCTAACGATGTCACACTTACATTTAAGAAAACCGATCAAAGTTGGGTCTATAGCATCTTCAGTACGGAACACCCGAAATTGTTTATATTCGAAACCAGTCGAACCAGATCATTCACTATCCGCGGAAGATTTCCAGTCGCCAACTTAGATATTTTCGCGTACGTTAACTCAAAATTCATATACGGAGAACGACACATTCGTCAACAAATCCAATCATTGTACTACGACATGCTTACGCAACAATGTAACAAGGTAAATTTGTAACCAAATGCTCCAAAATAATATGTCTTTGGCGATTCAAGCTCCGGATGAATTTGCGTGCACTTTAATGAAAGGACCAGGTTATATGGCGGTGCTAGCTGGCGAAGTAGTACATGTTATCGAATGCATACCGATAGAAGTAAATTTTATCAGGTCGTAAGAATGTTGCGATCAATTGCCTGTCACCCATGGGAACGAAACATTCTTATCAAACGCATATATTGTCAACAAGAGAAACGCAAACGACCTGCAACTCCCTTCTTCCCCCATACTACCGTTTTGGAACACCTGGTTTCAAACGACAAGTTCATGCCCATGCCGCTAGAAACCATACCACCTACGAGGATAAAACCAAAGACAAAACCCACTTGGTGGTATACTACCCCTGAATCACTGGCATCCAGCAGAATCTATTTCAAGGAAAACATTGACAACCTACGGGAATGCATAATGTTCTCAGTAGGTAATCCCGCCCTCCTGAATAATATGGCGCGGGGAATCAGCGCCCAAAACACCGTTAATCAGGGCGAGAAATTGCTGAATCTCCTGGACAATAACAGTCTGCAACATCTCGCTGAGTCCATCTGTATAAATAAATAAATAAATAATATTGCGCACGTATACATACATATATCAAAATAAATAACGAGTAACCAAATCAAACTAATACTTTCGAACCCAACGCCCAAGGGGCACGGACGCAGGGAAATCGTAAATAATAGAAAGCCACCCAAGACTTAAATACGCGATGCGAAGCTGCGTGAGCAAAGCGATTTCACTCCGTAAAAAAAACCACCACACGCGCATAGTAAAACTCCGCGTCAGGAAAACTAAGAGTAACGAGTAAAATCCGGTAAGGAAACAGGGACCCAAACGGTGACAACTGAAATGATATTGAAGGATCGTTGGAACGCAACGAAAGTTTCGTAGCTCAATTGTTTGGGACACATTTAGCCCTCCAATATCACTTAAACGTTTTTCAGAATCCTTATTAGAGATCTTCAGCCTATATATGTAAGCGAAGATTGTGGATGACAATGAGAATGAGGAAGTAAAGAAGAATGTTCGTTGCATTGCAACGATGCAAACTTCAACATCGTCAAGTGGAACGAATCCCAGCGACGGAAGGCATAGTGACGAGCAGAGGTAAACCAGTAGAAACATGTAAAAAAACCCTCTAGCTCCTGGAATTCCATCGTCGAAAATGTCAAGAGCCGGAAGGATGAACGCACATACGACGTCCCCCGCTGACCGCAATCAAAGCAACGCAAGAAATAACCGCAGAATAAAGAGCGACACAAATTTGGGAAAAATCATACGTATATTGACATAGATACAACAAAAAAAGAGACCAACATATGGACGTGGGATTCTGCAACAGCAGGTCGGCGGTATACAGGAGCTGGTCTCGAGTGCCTGGATTAATCGTCATAAGCAGCATAAACACCTTCCGGAGCCGACCACGCCGGGTGATCCTTGTCGCTTTCAGGGTGGACTTGACCCCAATGGCCCTCGATCATCCACCGAATGGAGTAAAAAATCAAACTCGGATGCCCTCTCCGAGATTTCCATCCGGCCATAGTTTTTGCGGCGTTCCGCTTGTAGGGCTTGGCCGCCTCGATGAACGACGTCTATGGCATCGAAACCATGTATTAAAATTCAAGAGAAGAAGACAAGTGCCACCAATCGGATACCCACCATGTGACAGCATACTCGTTGAATCTTCTTTGGAGCCATGACGAATCTTCGTTTTCTTCTTCAGAGGAAAATGGGAAGCAATGGACAGCTTTGTGGTTTCCAGACAAAATGATTCACGAAAGTATGCAAGACTCACTCGGGGACTCGCTTTAAGTACGAAGTGCCTCACTAAAAGCCACGGCGTCCGCCCTAGCGCAATATTGGAAACCAACCAATAGTAAGAACACACCTGAGAACTGTCGTTCAAAATAAAATCTTCTACCGGGACATAGGGGCAACGCTCAACGTTTTGGACACGCCCCACCAGACTTAGTCCTAATAATGACAACAAAAATATAACCATCATTTAAGATACTTTTTTAGCAAAGTAGGGTGAAAGAAAATCGGACAAAAAAAACATATCTTCGTGTAAGGTGATGATCAAATTCATACGTACCTCTTAAGAATAGGATAACCATGAGATTACACCAATCTTCGAATATGTTCAAGTCACATTGTAAGTCACCACGAAATATTTGTGGCCACTCACTTTCTGGCTACTTTTCTACACATCACATAGTGGGTTAGAGCAACCAACTTTTGTCGGTTAGGTATTGTTTTTTGCAGCTTGCATGAAGTTTCCTCGAATGCATGAGACGTTTACGAAAATATTGAAGAATCTCCTAAGAAACAGATGAAAGGAGTATACCTATAGACAATTAGGCTACCGTTTCCGTTAGCTCTGAATCTTCATACAACGCAAAAGTTGCTTATCATTTAAGTAGCAAGATTTCTACTCATCTGGACCGCGCATCTGCCGAGATTACGAGAGCCACGGATCTTTCTCATCTCTCATCTTGGATTCAAATCGCGATGACGGACGGACAGCGATTTCACTTCGAGAGAAATTTCGCTGTACCGTTCCAACAGGATTTCTCGATCAGCCCGGTAACGGACTCGATCTGTCGCTAGTTAATGAGAACCGGAAGCAGCCACCTAAGTCTCACTGTCGTAGCCATACTTCAGAAACGATGCTCATGCTTTTCTAACGAGCTTTCTTGTGCAACATCCTTCATCTCCGATTGACAAATTTCTTTCGATCGGCAAAAGATGGGATTTGCATCAAGCGAAGTTGTAAAACGATTATGCAATCACGGATATATCTTCCAGGTGTAGAATTTCCGTATGATCGAATGAAAATATAATTCTAATTAAATGAAACTGCCATATCGGGAATAATAATTACATCGACATACTAATTATATCGGAAGAATAGTTACATCGATATCCTAATTATATCAAAGCGATATAATAAAATTCCAAACTGTGGTGATCTCCCGTGCTGAATAGTGCTGGCCTGGGCCAATACTTGGATGGGTGGCCGGAAGAGCGAGAGAAATTAACTTGCGCTTTAAAACGAATTCCCACGGAGTCTTCGATTACTCGATAGCCGCACGATGCCTACATACGTATGAAATGGCATCTTGCGGGTGGGTGTATCACGAAAGATTCGTCGATGAACCGCCATGTTGTAGTCACAGCGGGATGCCCGCGCGCCGCGCCCACAAAATACCCGCGGGGCTCCCCGATTATTTCTCTACGATCGGAACTCTGAGTTTCTCGCGATATATTGATCGATATGTTGACGAAAAGAAGAAAAAAAAAGTTCAAGTTTTGCGATTGATACCTCGAAATGACGTGGTCTTTCACGATGAAAATTCGCCGCGTTTTTCAAACATGTATCACATACTCCAACATTGTTTTGATCTACTGTTCTGTTATTAGAGATCCGTTTCGATGTATCCTGTGGAGAGGATTTCCCGATGGAGAGGATTTCGGGAACCTGTTTGTGAAGCGGCTGTAACCCGTCGTTGCATTTGTGTAGGGAGAGGGGGGGGAGGGGGCAAGTTGATCCCTACAAATTGCTCTCGCGGTAATCTCGTTAAGGTGTTGTACCGTGGCGTTTGCTCCTGCCGCTTCTTTTTCTCCTCGGTTGTTAGGGACGAGACGAAAGGCTTTCACGGAAAATAAAGAATTTGTGGGAGTTTGGCGGGAACATATAGATGCGGGGAACATTGGTAGTTGTGGGTAGAGTGTATTCGCGAAACCTGCAAGTGTTGAAACTACTGCGGTTGCTCTCCCGCTGTTGATGGGGTTCAAGTTTCAACGTATACCTTAAGTCTGCGAGAGAGAGAGAGAGAGAGAGAGAGAGAGAGAGAGAGAGAGAGAATGGAACAGACAAGCAATCCGCAAAAATCGGTACCTGACTTTGTTACAACGAAAACGAGCCAATAAACGCCCTTCTTCCTACTAATGGTCGAGCCACCGTTGGGGCAAGTTGGTCAGACCATTATCTGTGATTTTCACGCTGCACCACCCTTTTCCCTCCAGCGCCTATGGCTTGCACGGCGACTGCCTGCCAGGATACATGTCAACTTTGAGGATCGATTGGTAGAGTGGGGGGGATCAATTTGTCAGGATGAGCTTGACTTGGAATACAGGTCAGTTCCAATTTAGATGCAATGCAATTAGTATGCAATTTCAAGTCGATCGAGTCATACTCGTCAGAAGTGGGAAGGAGGCAGAGGAGGTTTGAGGGTCTTTGAGAAGTGCTTTCATGTCTCGATTTGATGGTTTCTCGAACCCAAGCAAGATAGTACGTTGCTTTATAAAATTTGACCGGGAGTACTGGTCAGGTCGAGTTTAGATGCAATGCAATTAGGATGCAATTTCAAGTCAATCGTGTAATCCTCGTTAATATGTGTGAAGGAGGCAGAGGAAGTTTGAGGATTTTTAAGTAGTGCTTCCATGTCTTGATTTGACGGTTTCTCGAACCCAAGCAAGATAGTTCTTTGCTTCATCAAATTTGACCTGGAGTACTGGTCAGGTCGAGTTCAGATGCAATGAAAAAAAATCATTGATCCAATATCATTGGTCATATTGAATGAAATTTCGTTGATTTAATTGTAAAATTGTTGGTGTAAATAATCGGATTTATTAGTCCAAACAAAACGCTATTGACTTTAATAACATGGTAAAATTAAAAGTTTTTTTTCATTCAAAAGATATATTGTTAGCCGAGAACAATAAATTATTGAAATAATCTAAAAAAATATCGCGAACAAATTATATAGTTTTCAACGCATTTTCTGCAACGAACAACAAAAGCGTTTTAATTCATCACATGAATATTGTTGATTCGAGTACACAAGGAAAATTGAATTTCGCTCGTTTGATTCAGATAAAATTTCTATTGAGTAAATATGTTATTTTATTTTTTCACCATATCCGATATTGATTTTCAAGTATATTATTCGTTGAAATATTAATATTTTATTTTTATTGAAAAATGTTAAGCAATTGTCTGAATTGGTTAAAAAATTGTACGAAAATAAAATTTGTTTCTTCCGCATTTGGTTGGAAAAATTCAACCAAATCAAGGCCGAGTGCCACCGAAATTAAAAGTGTGAGGAAACCCGTAGTTCTTGGAGTAACCGCTAGAAGCCGCACGCGCGCTCGTTTCTCGTAAGCGTAGCGCGAACCGAAAATCTACTTAAACGCCGGATCTACTTAGCCTGTGAATAAGATCAAAGTGTAGTATCTGTTCTTATCAGTTGAATGTCTGATGTTCTCTCCATGGATATTCCATTGAATATATGATATTCTCTCCACTATTATCGTGGATGATCATTCTAATGCTCACTTTTTATTTAAGATTTAAAACAAATTAAAAAACTTACGTCTCATGGCATATTCGTTTCGATGTAGCAGAGAAATAATGCATTCTATTGATTATATTTTTGTACGAAATGAAAAATGTTGTAGCAACTGCTTAATTATTTCATCCATACATCTACAGATTGTATATATAATGATTTCAATATAATATAATTTTATTTGAAGGATAATGTAGATTTTCAGAGAACAAGAGATTTTCAAATAAAATAATATGTTATTTGAATCAATCACATTTTCCAATATTTTATAGTATTGTAACAATCTCATATAGTGGCGGCACTCCGCGATCAGACATTTATTTGAATCAACCAATATATTTTTTTGATTCAATTGGTTATTTTTTCTCAGTGTGCAACGCGATTAGGATGCAATTTCAAGTCGATCGAGTAATTCTCATCAATATGTGGGAAGGAGGCAGAAGAAGTTTAAGGACCCTTGAGAAGTGCTTCCATATCTCGATTTTATTGTTGCTCGACTCCAAGCTGAACGTTCTTTGCTTCATCACTTTTACTTTGGTATGGTTTTTGCCAATGACTCAATTAGCATGGCCAATTGATCGGGTCAGTATGCAAATTGTTCAATCGTCCCTCTTTCTTTTCTCGAATTGTCCTGGGTACCCATTCCACGTGTGTTCAAGACCCGTTGCCATTTTCCAAATGACCCTATGCGTATCTAGTTGGGTTAGGCGTGCTTAGGCTACCAGTTAAGTTAAGTTCGAGCAAAGGAAACGAGTCTTGGGAACTGAGATTTGTGGAAGGGGCCGATTTGGTACCATTGTAAGACCAGGTCCATTCCTATATTTCAAACACTCCAAGAATGTCCATTTTGCCAGCTTCACTCACGTCTGCAGAGCCTGATAATACTAATCACACGATCACTCGTTGCGGTCACATAATGGCAGATGGCCCCTATAAAAGGGCCATTGCAGGAATTGTCGTCTGTCCTGCCAGTACCATGCCGATCATACAGAGAGTACGATTAAAAGGCAAGGAGTCGAATGGCATGGGCGCCTTTGAGGGTAGTCCAGGGGAGTATTGATGGAGCCCGCATAGCTCGCAAAGTAATGAGACCCCGAGGACACGAAAAATGCAAGAACAAGCTGGGCCGTGCACACAGAGACGAGCGTGACGTTTGCCTGACGTTCCGCAAGAGTCTCTCGACGTTAAGACCATAAATTACTTAGCGTAATTCTTTCCTTTGTACGCGCGAGCCGTGAATGCGAGAGATCGCGCACGGCTCGAGACGAGCAAGCGTTTTTGCGGTGAACCACACCATCGAGAGTTGTAAAACAGCGTGCTCGACCGCTAATGGGTCCCCTGCGGGTCACGCCCAGATCGGCCCCCGGGTCTCTCTAAAGGTAAAAGGACCCTTTTCTCTCTCTCTCTCTCTCGTTGCTGGAGACGGAGAAGGAGAAAGAGACCTTTTACCGCGCTCCGAGGCACCCACCCGCCGATGTTTGGGGATTTTCTTATCTGAATTTCGAAAAGCGCATCGCGGTCTTGCCCTTTTTGAAGTCTGGTCACACCTGTGGTACGGGTCCTCACGCGCGTAATGGAATAAAAAATTCTGCTTTCGGGCCCTAATATTCTCGGCGAATGACGGTCGAGGAAACGGGAAAAATCGTCATGGATTATTGCGCGATTGGCGGCAATGAGGTCTGGTTGCATTTGAGGGATAAAAAACGCAAAATATTTTTTTTTTATGTTGCTGATGTTTGCATTGTTGGATCACATTGAAAAGTCTTTTTTTCTCAATTTTTACTGTTATCCAAAATAATGTTCTATGCATATAAGTTGGAGATCTCTAACGTGGATTAAGGGGTTAGGCCACAGTACCGGGTATAAAATCATGTGCGAATTTAACAATTTTTTTTCGTATGAAAAAGTGATTCACTCATAAAATTAATTACACATCTATTTAGTATGAATATCAAGCTGTTAGAAAAAATATATATTTTTTTTCGATGTACACAATGGTCGACTACTAATATTTTCTTTCGTTATCTTTTTTTAGGCGCTCCGCGACGTGACATTTAGCATCCACAATTTTTTACCTAGAACAAAAATTCTCGTCAATGTACATTAGAATACCTAGAGAAGTACGTACGGAATTTAAAAAATATTGTTTTATTCAAAAGTTGTAGGTCTTTGAATGAATTTTCAGTGATAAATTTCGTATAAAACTGCTCATAAAATGAAAAGTTTTCGATTAATTAGAAATTCCGTACATACTTCTCTGCAAAGTACAAATTTTCAGAATTATAAAAATTTCCTGTCTTTTTCGCCCCTGTCGAATTCTCTCTGCCAACGAAGAGGTTAAATAAATGTTGATTTGAATCAATAAATATATTTAAAATGAATAGTTCCAATAATGGAATGCAATGGGAACCGTTTGATTTCACGAAAAATCTTGTTAATACAATTTTTTTAAATCCAATAGACGCGTTTACTTAAAATCAATAAAGAAAATTTGTCATTGTATGGAAAAAGATTTTGAGTTCCTTCATCAACCAATTTTCGTTGCAATCCACGCGTAATTCCGCATCATGAAGAAAGACGTTTCCACCAATGGCGCGAGCCTATTTTAGGCTGCAAAGATCGGTCCCCCGGCCCCCATAATGCCACCGTGCCATCCCCTTGCTCCGCGCGTTGGTCGCGCTCTTGCGGGGCACAAAGCACATTAATTTCCTCGTTTTAATTAGTGCGAGAGGTACCGGTATGCACGGAACAGCAATGGCGGTTGTCGGACCCCATCGACGTGTCGCTTGTTTCTCCCTGTATACACGCACACGGTTGAGGGAGGGGGGTAGAGGGGAGGAAGAAGGCGGCAGCGTGGCGGCGAAGAGGCCAGAGGGGAATTTGATTAATGATGCTGTGCTGGATCGGGAATGAGAGAACGCGGCAAGAGAGAAACAGAGAGAGAGAGAGAGAGAGAGAGGGGGGGAGGGAGGAGCATATCTTAAGGGACAGCAAGTCTCTCGTTCTCTTTCTCTCTTTCGTTTTGCCCCACGGCCCTCGCTCTGTGTCAGCTCGCCGACAGAAAACCCATTTTCGAAACTACTCTACGAAAAACCTATACATTTTTTTTTTTCACGGATATACATGTATATAGCGAGGGAAAAGAACTCGTGTCGAGAAGAGCGAAACGAATGCCCCGCCGTGGTAAAACATTCAATGAACTTTTTGAATAAAATTTCGAAACTTTTGTAACGACGATGAGAGCTCTCGCGAGGGGTGAGTTGACGTTCCAGGATTTTGGATGGAGTTCCGCTCCAGTGAGGAAGTCCTCGATGAAACTTTTCTTTTTCACTGTTGTTTGCGCCGATTTACGCAGCCGAAGGGCTATTTCCCGTCGTGATGAAAAGTGCCACCCCCCTGCCCTTATTCGCTTTCTCCGTCGCCCTTTCGAGTCGGGGTCGAATTGGTTGTCGAAGTTGATTGGTACCTGATGTTCGCGCGTAAAATACAATTCTATATGGGATATGAGATCGGGCGGAGAGATAACCTGCGAGAAAAATCGAAGGGCGGGTCGTGGGGAGGGCGGAAAAAGGACGGGAAAAGTAAAGATACGTAGGGGAAGGGCGTAAAAAAGTCGAACGTTGGTGGATGAAGGATATTTCAAGGATACCCAAAATGAAGGAATCGTTTGCGAAAAATAGGGCACCTTCCCTTGAATTTGTAAAATTTTGGGAAAGTTTTTATCGATCAATCGATAAAAATGGGCTCGAAATATGATCTTTCAATTGGCATAGTTGGGCACAACAAATTTTTTTTTTTTTTCCATTAACAAACAGTTTTTTCGTACGATTTAGGCTATAATGAAATACTATTACGTATTCTGATTAGAGATTCACGAACGCCATTTGAAAAAGAAGAGTTTTTGATAATGATAAAAATGATAAAAAATTGACAAAACGTTACCTTCCAACTATGCAAATTTCAACGTCATTAAAAAATATCCTTTCCGCACATATATAATTGTGCATTTTTCTTTATTTTTAATTTTTTAATTTCATTACTATCTACTTTACTATTAATCTACTATTACGCTTTTTCCAATATTGGTTTTGGAACCTCAATAAGGATCTTTCAAAATGTTTCAGTCATTTTTGTGACGAATGAGTCGGCAAAGAAATTAGGCAATACGAAAAAAAAATTAGATATCCTACATATACATATGTGTGTGTGCGTGAGATCTGTGGAAGAGTCTATAGTGTTGGAACTCAATAAAATCTCGTTTTTATTAACCCTTTTTCTACGTTTTGTTTTTACTCAAAAATTCTCTTCGCAAATTCCACCTCGAAGCCTCTACGCCATTAAAGTTTGCATCGTTGGAATGCAGCGATTTTTTTTACCTTCCCAAATTTCCGCTCGTAGACCTAAGCTACGAAAATCCAGAAAAATATAAATATGCAAAATATGATTTTGGATAATAATAAAATTGAGCAATGAAAAAGAATTTTCGTTGTATTCCAACGATGCAAACTTCAACGCCATTAGCCTCTGGTAAGGGCCCTAAAAGGGTTGGAGGGATTTCCTCAATCTAAATCGATCAAAGCAAAATCAAGCAATTGAAAAATCATTATTTTCAAGGTAGTTCCTCTGCGAAAATCTCAACCAAAAGTTTACATACCATGTTCATGTACAAAATATTGATAATTGGTTTAATTAGTAATGAATAAAGTTAAAAACTACGCAATATTGACTCGGTGCTAGTAGATAATACGATGGATATCATTTATTGCCGTAAAATATATTTTGTATTGTGTTTTTGATCGACCATTGCCAGTAAACTTTCTGCCGGGACTGTCCAGGCTTTGCCCCAATTGTTTTTTTTCCAGGCTGTGCCAGGCTTTGCACCAAAATTGTGAAGGCTTCTCATGGTTATATCTTGGAAACTAGATGGTGAATCTTTCTCATTTTTTTTTCACATTTTTCGTGATATCTTACTGTAGCTTATCCTCGTTGTTTATCAATTTCTTAATTTTAGTTTTGACGGTAGAATTAACGATGCTCTGTTTGCCCATCATAACGCATTTGTTACGTGTAAACCAAGCCAACTTTAAGTGTAAATATCTCAGGTTTGGGGTGGTCAAACTTATTCAAATTGCACAGATGTTTGGATATGGTATTAAATAACGTATATGTCAAATTTCAACCATTTCTTAATTCAACTCTTCTGTGGAGGTACTACCTTAATGAATTTTAACGATACAAATTTAAGCATCAGAATTGAATATGTGCAAACCTTGTGCACATGTGCAATTCAGCAGAGATGAATTGCCTTTCGTCTCCGCTTCGTCGTTTTACATCGTCGATTTGTACGAACACAGCACAGTAGGTAGATAGGATCAGAATAGTAAAACTGTATTGCGGGGAAATGGATCTCCACAAATGAGACCTCTTCTACGGCGACGATTTCCGGCCGCCATTCGTTCGGGTGCTTAATGAGGACGTTCACAGTCCTGCTCCTAAATATATATATATATATATATATATATATATATATATATATATATATATACACATATGTGCATATGTATACATAGGTTCTCCAGGAAGCAGTAACAGCAGCAAGAGAGGACACATTACGCGTGGCTCAAGTGGTCCCCACATCCAATCGGAGTGCCGACACGTTTCGCCTTTCTCTCTAGCATATCCGTGGTCTCTCGTTTGGCAGTGGATAGTGGGTGACCGAGGTAGCACTCTCGTCTGTGTCCTCCATGTGGATGGATCCCTTGTTTCACCTGTACACGGACTCTTTCCGCAACATGGTCGCGGATTCAAGAGACGTACGAAGGTTGGGAAAAAAAGTAAGGCGAATTGTCGTCACTGCATCTTGATGCAAATACATGACCTATGGTGGAGGACTGTCAGGGTTCAGCTCTGGCGGTACTTCCAGTTAAGGGGGTATCCCTCGCTGGAAACTTCAAAAAATCGCTTTTTGCGTATTGTAATAGTGTGAACTTTCAAGAATATTTGAAGATCAACCGGACCCGGAAATTCTAAAAATTCACGACGTTGCACCTATTTTAGTGGAACAGTGTGCGTCGGGTTTACCGCGATCCGTCGAGTTTGAACGCCATAATCTCGAAACTACATATCTTGACACGGCGGGATTGATATCTTGAGTAACTTTCACACTATTGGCTTGAATTTGAACTGTTAGCGTTCAAACAGTAGTCATTTTCGGTTCACGATCGCATTTTTTAATTCGATGAACGATTTGTTAATAACAATGACTTCAGCATGCTGTTTTTCAAGATAAAAATGAGGTTTTCTTTGGAGAAGCTGTCATTTTTCGAATTTTCGAAATCACGAACACTTTGAAAGATTTTCGTTCGAAAAAATTACATTGTAACCACAATCATGTGTACAACATGCTGGGAAAAAATTAATTTATTCGAGCCAATGTGTTACTAGAAAAAAATTCCTAATTCCGACCCTTCAAATTGGGCTTCCAGAGGGGGATAGTTACTTATGGCCTTAGGCCACAGTAACGGGTATAAAATCATGTGCGAACTTAACAATTTTTTTCGCATGCAAAAGTGATTCACCCATAAAATTCATTACACATCTATTTAGTATGAATATCAAGCTGTTAGAAAATATATATATATTTTTTTCGATGTACAAAATGGCCGTCTACTCGAAACTTCTCGAAACAGCTTTTTTCCAATTGGCGTGACAAATAACCAACAATTTTCACTCGATTTACTTAAAATTTAAAAGCGATGTTCCTAATTGCATTCCACAGAGAAGTACATACGGAATTTCTGATTAATCGAAAACTTTTCATTTTATGAGCAGTTTATGAGCAGATATAACGAAATTTTTCACTGAAAATTCATTTCTTAAGTTCAAATACCTACAACTTTTCAATAAAACAATATTTTTTAAATTCTGTACGTACTTCTCTAGGTATTCTAATGTAGATTGACGAGAATTTTTGTTTTTTGTTCTAGGTGAAAAATTGTGGATGCTAAATGTCACGCCGCGGAGCGCCTAAATAAAGATAACAAAAGAAAATATTAGTAGTCGGCCATTTTGTCCATCGAAAAAAAAAATATATGTATATATATATATATATATATATATATATATATATATATATATATATATATATATATATATTCTAACAGCTTGATATTCATACTAAATAGATGTGTAATTAATTTTATGAGTAAATCACTTTTTCATACGAAAAAAATTGTTAAATTCGTACATGATTTTATACCCGTTACCGTGGCCTAAGGCCTTAAGCAGCGTTGTGCATGGCCGATACTCGGAGTGGTGACCGCTCAGCCGTGCACCGGCTGGCGTATCAAACAGCGAGAGGAAGGCCAATACTTCTGATACCTTGGTGAAGATACTCAAGTTCAAGTTTGTGCACCAGAGAATCAGAAGTATATGAGGCCGTCTATGCTGGTACGGGTTTTCCGCAGTTTCCACGCACCCTCATGATTTTGAAGTTTGCATCGTTCGAACGCAACGAAAATCATTTTTTTACAATTGCCCATTTTGTTTTGTAAAATCGAAGCTACTGCGAACTTTTCTAAGATCCTCATTAGAGACCTACAACATAAATTTATCAAAAATAATTTTGGATAACAATAAAAATGAAGAAAAACAAAAATAAAAACGAATTTCCGTCGTATTCAAACGATGCAAACTTCAACAACTTGTACCGTCGCCAAATGCGGTATAGTGTAGCTCGAGACAGCTCTGGATGAATCGGAACGTAGGTTAGATTAGCGAAGTGCGGGTAGGGAGTGATAGGAAAGGCTTCAATTGGGAAGGGTCATAAATAAAAACCTGCAAGGGTGTACGGTGGAACTCAGGTAACAAAAAAATACTAATGAGATGCGAGAGAAGAAAAATAAAGAAAAAAATAATAATGAGAAGAAAAGTATCGATCAAGAAAAGAAAATAATAAAAGAAGAATAAGTACGAAAAGGTGTTTGAAAAAAATACTTATAAGATATTGTAATAATAAGGTATAAGAGAACAATAATAAGAAAAAAGAATAATACGAAGAAAGGTACCTGTAAAGAAAATCAAAATAAGTAAGAAAAGGAGATTAAAAAAAATACTAATAAAATATTATAATAATAAAGTATAATAAAATAATAATAATAAGAAAAATAAGTGCGAAAAGGCGGTTAGAAAAATACCCACAAGATATTGTAATAATAAGGTAAAATAAGACTATAATAATAAGAAAAAAAGAATACTACGAACAAAGGTACCTGCAAAGAAGATCAAAATAAGTAAGAAAAGGTTAAAGTTAAAAAAAATTATCAAAAACATAATAATAATAAGGTATAATAAAAAAAATAATAATACGAAGTAAACTATAATGAAAGAAAAAGGTGTTGAGAAAATCCATCTCCGGCATGCGATGCAAATTCGTGATTATTGATGTACGTAATTCGCATGTGCATCTTCACAATCTGGTGTGGCCAGAACTGTACCAGATCTTCGTGGGAACATGTTCTATAGAGAGAGAAAGAGACAGGGCGACACAATGACAAAGAGCGACGAGTACGAGGAGAGACATAAGCTCCTGAGATATAACTAGGATGCATTATATAAATATATATGCAGCACCTACGAGAAATGCAATTCACCGGGTAATCACAAGGGAACGGGCATCGATCACGTCACGACGTTCCTCTCGGTGTCAAAATATTTCCTTCTCTCCTCTCTCACGCTCGATTCCTGCGACGTGTGTCGCGTTATAAACAACGCGGAAGCCCACGAGAATTTTCTCAAATTGTGCATTTCGATGTGCTTGTTACACAGCTTGGCAAATACCCATGTGTGTGTGTTCGAGACCGCGTACAGCGTATAGTAACAACGAATTCCGTATTCCCCCGAGATGAGCATCGGAGAAACGTCCCGTGAAAATCGCTAGGAAAAGCGTATACTTTGTGTATAAATATTGTTACGTTTATTTTTCGAACGCGTTTTTTTGTCGTCGCGTTACCGGGTCCGAAAGCATGCAGCGTAAGAAGCGTGGCATTGAGGATACGAGGATTTTTTTACATACATTTTTTTGGCGTACGTTTCGGAGACTCGTATTTTTAGATTTGCATTATAATTTGTAAACGGACGTCGTTGCAGTTTGCATTGTTGGAATACAACGAAAATTATTATTTTTTCTTTTATTTGTTTATTTTTATTACTGTTGATAAAAATTGATGGGAATTTATTTCGTAGATTCTTAATAAGGATCCTGAAAAGCGTTTGTGAGATTTTTGCAGCCCAAATCCGCAAAAAAAATATTTTGGCAATGGGAAGAAAAATAATTTTCGTTGCGTTCCAACGAGGCAACATCATATCGGGCTCTGGTCGGATAACATTTGTGCATGACCTGCTAGATGTCTCTTCAGGCGGGACACCACTGTGACGGGTAGGGAAAAAGATTGTTTTTTGCGTTTTCTCAAAGTATACATATGAATATATGAAAAAATTGCAGGGTGAAATATTGAAGATTGACCAAATTACAGACGATTTAGTGAGAGCAAGTAGCGCAGAGATATACGTATACTGAAACTTTCGATCGCGTTTTTCTCGAAACGACTGTTCTCGATCTGGCCGGAATCATAGCTCTAGCTTTTTTTGTTAGAAATTCATTCTTTTTTAAACCCCCGAATACAAGTAAAAATTTCGCCAGAATTACCCATTTTTTGAACACCCGCCATTTTGTGATTTTTTTCTTCTAATAACGTCTACGTACGACGAGAACTACATCTATACAGATGATCAAACTTTTTTATTATTATTTTTCGGACCGACCATTGTCAATACATTGATCCGGTCGTTGGACCACATTTTTTATACAGACGCTCTACTATACAACAACGTTGTTTTTTTTTTAATAAATATTTTTACGAAATAAGTTCAATGTATGCTTACTGACATACCTTTTTTCCAAAGTCCAAATAAATAATCTAACAGACGAAAAAAGATCGGAAAAAACTACATTCTTCGGCTGGTCACGTAGGGTAAAAAAAGTTATGACGAATCAGCTTTTTTTTCGTACAAGGGGACATCGAATCATTCCGAACTTCGTATTGCTTTGATAATGTTGATGATTCGTATTACTTTGATATGTTGATGATTTTTGAAAATATCGAATCAAACTGCTTCATTCATTCAAAAAAAAAAAATGGATGCTGGAATTACTTTTTGAGGAGCCTCACAGAGTCGGTAAAAAAAAGGATGCTGTGCTCCGACTTGTACGACGATGGGATTTCTAGATGTTGAACATTTTTATACGAAGACACGAACACACCTGAGATTTTTTTTTTTTCATCCTGCTCATGGACGATAATCGGAGGACCGTGACGCTCTTTCATTGGGCACCACAGGCACCTGCCTCCGGTGGTATTGGAGATGCGGTGTCGTCTATTCGAGAGACGTGAAACGAAACGAGCCACGAGTACGAATGGACGAAAAGAGAGAGAGAGCGAGAGAGAGAGAGAGAGAGAGAGAGAGAGAGAGAGAGAGAGAGAGAGAGAGAAGGGATTGAAGGTAAAAGATCTCGAATGACAAATGAAGAAGCGGCATCCTTTTACAAATTTCCGTGTCGTACACGTGTACTTACGAAACTCGCTTATCTGCTGTACACTCGCAAATTCACACGAGTATGTGCCGCGCCTCTATACGAAATAAAAATGGTTTCTCACAGAAAGAGAGGGGGAGAGAGGGGGAGAGAGAGAGAGAGAGAGAGAGAGAGAGAGAGAGAGAGAGAGAGAGAGAGAGAGAGAGAGAGAGAGAGAGAGATCTTAACGAGCGCTTCGAAAGACACTGCGGGTCATTGTGTTGAAAAAAACGAATAAAAAAACTGACAAAAAATGATTCAAACAGAAACAAGGAGATTGACCGATGAGGCCTTGGGTATGGAATATTATTATTATTACTGTTTCATCCACGGAGACGATCGCACACATGCGCGCGTCCATCCGATCGGATGTAGTTCATTATCACTGCATACCGTTGTGATTGGATGCACGACTCAAGATCGAAGATAATTATTAATATTAATCGATAATTATGCGCGATGTGGGGACACTTCGGCAACGATTTTATCATTGTTATTAAAAGCAACGGCCGCGCACGAGACTTTCCAGGCAGAATCGACAAAATTCTTAGCGTCCCGAATATTCAAGAGTTACTCATATTGAGAATGTAAAAAATACGCGATCGAATTGATAAGAGGATTTTTTCGTCTCCATTTTTCGTTATCATTCACAGAGCGAGGCATAAAAAGGCGAGCGATGTTTTATGGATCGAACCGTAGCTTTCCGAACGATTCTGTGGATTGGGATCGAATACACAAGAATTGTGTATCTTTAATAAAATAATTATACCAGATGCATCTTGTGCACTTCAAAGGAAATTTATTTCCTTCGATTGTGCTCAAATTTTTTCGTTGCCGATTAAGACGGGGTACTACTGTGACGGGTGAAAAAAATCGATATTTTTTGCATCTTTTGAAAGTATACTTATTCGAGTATGTGAAAAAAAAATTTACATACAATTATTGAAAATTGACCAAGTTGCAGAAGATTTGGTGAGAGAAGGTAGCACAATAATTTGAGCACACTGAAACTTTAAAACGCGCCTTTCTCGAAACGATTTATTTCGGCGTGGTCGGAATCAAATCTGGCTATAATTGGCTAATTTCCAATTAAAAAAACCCAATTTTCCATAATTGCCGTAGCTAGCGTTGTGCGCTACTGTTCATTTTATTTAGCATTTCTTAAGCCTCCGAATTAAAGTAAACATTTCACCAAAATTACACTTTTTTTAACACTCGCCATTTTGTGATTTTTTTTCTCGAAAAAACGGCGACGTTCAACGTCTACTAGATTTATATATATTATTAATAGTTTTTTGTTCTATTTTTCACGCCAACTATAGTCAAGCTATCGATCCAGCCGTGGGACATTTTTTATACGGAGGCTCTATTTATACCTCAATAACGTTATTATTTTTTAATTTTGAAAAATGATAATTTCCACGTAATAAGTTCTCAATGTTTGCTCAATAAAATACCTTATTTACAAATCCTAAATAAATATTCTGGCAAAGCAAAAAAATCGAAAAACGACCTTTTTCGACCAGTTACAGTGGTGTCCTTCCTAAATTGATGGAAATCCGTCATCGTTTTTGTCGGGTTTATTTAAGATTCCACCATTTATCAGGGTCTCGCGGACTAAATCTCCAAAGAAAAATTGGAGCAATTTTGAAGAAAAAAAATTTGGTAAGTGATGATAAAAATAATCGTTTTTTTTTTCGACCCAAAGATGTACAGTTGAGTGCTGTCTTTGTTTTGTACGAATTTGTTTATTTAATTTATGCAAATTTATTCATTTGCTATCTACCACTTCATTCATCAATTTTGTAGCAATTCATTTATTCATTTCGTACAAAATTATTTATTTATTCAGTATTTATTTTTATTTTTTATTGTAGCTTTCATTTGTACAGGGGCCGCCCTCTTATTACATTCCTCACCATATTCCACTTCACACACCCCACTTATATTTATTCAGTACCAAATTGTTTATTTATTTCGTATCAATTTATTAATTTATTTTGTACCTACTTATTTATTTATTTTCTACAAATTTATATTACAAATATATCACAACGAACGAACGCAAAGGAACGTAAGCACCAATTTAGTTATGCAGCGTAAGGTCGTCCCCTTAATTTAACACTAATCAACGAAAACCTATTATTACGAGACGTCAACAGTAAAAAGAGTCCGAGAACAATATTTACAAGCACAAAAACAAATCGTATCCACTCGAAGCCACATAATCCCAAGTCCTTCGGTTTCGCCTGGAATTGCCCGTACACATTTATGACTTTATAATACTTCGGTGCAAGCGCATTTCACTGGGCGACTCTCGCTTCATTAGCTCGCCGTTGTGCACGTTCCACAATTATTTTTCCTCCGTCGTGCGATCCTTACAAAAATGGCAATCAGGAAATTGTTATGACGTTTTTTTTTCTCCCTATTCATTTAGGTATATAGACGTATAGAGGCCCCGAGCGGTGTATTCTCCAATGAGAAATAAATTTCTCGTTATGATGCGATCCTCAGACTTTCGACTCTCGCCGCGCGACAACGTTTTTTTCCATCCTCTGCTGCCAGGGTCCTTCATCTTTCTCCCTTTCCGCATTTTCTCCGCGGAACATTAAGGGGGGAGAAATCATTAGGCGACGAACAAATTTGCTGATTTTCATGATTTTTTTTTAAGAAACATTTCTTTACCATTTTCAAAACTTCGGGTATGTTTTATTACTACTTTTGGGGATATTGAGATATCTGTGGCCCCTAATTAAGACCACGCAGCCTTCATATTTGACCCAAAATAAGACTTTTTTCAAGAATGGTAGAAATCGAAATTCGACCCTTAAGGGGGCGACACATGGGGTTTAAAGTTTGGGTTTGTTCGGATGTTTTTTTTATGCTCACATTTGTGGCATACGCAGTTGAGGAATTGAAAGTACTACTTGACTGTCTACACGCACCGGATAGCAAGGAAAATATGGTATAGTGTTATATATGAAATAAATTTGGTAAGTTTCAAGTACATCTGGTCAAAAAATAGGTTTTTTCATACGAACCTCAACACTCCCGTTTAACCCCCTTAATGTTTAGATTTTTTTAATTGCTGAAATACATGTTTATTTAATTGTATTGGAGTGTATTTATACCAAGTTTCAAGTAAATCTGACCGAAAAATATGCTGTTTCATATAAAATTCACAACCCCCGTTTCACCACCTTAAGGGCCGAATTTAGATTTTCACCACTTCTGAAAAAAGTCTTATTTTGGGTCAAATATGAAGACTGCGTGGTCAGAATTAGGAGCCACAGATATCGTAATACTGCCCTACTTTTGGCTGACATCGTTTTTTTCTTAAATATTAAACTTCAAAATATGACGAAGTATGGCACGGTCTTTTAAACTGCATTTGCCTTATTGTCATTATTGTATCTTTTTTATTAAAACATGGCACTAAATGTTCTCGAAATCTTTTTAAAAAGTATTATTTTTATAGCAAAATGTAGCCATTTTTTCGAAAAAAAACCATCTTTTTGTTTCAAGCGTACCATTTCATTGATTTTCAACATTTCTCACTTTTTCTTGGTTCATATTCTGCATATGAGTATTGGTGAGAGAAAAATATTCGTTGGTTTTCTCTCAGATCAATCCGGGCGACGCTACGTGTCACGCCGTCTAAAAACATCCGCCGTAACCTGTTTAGAAGACCGTGCCATACTTCCGCCATTTTTAAAGAGTAAAAAAAACCCACATTATAAAATAATAAATTTAATATTTTTTAAAGATTAATAAAAAATACCAAATTTAAAATAATGAATTTAATAATTATCAAAGATTAATAAAAAAATACCAGCCAAA
Source organism: Ophion ellenae (assembly GCA_963210295.1). Classification (NCBI taxonomy): domain Eukaryota; kingdom Metazoa; phylum Arthropoda; class Insecta; order Hymenoptera; family Ichneumonidae; genus Ophion; species Ophion ellenae. The sequence goes on along the minus strand of OY723396.1, from coordinate 16,537,496 downwards.
AGTAGTGATAAAATATACCCTAAGTCTCAAAAATGGTGAAGGAATCTTTCCTCAAAAAAAAAAAAATCATGAAAATCAGCAATCTTTTCCTCGCCTAAAGATACCTCCCCCCTTAATGCGCGGCGTCTTCTTTTCCGTCGTATCGGATCATTAGTCACCGGAACGCTTCGTCTTCCTCTCTCCCCTTCCCTCTCACCGGCTTTCTCGTGTACGAGCCCGAGACAGGCGAAAATTCGATTTCTCCTCTCTCCACGTGTGCACGTGTCTTGGGGGGTTAGACGCAGCGAGAGCTCAGGGTGGCCTCTTTCGTGGACCCTGCTCATTGGCACACAGGTGTTTATGGTAATATAACAAGAGTCTTACGATGCCAGGCGCCGAAGGTGGTCCTCTATCGAAAGATCGCACTTTGGTTGCCTCAAGTTCGACGAATTTTTTGACAAGGATGCTCCCAGCCAAAACTACATCGGCGGCAAGCTTATTGGAGACGAGTACTTCTTTTTTTTCATTGCTTGGATTGGCTACACGCCAGGTGAGTAATGCAAATAGGAAGTTGCAATTGCAGTCTTCGGTGCGATACACTCGTATGTAGTTCGGGTAACCGCGTCTATTTGATTTGTTTAAATTTGAATTAACTAGTTTTTTCGTGAAATCCATTTTTTCCTATTGCATTTCATCATTGTTATTATTTATTTTAAATATATTCATTTATTCAAATCAAAATCTATTTGATATCGTCCAAGAACTAAATATGTTATTTAATCCGAATAAATCTGTGATTCGGTCTCATCTGTTCAAAAAAACAATTTAGTTGAATCCACGGAATGGATCTATTTGCTTTTTTTTTAATTTAAGGGGGGATTGTCTTTTTTTTTCGCAAAATTTACCGCTTTTTGGGAATTTTTTTGTGAAGAAAGTATACAACGGAAAACTTGTGAAACTTGGCATATAGTTTTATTGATCTGTTTACTACATACAAAAAATTTTTTAAACAATTTCATCAAAAAATCCCCCCTTAAACGCGTTTTTCTCGAAACAGCTTTTTCACAACTGGTGTGCACGATTTCTCAAAAACTACTCAACCGATTGCCTTCGAATTTGGACAGAATGCTCAGCTGACATCCTTTTATCGTTTGATGAAGCAAAAAAGCAATACGTTTAATAGTTTTTTATTTATAACAAAAAATCGATCAATTTTTTTCGAAAAATCGATACTTCAAGTTCAAAACGTCACCAAATCGTCAATTTTTTTTCCCTTCATCGAACGATAGCTATATGTGTCTAAAGTAAAATGCTTTTTGGGTTTTTGTTGCAGGATGAACGTGAAGGCTGTAATCGTGCACACCATCAAAAAAAGACCATCGCGCGTCGAGGGGGGTGGGAGGCGGATTTTTTGATGAAATTGTTTAAAAATTTTTTTGAATGTAGTAAACAGATCAATAAAACTATATGCCAAGTTTCACAAGTTTTCCGTTGTATACTTTCTTCACAAAAAAATTCCCAAAAAGCGGTAAATTTTGCGAAAAAAAAGACAATCACCCCTTAAATTAAATAGAATTTTCGTAGTCTACCATTTTTCTATTTGATTGAAATAATGGTCTGTCTTTATTGCAACACACATATTAAAGGGGAGTAGGGGTAGAGAGGATGGAGAGAGAGGAATTGATATAGTTTATTAGAAGGCCAGGGATTGACGAATGACGATACAAAATCGTTGTGGTAAAACTCTCAATTAAGTGTTTCATTTCGTTTTGTATTTATGAAATATTTCATGCATATAGTACACTTAGATTTACAGTGTACATTGTAAGCAAATAAAGATTCATTAGAATCGAATCTATATTCAGTCAAATTGAATATATTTAATAATTAAAAATAATAGCTGAAACAAATAAAAAATATTTTCGAAACAAATAAGATCGTAGTAGGCCGTGAGACAAGGAAAAAAACCTATTTGATTCAAATAGATCCTATTTAAATTAAATATTTTTTTTGGCGGTGTAGTGATGCGGCGACCACCCGGATACATCATCGCTTATTTTCTCCGTGGACAAGATGATAATTTGTCAAATACCAGAAAAAGATTTTCCGATACAGACGAGGGATTATGAGAGGACTCGAGAATGGGAGATCATTTTTGTATCGATAGAGATCTCGTGGAAGATCGACGCCGAATCGCCAGATATGATATGACGTTGATGTTTGCATCGTTGGGACGCAACGAAAATGTTTTTTTTTTTATTTCTCATTTTTGCTTTGGCCGATTTGAGCTACGAAAATCACGCAAACATTTTTTAGGATTCTTATTTAGCGATCTACAATCTAAGTCTGCAAAGTATGATTTTGGATAGGGATGACAACAAGAAATTGAGAACAATCTTCGTTGCATCCCAACGATGCAAACTTCAACCCCATAGACATGATTGCGTTAGGATCAACGTACTTGTATATTGGTTTTTTTAAAATGACGTTGAAATTTGCATAGTTGGAATGCAACACAAATGAATTCTTCCAAAGGCTTTGGACCATTCTAGAGGCCAAAAAAATAAGCTTTTTGGGGATTTTTTTTTTTCAGAAAAACTACAAAATAATATTTTTGGAAAGTGAAAATTTGCCTAAAAAATCGTCAGATAATTGTTAATAATAAATGAACTATCCAATATAAAAAAAAAATCCTACGTACTTCCATAGACAATGTATTTTTCAAGATATATTCAACATTTCAAGTGAATCGGTTGAAAATTGCCTGAGTTATGTTTCCGGCCAACTTAAAAAATGCACTTTTGAGATAAACGCTGCACAACCGCCATTTACAAATTAATCGCTTAAAAAAATTATTGTATACAGTCACTGACATGTATGATAAACACCCTTTTTTGCAATCGCGATTTATTTTGTAGTTTTTCTGAAAAAAAAATCCCCAAAAAGACTATTTTTTCGGCCTCTAGAGTGACCTAACCCCTTAATGACACAAATTTTTTTGCTCGATTTATGCTGTACAAATCGCTCGAACACTTCTTATGTATTCTTAGACGTTTACGACCTCAATTTGCAAAAGAAAAGGTCTGGACAGTGATAAAAATAAAGAAAAAAAAAACACCGTTGCATTCCAACGATGCAAACTTCAACCTCATTCCAACGATGCAAACTAGAATCTTCTAGCTGGTGACATAAATTTAAAATGCATCGGTTGCATCGAAGGTAATACGAAAATAATTCAGCTTCTTGTAGAAAGTACCCATACATGTATTTGTATCGGATTCGAAATAATAAACTTATTTAAGAAAATTCCTTCAACCGCTCTCGTACGTTCTGTGAGAATGTGTAGTCTGCTCTATGAATTTAATTGAAAAATTATTTCACGCCAAGTTCACAAAAAAAAACTACAGACGAACTTCATTTATGCAAACGTTTCTCAAAACGATGACGAGGTGGAATAAGTTTTTTATTTCAGTTCTGAATAAACGAGCGACGAGATATCAAAGCTGGTTTTTTTCGTGCTCAATGAGCGAACAAAAAGGTGCCAGTAGTAAATTACTGTCAATAATAATTGACGATCGGAAGTTCAATAAAAGAGCCGACAACCCAGTGCTTTGTAACGTAGAATTAAATTTTTTTTACTAAAGCTAGATGGTTGCATACTGAAAGTAACCCCAATGAAATTTTGACCCTCAATTCGCCCCAACCCTAAGAAATAGGGGTTGAAAACTCAAAAATCTCCGTATCTTGATAATCAATAGCCCGATCAAAAAATCTTTCAAACAAAAGTTGTTTGGAATAATAGAATACGTATATACGTATCTGACATCCAACCCCCTATATTTGAAAATAGCGACACAAAAATGATTAGAAAATTCGGGATTGATACGAAAAAAAGCTTAAAAACTTGTTTCTCTCGCTAGAAATATAGAGGAACTTATCCTGATTCGATATATATCAATTTAAAAAAAAATATCTATATTTTTTACGATTTTCTAAATATGTACAGTTTTCGCATCAACCCCGAATGTTCTCATCGTTTTTGTGCCGCTGTTTTCAAAGATAAGAGATTGGACGTCAGATAACTTTATACGTATTTTATTATTCCAAAGAACTTTTGTTCGAAACCTTTTTCGATCGGGTTATTGATTATCGAGATACGGCCATTTTTAAGTTTTCAACCCCTATTTCTTAGGGTTGGGGCGAGTTGAGGGGAAAAATTTCATAGGGGTTACTTTGAGTATGCAACCATCTAGCTTCGGTCAAAAATTCTAATTCTACGCTGAAAAGTGCTGGGTTTGGGTCTCGTCTACTGGACTATCGGGCGGTCCTGCCATCTACTGGGCCGAGGCGGGAACCGGAGAACGAGCGGGAGCTCGTACCGTTGGTCGGTGGTCGACTACATATCTGCGGTTGATACACGTGTTGTGAACTTAGTGATTCACTTGAAACCGCGAGCCAACAATTTTGCATTTTTCCCCCTTAATTACTCGGCACGCAGGGACCACAGCCGCGAACATGCATGACGCCTCGTCGGGTTGCGGAAGAATCATTTTTATTTATAGAAATGGAAAATTTGCGGTTCTGATGCCGTACTTTTCGACGATGACCAGCCTGAGGTAACGAGAAAATCTTGTTTTTCATCGGGTTCAAGTTTGCAGCTTTTCAATTGCTTATTTTTATTATTTCCGAAAATCATACTTTGCAAATTTGTCGTAGATCACTAAATAAGAATCCGAAAAAAATATTTGCGTGATTTTCGTAGCTGAAATCCGTCCAAGGAAATTTGCGAAATGGAAAGAAAATAATTTTCGTTGCATTCCAACGATGCAAACTTCAACGTCATTGTTTTGTGAGCGTAAGCTGGAGATTCGAAAAATATGTTTTTTTATTGCACTTTTATGAAGTTTGCATAGTTGAAATGCAACGAAAACTAGTTTTTTTCAAGGCGGGACACCACTGTGACGGTAAAGAAAAATCGATTTTTTTTTGGCATTCTCTCGAAGTATACATATTCAAGAGTGTGCGAAAAAAATTTCAAGTTTAAATATTGCAAAATGACCAAGTTACAGGGGATTTAGTGGGAGCAGGTAGCGTAACGATTTACGTATAGTGAAACTTTTAAAACAAAGTCGCTTTTTCAAAACCACTATTCTCGGCCTGGCCAGAATTATATCTCTAGCTATAACTGGCGGATTTTTTATTGAAAATAATCAAAATTTCCGCAGTTGCAGTAGCTATCGTTGTACTTAGCAGTTTTTGTTTTGTTTAAAATGTAGTCTTTTTAAGCCCCCGAACATAAGTAAAAATTTCACCAAAATGTTGTGAATTTTTTTAAACGACTACGTACAACGAGAACTGCATTAAAATGGATTATAAAACTTTTTTATTTCTATTTTTCAGACCATCATTTATCGCATTATCGATTCAGCCGTTGGTCCGAATTTTTTTATACAGAGGTCCATTATACCTCAATAACGTGGTTGATTCTTAATTTTTTTGAATAAAAGTTTACACGATCTAAGTTCAATATATGCTTAATTAAACAGACCTTTTTTTCCAAATCCCAAACAAATAATGTAGTAAACAAAAAAAGTCGGAAAAACTACCTTTTTTCGGCCCGTCACAATGGTGTCCTCCCTTAATTACTTAATTTTTTCTTGCCAGCTCAGGGTGTGAAAATTTGCTCAAACGTTTTTACATACTGTTATTAAAAATTTACGACCACAATTTGCAAAAAAGGCTTGGAATAATGATAAAAATAAAAAAATATCCTTGTACCTCAACGACGCAAACTTCAACGTTATATGTTTTTTAAAGCTTAGAGTCTTAACTTTAATTTGCAGCGAGGATTTTGCAAAAATTATAAAAATGTACCGCATTTATAACATTTCCTGTCGTATGCTCGGAAGCATTTTTTAACATGTTAATCTATTTGTTGATAACGAATCATTACATTTCTTTGATTCGGTCGAAAATCGAAGTTTTTGTTCGACAGCTCGCCATTACAGTAATTCTTAGAATTTCGAAAAAGTATCCAGTCATATAAAAGTTTTTTCATCATACTAAAAGACGATTTTTTTATTTTTTATTTCAGATCACTCTAGATGCAACAACCACCCACATGAATTCACTATGCAGCAATGGTCGCACTTTGTTTAAATAACAATAATTTCATTGTTTATCGATATTTTCCAATACAAAAAAAACACGAATTCGGCAAGTCAATGTATCGATTGTGTATAAAATTCCAGCCTCGTCATGCCGGAATTCTTGTCGAAAAAAATCTCGAAGATCGACCGGCTTTTTGGGCCCCAAGCTTCCGCAGCTTCGATTCTCGACACTCTAACAACGTTTGACAGCAGACAATTGGTGTTGAATTTTCATAGACGTCTGGGCGTTTAGAGAGGATAAAAGTGATGTATATTGAATTTCGAATTTTCATATGCTCCAACATGCTGTTAAAGTTGTCATCGTTAGAATACAACAAAAATTCTTCTTCATCAATGCATTTCTTTATTTTTATTACTACCCCAACCCTTCTTTCCAAGTTTAGGTTACGGAACCCTAAGTAAGTATCTTCAAAAGTGTTCCAAGGATTTTCCATAGCCTAAATGGGCCGATGAAAAATTGGGCAATGAGGAAAAAAAGATTTCGTTGCATCGCAATGATGCTAACTTCTATAGGGGAGAAGCACCATATATCGGATACTTGCGCAATATCGGGTAGTGGACTATCTCCAGTTTTCCTATAGCAACATCTGTTTTTGATGTTATACATTAATAACGAGTCGTAAGTTGTCGCGACTGCAAAACTTTTGGTTGCCTAGCAACAAAAATGGCACAACAGTAAACCGATGTTACTTTTCGCTGGCGTGAAAAAATATTTGTTGTGTTAAAAAGTGTGGTTTTCATTGAGGCAAGGCCAAATGATTAATGTTTTGGTTATTTTTGATGAACTATAGCATTTATTTTACTTAAGGGAAGGTTTGGCCTTGCTGGGCCAAAAATGTTCGATTTTTCACCAATTTTTTATGCGAAAAGTATTGAATATAGAATATTGATATTTGGTATGGTGACTAAGCGGTCTTTATTGAACATCAAAATGTTTTTGAAAGTTTGACAAACCATGGTGGGAGCGGGAGGAGCTACGTATGTCTGTGCGCGGGCGATGACATTCTTCGCTTGCGGAAGTCCTGAGTCCCGGACAGGTGATCTGAAGCAAAAAAATCAAACACATTTCTACTTTGTACAATATTGTGTATAAGTTGACCTAGAATCAAAAAGAAAAATTGAAAAATAAAAAAATTGTGAGCAAAAGCTGCGAAAATTTTTGGGAAAAAAAACAAACTTCCTTCCGATCGCTCACTATTTTTTTATTTTTCAATTTTTCTTCTTGATTCTAGGTCAACTTATACACAATATTGTACAAAGTGAAAATATGTTTGATTTTTTTGCTTCAGATCACCTGTCCGGGACTTAGGACTTCCGCAAGCGAAGAATGTCATCGCTCGCGCACCAACATACGTGGCTTCTCCCACCACCATGTTTTGTCAAGCTTTAAAATATATTTTGATGTCCAATAAAGACCGCTTAGTCAACATACCAAATATCAACATTCTATATTTAATACTTTCCGCATAAAAAATTGGTGAAAAGTCAAACATTTTTTGGCCCAACAAGGCAGAACCTTCCCTTGATGAAAATATAATGTTCGCAGAAACAGCAATCTGTACATAGATATTACTGTTCATATTCGGCAATGTCAAATCTCAATATCAGATACTTAAAGCAGCCTAATCTTGGATATCCGTTTGTGCCAAAATATTCCTACTTAATTAAAAATTAACTCATAAAAACTGGCTGATAATAATTACAAAGTTAAAACAATAAACGTGTTGTTTTATTTTATGTCAAAATAGTCCCCTAATATCAGATATAAGAAAAATGCAGTTCGGGCCTTTATATCGCATATCTGACTATAAGCAACCTTTTTGAGAACCATCATTTCTGTCATTTTTTGTAAACCATAATATTACTCAAAATATTCAAATGTAATATTTAAAATAATGATTAGCATAGTGTTTTATATGGCATAAAGATCGTAAAATCGTAAAATTTTAAGGGCTTAGTAATAGTTTACTTTTTTTTTCAATTTCAAGCAAAAGTATCCGATGTGCCATTCCAAATTTTCGACCACGATCTTGAAAAAGCCCTTGCCCGTTGAGTCTGTCAAAACGAAAATTGGATGATGCAAAAAAATGTCCCCTGCCACTGTACAGTGCAAGCTCCATAATGATGTGCAGTCATTGAGATTTTCCGTACCTCGATTATAGTATCTTCGTTCTCGAGGCTTCTGTCTCTTTATCGCCTCCTCGGTCGATCGTCAATTGCACCTCGTGCGGGCCCCCGCTACTGGCGCTATAATTATCACTCTTGAGATAAATAATCTCATATGTGTCGTTTTGTGTCCATACACATACACGCGCGCACAGTCGTCGAACCGCGCGTTAACATCAATTCGCGGGACAAACGAAAAGTTCTCGTGTGCCCTGAGAGTAGCGCATATATCGCTCTCCGAACTTTTATAACGCGAGTCAACCGTATTTCACATTTTACGACTATAAAGAGAATTTTTTCGCGTCCTCGTCAACAACGGCCGCTTATCGTGAAACTTGATGGCTGATGACGTCATACAATAATAACACATCGGTATCAGAGTTTTTCGCGCCTATCTCGAAAAAGTAGCGAGTTTAATCGCCGATTGCCGAGTCGATTTATCAACTGCGAATTGGGGCCCTTTTTAAAGGGGTCTTCTCACTTTAGACGCTAAAAAAAAGCTTTTTTTTCATGAATTTTTTTTGACACGTTTATATCATAGATATTGATATAAAAGTTGTCACACTTAATAAACACACTTTGGAAATACATTGAAAAAAATTGTTTGAGGTATTTATGTAACCCAAACAGACTTTGAAGGCGTTTTTCTCGAAACAACGTTTTTCGACGGCTTGTTGAAAAAATCTTCGGAACTACTGAACCGATCCTTATGAAACTTTAACCACATATTCTTTATAACTATAGCTATAGCGCGTGTCAGGGATTTTTTTAAAAAATTTATATTTACTATTTTTTTCGCCAAAAAAAGGTGAAAAAACACGTTTTTTTTTCGTAAAATGTCCGCCGATCTACCATTTTTTAGGACATTTTTTTAACTACCATTTTCGTCTATAATTAGTGACTTAAAACAATTAAATTTTTTAAAATATATTTCGAAAGAGTATTCATCAAGTGTAACAACTTTGATATCAATATCTATAATATAAAGCTATAAAAAAAATCATGAAAATAGCCTTTCTTTAGCGTCTAACGTGAGAAGACCCCTTAAGGCCTCAGGCCACTCTAGAGGCCGAAAAAAACAGGCTTTTTGGGGATTTTTTTACAGAAAAACTCCAAAATAAATTGAGATTACAAAAAAAGGTGTTTATCATACATATCAGAGACTGTTTACGATCATTTTTTTGAAGCACTTATCTTCAATATGGCGGCTGTGCAGCGTTTATCTCAAAACTGCATTTTTTGAGTTGGCCGGAAACGTATATGAGACATTTTTTAACCGATTTACGTGAAATATTGAATATATTTTGAAAAAATACTTTGTCTATGGAAGTGCGTAGGATTTTTTTTGCATAGTTCATTTGTTATTAACGATTTTTTAGGCAATGTTTCGGCAAGTGAAAAATTTGCCCAAAAAATCGTCAGATAATTGTTAATAACAAATGAACTATGCAATATAAAAAAATTCCTACGCACTCTCATAGACAATGTATTTTTCAAGATATATTCAACTTCGAGTGAATGTGTTGAAAATTGTCTGAGTTATGTTTCCGGCCAACTTAAAAAATGCAGTTTTGAAATAAACGCTGCTAAGCCGCCATTTCGAAATTAACGGCTTGAAAAAAATTATTGTACACAGTCACTGATATGTATGATAAACACCCTTTTTTGTAATCTCGATTTATTTTGTAGTTTTTCTGTAAAAAAAAACCCCAAACAGCTCTTTTTCGGCCTCTAGAGTGGAGTAACTCCCTAAACCATTTGATCATAGCAGAAAACCTCGTAGGAGATTAATACGCGTTAGGATGATGATGTCGAAGTTAGGAACATCGTTGGAACGCCACAAAAATAATTTTTCCCCAATTTCAACTTTTTTTTGTTGCCAAATCAAGGTTACTGCGAACTTTTCTGAGATCCTTGTTAGCGACCTATAATGAAATTTGTTTCCATCGCTATAACGTGCCACATTTTTGTTTTCGACTGGAACCTTTCCTGCAGTAAATCAGTGGATTGTCAATGGAGGCTGAAGGAAAAATACTCGGCATTGGATTTCGCAAAAATGGAAAAGCGCATGCTCAGTTTTCAGTTATTCAATAAATCCGGGTAATTATTCAAAAAACGACCAACCGTCGCTTGAAAAATTACTTCTATCTCCGCGAATCATAAATCATTTGATTTCATGACGCATATGTTGGTTTTCAATTCGTCCCGGGATGCACAGGCTTCCGTGATTAAAAATTTTCCAAGACTTCCGAGATTCTGCGGCTTACGAGGCGTGGAAAAATAGCAAACTTCGAAAATTCCTTGGAGAAAAATTCGCACGATGCTCAAAACTTTCGTATTCCAAAAGATGATATTCGAGGTTGCATCGTTGGAACGCAATGAAAGTGCCGAAACCAATATTTTGAAAAATTTAGGCCTCCAAAATCACAAACTTTTTTCCGCATTCTTATTAGAGATCTTCAGCCTAAATGTGTGAGGGCATTTTTTGGATGATAATGAAAATGGGGCAATAAAAAAAATTGAATTTTCGTTGCATTCCAACGATGCGAAATTCAACATCGCTCCAAAAGTTCCCCTCGTGAATTTATGACACTGAAGTTTGCGCCGTTCGAATGCAATGAATTTTTTTTTTAATCCTCTTTTTTTTCGATCGATTTAAAATATGAAAATCGCTCAAGCGTTTCTACGCATGGTTGTAAGAAATTTACGACCTGAATTTGCAAAAAAAGAGCTGTGGATAATAATAACAACCAATGAATAAAAAATGAAGAAATAAAATATCGTTGCACTCCAACGATGTCATCTTCAACGTCATGTGAATTTCAAAACCGTAGGAAAAATCTTGCGAAACCAATCAACTCAATGTCAATCAATCAAACAATTAATTCGTTATTTTGGTTCCCTCAGGATGCAACAGTAATGAACCCCGCCCAATTCGAATCTCAAATTCGAGTAATTTGAAAAAAATCGTTCATTACTGAAAGTTTCCTCGTCGTGTCCTGAAATTTTACCAACTGAATTTATCGCGCAATCCAAACGTCTAGATTCCCGCGAGGCGTGACTAAAACAGGACAGTTAAAAAACGCCCCACCTTCACAGATGAACAACAAGTTGATATCAAGCTTCAACTATTGAAAAAAGTGAGAACAAAAATAAGAGTTTGAATTCGTGAGATCTACGCATCCATTGGGCACGCGAGCCTATACTTGGCTTATCTACATTCGTGCAAAATTGAGCAAACGTTGAATAACCGATGCTCTCTGTCTCTCTCTCTCTCTCTCTCTCTCTCTCTGTGCACGTACCGTTGTTAAAGTGTACGGCAAATACAGAGACATTAGCCTTGGCCGTGACTCGATCTCGACAAGAGCTTTGCAATGAGGGTTTACGCGGAATAAATTTTCCCATCAATCAGCACTTCCTCTTCCCTGCGTTATTGATATATTATTATTTTTATCATCATTGTTATTGTTATTCAAGTAGCGCAATATTTTCCATATATTATCGGCATTCGTCAAATCTCCTTCGTTAGCATCATCATGGTGTTGAAGTTTGCATCGTTGGAATGCAACGAAACATCTTCTTTATTTTTTAATTCATTTTTTTCCATTACTATATGAACGAGTTTTTGCAGGTTACGGATCTGTAGTAAGAATCTTCAAAAATATTTCAGCGGTGTTCATAATCTAAATGAGAAAAAAGAAATTGGATACTAAAAAAAAATGCGTTGCGTTCAAACGATGCAAACATCAATTCCATTGATGATCAGCATGTTGTTGAAGTTCGCACCGTTGGAATGCAACGAAACATCTGTATCATTTAATTTCTTAATTTTTATTACTATATGAACGCCTTTTTGCAGATTACGAATCTGGAGTAAGAATGTTCAAAAATATTTCAGTGATGTTCGTAGCCTAAATGAGCAAAAAGAAATTGGGTAATGAGGGAAAAAATGCGATGCTAACTTCAAAAACGATGCTAACTTCACAAACGATGCTAACTTCAATTTCATGGATCATTAGCATATTTATGTTGTTAAAGTTTGTATCGTTGGAATGCAACGAAAATTCTTTTGGATTCTCGTCTTTCTCCATTTTTCTTGTTATCCAACATCATTTATTATACATATAGGCTGTAGGCCTCTAATAAGGATCTCAGAAAAGTTTGCAGTAGTTTTCATTTGCCAACAAAAAATTGGTAATTGGAAAGAAATGATTTTGGTTGCTGTCCAATAATTCAAACTTCAACATAATTTATTTTCGTTGCATTCCAACGATGCAAACTTCGACATCATGCATATTTAGCTAATTCGAATCCATCTCCATCGACGTCGATTCTTCGACTGCGTCTGGCCACGAGCAATTATCGAAAATCGCGAAAATTCCACGCACCGTTGGGCCTGTACGGCGATAAGAAGAGTGGACAGTGATAACGTAGAACCGCAAGAGCCTCGGGGGGCAGATGGAGGGAAGGAGCTTGTGATTTCATCGTTCGATGACAATCGAATGAAAAATTGCGGTCAAACAAGAATAATCAGCACGTGGACGAAATTTTGCCGAAAAAATGTAATCAAAGCGAAAAATGATAAGGAACATCGCGATGATGTTGAATTTTGCATCATTGAAATTGAGTGAAAATTCTTTTTTATTTTCGTTTGTCTCCATTTTTATTGTTATCCAAAATAATTTTCGATAGATTTAAGTTGTAGGTCTAATGAGCATCTGAAAAAAGTTCGCAGTAGTTTCAATTTGCCAAAAAAAAGGCAATAGGATGAAAAATTATTTTCTTTGCGTCCCAACGATGCAAACTTCAACATCATACATCGCGAGATATCGACGATTTCCAATTTTTTTTGGGTTATCCAAAAATCTCCGAGCTCATTTCGACGAGGACCGATAGCAGCGGGAAATAACTCGATTTCGCTGTGCGACCGGTTCCCCGCGATGACGAAATTTCAGCGGCGGCTGTCCGCGATGCGCGTTCAACGCGCACGAACACTTTGCCAACGACAGAAATGAATTTTTGTTTCGCGCGGTAATTTCGCGTCAACGAGACATCATCGAAATGCAATGTTGAGTGATGGCCGACAATGAGAGTTTAAATATGAGATTGAAGTTTGCATCGTTGGAATGCAATGGAAATTTATATTTCTGAATTCCTTAAGGGGTTAGGCTACTGTAAAATTATGTAAACTAAAAGTTTTTACTGTTCGACTATTTGTACTGTAAAAGCACTTGAGGCAGGAATCGCAGATTGAAGGTAAACTTATGATCACAATGATAAAATTGCTGGTCAAACTTTAAACGTGTTTTTCTCGAAACGATGTTTTTCAAAACGGTGTACACGATTTATCGACATCTAATCAACGGATTGACTTGAAATTTCGCACATTCATTCAGGGTGATTGTAGTTTAGTCTTGACGCACGTTTTCCTTCTTAACTTTTTTTTCATCAGTTATTAACAATGATATCACTTTTTTCAGAAATTGATTGTTTTCTAGTGTCTTTAATCATTAATATTTTTTCATGAAATTTGGTACACGGGTTTTTTCATGTACATACAAAGAAATGTCCAAACGATTATTCAATACCTTACTTATTTCTTCAGATTTGTTTCTTTACAACCCTGATTTTCGTCTGGTCACAATAGCCTAACCCCTCAATTTATTTTTTGCCAATTTTTGCCTGCAAAAATTCCGCAATAATTTTTTAAGATACTCGTTCAGCGACCTACTGTATAAATTTACAGTAAAAAGATTGCGTATAATAATAAAAATAAGGAAATTAACGAGCTACATTCACCTAGGTGGGTCAAGAAATGTGATTTAAAAAAATGTATTCGTTAGCATCACCTCTTAGCTATGTTCCCTGAAAATTTAATTGAAATATTCCTTAAATTGAATAGGCTCCTAACAGTCGGCCGGGCGAACGGTAGCAGCGCCATACTCCAAACTTTGAACGCGTTTTTCTCGAAACAATGTTTTCATAATCGGTGGACATGATATCTTGAGGACCACTTGACGGGTCGTGTTCAAATTTACAGGAGATACGATGAGAAACATTTAAAGGTCGTTGACGATCTCACTTTTTGAAAATCGATCTTCATTTTTTAATAGTTACGTAAAAATAACGAATTTTTTCATAAATTTTTTATGCTTGATGCAATTCATCGCCGGCTTGTTAAAAAAAATGATAAAAAAACGCCGATCGTCAACGACTCGTATTAATCGTTAACGTGAAGAACCCGTTTAGTTTTTTTTTATTTCAGATGGACCGTTTAAGCTGAAGAATGTCCACCGCCAACGATCGCGAAAAAATGTCATCTGCCGGCGGCCATGTTTTTGTCGTTTTTCTGTATATTTTGGTGATTTTATTATTCCTCGATATATGTACCCTTGTGTTTAAAAAAAAATGCGTTTCTTTGGCACCAACCGTTTCCCAGAAAAACATTCGGAATTTGGCCATTTTTTTCCGGTCTCTAGGTAGATGTAGCCCCTTAATGGTATCGAAGTTTCAATCGTTGGAATGCAACGAAAGTTTCTTTTAATATTTTCATTTACTTATTCTTATTATTATACAAAATCTTTTTTTGCGAATTCACATTGCAGGTCACGAAATAAGCATCGTAAAAAAATAGTCGCGAGAAATGTATGGAATTCAGAAGAATCGATTTTCATTGCACCGATGCAAACTTCACCACCGTGTTGAAATAGCCGGCAGGAGATAATTATTAAATTGGCATGGCTGCGATCGATTATTTATTCGATCGATATATTATTTTTCATTTCTTTGTTTTGTTCATCATCATCGTCATTTTTTGTTGTTTTCATTCTTTTTCATCATCTTTTTATTTTCATCATCATCCATAGCATTTTTTTTACAAATTAAAATCATAAATGTCTAATCAAAATATGAAAAAACGTTTGAGTGATTTTCACCGGTTAAGACCGGAGCCTGAATTACAAGGTCCGAAAAATCGTTTTTTAATTGCTTAAATCGATAGATAAACTATCCAAGGATATATTTACAAAGTTACAGAGGACAATTGTAAATATTTTTGAAGACACGAGGCCAAAAGCAGAGAAGCGTCAAGCAGGTGTGTGAGCTATTGAAAACTTTAAAGCGCGTTTTCTCCAGTTTTCATTTTCACGATTTTTCGAATTGGCGGGCGTGATAGCAAAAACACTAAACGACCTGTTGAATCGAACCAAAGGTTATGTTCTTCAGCATGAAAATCTCTTCTAAGTGAACTAAAAGAGTCATTGAAAAAGTCTTTTTAAATATCTTTCATAGCACGTTAGTGTTTTTTTAAACACATTTTTTTCAAACCTGGGAAAAGTAATAAATTCACGATTTTTTAAGCTTTTTCTTAGTTCACCCAGAAGAAAAATATATGACAATTGAAAATTTTATTGGTTTTTTTGTTTCAGTCAAGAATTACGAGCTGCATCTTTCCCGCCGATTGGGGCAAGTGGCAAGACGCACATGGAATAGGCTGATAAATCTGCAATCATTTATTGTTTCATGTTGAACATTTTTTTCTACACATTTCAAATATACATGAAAAGATACCTGAATATTTACTAGACTCACTTTTTTCCCTTCAAAAAAAATTCCCGAAAAAACGCTTTTTTGGACCTTCCAAAACAGGCGCCGGCCTTAAAACGTCGAAATAAAATTTGAAAAATGAAAAAGAATTCCGTTACATTCCAACGATGCAAACTTGAACATCGATTATGCATCAACGACAGCGCGATCCAATAAAACTGTATATCGCTGGCGTTGAGACGACCAACGATTTTTCGCTCGCCGGATAAAACAAAAAGGACAACCCACCACCGTTTGCGCGCAGCTGCTCATCTTGGTCGGTCCGCTGGTCTTCCTTAAGAAACGATCAATTTTTTTTTCTTTCTCACCAAGATCACTTGCGCACCGAACACATGCACACATACACACTGTCTAGCACAAACAATTGCGGCAGTCTCTATATGCGTCTACACGTGACGTGATTTATGAATCCTCCAGGGAATTTTCCTTTTCACTATACGGCACTGGGAACTTGCTGCGATGCACTGCTAGATCCCGCGATTCGTGACCGTGATTTTTCAACCGTTTTTTTTTCAATCGTTTTTCACACTCAAACAGGTAGACAGGCGTGCACAAAGTGATAAAAAATTAATGCGCGAGCTAATTTTTTATTGCGGTTCCTTGTTCATTCGTTGTTTTTTTTGTTGCTTTTTTTCGTTTCGTTTTGTTTCGTTTTTTTTTTCCGTAAATGAGGAAAGCGTCGAGAGTACAACGATCGTCGTTCTCGTCGAGCCCGAGTGACTATGATACGAGTGTGCGAACGTCGATGGACTGCGAGTTGGTATAGCGAACTGCCGCGGTCGAGGGAGAGCGAGAGAGAGAGACAGCGAGATAGAGATAATGAATGTTATATGTCATAAGTACACTTTACTCAAACCTATATATAAGTGTCGAATGCGGCGTACAAAAGTGCGTTAAACACATTATTTTTGGCTCTAAGATGCGCCTTCGACGCCCCTTGGGCTTTAAAATTATAATCTTTCGTATTAGTGACGTCACAGTGATCGACCTACTCATCCTATATCGCGTTTTGTAAAAACGCTCGATACACTCGTATGGACGATTTGGATAAAGTTCCGAAAAGGACATACCTCCGATTAATTTGGAATTTTCTGTACCCATGTCTTATTACTCGCTGATCACGAATGTGATAGTGAAAACACCCGAAAATTTGATTTTCAAGATTCAAACTCACAAAAACTGATTTTTAAAAAGTTTTTTTCTATTTTATTTTCATAAATGTTGATCTTGGAGAAAAATGTTTCCTACTAAAGTTGTAGCCTATAAAAAGATGGATATTTTATGTTCTATGCAAGTTTTGGCTAAAAACGATCTGTTTCGAGAAAAATAGGATAATGGTCCGAAAAGTACATTTTTCTAAACTCCATTAGTTTCGATATTATCTGCTTACGCACTTTACCGCGGGAAGGTTGCGGTGGAGCGCGTAAGTAGATGCAACGAAACAATTGCAATTGCCTTTAACAATATACGCATACCTAAACAACACATAACGCACCACAAGCAAACCTAAACAACCCCAAACACAACGCAACAAACAAACTCAAACAAACTCCAACCTTCCCGCGGTAAAGTGCGTAAGTAGATAATATCGAAACTAATGGAGTGTGGCAAAATGTACTTATTGGAGCATTATCCCATTTTTCGCGGAACAGAATGGTATTAGACAAAAACTGTATGAAACATAAAAGATCAATATTTTTATAGGCTACAACTTTTGTGGGAAACATTTTTCTCTAACATTAACATTTATTAAAATAAAGTAGAAAAACTTTTTAATCTGTTTTTGTGAGTTTTGACCTTGAAAATCAAATTTGCGTGTATTTTCACTATCATATTCGCAATCAGCGTGTCAAAGTACATGGGTACACGAAATTCCAAATTAATCGGAGGTATGTCCTTTCCAGAACTACACCCGACGATTTATACAACGATGAAGTTTGCATCGTTGGGATTCAACCAATTTTTTCTTAATTTTTATCATTATCGAAAGCATTTTTTTTTTGTAAATTGAGGTCGTAAAGTTCTAATAAGAATACCTAAAAACGTATTCGGCTTTCCCGTTCCAAGTTGGCGAAGAAAATTGAGTGATCGAAAATAATCAATTTTCGTTGCACTCCAACGATGCAAATTCAGCATTATGACAATTTTGACGTTCTCGAGATCAATGATAAAAATTTAAAAAACACATTCTACAGAACGACAATAATAATAATGACATTATGTCCCCATGCCATTTTTTTCCATTTAAAATGCGGGCGAACGATTGCTTTGACGAATATGGAATCGTCGTTCATATGATATTGAAGTTTGCATCGGAGGAGCGCAACAAATTTTTGTTTTAATCGAAATGTCAATTTTTTTTGGTTAGCAACTACGGTAAACTTTTTGAACATTCTCGTTAGATGTTTATAAGACTGGATGTTGAAAATGAGAAAAATGATATCGTCCGGCAAATTTTGACAGTGGTATATAGTAATTATATGACGTGAAGTTTGCATCGTCGAAATGCAATGATGTTCATTTTTCATTTCTTTATTTTTTATTATCGTGCAAAGTTTTTTTGTGCGAATTGAAGTCATAAATCTCTGATAATACATGAAAAAGTTTGAATGATTTTCATATACTACATGGGCAAACAAATTGAGCAATTGACAGGGATTAATTTTCGTTGCATTCCAACGATGCAAACTGCAACGTCCGATAATTTTTTTTACTCTATGACGATAACTATTTATTAGCAAGATCTGCCTTCAGAGAGCACGAGATGGACCCATACGAATTTTGATTTCAAAACCGTATAATTTATACGGATTTCGACCAAGAAGTTATTCAATATCGTAATTAGTGATTTCCTACAATGTTATATCGTTCATTCTAATACGGTTCGAGCTCATGCAGGCGCCAATTCTAGAATAAGTATGATTGATATGTGCAATGATAAAAGTTGCGTTGAAACATCGTAAAAGATCATGACGTTGGAATGCAACGAAGATTAATATTCTTTAATCACTCGAAATTTTGTAGTGTGTTCAGGATGTGAATCTTCCAAACGATTTTACGTATTATTAGAAATTTACGACCTTAATTTGCAAGAAAAGGCTTTGTATTCTTATCCATAAACTTGTTCTCATAATAATGAAATATTAAAACTGAAATGTTATAAATTAAATGTGACAAAGACATATTTCATAATGACGAAAATGAAAATAAGTTTTATTATTATAAAAATAAAGAAAAAAGCACATCGATATGATGTCAAGAATATCGAACAAGAATATTCTACATATATAGTTCTATTTTTTAAAGAAAAAAATAAGAAATCGTTTTTTAAATTATTGTAAATGTGTAGCCCGCCTTAAGGGAACAACCCACTTTATCAACTTCAAAAAATCGATTTAAAAAAAATGGATTTCGAAAATATACCACTTCAAAAATATTGTGTAGAGATTTCATAAAGACCGGAGCGGTCTAAGTATTATTTTTCGAATTTATTTGAGCGCGCTCTTACTCGAGCGCGAACTTTAAAAGCGTTTTTCTGAAAGCCGCTTTTTCTCTTGCTTCGTTGATTTTTTCTCCGGAACTACTGAACCGACCCGTACGAAATTTTAACTACATATTCGTCACATGTATGACTAGCACAAGAACTACAATTATTTGAAAATTTCGATTCTAAGTACTTTTTTCAACCGAAATATCACTCAAAAAAGTCTTATTTTTTTTTCAACGAGTTTTTTCAACGAGCCGCCATTTCGTTATTTTTGCATAAAAATTAATAATTCTAGTTCGGACTGTAGCCACAACCATACTGAACTCAAATCTTTTTGGTTTTTTGTGCGTTTCAAATAAATCTTCTCAGATATAACATAAACGAAGGTGCCATCGTTTTTTTCGAGGGGCTCTGCAGATGCTGCTACCAGGGATAGATATATGATGTAAAGTGTAAATAAAAAATGTTCCTACATTTCAAGAGTAATTTTATCAAGCCCAAAAAGATTTACATCGATATCTTTTCCAGGAACCGTACCAAAAATACCTAATTTTGCAGCCGTCTAAAGTGGGATGATCCCCTAAGGAGGCTGCTCAGGGTCTTTGCAGGGTAGGCGGCAAGATGTAAACGCTTAAGGCGGTCCTCTAGTTTCTCGGGTCGAAAAAATCGATTTTTTTTCTTCATAAATCACATCTACAACATGTGTAGAAAATGTGTGCCAAAGGATTTTTCGATATTCGAAGTGGTTCACAAGTTACGGCCCTGGAACGGAGCAGGTATACGGAGCAGGTATACTTTCAAACGCGTTTTTCTCGAAACACCATTTTTCGAAACGGTGACCACGATATTTCAGAAACTACTGCACCGATCTTGTTCAAATTTATACCGCATCTTTAATATGTTATAAGCCAGCGATTGAACTAGGATTATCATGATTGCTTCGATAGGTTTTTTTGTACGAGCGAAAAACTTAAGAAAAAATGAGTAAAAAATAGAATGTAATTTTCAAAAGTGTATAAAAAAGTCAATTTTTGTAATTTAGCATTCACTCTAGTTCAATCGCTAGTCTTAAATATGAAGATTAAAATGCCGTTTGGTTTTTTGATTTCAGATAAGCAGAACAGCCGCAATCTTGGTCACCGTCAAGCACCTCTTTTACTTGATGTCTTCCTGTCGGCCACTATAACTTTTATTCTATTATATATTTTGACTTCAAAACATTTGTAAAGCTTATTTAAATGTTAATAAAGATTATGCAAAAACAATGAGATTGATTATTTCGATGCTTTGCCCGTAAAAAGTTATTGAAAAAGCCGTAAAAAAAACAGCCGAGAAACTAGAGGACCGCCTTAAATACGGGCGCGTGTAACGGCTGCCAACCCCGAATAATCAAATTTTCGGTTACGTAAAATAAGTAAATTTCAACCAATAAATATGTGGAATGCATATAATTGACTGTGTATAAATGTTATTAATCTTTTTTGTTTATTTACATCGCGAATAAGTTATTAACCAAGTCTAAATGTGGCAAACGCGCAATTTAGTTCTCAGTAACTGGTATCACTGAGCTCAGATACGAACGCCACATTGTGAGCGCGTAGCTGTCAAACATCCTTCGCGAATTGCGTTTTTTTTTGTTCGGCGAAAATGAAAAGATGGAAGGGAAAAATGCAAACCGAAAAACAGTACATTCGACCGGTTGGAGCAAGTACAACCTGGAAAGCGGCGAAAAAAGTAGTTGAGCCGGAAAATGAATGGGCAGTCGAGGGACGACGCGTAATTGATTTGAAGGTTATGTCGAAACACATGCACTGCAGCTTCTGTAAAGAATGATTCAAAATATTTAAATACTCTTGATGAAACCGCGGTAAGAAATTTCTAGCAAGCAAGCAATAGTTTGTGTGTTTCAAATTTCGGCACCTATTCAAAATGGCCGACTTGACAGCAGCGTTGCCACGTGCCGTAGGGCGCTTCGTCGTTTTACGCGAATCAGCTGAAATGTCCGGTTTTATTTCACGAATATCTCGATATCGAGGCAGACAAAACGCTGTACTCTTCGTTGAAATTATTCGTAAAAATCTCAAGAATTCTTTCCGCCTATTTCCATTCAATTCTTACTATTTTTATTATGTTGCGACAGTCGTATTGGAGTTCTCGTAAAGCTTTTGCTATGTCGTCAAATTCAATTCGAATTTGCGATCCTCAATTTAAACCTCAGATCCGTAATGAATGACCTCGAAAACCCCCAAACATCGAGTTTCGCCCGATTGCAAGAATTTTTGCATTTGATCCGCCATTTTGGATCCGCCGTTTTGAATTTTTCCATTTTTTATACCAGATTCGCAATCAGCATCCTCGAAAACCCTTGAATACCAAATTTCGTAATTTTCTGATTTTTTTTTTCGAGAAATTTCACCCCGCACTGATACCTGGGAAACCTCGATTTTCGTGAAAATTGACGGATCTCGATTTTCTCCAAAAGAACGGGGTTGCAACCCGAATAAAGAATAAAGGCAGCGATCTGCTATTTGGTGGAGTATTTCTACATACCCTGAACTAAAAAAAAAACGCAAAATCCTTTGGTGCCTCTGCATTTGTTGTAATGTTATAACATGATAAACAAAAAAGTGTTAAAATGGGCATTTTACACACTTTTAAACAATCAGTTTTACAATGTTGAAAACGGCTTCTGAAAAATACGAAAAATAAACAGTTTTGTAGGGGGAAATCCAAGCTTTTCAACGATGCCGGTTTGGATGCTGTGCGAAGATTTGGACCAGAGTTATGACCGGCCAAAGTTGAAAAATGCATTTTTTCGTAAAGCTGCGATAACTTGGCTAAAAAAAATCGCAGAGAAATTGAAAAAAAAAACCAAATTGTTGGGAAAGATACAAGCTTTCGAATGGTCGAAACAGATTTTCGAAAAAATAATTTCTGTTCCCCGTGTACCTTGTCAAACTCGAGTAAATTTTTTGATTTTATGTTTCGTTTTGTTTAACAACGAATTTCTTTATTTAAACGAAACGAAAAAAATTATTTATAATCAGATTATCAAAGTCGAAGGTTTACACTACAAAATGCTTTTTTTTCTTTTTTTCTCCGACCATTTTTCACCGAGTTACAGCGGTTTGAAAAAGGGCTATTTTTCGTCGAAAAAATAGTGATCCCTTAATTGTTGCGCTTAGTGTATTTCGCGATAGCTGAGTAACCTCCTTAAAGGGCTATACCAGTGTGACACTTTCAAAAAATCTATTTTTTTGCCCTTTCGACAGTTTATACTTTGAAGAATATCATTATCATTTATATAATTTATATCAATATCATTTTATCTCGCAAAGATCGGTAGTTAAATCTTTAAACGCGTTTTTCTCGAAATGACATTTTTCAAATTCGCTGACATTGTAACTCAAAAAGCAATTATCCGATTGACTTAAAATTTGAACTGAGTACTCATCAATATATTTACTCTACAATGACGTAGGATATTTTTGATTGGATGAAAATTGACGATTTAGCACTGGAAAAAACTACCATTTTATAGGCAAGAAAACAGACTTTTTTCATAACTACGCCATTTTGTTAGATTTTGATATTTTTCGAAAATCCTACGTCATTGTACAGGAAATACCTTCCAGTTTAACGACATTTTTTCCTTTTTCGGTTTCAGCTACTCAATCGGCCGGAATCATGTCAGCAGTGGAGGAACTTTTTTTTTGGCGCCTCCGAAGGCAGCGCATAAGTCGCTTGGATCTCAATATTTTTCTATGAAAAAATTATGTAATATAGGTCAAATATAGCCAATTATATTCTTAATTTTCCAAAACATTTAATTGAGTACTCTTCTTCCAAAAAATTCTCGAAAATCACCCAAATTTTCAGCGTTCACACTGGTATATCCCCTTAATTAAAAAAGAGCCACGAACGTGTCTCTTCCCATGCCATGGCCGGCATCTCGAGGCAAAGGAAAAAAAGAATAAAAGCGAACAAGCGAACAACCCCAACCGCGAATCGAGCAGAATCATCGTTGCTCGGAGGGTACCAATCTGGAAAGCATGCACGTGCCTCTCGGGAGTCTCGATCTCATTATAAAATTGTCTGTTATTTATCCGCGGTTTGCTAGCGCTCTATCATTAGACTGATGCACTTATTTATCATTGCACAATGTACGTCACGGACACGTCAAAGTTCCTGGGGGTAAAATGAGTCGCTGGTGCGTTTGTCGTTTGTATCAGATGCGAGATCAGATAGAATGTTATATCATTGGCTCCGATAGAGCAGATAGCCACTTGTGAAGCATTGCTGGATTTTCCGCAAAAAACGGGAAACAAAATAAAAGAAAGGAAGGGAAAAAAACGCTTGCACGAGTCCGGACGACTGGCAATGGTGCGCGCAGCCTTGGACCGAAATAATTGATAACATGTATGTTCACTTCATGTCTCAAACACCTCATCGACAATTACAACAAAGTGATCAGGACGTAATATTGTAGTGACTTGTGCCGTGCGTTGCGCATAGGAAATTGCGAAAAACAACCATTTTTAGGGTTAGGTCGAACACCCTTAATGACGTTGAAGTTTGCATAATTGACATGAAACGGAAATTCGTCTTCTTTTTCTTTTTTAATTTATTTTTATTACCATATAAACAATTTTTTTCAAGTTTAGGTTATGGAACCTTAAGGGGGGAGATACCTTTAGACGAGGAAAACTTTTGCGGCTTTTCATGTTTTTTTTTCAAGGAAAGATTTCTTCACTATTTTTGAGACTTAGGATACGTTTTATTACTACTTTCGCCTGTTACATGGTATTCTTTTTACTATTAAGGGGAGATATACACCTAGATGGTCGAGGTCGAGGATTTAGAAGCTATGAACATTCCGTTGACCGTAGAAGACCTACACTATGGCCCTGGTATCGATGATTCCATGTAAGTTGACAAATTTCATAATTTATTAATTCCCAAATTTTCAAACGCGTTTTTTTCAAAACCACGTTTTTCAAATCGGTACCCAAAATTTCTCGAAAACCAATGAACCGATTGCCTTGAGGTTTTTTGTGGTTATTCTATACACCATTATCTAGTACTTGTCATAGGATTTTTTTTCCGTTCCTTAGTTTTCGTTTTATAGGCAAAATAATAACTAATTTTTGGCTCAAAAATCACTATTTATGTTCAAACGTCCGCCATTTTGTCATAAATCGATATTTTCAAAATCGGCTATGACAAGTACTAGATTATAGTATCTAATTTAATAATATTTTTGGTTTTTTTTTCAGATGATTTTTGAAGAAACGCCAGTGGGTACCGTATACGCAGCTTTTTTTCGACGCTCCAAGGATCATACAATATCCTTGTATATTTTTTATATTTTTAAATAAATAAAATTAAACATATTTTTGAATGTATATACTTTTCGATAATTAAAACCCCAATCCGAAATTTAAAATAGTTTTCCTTGAAAAAATTCATAAAAATGACCTTCTTTTCCGGATCCTTGGTGTATATCTCCCCTTAAACTCAAAAAACGACGGAGGCATGGCACGGTTTTGTAAACTATATTTTCAAAACTGACGATGGGGTTGAAGTTTGCGTCGTTGGAATGCAACGAAAATTCTTTTCAATTTCTTCTTCCCATTATTAACCAAAATCAGATTTGGAAATTTTTTGTAGATCGCGAAATAAGAGTCCTAAAAAAAGTGCTCGAGGAAATTTGGTAAATTAAAAAAGAATCATTTTCGTTGCATTACAGCAATGCAAGCTCTTGTCTGCAAAATCTTCATTCTTCTATTGGTATCTAAACCCTCCTTTCCACGTTTAAGTTAAGGAACCCTAATAAGGATCTTCAAAAATATTTCATTGACTTTTTGTAGCCTAAATGAGCCAAAAAAGAATTGGGCAATACGAAAAAGAAATAGTTTTGTTGCCCCGCAGCAACGGTGTCACTTTGTTTAAATAATAATAACTTCATTGTTTATCAATATTTTTCATTACAAAAAAAACTCAAGCTTGACAAGACTATGTATTTATTGTGTGTAAAATCCCGATCTCGTCATGGCAATACTTTCATCGGAAAAAAATACTGAAAATCAGCCTTTTTTTATTTTTGTGAACATCGCCCACTGCGCTACGGCGAACCGCCCCGCTGCCCTCACCGGCCTTTTTTTCTTTTGCGTTTTTCTCAAAACGATTCTTTATGAAAAGATCCAAGACGTATCTCAAATCTGTGCAAACGTTGGTTCAAGCATTATCGTCGTAAATTGAGGTCACTGTACCGTTGAAGCCTTCAAAGTACACGTGTTACTAATCCACTTCCACGGTTCATTCTTGTCATTGAAAAATAAAATTTGACATTTCGAAGCACAGCTTGACAGAGAAAAATATGGTCGGATAAAAAAAAATTAATAATGACATCAAAATCGAATATGCGGCTTTTTATTTCGAAAAAAAATGCAGCGTTCGAGGAAAGTGGAAAATGTAGTGTCAACTAATGGGGTTGTTTCGTAAAAAAACAAACAAAAAAAATTAATCAGTATACCGGGAGGGGGAGCCTAGGGGAGAAAACTGCTTTAGCAACAGTCGGTAAGTGACCGATCGAGCGTAGATGACGCAGAATACTTCACAGCGATTCGTTCGTCGATGTCTGGCGCTGCCTAGTTGCTGCTAGGCGAACTATAGCATGTTTTGAAAGTGACGATGTATAACTTTGAACCACGATCAAAGTTCAACAGCGCCGCATTGTGATTCATATAATAATATATAAATACAATTAAGCGTATAAATATGTACTCGTAAAAGTGGTGACGTGTTTGCTCATGCAAATGAAATAAAATGAGGAAAATTTTCAAAAGGATTGAGCACGCTCGAGACATTCTTTACGATTCGTTCAAACAACAATGCAATCTTAAGGTTTGTTGCAATGGAATAAAAAGGATTATTTTTCAACTGCCCAGTTTTTTTCTCGGCTACTCAGGCTATTAGAATCACCGAAACATTTTATGACGTTGAAGTTTGCATTTTTGGAGTGCAACGATTTCTTTTCCCTTCATTTTTATCATTAACTAAAGCTTTTTTTTGCAACTTAAATTCTTAAATTTCGAATAAGAATACGTAAGCAGGTTTGAGTGATTTTCACAACCTAGATATGCCAAAAAAGGAGCAATTAAATTTATACGCAAAAAAAAATATTTCCAAAAACAAGCTTTTATTTAATGTACTAAAAAGTAAAAAATATTTTTTTTTCGCAAGTCACCTATATGTGGCTATAAATAAAAGTTTGGGGCGCTCAACTTTTTAAATGTTTAATAAATTTGATGAATTCAGTTTCATTAAGCGTATTTAATTTGGCACAATAGTAATTCGAGAAATTATTATCACACGTGGATACTCAGTTTCAGGATTTTTATTTAAGAAATCTAAAGTTGTTTTACAGCGAATTAAATACAGTTGATATGTTGATGGATTTATGTAAATTAAAGATTATGTCTAAATGTTGAGCGCCCCAAGCTTTTATTTATAGTCATGTATAGAACTTGGTACAAATAAATTCTGCTCTTTAGTACATTAAATAAAAGCTTGTTTGAAAAAATGTTTGTTTTACATGTAAGTAATTTTCTACTTTTTAGTCTTTAATTGATTTCAATCGTTAGTTGTTACTAGTAGTTTACTAGTTTACGAGTTGGTACTTCAGAAACATGGAATGCTCGTAAAAAATAACAAAGACTGCAATTGGGATTGTTTAATACTAATTGCTGCGTATAAACTTTTTACATACAAACACTGTGAGTGTTAGTGAGATGTTATATGGATGATTAGATATCGCTAATTTTACATGAATAATTGACAATTTTATGAATATTTTTTTTAGTGGAATTATGCATTGTCACCTTTGAGATGCATGTTTGCAAAATTTCAGAGCTATAAGTAGTGGGGAAGTGGGTAAAATATCGATTTTCCGTTTTGCATCTCACAGAAAGTCAAGTAAAATAAAAGCTTGTAAATAGAATTGATTTTCGTTGCATTCCAACGATGCAAACTTTTACATCACATTTTCTTCGATCCACATTAGAGATCAACAACCTAAAGTGGCAAATAAATTTTTTGGATTGAACTAAATATTGCCAAATATCGAAAAAGGAGTTCTTACTGCCCTAACGAAATAATTCCATAATATTACAAAAAAAAGTACTTCCAGATATAATTTCGACAAAAGCGATGGTATTGGAGTTTCGGATATGATATCGACAAAAGCGATGGAAGTGTGTTCCATCGTTGGAACGCAAGGATAACGTTTTTTTTTTATTTCCTTTTCCATATTTTTATTATTATAGCAGATCTTTTATTTTATAGATTTATATTGTAGGTCCCTAAACATATATCTTCCATAACGGTCGAAGGCTTCTCGTAGGCAACATTTGCCAAAGAAAATTAAAGATATTTTAATATATTAATTTTCAGTGCATTTCAACGAAACATGTAAACTTCAATACCATATCAATAATACGATGATACTACAGAAAAAAGTACTTCCGGATATAACGTCGGCAAAAGCGATGGTATAAAAGTTTGCTAGTTGGAATGCAACGAAAGTTTTTTTAAATATTTTTATTATCATAGCAGATCTTATTTTTTAAATAGATTTATATTGTAGATCTCTAAATCCTCAAAACTGGTTGAAAGCTGCTCGCAGGCAAGATCTGCTAAATACAATTAAAGAAATTTAAATATAGTAGTAGTAGTATTTATTCCATGGTATACCCTGTAAGGGTGTTTACATCTATACTCCCTTTCCCCTTCTCTTCAGCTTTACATAAATTTAAATATATTAATTTTCGTTGCATTGGTCATGTGAAAATGTCTTTCGTAATTCGCAGGCCGGTCACAAGCAATTATAAAATGACGTTGAGGTTCGCAACGTTGGAATGCACTGACTTTTTTTTCTTTATTTTTCGATTCTTTATTTTTATCATAATCCAGGGCCTTTTTCGCGAATTTAGGTCATATGAATTTCCGAAAAGAATATTTTTACAGCCGAAATCGGTGGAAAAAAATTAGCAACTGGAAAGAATGAATTTTCGTTGCATTCCAACGATGCAAACTTCAACGTCGTATTAAAAAAACGTTCCAAGTTCATTTTCTTTCTCTCTCTGGTATCGGGACAATTATCAAGCAATTTTTTCAACAATTTTCACTTTCTCACGACATAAAGTTGGCTGACGAGAAAAAAAAAGTGCACTCCAAGTGCCCAAAATTGCATCGTGTGATTGAGCAGGACCTATGACGAAGATGTTGAAAAAAAAAAAGGATCGAACTGCGACTCGTGTTGTCGGGTGGTGCGTGGGTTAAAAAAAGTACACGAGAAGGTTACCGGTCTGTTGCACCCGTGGTTGGAACGTGCGAATATTCGAAATGAAAAATGAGGCAAAAAACCGCCGGCGGTTATTTTTACGAAAGTGAACTGTTGGCTGCGGGGATGTCCGAATTCGCGAGTTTGGATAGTGCCACGCATCAAGGCGCAAGCTTCATTCGCAAAGAATGAGACATTTGCTAATGCACAACGAATCGTGAATTCGCCAAATGGAAAAAAAATGTCCACACAAGCAATTCTCTATCAAAGGAAGCTTTGGTCACTCAATTCAATGAAAAATTGATATACTTAAATCGGCCTTGTGGATTAAAAAAAATCATGTTTATTCTTAGTGGGCGTATATCTGCATATAGCTAGGAATAGAATTTGCAATTAGTTATACCAACGAGAGGTATCGTTCGTTTTTTTATTCAGATGAAAAAGCCTTTCGACCGAAAGAAGCCATTCTCCTTCGAACAAGCGAATGTCTCCAATGAACTGGACAACATTTGAACCCAATATCACAAAATCAACTGTCAAAATAACTTTTGACCCATAAGAAAACAGTCACAGCACGTTTTGCCTTCTTTCACGTTTATGGTGTTGAAGTTTGCATCGTTGGAATGCATAAGGACAACATTTGAACCCAATATCACATATATAAACATAAGGACAACATTTGAACCTAATATCAGAAAATCACTTTTGGCACATAAGGAAACAGTCACAGAACGTTTTTTATTTACGTTTATCGTGTTCAAGTTTGCATCGTTGGAATGCAACGAAAATTCTTCTTTATTTTTTCATTTCTTTATTTTTATTAAGGGGTTATATACAGTTAAAAATTTCGAAAAATCGATTGAAAAAAATCGTAATGTACATATATTTAAGTACACACAGAAAATGTCTTGTCAATCCGGCGAATATTCTCGAAGTTACACGCACATTTGTAATGACGTGTCGGGGCGTTCGAAAGTGCTTTTGAAACTTTGAACGCGTTTTTCTCCAAACTGTTTTTTTTTTTCAAGTATATTTTTCAGTAATTAATTGAAGGTTTTTTTCTCGCCGATTAAATTTTCCATTTTATAAACGATTTAAGGCCTAAGTTTTTGTCAAAAATCAATTTTTTTTAGAAGCCGCCATTTTGGCAAAAATCATTATTTTGCTTATTCCTCCGATCAATTACGAGATAATTCATTTTATTAAGGAAATGTTTTTGGTTTTTTCATTTTAGATGATCCAGCCCAGAGATATCGTGCTCACCGCAAGACGCCTTTTTTAGAGGTGCTCCTGGAGATTTTGCAGCTTTCAAAATAATTATTATTGCAAAAAAAATGTTAAAATACAATGAAAAGATTTAAAGGTCGTCTCAAGAATTTTTTTTCGAAAAATCGATCTTTTTGGGCCTCCTGACTGTATATGAGCCCTTAAAATACCTATTTGTTCTCGCAGATTGCAATTGTAGATCTTCAAAAGAGTATCGCGAAAAAGCATCAAGGAATCTGCATAACAAAAAACCGGGAAAAGAATTGTAGGAATAAAAAAAAATGCATATGGTATTGAAGTTTGCATCATTGGGATGCAACAATTTTTTTCGTTTCGCAACTTTCGTTGTCTATTTAGACTACAAAAATGATTAAAGATCGTTATTAGGGTTCCATACCCTTAACTTGGAGAAAACGGTTTAGATTGTAATAAAAATAAATCAATGGAAAACAAGAAGACTTTTCGTTGCATTCCAACGATGCAAACTTCGATATCATAAATGCATTGCATTACAACGATGCACCTCCAATCTCATCCGGGTTTCGACTTTTCTAATTTTCTTTCTTTTCGCCAATTAGACTTTCAACACTTTGGTGTTTTTTTTTTAAACGCCCCCCCCCCCCCTCCATTGACAAATGAGTTCGTCTGACTTTCTCTACATTTCAATTAATTTTGCAGATGATGAAGTTTGCACCGTTGAAATGCCACAAAATATTTTTTTTCTCTAGTTCCCAAATTTCCTTCCACAGATTTAAGCTAAAAAAATCACGCGATCCATTTTTCAGCTCCTTTTCAATCGAATCTATAACCCAAGTCTACAAAATATTATTTTCGATAATAACGAAAATAAGGAATTAAAAAAAATCCTTGCATTCCAACGATGCAAACTTCAAGTCCATTTTTGCAGAAATACCCGTTTCACAAAATTATTCCGCATTTATCGAATTAATTCCGCAAATTTCCATAAACTCGAAATATCAATTGCCCAAATGCGAAGTACTATCTTCAAAATATTTCGAAAACGATTCGCAATTTAAAAAAAAAACCATCCACTGAATCATTTTCGTTGCAAAATCCGACTGAAACTGTCCCGGCAGAAAGACAGACAGGGCAAAAAAGAACCGATCACGCGATTCACGAATGTCCGCGAGGATGCGTCACGAAAGATTTCTTTGACGACTCCTCGCGAAATTTCTACGCGACGATGTCTCGAATTTTGGCAAAGCATAGGGGCCGGGGATGACTCACAGCAAACGAAAAAAAAAGTAGTATCAACGCAACGACAGCTCGATATTGATGAACCCCACCCCCCCTCCCTCGCCCCCCGGGAAGTTGAGGTTCAATTCGAATCGAGGAAAAAAAAAATACAAATACAAAGAATCCTAACACACGTATGAGTTTGCGTCGCGAAGACCGGAAACTGCCGAGTAAACTGTCCTCAGCCCGCACAGCACAAGGGTCGATCGAAACGTCAAGCAAACGAGTTAAAGTTGGGGTGGAATAATTGCACGTATGCGCCAGCGCGAGGCTCAGTAACCCCGAATTAAGTCGACGTGGCGACTGTACATTAGCTTTTTCAACCTACCTGCTCTGCTTTTTTTTTTCGTTCATCTTACCGATTTCCGATAAGTCTACGGCACGCAAACAGCGCGTTCTCAACACAAATACGTACCTGCAACAAGAGAACGAAAAAGAAAATTGTTATCCGTCGTAGCTATTGCGGTGTTAAAAAAAATTGTCGTAAAAATAAAAGAAGACGAATAAAAAATGGTATTTAAGTTTGCATCGTTGGGATGCAACGAAACATTTTTTTTTTCGTATTGCCCAACTATTTTTTGGCCCATTTCGAGTACAGACTTCACCGAAACATTTTTAAAGATCCTTGTGAGGGAAGGAAAATTCATTCGTTCGAATTGCTCAATTATTTTTCGGCCAATTTTGGCTGCGAAAATCGCTCGAATGTTTTTACGTATTCTTACTCAAGATGTTTTACTTCAATTTGCAAAAAAGACCTTGGGTAATGATAAAAATGAAAAAAAAAGAAACTTCAACGTCGTTATAAGGGTTCGGTAACCTGAACTTGGAAAAAAGGGTTCAGATAGTAATAAAAATAGAGAAATGGAAAAGATGAATGTTGCATTTCAACGATGCAAACTTTGACACCATGATAAAATATGACGTTAAAGTGAAATTTTTCATTTTTTAATTTTTATCATTATCCAAAGCTTTTTGAAGAGTAATTTAAAGAGTAATTAAAAAGAAGCAATTTTCGTTGCATCTCAACGATGCAAACTTCAACACCACAATAAAATTTGGCGTTGAAGTGAACATCGTCGGAATACAACGAAATTTTTAATTTCTTCATTTTTATCATTATCCAAAGCTTTTTTAAGAGTAATTTAAAGAGTAATTAAAAAGAAGTAATTTTCCTTGCACTCCAACAATGCAAACTTCAACATTATAATAAAATTGCATTGACATTCGATAAAAATATTCGACCGAAACGACCAACGCGTAAAAAAAGCCCACATTAATAAGAAGTTTACAGTCGAAAAAATCTTTCGTTTCTTCGCGGATAATGGATCGTTAAAATAAATTGTACAATGCCCAAAGTTCGAATACACATAAATCACTTTTTTCCGTATCAAAGAAGTGAAGGTCGAAAAAAGTGGCCGCTCGTAGCGGAAGTCGTTTGCGATTCTCTTTCCCAATCGATATATTTTCGTGAAAAAGTGCCACTCGTCCGTGCCAAACAAGTTACAATTACCGATGACGCGCAAGGCTCGGTTGAAAATCATGACGCTCTTGCGGTAAAGAGGGCCCCAAGGGACAAAAAAAATGCAGCGATACTTGGACCTACAATGTTAACGTTTGCATCGTTGGAGTGCAACGAAAATGCATTTTAATTTTTTTATTGCCTCATTTTCATTATCATCCAAAAATGTTCCTTACACATTTAGGTTGCAGATCTCTTATAAGGATCTTGAAAAAGTTGGAGGCCTAAATTTAGCAAAATTGATTTTGGAGGCCTAAATTTGCCAAAATTGATTATGGAGGCCTGACTTGGCAAAATTGATTTGTGAGGCCTAAATTTGCCAAAATTGATTTTGGAGGCCTGAATCTGTCAAAATTGATCTTGGAGGCCTCGACTTGAAAAACTTGATTTTGGAGGCCTAAATTTTCCAAAATTGATGACGGATGCCTAAATTTGCCAAAACTGATTATGGAGTCCGAAATTTGTCAAAATTGATTTTGGAGGCCTAAATTTGCCAAAATTGATTATGCAGCCCTGAATTTGGCAAAATTGATTGTGGAGGCCTATATTTGCCAAAATTGATTTTGGAGGCTTAAATCAGTCAAAATTGAATTTGGGGGTTTAAATTTGACAACCTTGATTTTAGAGGCCTAAATTTGCCAAAATTGATGATGGTGGCATACATTTGTCAAAATTGATTTTGAAGGCCCAAATTTGCCAAAATTGATTTTTCACGCCGAAATCTTCCAAAAGTGATTTTAGAGGCCTAAATTTGACAAACTTGATTTTGGAGGCCTAAGTTTGCTATAATTGATTTTCGAGGTCTAAATTTGCCAAAATAGATTTTAGAGGACTAAATTTGCCAAACTTGATTTTGGAGGCCTAAATTTGCCAAAATTCATTATGAAGGCATAAATTTGCCAAAATCGATTATGGAGACCTAAGTTCGTCAACATCGATTTTGAATGTCTACATTCGTCAATATTGATTTTAGAGGCCCAAATTAGCTGAAATTCACCTTGGAGGCCTAAATCTGCCAAAATTTATTTCGGAGGCTTAAATTTGCCAGAATCGATTTTATACACCTAAATTTGCTAAAATTGATTTCGGAGGCCTAAATTGCCAAAGAAAAATTGTAATTTCGAAGGCCTGAATTTTCCGAGAAAAAAATTAGGCTGGTTCTTTCGATGCGTTCCAACGATGCAAACTTCAACATCATTTGGGTTCGAGGTGACAGACAGATGATAGCAACGATACCCAAAAGAGCTTTAGCACCGGAAGTCCCACAAAGACAGCAACGTAAAATAAAAAAAAATTGGCGTACGTCGTCAGGCACGAAGACGGAGATCATGCGGGGATGCTTCTTCTTCTTGCGCGCCATCAGCTCGATTCTTGCTCGAACCGCGCGCTGACGCGACGATGACGATACGCGCACACAATTCGAGCAAGGTGCGCGCAAAAATAAATTTGAGGGAAAAAAAAAATAAAAAAAAAAAGAAGAAAAGTGGGAGCCGTATGACGAAGGCGCGCGAGCGTTTCAACGATGAGGCAAATAGAGACCTAACCTGATTGTCGAGGAAGAAACGCGAACACGCGCGGAGCTAAACGCACGAACGTTCAACGACGAAGTTTTGACCGACTGATAAAAGTCGCGAGTGTTCGGCTCTGACGGAGGTTACATTAAAGGAACGAGAACGGTTTAGGGATATGTGTACCGCGATTTGTGCTCGACGTATGATGTGTTCGGTTCCTTGACGCGGACGCGGGGTGCCTTAGGTGTCATCCGGGAGGTCGACTTTTGCATTCGTTAAATATTCTTATTTATGATAATTTATGGTACCATCGATAAAAGCAACTTCCTATACGTGGCGCGCGTAACGGAGGTCAATCGAATCCGAACGATCGGGGGACTATATTGAGATGTGTATATATATAAATATATATATATATATATATATATATATATATGTGTGTGTGTGTGTGTGTGTGTGTGTGTGTGTGTGTGTGTGTGTGTGTGTGTGTGTGTGTGTGTGTGTGTGTGTGTGTGTGTGTGTGTGTGTGTGTGTGTGTGTGTGTGTGTGTGTGTGTGTGTGTGTGTGTGTGTGTGTGTGTGTGTGTGTGTGTGTGTGTGTGTGTGTGTGTGTGTGTGTGTGTACATATATATCTGAATGTATACATGTATACAGCACCGTCCAAAAGTTCAGGATAACTTTTCGGTTTTTCGATCGGGTCAAAAATTTATGTATCTCGGCGAAAAGAAATGTAGCCAAACGGGCCAGGCGGCATTCGGAGGAAAAAATAACCAGTTTCAATTTGTCTTTTATTTTGCTTAATTCTGCGGTTTTTTTGGGTAGATTTATTGAACTTTTTGATGACGTTGAAGTTCGCATCGTTGGAGGAAAACGATATTTTTATTTCTTTATTTTCATCATTATCCAAAGCTTTTTTTTCTAAATTGAGGTCGTGAGTTTCCAATAACAATGCGTAAAAACGTTGGAGCGCCTTTCGGTAAATCGACCAAACAAAATTCGAGTAATTAAAAATAATTAATTATCGTTGCATTCCAATGATGCAAACTTCAACGTCATACTTTTCGTGCAGTTGTACATAATTCGGAAAAACGACCTAACAGGAGAAAAGCATAAACAATTGTACGACTACAAAAAATAATCGCATGAAGATATGAGGTTGGCGCTCGCATCGTTGGAATACGATGAATTTTTTTTACTGCTCGAATGTCTTTCTACTGTTTTTCGCTATGCAAGTCCCTCAACGCTTTTTTTTACCATGATTTCTTCTTTCGCAATCGAAATTTGTGAAAAAAAATTGGCTATCACAATAAATATAAGGAAATAAGAATGCATCGTTGGCAAGGAAAATTCTTTTTTTATACTTTTGTTTTCTCATTTTTGTTATTCTACATAATCTCTTATTGCAGATTTAAATTTTAGATAATTAAGTAACTAAAAAAATGATGGGAGAATTTATTTTCGTAACGAAGATTTGCGAAAAGAAATTCAAGTAATTGAAAAATAATCATTTATATTGCATCCCAACGATGCAAACTTCAAAGCCGAAAATTGTACCAGCGGGTCAAAAAAACGTACGGAGAAGTAAATTTGCGCAAGAGAGGCAAATCGAGAACTCCTGTGCGTCGGCTGCAGCCCCCCCCCCCCCCCCCAACCCAGTGACGACATGTCTCTACAGATGTCCATCTGTGATCGTTGAATGAAGCATTCGCTTGTCCGAATCTGCACGCGTTATACTCGCCGAACGATCCGTATCGTTGATTCGAAACTTCTTGGACTCGTCTTTTTTTTTCAGATTCAAAGTGAATCGATTCGATCGCGATCGTGCGAGCGACGAGTGAGATCAACGAGCCTGTCACTCTTTTGCCATTGCTAACTGAATAGGGGGCGTACACAAATTACGTAACGCAATATTTCCCAATTTTTACCTCCCTCCGCCCCCACGTAACGGGACCGTAACGCTTGGCCAGACCCCCCCCCCCCCTATTCCGTTACGTAACGGGTGCTTTGTCGTCAATAATTGCGATTTTTTTCAAAGACATAACTAATTATGAAAGGATCGGCTTTATACCCATTTTATAAAGTATATATTCATCTAGTTTTATACCAATTTGTATAACAAAATCTTGAAAATGAACCGAGATATATGCCTTGGTTTGACGACGAAAAAAAATTATGTTCATTGTCCCATCGATATCTTTATGAAAGGTTATCTGTAAATTAACCGTCAACAATGTAGCGATATCTATACAAATGTAGCTATCATTATGCGTAGCCGTTTCTTATTTCGGTTTTTTTTTACAAAATGCCCAGGGTTTGGCCATTTTTTCTATTTTCACGGCTCTTTTTCTGTATTTAAGCAGCCCGCGTAGACATTTTGATGGGGCCCAAATCAGGGCCCGTTCAGGTTGCCTGACTGCCCTGGCAGGGCACTAATAAGACAGCCTGAAAAGGCCCTACTAGGAAATGTAACGTTGTGCCACATATGGGCCTGATCTGGTTGCGTGATAAGGCCCCTATCAGCTGGCCTGATCAGAAAGAAATATTTAATTTGAATAGAACCTTTTTAAATCCAATATGTTTTTTCCATGTCTCACGGCCTACAATGATCTTATTCGTTTCAGCTATTCTTTTTGAATATTAAATACATTCAAATTGAATAAATAAAGATTCGATTCGAATCAATCTTTATATTTGCTTACAATATACACTGTAAATCCAAGTATCCTATATGCATAAAATATTTCAAAAATCCTAAATTAAATGAACCACTTAATTTAGGGTTCTACAACAATGATTTCGTTCGAAGAAAATATTTCGCCTATATGGGTATTGAACCTAGTACCTTCCTATCTATAGCTACGCAAGCTGCCCCTATGCTACCGAGTGCTTGTAACATCTTGGTCGCAGATATGGCATAAGAGCCCAAATTAATTCCTATAATCATTTGTTGTATCACATTAAGTATATCAATTAGTTGATAACATTGTGATAATTCAAGAGCTCTATCGAATAACATGCTATTGATTTTTCAAACTTAACCTTATATATATATATATATATATATATATATATATATATATATATATAAACTTAAGCTTATATATATATATAAGGTTAAGTTTAAAAAATCAATAGCATGTTATTCGATACATGATATATCATAATAATAATAATTCCTCTCTCTCGGCCTTACAACCCTGCCAAGATCTTCTAACACGCATCCGAGCTGCATAACGTTTTTTTGTCGTGATAGTCCATAAAACCTTTTTTTTTAAATATAATTCAGAGACGGCCTTAGTAGGGCCTTTTTAGTATTGCCTGATCTAGGGCCTAGATACTTCCGGCCCGGTCAGGGCGGATACGTACAACCTTAGTCGCTGTGATTACAAAAATGTTTTTAAAAAAATTGTAAACGCTTGATAAGTTTTTAAGTATTCGCTCGGACAAGGTCGAAAAAACTAATTTCGAGAAAAACGCGTTCAAAGTTATCGTTCCGTGTTTCTTGATATAAAGTTATGTTTTTTCTAGAATATTGATACTTCCATTGAAGTATCTAGTCGCGGGCGATATGACGGTTCTTCATCTTCATGATAGTTCACGAAATAATAAGAGACTGTACTTTATCTATTGTAAATGATGCCACACCTGTAGGGATTAAGGTCACTAACCGGTCGCGCTATCTGTTCTCACTAAAGTTACTATTACTCCGTCAATTTTCGGACTTGTGAATAAAAAGGTTGCCAACATATTTTTTAATACATGTACTTTCGAGTATTATATTTTTTTTAAATGCCTTCACATTTAGTTTGGGGGATGTGGGAAAGCTACTGTGCAAGTTGTTGCACAGTGACTTTCTCCTTAACTGACATTGCGCATAGAAAGCTGTGAGCTGTTCACGGTGACATTGCACGCGAGGTTTAAGTTGAAAACTTCAACGAGCCGAAATTTTGCTATTTCTGGCAGTTTTAAAATCGTGACGTAACGCAAACCTTGCGTTACGTCACGATAAACCCCCCCTCCGCCCCACATACGTAGACTGTAACGCCTGGCCGACCCCCCACCCCAATTGCGTTACGTACGGCCCCATAGTGGAAGGTGGGGTACAGTGTGTCGCTTTTTTTCTAACGAATTCTTACTCTAACCAAGGTAGTCTGATTAGAAAACAAGGGCATCACCGATTTTATACACCTTTGGGCGTTCAATGAAGCTTCCATATTTTTTGCACAAGGAATAAAAATACCAAAATAATGGGATTGAAAAAAATTTGCGGCTTGGCTCATTGTACCCCATGGGTGGGGTACAATGTATCATATGAGTGTGTCAACTGCTGCGAAACGTAGGGTACAACGAGGGGGTTGAATCTCTTATATTTTTTTAACATAGATAACAGATTTTTACACATGACAGTACGACCCCAAACAAAATCGGTATATCAGTATCAGTATAAAATCAGTAATATTACAGGAATGTCTTAATTTTACATATCGCACGTCGTTGACGGCAGCCCTTGACACATTGCGCTTCTTCGGAGCGTCGTCACTTCTTTGTTTCCTCATTGGAATTCGGGCCATTGTGCCCCACATCTTGGTGATACATTGTACCCCACTAGTTAAATATTTGATTATTGATGAAAATAACTATTAATTAAACTACGAATGGAAAAACACGAGTCACTGAGCTCATCATGAATAATGAAACTATCGATTAGGACCGAAAAACCGCTACAGAAAGTTACGTTATATTTTACGTTTTTCCGGCGAGCAAAATATGTTTTTTTTTCAAGCCTCAAGTCAATTTTTAATTTTTAATAATTATTTGTGAGCTGCTGTCGACTTCGTTTTAGGCCTGACGAAACCAAATATAAATCGCGGTTCAACACAAAAAATTTCGGATTTTACGAGCTACAAACCTCTAAGAAATCGCATCTAGCTCATAGTGCCCCGTGATACATTGTACCCCACTCTCCCCTACAGCGTACAAACATCGAGGTGCCCATAGGAGAAGAGTAGGTCTGTACGATTAACTACTATGACGAGAATAGGCATGGAAAATCGGCACGAGGTTGTGATTGCATGGCTAAGCGTTCATATATATATATATATATATATATATATATATATATATATATATATATATATATATATATATATATATATATATATATATATATATATATATATATATATATATATATATATATATATATATATATATATATATATATATATATATATATATATATATATATATATATATATATATATATATATATATATATATATATATATATATATATATATATATATATATATACATACATATATATATATATACATATACATATATATATATACAGGGTGTCCTGTAATAAATGGATAATCCTGCCACTGTTGATAGGTCATAATAATATATTTTATACATAAAAATATAAAAAATAAAATATTGGATATATATATGAGGTATTCCACGTGAATCCGGTGGACTTTTTCCCTGACCCCCGCCAAATCGATTTTTTTTAAATCTGATTCCATTGACTCTAAAAGACACCCTGATTGTTTTTTTTACATTTTTCGAAACAAACCTTAGTAAAATAAAAAAAAATTCTCCGAATAAATGCCCCTATTTAAAAATTTGAAAAAAATCCTAAAAATGCGTGATTATATGTAAAAATGTTGAAGCTATCACCCGCAGTGAAAGTATGATTTTTTCTGTGCTAGATGAGAAGTCTATATATGAAAGTAACATTGCGGTCCACCGTAACGTAGCCGTTTTTTTAGGTGCCTGCGAAGATTTGCATTTAATAGCTCATTTCTGCATAATTATTATAGAAAATTTTACAGAATATTCTTCAAATGTCCTTTTATTATATACTAATTACATAAATAAATGTGTTTATCTGCGTCGTCAAAAAAATTATCGTAAATATGCTTTTTTTATAGCGAATTAACCTTTCCCACCCCCGTTAACCTTCTTCTTGATAACATACAGATAAATATCCACACGATTTTTCAATCATCTTACTTATTTCTTCAAAATTATACTTTTTAAATAACCCCGATTTTTGATGACGTTGAAGTTTGCTCCGTTGGAAAGCAACGAAAATGCATTCTTTTAAATCGCTCCAATATTTTTGGCCATCTTTGGCTGTCAAAATGGCTAGATTTTTTTTTACGTATTCTTATTATAATTGGCTGTATCTCAATGTGCAGAAAAGGCTTTAAATAATGATTAAAATGAAAAAATTAAAATCAGGAAAAAACAATCGTTGCATTCGCATGATGCAAACATCAACGTCGCGATTTTTGGGCCGTCACCTAACCCTTTAACTTATTCCTTGACTGCAAATTTTGCACGGCACGTAAGACGCGACTTACGAGAGAAAGCAGTGACGACACGGATAAGCCATGTTTTATGATGATTTTTTATCAGTGTATGCGTACCGTACTTTGAACAGGTTTTGGAAGTTTTTTGTAGGTAACTTTTTTTAACACCATAGATACCAACTTTTCTTGCTCCAATAGAACAGTGTGTCCTTTGGCTATCAAATGTATAAAAAAGACAAGCTCCGACCCCCCCCCCCCCCCCCCCCCGCCCACAATTTGATATATACATTTTTTTAAGTGTCAAGGTAGCCCCGAATGTGGGTCTTCTTTGACAGGGCATTGAAATGCAACTTATGTCAAATATTAAGGGTTACTTTGGAACCATTGTGATAAAAAATGTAATATTTTATGCATTATACATGGAGTTAAATAACAAACAAGGTTTTTTTATAACCAAATTGCCATCGTTATTAAGGCGGCAGAACTCGAACAATTTTGGTCCAATCGACTTGAAATTTTTACTGTAGCTTCTTAGATTGCTTTACCAGTCAGGTACGAGCGCTTTTTTCGGTGAATCGACAATTGTAAAAAATATATCACTTTTGAGATGAAAATTATGGTCGAAAAAATGAACTTTTTTTCAAACTCGTCTCTATTTTTCTGTTAATTATTTTTTATTCCCCCCCCCCCCCCCCCGAACTTGACTGCTAAAAATAATATAATTAACGAAAATATTTCACTCTTAGTTCCGGGACGAATAAAGCTTTACAATTTTTCCGGGAAAATCCATAAAGCTTTACAATTTTGTTAACCTGCTGAAGTTTGCATCGTTGCACTGCAACGAAAACGAATTCTTCTTAATTGTTCAATTTTTCTTCGCCATTTTAGACTGTCAAGATAACTCGAACGTTTTTGCGTATTCTCATTGGAGGTTCACGACCTCATTTTTCGAAGAAACAGACTTAGGATAATGATTATAAAAAACAGCAATGAAAAATGATCGGAACATTTTTTTTTCATTCGTCTTATCACATTTTCGACAAAAAAAACTAACGCACCATTCGTGATAGACGAGTGCAGGCTATTCCTCGATAAATGCATGCTACCCATACACAGTTCGTCCATATAATGAAAGTGACAAAGATAGTTCACTTTTTTTCTGTTTTCTCAAGGGTAATGGGGGCCGCTTACCTTGAGCACCTTACATTACTCGAGAATCTTGGTGCGCCCGAGACACGTCGAGACACATCTCGTTATTCTATTCTTTGTACGGATCGATCTTAGACGCCCTTCACTGAATACGCCATAGACTTGTTCCGACACCGATAGATCGAACGCATTATCGATGGCCATCGGATTGCCGAAGACATTGAACATAAATATGCTCATGAAGTTTGCATCGTTGGAATGCAACGAAAAATCTTCTTTATTATTTTATTCATTTATTGTCATTGCTATCGAAACCCTTTTTTTTCAAGTTTAAGTCGTGGAACCCAAATAAGGTTCTTCGAAAATGTTGCCGTGATTTTTTAGCCTAAATAGCCCAGAAAAAATTGGCAATACGTAAAAATATATTTTCGTTGCATTCCAACGATGTAAACTTTAATACCATACATAATTGAACATGGGTTTTTCATTTGATTGAACCATTGCCTTTTTATGCTATGTGTATGCAATCCAAAATCGTCGGAAATTGCGAACGAAAAACGAATGTTAAATTGAAACGGTAGCAATTCCGTCAAAAAAGAAAATTTCAAAAAAATCCTACCTGGCGAACGAGACAAACTATCGAAGAATATTGTATCCGAATTTGGACAAAATCGGACAAGCCGTTTTCGAGATACATCTGGCACCGACTTTGAAAACTATTTTTCGAAATAATCGCGTTTGAATCGCTTCCAGTCAACGAATTTATTTTTAAAAAATTCCTCAATATACCTCAATGTACACATTTTCCAATAAAAAAACCCGGATCCAATCGAAGCATGAGTTTTTGTTTTTCTCGCCGTTTGCTCAGGTGCCTGCCCTTAAATGGAATGGTACATTTTTTTGCAACCATCTTGTGGAGCACCTCAAGCCGCATAAAAAACATTAGGGGGTGAAAGTCGTTCAAGGTCATTGAAGGTCACCTATTAAAATGAAATCCAAATATAAATATCTCGAATCACTACCAAATATTTGGTAGTGATCCGAGATATTTAGATTTATACAATCGATACTGACCTTGAATGACCTTGAACGACTTTGACCCCGAATGTTTTTTATGCGGCTTGAGGTGGTCCACAAGATGGTTGAAAGAAAAATGTACCATTCCATTTGAAAAAGTGGAGGTGACCTTCACTATGCGTCAGCGCCTCCACAGAATTAAAAAAAAATGGTCGCATTTGATGGCCCCCTTCGCACCGTTCAACTTTTGTCCGGAACATTTTTTTGTGACGTCGATAATTACCGAATTATTTCGGGTGGTAGAGACAAGAGGGACACCCTGTATATAATCGAGTTAGTTAAGGACGTGCTGCTTTTCACTAATGAAAGCCTATGCGACTGACGAAATCGTTATAATCGCGTTTCCACATTCCCCTTAGAGCAAACGCTCGTAATGTTTGTATGACAAACATTCATACTCGGGAAATGAGGCTACTAGCACTCAGTAATTCAGGTTCATGAGTTCATATAACAATATATGACGTTAAAGTTTGCATCGTTGAAATGGAAGAGACGTTTTCCCCTCATTTTTAATTTCTCTATTTCTATCATTATCCAAATTTTTTGTGTGCGAATTGACGTCACGAATCTTTGATAAGAATACGTAATAACGTTTGAGTGATTTCCACAGCCTTAATCGGTAAATAAAAGTTGAGCAATTAAAAAGAATCAATTTTCGTTGCATTCCAACGGTACAAACTTCAACCTCATAATAATAATGATATTGAAGTTTGCATCATTGGGACGCAATGAAAGTGCTATAGCCCATTTTGTTTTTGGCGAATTTAGGCCTTCAAAATCACTTACACTTTTTTCAGGATCGTTATTAGCGATCTTCAGCTTAAATATGTGAAGAAATTCGTTGGATGATAATGAAAATGGAGCAATACAATTTTTTTAACGGGAGATATACACCTGGACGGTCGAGGTCGAGGATTTAGAAACTATGAACATTCCGTCGACCGTAGAAGACCTACACTATGGGCCTGGTATCGATGATTCCATGTGAGTTGACAAATTTCATGATTTATTCATTCCCAAATTTTTAAACGCGTTTTTCTCAAAACCACGTTTTTCAAATCGGTACCTAAAATTTCTCGAAAACCAATGAACCGATTGCCTTGAGGTTTCTTGTGATTATTCTATACACCATTATCTAGTACTTGTCATAAGATTTTTTTTCCGTTACTTAGTTTTTGTTTTATAGGCAAAATAATAACTAGTTTTTGGCCCAAAAATCACTATTTATGTACAAACGTCCGCCATTTTGTCATAAATCGATATTTTCAAAATCGGCTATGACAAGTACTAGATTATAGTATCTAATTTAATCAGCTTTTTGTTTTTTTTTCAGATGATTTTTGAAGAAACGCCAGTGGTTACCGTATACGCAGAGTTTTTTACGACGCGCCGTCATACAATATCCTTGTATATTTTCGATATTTTTAAATAAAGAAAATGAAACATATTTGTCAATGTATATACTTTTAGATAATTAAAACCCCAATCCGAAAGTTCAAATAGTTTTCCTTGAAAAAATTCACAAAAATGACCTTTTTTCCGGCTCCTCGGTGTATATCTCCCCTTAAATGAATTTTCGTTGCATTCCAACGATGCGAACTTCAACATCGTACAATAATATACATACGCAGAGATTCCTCGAATATGATTTTCCGGACGATGTATATATTAATATGTATACATATACACACACACATGCAGAGCTCTTAGTAAGAGGTTACCCCCACTTGCGATTTTGAAAAAAAATCGATTTTTTTTATTGCATTTTTTTGAAGTATAAGTATCTGAGAATATGTCCTGAAAATTTCAAATCGATCCGGACAAAATTGACTGAGATATGAGCGTTGAA
The DNA here is from genome assembly GCA_963210295.1 of Ophion ellenae. Lineage (NCBI taxonomy): Eukaryota > Metazoa > Arthropoda > Insecta > Hymenoptera > Ichneumonidae > Ophion > Ophion ellenae. The sequence goes on along the minus strand of OY723396.1, from coordinate 16,492,795 downwards.
AGAGAAGAATCCGCGTTGAAAGAGCGTTGAAAGAGAAACTTTAAACGCCTTTTTCTCAAAATGGCATTTCTGAAGTCGGTGACCAAGATTACTCGAACACTAATGAACCGATCTTCTTGAAATTTTGCAGGCTTATTTAATACATAAAAATGTAGTCTTTAATCGTTCGATTTTTTTTTTTCGAAAAAAATGGCCGTTTTATAGCCAAAAAACGGCCGTTTTTTTCGTTAAAATCGAACCATTAACTTCGACTGTCCGCCATTTTGTGAAAAATGAATATTTTTTAAAATCCTTCGATTAAAGACTAGTTTATACTTATATTTGACTAAATCCATCCGCATTTTTTTTTCAGATGATCCACTTCGCCGCAATGTTGGTCACCGCAAACCGTGTATATAAAAACATTATTTCATTGACGGCCATTTGCCACTAAACAATGTAATATTTTTCAATAAAAAAATTACTGAAAGTTCTTCAAGATGTGTTCTTTAAGATGGTATATTGATCGATTAAAAAAGTTTTGTAGTTTTCTTTAAAAAAATTCATGAAAAAGGCCTTTTTTTGCGCTACAAGTGGGGGTAACGCCTTAATGGCCACGATTCCTCGAATGGGTTATTGGACATGCTTTCCGCTATCAAATAGCCCGGTAATGCTTTATGCAAAAGTGAACCATTTTCGAGATATTGCTGTTATTGTAATTTTTTAAAGTGAAGATTCGAGAACTTCAAAAATTGTTTTACAAAAAACTGTTGTACGAAATGAAACTTTTTCATTACTTGTAGTTTGAGGACACTGTAACGAAGAATTATGAACAATAAAATAAGAATAGCCTGCAAGCATTTTTAAATTAGGGGTCCAAAGCTTTGCACTTACAATCATTATTCTCATTTTATTGTTGATAATTCTTTGTTACTGTGTCCCCAAACTACAAATAATAAAAGCAGTTCGATTCCATACAACCCTCACTTTAAAAAATAATGAAAATAATAATATCTCGAAAACGGTTAACTTTTGCATAAAAGCACTGTTGGGTTATTTGATGGCGGAAAACATGTCCCGCAACCCTTTCACGGGATCGTGACCAATAACCAGTAGCCCTGTATTTATATATTCAATTTATTACCGAAGTTACATAAATTTCACTACTTTTTTGTGGTGTTGAAGTTTGCATTATTGGAATCCAACGAAAATTCACGGTCATATCTTCATCGCCTTACGGTTTTATTTTACTATGACAAATATTTTCTGCTGATATTTTTTTTTACAACGCAACCGTATAAGTTGATATTAATTTCGATCAAGTTGTCCAAATGGCTGCAATCAATTCTACGGCCGATAAATAATCGACGACGACAATGTGCTAAACTTGGAATCTATGCGTACGCGAAAGACTACGACGCAGGAACGTTGCGGCAACGTAGTAATATATAGAACTGTGGAGGCCTCGTGGAGCGCTCGCACGTGTCGTACTTTTATCGTAACGCTTTGCCAAGTGCCTAGAAATGTGTATGTCGTGGAACAATTGAAGAATAAATAGATTTCACAATTTTCACTATTTATCCCGCACTCCGTTGGTCACCAGTATGGAATCGCATGCATTTTCATTGTGGACACATGCAATGCCGTGGACGAAAAAATTAGGCATTCTTGCTCACACGTCCCTATGAGAGGAAAGTCTTACTAATTCTCCTACCGTAAATCTCCTACCGTAAATCTCCTACCCCTTACAGGGAGTAGACAAAGTTTAGGGTGTCTCAAAATGACCTGACATTTAAATTTATTAATAAAACGTATTATTCATATGAAAAGTACGAATATTATTATTTTAATATAAGGTCCAAACATGGAGGTTATATGTGGAACCCAATGTCCGATAAATGGCTGCCTCGTCCCTGTTGTTTTCCACACATAACTTCCATGTTTGAACCTTATATTAAAATAAAAATATTCGTACTTTTCAAATAAATAATACGGTTTGTTAATAAATTAAAATGTCAGGTCATTTTGAGGCACCCTTTAGTAGTACTCGACCCCCTCGACTGTGTGGTATTTCGATTGAATTGAATGTAACGGGGACCACTTCGAAGGGTGGACCTAATTAAAGTTTACGTGTTTTTTTACGAATAGCAAGCTTAAGGGGTAAACCACATTCTATACATTTTTGACGATTCTTATTATAAATTGAGGGCTTTGGGGAAAATTGATAGTGAATTTGTGTTTAGGGGGTAGAAATACATCGATATGGACTTGTAAAAAAAATCGTGTAAATCCAAATTGTTTTCCCATCGTGACCTAAAATAAGTTCACTGAATCGTTCATAATTTATTTTCGGTTCGAATTTAGAACTCCAGCGTCTGCTCATTCTTACCGTTATCGTTTGCTCTTCAGAATGCCGTGCAACCCCTTTGTCTCACTTTCGGCCATTCTTAAAGTGTACTTTCCGGGAAAACTAATCCAAATATCGGAATGAATCCAACTGTATTTTCTAAGTCAATAAAAATCCTCTTCAAAAAAACCCAATAAAGATTACGTTGAAATTTGCATGGTTGGAATGCAGCGATATATTTTTTTCATTTGTTTCTTTATTTTCATCATTATCCAAAGCCGTTTTCGCGAATTTCCAATAACCGCAAAGAAAAAAAATTTTAAGGGGCTATACACTTAGTGTGACACTTTGAAAAATCGATTTTTCGCCTTTTTCAACAGTTATACTTTCAAGAATATCCTGTAAAAGTGTCAAAGCCGTATCTCTAATACTCCCCGAATGGCAGCCTTCTAAGGAGCAACCGCTTGTAGGTATAAGATCGATAGTTAAATCTTTAAACGCGTTTTTCTCGAAATGAGATTTTTCAAATTTGCTGACATTGTAACTCAATGAGAAATTATCCGATTGACTCGAAATTTGAACCGAGTACTCTTGAATATATTTATTCTACAATGACGTAGGATATTTTTGATTGGATGAAAATTGACGATTTGGCTCAATCGGCCGGAATCATGTCAGCAGTGGAGGAACTTTTTTTTGGCGCCTCCGAAGGCAGCGCATAAGTCGCTTGGATCTCAATATTTTTCTACGAAAAAATTATGTAATATAGGTCAAATATAGCCAAATATATTCTTAATTTTCCGAAAAATTTAATAGAGTACTTTTCTTCCAAAAAATTCCCGAAAACCCCTCAAATTTTCAGCGTTCACACTGGTATAGCCCCTTAAGCGATTTTCACATCCTAAGCAGGGCAAAAAATATGACTTAAGGCTTTACCCCCACTTGCGATTTTGAAAAAATCGATTTTTTTTTATTGCATTTTTTTGAAGTATAAATCTGAGAATATGTCTTGAAAATTTCAAGTCGATCCGAAAAAAATTGACTGAGATATGAGCGTTGAAAGAGAAGAATCCGCGTTGAAAGAGCGTTGAAAGAGAAACTTTAAACGCGTTTTTCTCAAAATGGCATTTCTGAAGTCGGTGACCAAGATTACTCGAACACTAATGAACCGATCTTCTTGAAATTTTGCAGGCTTATTTAATACATAAAAATGTAGTCTTTAATCGTTCGATTTTTTTTTCGAAAAAAAATGGCCGTTTCATAGCCAAAAAACGGCCGTTTTTTTCGTTAAAATCGAACCATTAACTTTGACTGTCCGCCATTTTGTGAAAAATGAATATTTTTTAAAATCCTTCGATTAAAGACTAGTTTATACTTATATTTGACTAAATCCATCCGCATTTTTTTTTCAGATGATCCACTTCGCCGCAATGTTGGTCACCGCAAACCGTGTATATAAAAACATTATTTCATTGACGGCCATTTGCCACTAAGCAATGTAATATTTTTCAATAAAAAAATTACTGAAAGTTCTTCAAGATGTGTTCTTTAAGATGGTATATTGATCGATTAAAAAAGTTTTGTAGTTTTCTTTAAAAAAATTCATGAAAAAGGCCCTTTTTTCGCGCTACAAGTGGGGGTAACGCCTTAATTGAAGAGGATTGGTTATCGCTGCATTCCAACTTCAACGTCCACAATAAATTTATGTCATTATTTCAACCCTTTCAAGGGTCAATCTAACGTGAAACTTTCCACCGATTACGAATATCACCGAGTTTTCGTCAAAAGCTCAAAGTTACGCCGGCTAGACGCGAAAAACGTCTGTCAACACACTTTTGACGATTGTTCATAAAAATGAAGGGTTTTTGGAAACATTAATATCAAATTCTTATTCAGGGAGTTAACATACATCGGTCTAGATTTAAAATTAAAATATTAAAGATCCAAATGTTTTCCCGCGCAATCCTGCGTCAATACACGACAAATGTTCATATAGTACCTGTTTTTATTCGCAAGATCAACAACATACGAAAAGTTCAGCGCTTTTGATCACTCGACCATTGAACTCGGATCAACGGTCTCCTTGTACTTCGCCAGAGGTCTCAGTGGCAGCCAAAAGTGGCAATCTGCCAACAAGAAAACGAGCGTGCAGGCGAAACGCCTAGAGCTGTCAAACTGATAGCTCACACGTGACGCGCTTGTTCTGCGGACGCGACATAATCGTGCCTTACTACCTGTCAGGAATCAGGAACAAAGGATTACGTTGATGTTTGCATCGTTGGAATGCCACGAAAACTAATTATCATTTAGGGGTCTTCTCGCTTTATACGCGAAAAAAGGCTATTTTCATGAATTTTTTTGATAGGTCGATGTTACAGATATTGATATAAAAAGTATTACACGTAATAAATACACTTTCGAAATACATAAAAAAATTTTTTTATGTATTTATGTAACCTAAACTAACTTTAAGCGCGTTCTTCTCGAAACAACGTTTTTCGACGGCTTGTTGATAAAATCTTCGAAACTACTGAACCGATTCTTATGAAATTTCAACCACATATTCTCCACAACTATAGCTATAGCGCATATCAAGGATTTTTTTGAATTTTGATTCTTACCATCTTTGTTTGCCAAAAACAGTGAAAAAAACACGTTTTTTTTGTTTTTTTTTCGAAAAATTTCCGCCATTTTGTTATTTTTGCATGCATGAAGAATCGTATGATATGCACTATAGCCATTAACATACTGAATCTAAAACCGTTCGATTTTTTTGTTTCGGCTCATCCATCTCCGAGATTTCATCAACAGCCTAGACCTACAACTTTTTAGGACATTTTTTAACTACGATTTTCGTCTACAAATTGTGACTTAAATAAATCAAAATTTATTAAAGTGTATTTCAAAAGTGTATTTCTCAAGTGTAACAACTTTTACATCAATATGTATTATATAAACCTGTCAAAAAAATCATGAAAATAGCCTTTTTAACGTCTAAAGTGATAGGACCCCTTAATTACTCATTTTTTTTGGCAAATTAAGACGTAAAACGCCCTGAAACGTTTTTACGTATTATTATTCGTAATTTACGGCCTGAATTTGCAAAAAAACAGGCTTCGAATAATAATCAAAACGAATAGTTAAAGAATGAATAAAAAATATCGTTGCATGCCAACGATGTAAACTTCAACGACATACCAAAGGTATGTATTTAAGGCGAGATATAGATCTAGATGGTCGAGGTCGAGGATTTAGAGGCTATGAACATTCCGTCGACGGTAGAAGACCTGCACTATGGGCCTGGTATCGATGATTCCATGTAAGTTGACAAAGTTCATGATTTATTCATTCCCAAATTTTCAAAGGCGTTTTTCTCAAAGCCACGTTTTTCAAATCGGTACCCAAAATTTCTCGAAAACCAATGAACCGATTGCCTTGAGGTTTTTTGTGGTTATTCTATACACCATTATCTAGTACTTGTCATAGGATTTTTTTTTTCCGATACTTAGTTTTTGTTTTATAGGAAAAATAATAACCAATTTTTGCCCCAAAAATCACTATTTACGTTCAAACGTCCGCCATTTTGTCATAAATCGATATTTTCAAAATCGGCTATGACAAGTACTAGATTATAGTATCTAATTTAATAATCTTTTTGGTTTTGCTTTTGAAGATGATTTTTGAAGAAACGCCAGTGGGTACCGTATACGCAGATTTTTTTACGACGCTCCAAGGATCATACAATATCCTTGTATATGTTTTATATTTTTAAATAAAGAAAATTAAACATATTTTTGAATGTATATACTTTTAGATAATTAAAACTCCAATCCGAAATTTCAAATAGTTTTTCTTGAAAAAATTCACAAAAATGACCTTTTTTCCGGCTCCTAGGTGTATATCTCCCCTTAAAGTGCATCTCTGTACGTGCCTTACAAGCATATACCTACCCACATTACCGGCCAGCGTATTGAATTTGCCATCGGGACAGAAAATTGCTAACTTTGGCTAAAAAAGGCGCGAGAGAACGTTTTTTTTCAATTTTTTTTTCATATACTCTGTGAAGATGCTCCATGCACCATGCAAATCCCGAAATAAAACGAGTATGCTCTGCTCGCCTTGCAGCAAATCGTGCACGCGAAAGGGGGCAAGGTCACGAACGATTGTGAACTCAAGAGACCCCCTCGATGTCTGCAGAAAGAGAGAGATAGAGAGAGAGAGAGCGAGAGAGATAGAGAGAGAGAGAGAGACCCACGATCTGCAATGCCAAAGTCTCTGGGCACGCAAAAAACGCACGAGCCCAGCTCTTTTTTTGGTAAGAAAGCCATGCCGATGGATCCAGATGCTCGCGTCGAGTAGGAACAGCGAGAAATATTTATTCGTAAGATTTTTGCATTACTGTATACGGAATTGTTAATTAAGGCCTTAGGCCACGGTAACGGGTATAAAATCATGTGCGAATTTAACAATTTTTTTTTCGTATGAAAAATGATTTACTCATAAAATTAACTACACATGGATTTAGTACGGATATCAAGATGTTGGAGAATATTTTTTTTTTCGATGTACAAAATAAATGGCCGACTACTCGAAACTTCTCGAAACAGCTTTTTTCCAATTGGCGTGACAAATAACTTCAACAATTTTCACTCGAATTACTTCAAATTTGAAAGTTATGTTCCTAATTGCATTTCGCAGAGGAGTACGTACGGAATTTCTGATTAATCGAAAACTTTTCATTTTATGAGCAGTTTATGAGCAGTTATAACGAAATTTTTCACTGAAAATTCATTTCTTAAGTTCAAATACCTACAACTTTTGGATAAAACAATGTTTTTTAAATTCCGTACGTACTTCTCTAGGTATTTTAATGTAGATTAAGGCGTTACCCCCACTTGTAGCGCAAAAAAGCCCTTTTTCATGAATTTTTTTAAAGAAAACTACAAAACTTTTTCAATCGCTCAATATACCATCTTAAAGAACACATCTTGAAGAACTTTCAGTAATTTTTTTATTGAAAAATATTACATTGTTTAGTGGCAAATGGCCGTCAATGAAATAATGTTTTTATATACACGGTTTGCGGTGACCAACATTGCGGCGAAGTGGATCATCTGAAAAAAAATGCGGATGGATTTAGTCAAATATAAGTATGAACTAGTCTTTAATCGAAGGATTTTAAAAAATATCCATTTTTCACAAAATGGCGGACAGTCAAAGTTAATGGTTCGATTTTAACGAAAAAAAACGGCCGTTTTTTGGCTATAAAACGGCCATTTTTTTTCGAAAAAAAAATTGAACGATTAAAGACTAAATTTTTATGTATTAAATAAGCCTGCAAAATTTCAAGAAGATCGGTTCATGAGTGTTCGAGTAATCTTGGTCACCGACTTCAGCAATGCCATTTTGAGAAAAACGCGTTTAAGGGGGGATTGTCTTTTTTTTCGCAAAATTTACCGCTTTTTGGGAATTTTTTTGTGAAGAAAGTATACAACGGAAAACTTGTGAAACTTGGCATATAGTTTTATTGATCTGTTTACTAGATACAAAAAAATTTTTAAACAATTTCATAAAAAAATCCGCCTCCCACCCCCCTCGACGCGCGATGGTCCTTTTTTGATGGTGTGCACGATTTCTCAAAAACTATTCAACCGATTGCCTTCAAATTTGGACAGAATGCTCAGCTGACATCCTTTTATCGTTTGATGAAGCAAAAAAGCAATACGTTTAATAGTTTTTTATTTATAACAAAAAATCGATCAATTTTTTTCGAAAAATCGATACTTCAAGTTCAAAACGTCACCAAATCGTCAATTTTTTTTCCCCTTCATCGAACGATAGCTGTATGTGTCTAAAGTAAAATGCTTTTTGCGTTTTTGTTGCAGGATGAACGTGAAGGCTGTAATCGTGCACACCATCAAAAAAGGACCATCGCGCGTCGAGGGGGGTGGGAGGCGGATTTTTTGATGAAATTGTTGAAAATTTTTTTTGTATGAAGTAAACAGATCAATAAAACTATATGCCAAGTTTCACAAGTATTCCGTTGTATACTTTCTTCACAAAAAAATTCCCAAAAAGCGGTAAATTTTGCGAAAAAAAAGACAATCCCCCCTTAAAGTTTCTCTTTCAACGCTCTTTCAACGCGGATTCTTCTCTTTCAACGCTCATATCTCAGTCAATTTTGTTCGGATCGACTTGAAATTTTCAGGACATATTCTCAGATACTTATACTTAAAAAAAATGCAATTTAAAAAAATCGATTTTTTCAAAATCGCAAGTGGGGGAACCCCTTGACGAGAATTTGTGTTTTTTGTTCTGGGTAAAAAATTGTGGATGCTAAATGTCACGCCGCGGAGCGCCTCAAAAAAGAATAACAAAAAAAAATATTAGTAGTCGGCCATTTGGTCCATCGAAAAAAAAAATTCCAACAGCTTGATATTCATACTAAATAGATGTGTAATTAATTTTATGAGTGAATCACGTTGTCATACGAAAAAGAATTGTCAAATTCACACATGATTTTATACCCGGTACTGTGGCCTAAGGCCTCAAAGACCACAAGTTATGTCTCGTTCCAACCATACTAGTATTTGTAAACGTTACAAACTATACGGGAAAAATTATATACGTAGAAATAGCAATTAATCATTTTTGTGAAAAAAAAACAAATTTTCAACCTCCTTAAAAAAACAAAGGAAATTCTCAATTCGATCCTTTCATTGAAAAATTACGTGAAACTGGATAACATAATTTTTTTTAAGATCAAATATATGAAAATGTTGAAAATTGAAATAAAATTAAAAAACTGATATTCAAAAAATTATTTAAACATTGTAAAGTAAAAAAATACATTAGAAGCAAATACAGAACCTGTTCTTTATAATAAACAGAATTTTTTACGCCGGTGACAATCAATAAAAAATAAATATAAACACTTATCTAAAATAATGATGTGGTTGTGTATCGACAGATCGAATGTATAGAGCTTTACAGTAAATTAATTTGCAGTTTTTGTTATGTTCAATGTTTGGCAACGTCATCACTTTTTTGTATATAATGAAGAATAAAATAAGTATTTAAAAAATATTTATTTTCACACTGTTCAGTTTTGTCAAGTCGGTTTCATTTTTCGTAATTCGTGCAAAAAGTAAATTGTGAGAAAATTCCCGAGAAATTTCCTGAGTTTTCCCGGTTTTCCATATGCGTAACAGCCGTGCATACTGCAACAATTTGGCCTCCGTATCTCGGGAAACGAGGTCACACGTCTCCGGTCCGACAAAATGCCATTTTTCGAGGTGCAATTTTTTCCGCTACGGATATTTTCGTGCTCGCTTTCTTTCTTAAGAGGGGATTGTCTTTTTTTTTCGCAAAATTTACCGCTTTTGGGAATTTTTTTGTGAAGAAAGTATACATCGGAAAACTTGTGAAACTTGGCATATAGTTTTATTGATCTGTTTACTACATACAAAAAATTTTTTAAACAATTTCATCCAAAAATCCCCCCTTAAACGCGTTTTTCTCGAAACAGCTTTTTCACAACTGGTGTGCACGATTTCTCAAAAACTATTCAACCGATTGCCTTGAAATTTGGACAGAATGCTCAGCTGACATCCTTTTATCGTTTGATGAAGCAAAAAGGCAATACGTTTAATAGTTTTTTATTTATAACAAAAAATCGATCAATTTTTTTCGAAAAATCGATACTTCAAGTTCAAAACGTCACCAAATCGTCAATTTTTTTTCCCTTCATCGAACGATAGCTATATGTGTCTAAAGTAAAATGCTTTTTGGGTTTTTGTTGCAGGATGAACGCGAAGGCTGTAATCGTGCACACCATCAAAAAAGGACCATCGCGCGTCGAGGGGGCTGGGAGGCGGATTTTTTGATGAAATTGTTTAAAAAATTTTTTGTACGTAGTAAACAGATCAATAAAACTATATGCCAAGTTTCACAAGTTTTCCGTTGTATACTTTCTTCACAAAAAAATTCCCAAAAAGCGGTAAATTTTGCGAAAAAAAAAGACAATCCCCCCTTAACTCCCGCGCCTTGTTCCCCATCCCGCGGGATGTTCAGCCGCATCCAGGCGTGCGCCCATACGCGCATTCTTAATTTCGGTTATAGGTGATTATTTTTACTATCGAGGCCAATGCACGCGAAGGGACGAAGCTCGACGGGGTGTGCCGTGTGCACGAATACATTTCGCGCGCGTGTGTAAATTCGTACACGAGCGAAGATACAAGTTCGCATGTTCGGGCTATCTGCACGCTGGTGCATACCTTGATGCGCCATTGCAAAAATTGCGGACCAAGTTAAAACAGTGATAATAATAGTTGTCGTCGAGGCGCGGTTTCGCGAAAATGTATATGTCGAGTGTCCTCCCCTCCAGCCCCCCCCCCCCCGTCCCTCGCGGCCCACATCCGCTACTTTTTCCGTACCCATCGCCAACAGTACCTTGACGTCGTTGACATCAGCTGTAAAACTCTTTAAACATGCCGCTTTCGCAGTTTCGCCATCGAGAGAGGAAATATGTGCTGGCGTGCTTAGCCAGAGGCTGAGCGAACGAAGAGAGACGAAGATTTTTAAATAAAACAAAAAAGCAGGTGTTTAAATTTAAATTGATAAATTTACACAGAATTAAAATAAATTTAAATAAATATAAAATACATTTAAATTAATAGATTTAAATCGGTCAGAATAAATTTAAATAGATTAAAAATACATTTAAACGAATGAATTTAAATAAATGGAAAATATATTTAAATTCATCAATTCGAACAGATAAAAAATGAATTTATATTTATTAATTTAAGATGATAAATCCCTTTAGAATTTTCGAAAAATCGATTTTTTTTTAAACAAATTTCGAAAGTATGATATCCAAAGAAATATTCTGACCAAAGGAAAACTCGGAATATTGAATATTTGCGGAGTTATCGCATATAGTCTAGAGCGCGGGGACAGCATGCGGTCAGGTAGCGAGTAAACTTTAAACGCGATTATCTCGAAACTACTTTTTCAAAAACTGCTTGAGTTGTAGCTCAAAAAGTTATCGACCGATTTGGATGAAATTTTGGGAGGTTACTCTCAGTAATATTATCGGAAGGATATACCGGAAGTTTAAAAGGTAGCGTGTAAATGAATAATTTTTTTGGGGTCAAATATGTCGAAAAAATGGTGGAAAATTCGAACTTTGGAGTAAAAAGGCTCCCGAATTTTCAATTTTGCACTTTTTCATCATTTTTAAGGTATATCCTTCCCCTTAATGTGCCAGTAAACGAATGACACTTATTAAATCTTTTTCAGATCAACAGAAAAAGAGTGACAACTGCAGCACTTTTCGATGTCGCGGAAAACAGGCGTCCGAAGACCCTTAATGACGCCGCCATTTTGTTGGTCATCCTAACAATTTTTTTTTAACTTGACAGTTATAATAAACTCATGTCCAAATTTGAAAATGATCAGATTATTTTATCCCCTCTAAAAATATTCTCGAAAAATACCTATTTTTCACGCTCCTAAAGGGATTTCTCGCCTTAAATAGTTCCAACATAAATTTATATTCAGATACTTGAACCCTTCGACTGGACACTTCGCCACGAACCTCTGACTACATATGGGGTCGATCTGACCCCAGACGTTTTTCAGATCGTTGCATTTCGGTCAACATGCATTTTTTTTTTGTAGAAACGTTTTTTTGTTATCAATCATTCTTATTTTATATCCCAAAGTTTGTTTTTTTTAAGAAAAACGAAAATAAAGTGCCCAAATATTCGTTCAGAGTGGTAGAGACGTTGAAAAAGATGTACTGCATGAAAAAGGTTACAGTTTTTTTTTTTCAAAATGAAAATAAAATCCGTTGAGGTTTTTAAAGAGGAAGGTTTGTAGATACGAAAAAAGACAGTGTCGGTCTTTCCAAAAAGTTTATTTATTCGGAGGTTTGAATGTGAGCATTTTCGGGATAGTGAAAAATTGAAAAATATCGACTCCTTCGGCAGATTAATTGTTGGAAACGTATATTTACCGCATTTTTGTTTTACTTCAATGACTTATTATTATTGATATTTACCGCGATGGACGCATAAGTACATTCGGTGCACATAGCCCTCCTGCATAACGGACACTTGCTTTTATTTTTATGATCGGCATTCTAAATACATAAATTATCACAGTAGCGCAAAATAAAAAATATCTATAAGCATTTTCTATCGTAACTCACTTACATGTACTAATAAAACATCAAATTTCACAACAACAAAAAATATCTTTACTTTCACCGCATTACTGCATAAACGGGGTCGACTCGACCCCAGGTTCTTTTTCGACAGCTGTCCTCAGTACACAGGCAGGATGTAGGATGGGGGCCGAGTGTCCACCTATAGAGTAGGAGTGGGGGAACATTCGAGCGCCGCACTGCGACCGAATAGATTACCCCGTTTTGCGAGACAGTCAGTTGAAAAAAAAATGGGGTCAAAACGACCCACCGTGCAGTCGAAGGATTGAAAATAAAAAAAATGTTGTTTTTTTACATAAATAAAATTGAAAGTTCATTATAAAACTTTTAATGAAAAAAAAGTTTATTTTCTTATTTAAAAGTTATAAAACTTTAAATTTGAAATGATTTTTAATAACAAAAATTATTATAAAAGTAAACTTAACATATTTTTTTTTTCAATGAAAAATTTATTATGAAACTTTAATTTCGTTTTTTGTCAACGACATTTGTGGGAAAAAACAAAATTACTCTTCGAACAACCGAGTCAATAATTTAAACTTGAAATTAAATATTTTCCTTCATTTGAATTAAAAATCGATTTTTAAACTCTAAATTTAAAATAAAACAAAGTTAAAACGTTTAAATTTGAATTGATAAATAGTTTAACAAAAAGCAAAAAGTAATAGAACATCGAATAATACAGTGTCAAATTTGATTTTCCTTAATGTGTATATCTATGCATATTTATGTTATTATATTTTGTATTACAAAATGGTATTATTATCATATTAATAGAATTTGTTTTTTATCGAGTTCAAATTTGGCTTGATTTTTCCTCCATACCTAATAATATTGTTCGAGACCGTGAGAGTTGACATTCTTTTGTTTTCTCTTGTGGATCTACCCTAATATATATTTCTCCGTCAATATTTATATACGTATATATATATAACATCCCGATTCATCATCGCAAGCCAAGTCAGGATCGAAGCTGCGGCCACTACAGACTAGACGGTCCGCCGAGCCATGTAATGCGATTGACCGTCCGTCCTACGACACCATATAGAACACCGGCTTTACACCGAGCAGAAGAAAAAGTCTGCGATGATCTCATAGTAACATAAGAAAAGAGAAGAAGAAACAACAACAACAAAAACCATCAAGTTGAACACGTCCTTAAAACCTTATATACATTCGAAAAAAAATCACATATTTTTTTTTCTATTCACTTAAGGGGTACCCCCACTTGCGATTTTGAAAAAATCGATTTTTTTTTATTGCATTTTTTTGAAGTATAAGTATCTGAGAATATGTCCTGAAAATTTCAAGTCGATCCGAACAAAATTGACTGAGATATGAGCGTTGAAAGAGAAGAATCCGCGTTGAAAGAGCGTTGAAAGAGAAACTTTAAACGCGTTTTTCTCAAAATGGCATTTCTGAAGTCGGTGACCAAGATTACTCGAACACTAATGAACCGATCTTCTTGAAATTTTGCAGGCTTATTTAATACATAAAAATGTAGTCTTTAATCGTTCGATTTTTTTTTTCGAAAAAAATGGCCGTTTTATAGCCAAAAAACGGCCGTTTTTTTCGTTAAAATCGAACCATTAAGTTTGATTGTCCGCCATTTTGTGAAAAATGAATATTTTTTAAAATCCTTCGATCAAAGATTAGTTTATACTTATATTTGACTAAATCCATCCGCATTTTTTTTTCAGATGATCCACTTCGCCGCAATGTTGGTCACCGCAAACCGTGCATATAAAAACATTATTTCATTGACGGCCATTTGCCACTAAACAATGTAATATTTTTCAATAAAAAAATTACTGAAAGTTCTTCAAGATGTGTTCTTTAAGATGGTATATTGATCGATTAAACAAGTTTTGTAGTTTTCTTTAAAAAAATTCATGAAAAAGGCCTTTTTTTGCGCTCCAAGTGGGGGTAACGCCTCAAATGATGTATGAACAAACATAATGGCATGGTTGATATGTATAAACATCTCAAGAATGATATAGTCCGGAAAAAAATGGTTTTTAAACCTTTAACCGCGTTTTACTTGAAGCCATGTTTTGAAAATCGGGCGGTCTCGTAATTCCTAAATTTTTTAACCGATTGACTTCAACTTTCAAGTGTAGCCTCTTAGATAATTTTTTTAGCGAAGTACACATTTTTACGATCGATTAACAATTACGGTTTCTATAAACGAATTAAGGGCGTTTTTTAAGTCGAAAAAGCGACTTTTGTCTAAATGGTGCCAAATTTGAAAAAAAAAATCAATATTTTGTAATAATCGAGTGTACCTCGTTGGCAAAACTCATGTAGATTGTGGAAAAGTTTTATTTTCTGTTCCAGGTGCTCGTGTGCGTTTCCAAATGGGGTTGAAGTTGCATCGTTGGAATGCAACGAAAATTATTTTCAATTTCTCATTTTCATTATTACTCAAAATAATTGTAGCCCATTGGTTGTAGATCGCTAAATAAGAATCCTAAAAAATGTTTTCGTAGTTTTAGTAGCTTAAATCTGGACAAAGGAAATTTGTGTAGCTAAAAAGAAATCATTTTCGTTGCATTCCAACGATGAAAACTTCAACGTCACTTTTCTAACAAGTCCGTCGGTGGAGGGCCTAAAAAAGGCGTTTTTTTTCTACCAGCCACACGGCCGCAATTTTGTATCTTTTTGGAAAAAAGACAATTCATTTGAGTACCTACAGATATGTAAAATAAACCCTCCAAACCTCATTTTGATTGCTTTATTAGTATTTTCAAAAATGTTCATTTGGTTGCTTTATTAGTATTTTCAAAAATGTTCATTTGATTGCTTTATTAGTAATTCCAAAAAATAAAAAAAAACCTTGTTTTCCGATTATCCAAAGGTATGTATGGCCTAAATGGGGAGGATATCTTTAAGCGAGGAAAAAAATTGCTGATTGTCATGTTTTTTTTTTTTTGTTAAAGAAAGATGTCTTCACTATCCCTGAGACTTTGGGTATGTTTTATTACTACTTTTGGCTGTTACGTGGTCATTTTTTTAAAACTAATTTTAAAAAATCGCGGATTCGCGTCACGGTCTTCTAAACAGCATTTTCGAAACTGGCGTGAAACATTTATTATGAAACTTTAATTTCGTTTTTTGTCAACGACATTTGTGGGAAAAAACAAAATTACTGTTCGAACAACCGAATCAATAATTTAAACTTGAAATTGAATATTTTTCTTCTATTCAATTAAAAAACGATTTTAAAACTCTAAATTTAAAATAAAATAAAGTTAAATCGTTTAAATTTGAGTTAATAAATAGTTTAACAAAAAGCAAAAAGTAATAGAACATCGAATAATATAGTGTCGTATTTGCAATTAATTTAACGCTTCTCGCGTATGCAATTCGACGTCTAGTCGACGTTCTAACGCTCCGATGACTCTAGGCCAAAGATGGTAGACCGACTTTTTTTATATATTTTTTTCTATTCTTTTTTTTTCGTTCTCCGCCCTGAAGGCCGAATTATTCGTAACGAGAGGCGAAGGAACTCGAGGCGGTCCGCGGACAAAAAAAGAAAATTTAATCACGCGACCCAGATCGGAGTTGCATCGATGCGCCTATATGGGATCCTCGGGCTATGAGTGCTGAGGCCCCCCAAGGACTGTACAAGGGTCCGTAAGCATTGATGGTGTTGAAGTTTGCATCGTTGGAATACAACGAAAATTCTTCTTCATTTTTTAATTACTTTTTTTTTATTACTATCTTAATCCTTTTTTTCCAAGTTTAGGTTACGGAACCCTAATATGGATCTTCAAAAATATATCGGTGATTTTTGTATCCTTAAGGCCGGAGAATTAGAAGGTGCGAAAAACCGTTTTATTTTTTGTTGTTTAAATCGATAGATAAACTATCCAAGAATATATTTACAAAGTTACAGAGGCCAATTGTAAATATTTTCGAAGATACAAGGCCAGAAGCAGAGAAGCAATTGATATTTGATATCGATATTTCCTCCTATGGAAAACTTTGAAGCGCGTTTTCTCCACTTTTCATTTTCACGATTTTTCCAAATTGGCGGGCGTGATAGCGAAAAAACTGAACGACCCATTGAATCAAACCAAAGTTTATTTTCTTCAGTATGAGAATCTCTTCTAAGTGAATTAAAAAAGTCGGTGAAAAATTGCTTTTAAATAATTTTTATAGCACGTTAAAATGTTTCTTTAAACACATTGTTTTTTTCAAACCTGAGAAAAGTTATAATTTCCCGATTTTTTCAGCTTTTCTTAAGGGGTTACCCCCACTTGCGATTTTGAAAAAATCGATTTTTTTTTATTGCATTTTTTTGAAGTATAAGTATCTGAGAATATGTCCTGAAAATTTCAAGTCGATCCGAACAAAATTGACTGAGATATGAGCGTTGAAAGAGAAGAATCCGCGTTGAAAGAGCGTTGAAAGAGAAAATTTAAACGCGTTTTTCTCAAAACGGCATTTCTGAAGTTGGCGACCAAGATTACTCGAACACTAATGAACCGATCTTCTTGAAATTTTGCAGGCTTATTTAATACATAAAAATGTAGTCTTTGATCGTTCGATTTTTTTTTTTCGAAAAAAAATTGCCGTTTTATAGCCAAAAAACGGCCGTTTTTTTTTCGTTAAAATCGAACCATTAACTTTGACTGTCCGCCATTTTGTGAAAAATGAATATTTTTTAAAATCCTTCGATTAAAGACTAGTTTATACTTATATTTGACTAAATCCATCCGCATTTTTTTCTTCAGATGATCCACTTCGCCGCAATGTTGGTCACCGCAAACCGTGTATACAAAAACATTATTTCATTGACGGCCATTTGCCACTAAACAATGTAATATTTTTCAATAAAAAAATTACTGAAAGTTCTGCGAGATGTGTTCTTTAAGATGGTATATTGAGCGATTAAAAAAGTTTTGTAGTTTTCTTTAAAAAAAATTCATGAAAAAGGCCTTTTTTGCGCCACAAGTGGGGGTAACGCCTTAATTCACTCAGAAGAAAAAATATATGACAACTGAAGATTTCATTGGTTTCTTTGTTCCAGTCAAGAATTACGAGCATGCGGCAAGACGCACATGGAACAGGCTGATGAATCTGCAGTCATTTGTTGTTGCATGTTAAAACATTTTTTTCATATATGTAAAATATACATAAAAAATTACCTCCATTTTTACTGGGCTCACTTGTTATTTTCCCTTTTAAAAAAATTCCCGAAAAAACAGCTTTTTCGCACCTTCCAATTCAGGCTCCCACCTTAATGGGCGAAAAAACATATCTTCGCTGCACCCCAACGATCCAAACTTCAATACCATAAGTATTATCCATACAGGCATTCGCGTTACTCCACGATGTCGAAACATCGCGTTGTCCGAGACCAATGAAAATTCAATTTTTTCCCGAATTATCCATTTTTTTTTTTGGCAAATTTAGGCTACGAAAAATTACGCAAACATTTTTTTTCCGAGTCCTTGTTAGATATATACAGCGGGAATCTGCATAAAAAGATTTTTGATAATAATGGAAATAGTATGAGGAGAAATCGGTAAAAAAAATTGGAAGAAAATCATTTTAAAAAATTCAAATCAATCGATGCTTGCGATCGGGATCTCCGAGTTCGAGATCTGCGCAAATGCACGACAACAAATGTTGGGAAATATTGACAAATATATGTTTTCCGTGCTTCTAAAAATAAAAATAATGAACCAAAAAAAAAATTAACTCGACCAATGTGGAGATTGTTGAGACGCGAGCTCGGAGATTGCGAGGGGTGGCGATTGAGAGACGACTCTTTGAGAGTAAAAATCGCGTATGTCAACGTCATATTTCATACACACACCTACATATATATATATGTATATATATATATATATATATATATATATATATATATATATGTATATATATGTATATATATGTATATATATGTGTATATATATATATATATATATATATATATATATATATATATATATATATATATATATATATATATATATATAGAATACGAGAGTGAATCTGCCAAGTCCGCGTAAGCGAATCCCCGGAGAGAAAGGAAACAGTGTAGAAAACGTGCAAAAGTGAAGGACGTTCCTCTTTTTATCGCAAGGTCGCGTACAGATGCGGCGATTCGGAGCAGCGGGGCGCCTGATTGAAAAAGAAAAGGAAAAATAATGTCGTCCAAGTTTGCAGTTGGAATACAGCGAAAATTCTTTTTTTTTTTCGTCTTTATTTATTCATTTGCATTGTTATGAAACATCTTTTTCCGCAGATTTTCATTTCAACTGGCGTACCTATTGCGGAAGGTCGAAGAATTTTTTTTTTCCTCGAGCCTTGAGGGCCTGTAAAAAGGTGCAACTGATCTGGTACCGAAAAGTCAATGGTATTGAAGATTGCAACGTTGTGATGCAATGAATTTTTATTTTCGTATTGCCCATTTAGACTGTAAAAATCACAAACATTTTTGAAGATTCTTATTAGGGTTTTATATCTTGAATTTGCAAAAAAGGGATTAGACAGTAATAAAAAAAAAATTGGCATATAAAGAAGTCTTTTCGTTGCATTCCGACTATGCAAACTTCAACACCATAAAAGTTAGCATTTTTTCTAGTGAATTGTCATTGTTAGACTACTAAAATAAAGTGACGTAAAAATTCAGAGGAGTTTTTCCCAATGACGTTGGAATTTGCGTAATTGGAGTGCAACGATTTAAAAAAATTAATTTTCTATTTCTTGATTTTTTTGTTATCAAAGACCTTTTTTTTAAACTGTGGTCGTAAGTCTCTGGTCAAGATATTCGAAAGTATTCTAGTGATTTTCATCGTCTGAGTTGGCAAAAAAGAAATGTTGTCAATCGAAAAAAAAATCAAATTTCGTTGCGAAATTCGTGATTATTTATCTCAAAGAAATGGTTTTCAAATTTACTGGTGGAACAACTTGAACTAATTCTATCCGCTTAACTTTAAATATTCAGTGTTTTCTACACCCAATTCTCCGTAGAGATTCGTGGGGATTTTTCGGTTCGGTGGAAACTCCTCTTGTAAAAATGTTTCACGATTTTTTTCCCTCCAAATTGCATTTCTTTCAAATGCCTGCCATTTTAGTGAAAAACATTTTTTTTTTGCAAAATCCCCTATGTATTTCTCGATCTATTATTATGCAGGTCCCGCAAAAAATTGACTGACATATTCGGTGCCCATAAGCCCCGGAGCACCTTTCGCAAATGATTCACTCACCAGATCCAACGCCCTTCGTTGAAAGTGTTCAAAATCATTGAGGGGCACCACTAGTGACACTTTAAAAAAAGAATTTTTTTTTTGTTGCATTTTTCGATAGTCTATACCCTCAAGTATACTATACTACTATACTATACCTTATACTTCTATCGATTCATAACAATGAAATTAATATTTTTATCTTTCACCGCGTTTTTCTCAAAACGACATTTTTCAAATTTGCTGCAGTTCTGATTCGAGCACAAATAATCCGATCGACCTCAATCTTATTTTAGCGTATTTAGCATTTGTTTCTTCACGCAATGACTTTCGAGTTTTTTTATTGGATAAAAAATGTCAATTTGCCATGCAAAAAAACCATCAGATTTTTAAGCGTAATTTGGAACTTTTTTTCAAAACTCCGCCATTTTGTTGGATTTTAATTTTTTTTTTACAATCCTGCGTAATTCTTCGGGCGATACCTTCTAGTTTAACGGATTTATTTTAATTTTTCAATTTCGGGTATTCGTCTATATACGATACACAAATATATCGTCGATATTTCAAAACATTCGATGCAATACTTTTCTTTCAATAAATTCTCGAAAATCACCTTTTTAGAGCAGTCACACTAATGGTGCCCCGTAAAAAAGTTCTCCAAACAGATCTTCGATTCACCATTTTCAAACACAACAATTTCCCAAAGTTTTCCATTTTTTCGTCTCTCTGAAGTAACCCCTTGACGAGAATCCTAAAAGAAAAGTTCGAAGATTTTTCGTAGCCCAAAGCTGCGAAAATATTTGTTGAGCGATTCGAAAGAATAACTTTTTATTTCATCGAACGGTGCGAAATTGAACGTCATAAAAGTAAAGCAAGCATGTACCTTGGGGTGACGTTTGCACTGAAAGTTTATTTATTTTTGGCACGTGGGCGAAAAAATCGGAGTAAAATAACATGTGCAACAAGAGAGAGAGAGAGAGAGAGAAAGAGACTGTAATTTTCGTGTTTAAAAAGCATCTCCGAGGGCGCGGATTTATTTTCAATTTTCGCATGCCACACTCGCCGCGGGGAAGAAGACGAAAATGCGCGGAGGATGAAGAAAGAAAAGCGGCTTCGCTCCAAAATGTGAATGACGATGATCTAATTGGATATCAGCCTTGGGATACAAGTCGGTCGTTCCAGCCGCTAAACTCTCAAGGTGATTCATTTGTTCTTTTGCCATGACAAATCGAGGCCTGCGTGTGGAAAATCAATTCGAGTTCAGTGATTGTTTATCGAGCTATCAAAATAATAACGTATGGTTCGTCGTGCGTTCTCGAGCAAGGACGATGTTGACGTTTGCATCGTTGGAATACAATGAAAATTCATTTTTATTTTTCTATTGCCGCATTTTCATGATCAGCCGAAGAAATTCCGAACATATTTAGGCTGAGGATCACTAAAAAGGATCCTGGAAAAAAACGTTTAAGGGGTTACACCCACTTGCGATTTTGAAAAAATCGATTTCTGAAGTCGGTGACCAAGATTACTCGAACACTAATGAACCGATCTTCTTGAAATTTTGCAGGCTTATTTAATACATAAAAATGTAGTCTCTAATCGTTCGATTTTTTTTTTCGAAAAAAAAAATGGCCGTTTTATAGCCAAAAAACAGCCGTTTTTTTTCGTTAAAATCGAACCATTAACTTTGACTGTCCGCCATTTTGTGAAAAATGAATATTTTTTAAAATCCTTCGATCAAAGACTAGTTTATACTTATATTTGACTAAATCCATCCGCATTTTTTTTTCAGATGATCCACTTCGTCGCAATGTTGGTCACCGCAAACCGTGTATATAAAAACATTATTTCATCGACGGCCATTTGCCACTAAACAATGTAATATTTTTCAATAAAAAAATTACTGAAAGTTCTTCGAGATGTGTTCTTTAAGATGGTATATTGATCGATCAAAAAAGTTTTGTAGTTTTCTTTTAAAAAATTCATGAAAAAGGCCTTTTTTTTGCGCTACAAGTTGGGGGTAACGCCTTAAGCGATTTTGGAAACGTAAATTTTCCAAATTAAGTGGAATACAGAACGTTCGTTTTCATTGCATTCCAATTGTGCAATCTTCAAATAAAGCCTGCTTTTTTGCAAATTGAGGTCGTAAAACTCTAATAACAATATGTAAAAACGTTTGAGTATTTTTCACAGCTATAAAAAATGTTGAGCCAATGAAAGTCATCATTTTCGTTGCATTCCAACGATGCAAACTTCAATATTATAACTTCAATTCCATCTTTACTCCTGAAGTTGAAGTTTGCATCATTTGAATGCAACGAAAATTCTTGTTTTCATTATTATCCAGAATCATATTTTGCAGATTTGTAGTAGATCGCGAAATAAAAACCCCGAAAGAAAGAGTCTGCCAAAGAAAATTTGGAAATCAAGCAAAAATAATTTTCGTTACATTCCAACGATGCAAATTTACGAAGTAGAAGTTTGCATCGTTGGAATGCAACGAAGATCAACATTTCTGAATTCCTTTAATTTAATTTGGCAAATTTTCCCTTTAAAATCTCTTAACCACATTTAAGATACTTAATTAGTGATCTAAAATGTAAATACATTGAAAAGATATTCTCGAACAATAAAAATAAGGAAAGTTAAATGCAAAATGCAAACTTCAACACCATGGAAATGTCAACGTCACGAATAAGGAGGATTCAATGAAATTTACGAAAAAATTTAAGTGTCATTCACTCGTATTTTTAAAAAATCCGAATATGTATTGAAGATATGACGTTGAAGTTTGCATCGTTGAGATAAAACGAAAATTAATGCCTTTCAATTGCTCAATTTTTTGCCGTTGTAGTCCGTGAAAATCATTCAAACGTTTCATGTATTCTTATCAGAGATTGATAACCTCAATTTGCACAAAAAGGCTTTGGATAATAATAAAAAAATAAAGAAATGAAAAAGAAGGAAAAAAAATCATTAGATTCCAACGATGCAAACTTGAGCGTCATATTGAATATCTATGATATTGAAGTTTGCATCGTTGAAATGCAACGAAAATTAATATTTCTGAATTCCTTCAATTTATTTTGAAAGATTTTGCCTACAAAAATCCTTCAACCATTTTAAGGGGGGATTGTCTTTTTTTTTCGGAAAATTTACCGCTTTTTGGGAATTTTTTTGTGAAGAAAGTATACAACGGAAAGCTTGTGAAACTTGGCATATAGTTTTATTGATCTGTTTACTACATACAAAAAATTTTTTAAACAATTCCATCAAAAAATCCGCCTCCCACCCCCCTCGACGCGCGATGGTCCTTTTTCGATGGTGTGCACGATTTCTCAAAAACTATTCAACCGATTGCCTTCAAATTTGGACAGAATGCTCAGCTGACATCCTTTTATCGTTTGATGAAGCAAAAAAGCAATACGTTTAATAGTTTTTTATTTATAACAAAAAATCGATCAATTTTTTTCGAAAAATCGATACTTCAAGTTCAAAACGTCACCAAATCGTCAATTTTTTTTCCCCTTCATCGAACGATAGCTATATGTGTCTAAAGTAAAATGCTTTTTGGGTTTTTGTTGCAGGATGAACGTGAAGGCTGTAATCGTGCACACCATCAAAAAAGGACCATCGCGCGTCGAGGGGGGTGGGAGGCGGATTTTTTGATGAAATTGTTTAAAAATTTTTTTTTGTATGTAGTAAACAGATCAATAAAACTATATGCCAAGTTTCACAAGTTTTCCGTTGTATACTTTCTTCACAAAAAAATTCCCAAAAAGCGGTAAATTTTGCGAAAAAAAAAGACAATCCCCCCTTAAAGGTGAATATTTAGTGCTCTACCATATAAATCTATAAAAAAAAGGATCTATAATGTTAATAAATATGGAAAATAAAATGTAAAAAATAACTTTCGTTGCGTTCCAACGATGCAAACTTCAAATTTTGAAAGTATGGTTATACTCGTCGACGAAACACAGCGTGCTTAAAAGTTCTTATAATCTAAAACCCTCGAGCGAGCCATTTTCGAAAAGAAGACATCGAATTTAAAAAAAAAAGCGGTTCGTCTTCGGAAAAAAATATTTCGCAGTATTGTGTAAACGTGTACGTGCGCTTTTTTTTTAAATTTTTGCTTTAAATCTCACGAAAGTTTTACCCCTTCAAAATTTAGCGCTTTTATTTCTGATTGATCTTGCTCAAAAAGCTTCTCCAAGCAGATAAAAAATAAATCATTTCCTTATGATTTCTGTTAAAAACCATCGGCCCAAATTCAAACACGTATTCAAATTCTCAGACCACCCTCCCGCCCAACCCCAACCCCGACAAGCTTAATTTGATGATGTTGAAGTTTGCATCGTTGTAACGCAACGGAAATTATTTTTTTCCAGTTTATAAAATTTCTTTTCCTTCGATTTAGAGATTCAGGACTTTAAGGTAGAAGGTTTCCAGTAGTCGGCCATTTTGTACATCGGAAAAAAAATTCTGACTTCTCTTCTTAAATTCAAATACGTACAACTTTTAAATAAAACAATGTTTTTTTAAATTCCGTACGTACTTCTCTAGGTATTCTAATGTAGATTGACGAGAATTTTTGTTTTTTGGTCTAGGTAAAAAATTGTGGATGCTAAATGTCACGCCGCGGAGCGCGTGAAAAAAAGATAACAAAGGAAAATATTAGTAGTCGGCCATTTTGTACATCGAAAAAAAAATATATATATATTTTTTAACAGCTTGATATTCATACTAAATAGACGTGTGATTAATTTTATGAGTGAATCACTTTTTCGTCCAAAAAAAATATGTTAAATTCGCACATGATTTTATACCTGTTACTGTGGCCTAACCCCTTAATTTCGTCCATTCACTGGCGATTTAGTCATTTCGCTACTTATTTGTCAATTCCTTCAATATTATTTGTCGCGATTGCGTCGAATATTTTTTTCTCCCATCAGAAGATCTTTCGTTAGCTATAGCGATTAAAGAAATTCGTTTTGATAATATTTCCATTTTACAATTCATCTGAATCCTGCAGTGTCGTTATTCGTCCATTCACTGGTCGGTTTACCTTTTTACACTTTTCCTCGATTTTTTTCTCGAATTCATGCTTCAGTCTGTTTCGATTTAGCAATTTTTCCATTTTCTACGAGTTTTTCGTACGATTATCGCGTTCGTCGGATTTTTCTAGCGCCAAAAAAAAGATAACAAAAGAAAATATCAGTAATCGGCCATTTTGTACATCGAATAAAAATTTATATATATTTTCTGACAGCTTGATATTCATACTAAACAGACGTGTGATTAATTTTATGAGTGAATCACTTTTTCATACGAAAAAAATTGTTAAATTCGCACATGATTTTATATCCGTTACTGTGGCCTAAGGCCTTAACATACTGAATCTAAAACCGTTGGATTTTTTGTTTCGGATGATCCATCTCCGAGATTCGGAGATTTCCATCTCCGAGATAAATAGTGACTTGAATAAATAAAAGAAATCCTTTTATGTATTTCGAAAGTGTATTTATCAAGTGTAACAACTTTTATATCAATATCTATAATATGAACCCATCAAAATTCATGAAAATAGCCTTTTTTAGCGTGTAAAGTGAGACGACCCCTTGAATTTGTCTATTTCGATAAACACAGACGTACGCAAGAACGGTGGGACGGTTTTCCGTGATTCTAACTCGGGAGGCTCGGCTGCCTACGCAAAGTTTCGATAAGTGTCCACAAACGCATTGTCTTTGTTATGCACGTTGGCCAGGGGCCTTGACTCGACCCATCGTTTGTTCCGAGTGTTGGCGCGGGGCCGTGCGAACGTCCAGCGAAAAGCATCAAAAATAAGTGGCGGAAGATGTACGATGTTTGTGTCACGTGGAGAGCAAAATGTTTACAAAAAGACGAATGCGTTTTTGAACGCGTGCCAAACGACGATAAGAACGCAGGGAGACACAAAGAAGATCGTCGAAACGAACAAAGTGCATCGCCGCGCATTTACATGTGCAATATCGTTATCGGCACATCTGGCTGTTGTGAGGACAGACATTTGGTTTTCGATCAACGAATCGTTGATTTTGGGGGTTCGAAAGGAACTACCAAAATGTAGTTTAAAAGGTCTCAGTTTAGACACTAAAAAAGGCTTTTTTCATGAATTCCGTGATAAGTATATATTATAGATATTGATATCAAAGTTGTTACACTTAAGGCCTTATAGACACTTGTGATGGTAGGAAGAATGGAAAAATGTTTTGAAAAACAAAAATTCTCGTCAAGAAATGAATTTTGAGTGAAAAATTTCGTTATATCTGCTCATAAAATTAAAAGTTTTCGATTAATCCTATTTATAATAATAAATTAATTATATTTATAAATACGAATACGAATTTATTCACATCGTGATTTTCATGTGAATATAAATACAAATTTATTCATACTTCACTTATTTGTATTCATATGCATGCATACAAATACAATTGTATTCACAAATATTCTGAACATACAAATAAATTCACAGAAAAAATTGTGAATATTCACAAAAAATATGAATATTTATAAAAAAAAATCCTGTGAATAAAAAAATATCACGTAAAAATCTGTGAAATGCATTCACAAAAAATTGTAAATACGAAAAAATTCACAAAATAAGTTGTGAATTTTTCCGTACTTAAGACAAATTAAAATCAAATTCACAGTGCTTAGATTAAAATTTACGCCAAAAGTGAGTTCTTACTTGTTGAGTTCAACACAATGTTTTCTCTCAAACTACGTAAGGACTCACTTGTGGTGTAAATTTTAATATAATTGTCGTGAATTCGATTTCAATTTTCTTCAACTTGAGAAAATTCACAACTCGTTTTGTGATTTTTTTCATATTTATAATGTAATATTTGAAACTCACAACTTTTTTTGCAAACATTTCTTTGTCTCGACGCAATGTTTTCTCTCAAAATACGTAACAACTCACTTTTGGTGTGAATTTTAATCTAATCGTTGTGAATTTGATTTTAATTTGTCTTAAATACGAAAAAAAATCACAACTTATTTTGTGATTTTTTTTGTATTTACAATTTTTTGCGAATACATTTGCATTCGCATATTTTGATGTGAATTTTCTTTAACTCACAGGATTTTTTGTAAATATTCACAATTTTTTCTGTGAATTTATTTGTATGTTCGTAATATTTGTGAATACAAGTGTGTTTGTATGCATGCATGTGAATACAAATAAGTAAAGTATGAAGGAATTTGTATTTATATTCACATGAAAATCACGATGTGAATAAATTCGTATTCGTATTTATAAATAGTATTACGCCCAACTCTGATTCATACTAAATAGATGTGTAATTAATTGTACGAGTGAATCACTTTTTCATACGAAAAAAATTGTTAAATTCGCACATTTTGTGAATTTTTTCATATTTATAATGTAATATTTGAAACACACAACTTTTGCAAACATTTCTTTGCCTCGACGCAATGTTTTCTCTCAAAATACGTGAGAAGTCACTTTTGGTGTAAATTTTAATCTAATCATTGTGAATTTGATTCTAATTTGTCTCAAATACGAAAAAAAATCACAACTTATTTTGTGATTTTTTTTGTATTTACATTTTTTTGCGAATACATTTGCATTCGCATATTTTGATGTGAATTTTCTTTAACTCACAGGATTTTTTGTAAATATTCACAATTTTTTCTGTGAATTTATTTGTATGTTCGTAATATTTGTGAATACAAGTGTGTTTGTATGCATGCATGTGAATACAAATAAGTAAAGTATGAAGGAATTTGTATTTATATTCACATGAAAATCACGATGTGAAAAAATTCGTATTCGTATTTATAAATAGAATTACGCCCAACTCTGATTCATACTAAATAGATGTGTAATTAATTGTACGAGTGAATCACTTTTTCACACGAAAAAAAATTGTTAAATTCGCACATGATTTTATAACCCGTTACTGTGGCCTAACGCCTCAAATACAAGATCTCAAGAATATTCTCACCAAATTTCATAAAGATCGGACCATTAGATTCGCAGTTATAGGCATTTCAACCGGACGACCGCGCAAGTCGCGTGTTACGCTTGCCGAGCAGCAAGCGCAAGCAGCCACAAGAGAAGTAA
Source organism: Ophion ellenae (assembly GCA_963210295.1). Lineage (NCBI taxonomy): Eukaryota > Metazoa > Arthropoda > Insecta > Hymenoptera > Ichneumonidae > Ophion > Ophion ellenae. Next base: position 16,464,905 of record OY723396.1, on the reverse strand, counting down.
GAATGGCTCGTAGGCAGTATCAAAACAATGTTTTAGAGGCTGCAGTGGATGCAGAAGGATTACAGTATGGCCCTGGAAACGACGACTCCGTGTCAGTATGAATAAATTAACTTTAAATGTAAAAGAAACATACTTGAATCTTAAACGCGATTATCTCAGAATCGTCTTTTTTGAGAAACACTTTTGCGGTGGACGCGATTACTAAAAAAACTATTAATCCGATCCATACCAAATTTTGTACCACTGATTTATTATAATAATAGCTAGGGCCTGGAGAAAGGATTTTGAATTTTGTCGAAAAAAAATCGTAGCAAAAAACCGAAAATTTAGCACTTCCAAAAATGATTTTTTTTTTGTTAAAATTATCGTAATTTTTTTTTTAATCAAATTTTTTACAAAACCTTCGTCCAGGCCCAAGCCAATGCAATATACCAAATAAATCTTTTTCAAATTCTGATTTCAGATGAACCGATCTCGAGTTATCATGTCCACCGCAACTAATGCTCAAAAGAAGGCGCTCCTGGAAGACAGCTGGAGTTCCACAATTTTGAAATAATTTTGAATAAAAAAAAACGTGCAAGTACATGAAAATATGTACTAAACAATGTCGTTCACAGTTTTTAAATAAACATTTATTGTCCCGTCGAAAAAAATTATTCAATTAATTATAAAACATTAAAAAATTTGTTTATGTACTTACGTAACCCAAACAAACTTTAAACGCGTTTTTCTCGAAACAACGTTTTTCGACGGCTTGTTGATAAAATCTTCGAAACTACGCAACCGATCCTTATGAAATGTTAACCACATATTCTTTACAACTATAGCTATAGCGCATATCAAGGATTTAAAAAATTTTGATATTGACTATTTTTTTTGCCAAAAACGGTTAAGAAACTCGTTTTTTTGTTTTTTCGAAAAATGTCCGGAATTTTGTTATTTTTGCATATATCAAAAATGGTATGATATGCGCTATAGTTTTTAATATAATGAATCTAAAACCGTTTGATTTTTTTGTTGATCCATTTTTTGGATGATCCATCTCCGAGATTTCATCAACGGCGCAGACCTACAATTTTTTTGGCACATTTTTTTAACTACCTTTTTCGTCTAAAAAAGGGACTTAAATAAATTAAATTTAAAAAAATGTATTTCAAAAGTGTATTTATTGAGTGTAACAACTTTTATATTAATATCTATAATATAAACCTATCAAAAAAATTAATAAAAATAGTATTTTTAGCGTCTAAAGTGAGGAGACCCCTTAATTTATCCAAAGGTAATTTCGAAGACACTTTGGTTGACATAATGTTGAGTATGGGGACAGTAGACTTCGAGGGCGATCCTCGAAGCCGAGTGTCTTCAAAATCATGTATATTTGCGTGTGTTGGATTGGCCGATTGAGGGAAAACAAAGAAGCGATTATTGCTGATTATCGAGTATAACTCGTGCTAGAATAATTATCTGCGATGAGTATGAAAATGTGAATGGCGTTGAACTTTGCACCGTTGAAATGCAACTAAAGTTCTTTCCAGTTTTTTTAATTTCGTCATTTTTATTACAATCTATAATTTATTTTTTTATAAATTAAGATCGCGGATATCATGTGAGGATAAGAAACATTGTTTGGGTGATCTTCGTACCCTAAATCAGCAAAAAAAAAATGTGAGAGGTAGGGAGAAAGAAAATTACTTTCATTGTATTCCAACATAATTTTGTTCAAGTGTTGCATCGTTGAAACGCAACGAAACTTCTGTTTTGAATTTTATTTTCCATATTTCTTTTATTATAGACGCTCTTTTTTTTCAATAGATTTATATTGTACTTTGCTGAATAAATATCTTTAAAAATGGTTGAAGGATCTTTGTAGGCAAAATCCGCCAAAAGAAATTAAAGGGATTCAGAAATATTAATCTCATGTTGTTGAAGTTTGCATCATTGGAATGCAATGAAAATTCTTTTGTATTCTCGATTTTATGCAATTTTCTTGTTATCCAAAATCATTTTTGATATATATATAGGTTGTAGGTCTCTGATAAGGATCTAAGAAAAGTTCGCAGTAGCTTTGATTTGCCAACAAAAAACTGTTAATTGAAAAAAAAAATGATTTTCGTTGCTGTCCAATAATGCAAACTTCAACATAATTAATTTTCGTTGCATTCCAACGATGCTAACTTTAACATCATTGGGTCTAGACGCAGAGCGAAGGATTAGTGCGGCACTTCGAGAGGCACCTTTTCTCCCGAGGAAACCCTATGTAAGAGGTTGTGTGCCAATTCGTCGTATTGGGGATTCGAATGGTGTTGAAGTTTGCACGTCATAGGAATGCAACGAAAATTCTTTTTTATTTTCATGTTTCGCCATTTTGATTGTTATTGAAAATAATTGTTGATCGATTTAGGTTGTAGGTCTCTAATAATGATCTCCAAAAAGGTCGCATTGGCTTTAAGTTTCCCAAAAAAATTAGCAATTAAAAAAATATTATTTTCATTGCGTTCCAACGATGCAAACTTTAACACCATAAGTTTGCATCGCTGGAACATAACGAAAGTTCTATTCACATTTTAATTTACTTATTTTTATGTAGAGATAAAAATAATCGAATGCAATGGCAATAAATATGCCTAAATTCTTTAGATTTATTTTGGCATGTTTCATCTACGAAAATCCTGCAATCATTTTCTAAGATACTTATTTAGCGCTATACTGTAAAAAAACCAAGAAAAAAGATTGAGTAAAGAAGAACATTGGTTGCGATCCAGCGATGCAAACTTCAGTACCGGGCTGAAGTTTGCATCGTTGGAACGAAAATTCTTATTAATTTATTATTTTCAGTATTATCCAAAATCATATTCGGCAGATTTCTTATAAATGACTCGATGAGAATTCTAAAAAGTGTTTTCGTGATTTTCGTAGCTTTAATTATTTTCGTTGCATTCCTTCCTTTTTATCATTATCCAAAGCATACTTTTTGCAAATTGAAGTCGTAAAGTTCCGAAAAGAATACGTAAAAACGTTTGGGCGACTTTTCAACAGTCTCAATTGGCCAAGAAAATTTGAGTAATTAAAAATAATTAATTTTCGTTGCATTTCAACGATGCTAACTTCAACATCATAATGTACAGCCAGAGGCAAGTCTTGCCGAACAATGTTAAAGTTTTCATCGCTGGAATGCAGCGTAAATGATTGTTTTTGTATTTGCTCCAATTTCTCGCAAAGCCTAAGCTACGAGAATCCCTAAAAATGTATCAACTTGCTCATTCAGACATCTATCATCTAAATATGCACCAAAGATTTTTTGAAATAATGAAAAATAAAAAATACTTTTTGTTGCATTCCAACGATGCAAACTTCAAGAGCATTTTGCAGGCTTGTCCATATGCGTTTATGCGCTCTGACATTTTGTGACAGCTCGTAGTCTCAATAAGAGAAAAACAAACTTCGAAGCTCCAAAGAATATGGTGTTGAAGTTTGAATCGTTGGAATGATAACGAAGTTTGCATCGTTGGCACGCAACGAACATTTTATTCTCGTATTGCCAAATTTTTCGTTGGCCCATTCAGGCTACAAAAATTATTCAAACATTTTTGAAGAGTTTTATTGGAGTTCCATAACTCAAACTTGATAACAAAGGGTTTAGATAGTAATGAAACTAAAGAAATGAGAAAATAAAGCATTTTCGTTGCATTCCCACGATGCAAACTTCAACACTATTCGTTAAAATGCAACGTAGATTTTTCAAAATATTTTCATCAACTCGTTTTGATTATTATGCAAAATCTGTTTTTGCAAATTTAGAGATTGCAGGATAGGGTAAAAGTTTGCATCGTTGGAATGAAACGAATTTTTGTTTTTTCAATAATGCCCAATTTCTTTTGGCACTCTTAAGCTACGGAAGCCCTAAAACGTTTTTGAGGATTTTTATACGAGGGATGTGTAGCCTAAATCTGCAAAAAACTATTTCAGAAGAGTTTTAGAATATATTTTAGAAGAGATTTTACAGAAGATGATAAGAATAAAGAAATACGATTTTAGAAGAGATTTTAGAGAAGACAATAAGAATAAAGAAAATAAAAAACAAAGATATTTCGTTGCGTCTCAACGATGGAAAGTTCACGACTATATTGAAGGTCTCTAAACGAAGCATCTTCAAAGATGCTTGGGACATTTGTGTGGACAGACCCTGTCGAGAGAAACTTAAGAAATACAGAATAAATCATTTTCATTTCATTTTAACTATGGAAAACTTCAATACCACTGAAAAATTATAGAACTAAAATCTGAGATTGAAGTTTGCATCGATAGAATGCAATGAAAATGAATACTTGTGAATTTCGTTTTTCTTTCGGCAAATTTTGCGTACCAAAAAGTCTTAATTAATTAATTTTCGAACCGTTCATTTGAAGATCTACAATGTCAATACGCAAAAAAGAATTTCGCATAACAATAAAAATAGGAAAATAAAAATAATTCAAAACTTTCGTTGCATTCCAACAATGCAAACTTCAACACTATAGTAAAATAACTGGTGATAACCTTCTACAAAGTCAAATAACAAAAAGGCATTCCACAAATCTCAGCAGGAACAAAGCTGTCGTTAAACAACCGATATCCACAGTTCTTGGACAAAATTATGATGATAAAGTTTGCATCGTTGGAATGCACTGGAATTTAATTTTTTTCAATTACTTGCTCACATTTTGTAGCTGATTGAGGCTACGAAAGTCACTCAAACGTTTTTTCGTATCCTCATTCTCAATCCCAGATCTGAGTCTCAAAAAAAGAAAACTAAAGAATCGTTGCATTCCAACAATACAAAGTTGACCAGGCAACTTTCGTCGCAGTTGCAGAATCATCGTGAAGAAGCCGGTCGAAGGCAAACTCTGGTTTTCCATCAAGCGTACCTCTTGGGTAAGTTCAGCGGTAGGATCCTCAGGTTCGTCAGGTGCGAGGGCGGAGTTCTGCGTACGCGTCACGGTGGAGTTCCTGGCGGGATCCGTGGAGCCGGATACGCCGGGGACCGCTTCGACGGTGTCCCTTCCAGGCTCGTCGATGTTCAGCAGATACGCGTGTATGTGATTGTGCGCCGAGTTCATTCTGTTGTAGCGTCCGAGGGAGTTGAGATCCTCGAAGAGATCTCGCTCGTAGTTGAGGAGCATGGAGTCGGGATTTTTGGGATGAACAAAGACCGGCCGATGGACGACGGTTCGAGCGTCCGTGTGCCATCCCGAGCCGTTGTTCAGATTGAGCGAGCCGACTCTGACGCTGAGAGTGTCCAGGCCCAGGTAAGATTCGGGATCGACGCGCAGCAGCGACAGCAGCAGAGCCAGCTGGAGCAGCTCGTCGCTGTACAACTTCTTAAGGCACAGCATCTTCGCGCAAATTCAATCGCAGCTTTTTTCTCTCTCGTCTAGTCCAAGAAAAATCCGACGGTTTCTGCAAGTGCGAAGGGGAGAGAATATTGGGTAAAAATGTACAAAGTTCGCCGTCACAGAGGGTCAGCTTTGACGTTGAACACGTAAAGGTGGTCCCACATTTTTTCACTCGTCGTCGCAGGACATTCCCCACTCGAACTTCACGAAGTAGCACTTTGAGTATAACGAGCGAAGAAATACGAGGGGAGCGAGAAACTGGACGAGGAAGCGCGATCAGCTGATGATTTTGAGGTTAAGCACGCGACGTATCGCAACTGACGTGTGTCAAGATTTGCACGATCGCAACGAAACGCGAGCGCGTCGACTAAAGCGAGACGAAGAAAAAGCGCGAGTAACCAGGGAGAGAGTTAAAAACAGAGACTCGCCGAGTGGCACGAATTGAAAATAAAGGCGCTCGAACGTGTCGCGTCGGTGATTTCGCCGCTTAGCGAGTCTAGGTCAGTTACGAACGTACGAAAATAACCTCAAAATTACGAGAAATCGGGTGACGAACGGGAATTCTCATCGACACGGTTTTAGGCTTTTCTTTTTTGCATGGAATATGAAACTACAAACAAAAGGGCATACAACCTTCTATTACACTTTGGGGAAAAGAAAACTTTTCGAGGTCACTCCCGCCTGATCGACGAGCCGGAGAAATTTACGCGTATTCCATTGTGCTCCGATTGTCGGGTCGCGAATTTTCGCTCGCTAGCACGTTTATCACCGTTTTTTCACCATTTTCAACGTGAAGTTCCGTTCGGTGAGGGGATTCGCAACGAACTGTCAACAGGTAGAACGTAGGACGAGAATAATTCACTGACACTCGGTCGCGCACACGCTCCACCCGTGTCGTTCGACGCTCCGTCACTTCACGCAGCCGGCCGCAACGCGCACCAACCGATGCGATATATATGTGTCTTCACTGTGCGGCACGACGCTGGCGCTCGCGCGGCTCCTACACGCACCAATCCACCACCACACTGCGGTCTCGCGAAATTACGCGGATAATTGACAGGTCGTGGACTCCGACAGGCAGATTTTTGTTGCTCCGTGGAAACAACAAAAGCCACGCTGTTCATCGATGCAATGTTAATGTTATCGCGCGAATTCGAGGGCGAAAACGTGCGGAAAAGTGTACTCTTGCAATGATTCACACACGCGTCGAGATGCGCTCGCACTCGTTCGTCAAATAATGCGAATCACTGCGCGACGTGAGGAAACTGACGCGCGGGTTTGGGCTTGCTTGCGAATTCGCGCGCGAGAGTGTTTTTTAACTGGACTTTGGAAGAAAAATCCAGCGAACGCGATAATCGGACGGAAAAATTCGTAGAAAACGGAAAAATTGTTAAATCGAAACAGACTAAAGCATAAATTCGAAAAAAAAATCGAGGAAAAGTGTAAAAAGTAGGGTAAACCGACCAGTGAATGGACGAATAACGACACTGCAGGATTCAGATGAAGTGTAAAATGGAAATATTATCAAAACGATTTTTTTATACGATAGGATTTTTTTATACGATAGGAGAAAAAAATATTCGAAGTAATCGCGACAAATAATATTGAAGGAATTGACAAATAAGTAGCGAAATGACTAAATCGCCAGTGAATGGACGAAATTAAGGGGTTAGGCCACAGTAACGGGTATAAAATCATGTGCGAATTCAACAATTTTTTTCGTATGAAAAAGTGATTCACTCATAAAATTAATTACACATCTATTTAGTATGAATATCAAGCTGTTAGAAAATATAAATTTTTTTTCGATGTACAAAATGGCCGACTACTAATATTTTCTTTTGTTATCTTTTTTTCAGGTGCTCCGCGGCGTGACATTTAGCATCCACAATTTTTTACGTAGAACAAAAAACTAAAATTCTCGTCAATCTAAGTTAGAATACCTAGAGAAGAACGTACGGAATTTAAAAAATATTGTTTTATTCAAAAGTTGTAGGTATTTGAACTTAAAAAATGAATTTTCAGTGAAAAATTTCGTTATAACTGCTCATAAAATGCTCATAAAATGAAACGTTTTCGATTAATCAGAAATTCCGTACGTACTTCTCTGCGAAATGCAATTAGGAACATAACTTTTAATTTGAACTAAATCGAGTGAAAATTGTTGAAGTTATTTGTCACGCCAATTGGAAAAAAGCTGTTTCGAGAAGTTTTGAGTAGTCGGCCATTTTGAAAATCGAAGAAAAAAAAATTCTAACAGCTTGATATTCATCCTAAATAGTGTGTAATTAATTTTATGAGTGAATCACTTTTTCATACGAAAAAAAGTTGTTAAATTCGCAATGGTTTTATACCCGTTACTGTAGCCTGAGGCCTTAAGAATTAATTTTGCGTCAATTTTGAAATTTGTCGAGACAATGTTATACGTTTTACATAATTTACAGTCAACTGGATAGACTTTCGCTGGCATGATCTTGACACGAGGGCCGGGTTGAAATTCCGAACTTTGAATGCGCCGACGGTTTAAAAATCCTAATTTTAATGTTCCGAAATAACAAGGTTCGTCAAGATTATGCCAGCGAAAGTCTACACAGTTGACTGTGAATTATGTAGAACGTATAACATTGTCTAGACAAATTTAAAAAATGACGTAAAATCACTTCTTAATTTTAAAAAATCTTAAAACAATTCGTCGATTTGTTGAAAATTTTGAAACTTTTAAAATTTCCATTGCCGAATTATTTTGACGGTGTTTAGATTTTCGGAGTTTTGGTCTTTCGTGTAAAATTCTTTCGTAGTTTTGATCTTTCGGGGTAGTATATTTTCGGAATTTTGAGCGTTCTGATTATTCAAAGTTCGGAATTTCAAACCGGCCCCGTTTTCGCTTTGAGAGCACCTGCCCTGTACAGCCGTATCGTAGCTAAGTTGCGCGGTGAGCAAATACGACAAACTGGAAAAATTCCGTGCCGCGACATAATTCCATATTAAACTGAAAAATCGGTATTATCGAGATCTGTAATTTTTTTGCCAAATTATAGTGATTCAAGTTTTTAACGACAATTTATATTCTTTGCTTATTTAAAATGAAAATCAGTTTTCGTCCATTCACTGGTCGGTTTACCCTAAATCAAAACAGCACCAAAAAATCCAAACAAAAGCAAATAAATCCGCGCTGCCCCAAAAAATCGTATCGAAATCGTGAAAACTTTGATCGAAATCCTGATTTTTCCAACGTCGATTTCGTATTTCTTGATGTAAAGTATAAAATATCACGGTTTAATCTTGGCGCCTCGAAGATCGTCACTTCCGGCACGTTCGAAAATAATTGTTTGTTGAGTTAAAACCTCGTCCAAGTACGTTCGAGTCGTTTTTTTTTTTTTCATTTCAACGACACGTGCCTTCAAATATGTTCGCCACAATTTCATCAGTCATTTCCACGTATTAAGGGGTTACCACCACTTGCGATTTTGAAAAAAATCGGTTTTTTTATTGCATTTTTTTGAAGTATAGGTATCTGAGAATATGTCCTGAAAATTTCAAGTCGATCCGAACAAAATTGACTGAGATATGAGCGTTGAAAGAGAAAAATCCGCGTTGAAAGAGCGTTGAAAGAGAAACTTTAAACGCGTTTTTCTCAAAATGGCATTTCTGAGTCGTCTTTAATCGTTCGATTTTTTTTTCGAAAAAAATGGCCGTTTTATAGCCAAAAAACGGCCGTTTTTTTTTCGTTAAAATCGAACCATTAACTTTGACTGTCCGCCATTTTGTGAAAAATGAATATTTTTTAAAATCCTTCGATTAAAGACTAGTTTATACTTATATTTGACTAAATCCGTCCGCATTTTTTTCTTCAGATGATCCACTTCGCCGCAATGTTGGTCACCGCAAACCGTGTATATAAAAACATTATTTCACTGACGGCCATTTGCCACTAAACAATGTAATATTTTTCAATAAAAAAATTACTGAAAGTTCTTCAAGATGTGTTCTTTAGGATGGTATATTGATCGATTAAAAAAGTTTTGTAGTTTTCTTTTAAAAAATTCATGAAAAAGGCCTTTTTTCGCGCTACAAGTGGAGGTAACGCCTTAATCTTGGCGCCTCGAAGATCGTCACTTCCGGCACGTTCGAAAATAATTGTTTGTTGAGTTAAAACCTCGTCGAAGTACATTCGAGTCGTTCTTTTTCATTTCAACGACACGTGCATCCAAATATGTTCGCCACAATTTCATCTGTCATTTCCACGTATCAAAAAAAAGCTAACTGATTTTTGTTTCAAAGTGCCTCAAGCTGACGTTCACTTTCGGCGAAGAATATTTTTATCCGTCCAAACGAATGTGGGAAAATGTGGTTCGCACGAGTGGAGATAGTCATGAACTGTTTTGCTGACGTTCCATCAGTCATGAGCGATCGTCGATGCATCGACGAGTTTTCAACACTTATTTGCAATCATCTTAAATCAGTAGTAAAAACTAGGCGCGCTTTACTGACGCAATAATTTCGAAAAAAGCTCACAACAGCGTTCGCGCTCGATCCCTTCCGCAAGAAGAACATTAAAAAGCGCGTTCGAACGGTTTTTTCCCCTTCTTCGTGAATTACGATTCTTTTCCTTAATTAAGATTTTTTTCGTTCCGTAAGATTTTCTTTCGTTACTTAAGGTTCCCTTTTGTTAATTAAGATTTTATTTCGTTTTCTTAGTTAATTATGATTTCTTTCCGTTAATTAAGATTTTCTGTCATTAATGAGGATTTTTTTCGCGAATCAAGATTTTTTTATGGTTAACTAAGATTTTTTTCATTTATTATAATTGTCTTTCGTTAATTACGATTTTTTCCCCTTACATACGTTTTTTTTTCGTTTAGTAAGATTTTCTGTCGTTAATTACGGTTATCTTTTGTTGACGGGTTATACACAGTCAGAAATTTCAAAAAACCGATTTTTAATTGCATTTTCCGAATGTACAAATATGTGAGTATATTTCCTGAAAATTTCAAATCGATCCAACGAATATTCCCGAAAATACGCATTCTTCTCAAAATAGTGCTTTCAAAGTCGGTGAGCACGATTTCTTAAAAACGGCTCAACCGACCGGTCTGCACTTTTAACACAACCTTGTCAGATATATTCTTCAGGTGTTGATCAAAGGAATAAGATTTCCGATAATTATTTCTATTTTTTTTCAACGATTTAACGAAAAAAATTTGGTCCAAAGTCGAAATTGTTTCTTTCCGGAGCCACCATTTTGTCGAAAATTGAAATTTCGACTATTCCTTCGATCAATACCTGGATTCATCTATCCCCTAAAAGAATGTTTTTGGTTTTTCCATTTTAGATAATCCAAACCGGAGATACTTTGCTCACCACCGGACACTTTTTTTTTCGGAGACCTCCAGGAGACTTCCTACAGGAACAATGTTAATGAATATTTTTGAAAATAAGAAATGCCACTCTAAAGCTAAAAGATGCCACTACACTGCCTAATACTTTTCGTTTTGCCCAAATAAAATCCTTTTCCAGAAAAAAAACGCGAAAAAACGACTTTTTTCGCCTTGCAACTGCGTATAATACCTTAATTAAGATTTTATTTCGTTAATTAAGGTTTTTTTTAGTTAATTGTGATTTTTTTTCGTTACTTAAGATTTTATTTCGTAAATTAAGTTTTTTTCGCGAATTAAGACTTTTTTTTCGTCAATCAACTTTTTTTTTCCTCAACTAAGTTTTGTTTTCATTAATTAAGATTTGATTTTATTAATTACGATTTTCAGCTAATTAGTTTTCGTTGATCATTTTTTTTTCTCCGCTAAGATTTTTTTTTCATCAATTAAGATTTCTTTTCGTCAATTAAGATTTTCTTCTTTCACACACTGTCAACGTACACGCGGCGAACGCTACGATCAGCGATTCGAGAACAAGTTGCGTGACCGAGCGATTTCGTTCAATTTTCTTCCGGCCCACAAGTATACACGCGGACAAGCATACGCGCAAAGATACGCGCGAATGTTCGCCGCGAGCACGCGCACTTCAAATTCTCATTACTGAAGTGTCGACGTGTATCAAGGAAAAACAAACGAAACAAAAAAACCGACGATACTTATTCGATTTCACGATATTCTCGGATGCGCCGTCAGTGCAATGCCTTATTGTCACGTACGGTGACAGTAAATGAAGCATTTGTATTTTTTTTCGGGCTATCTTTCTTTTCGCGAAAGAATTTATTAACGGAGGCCGATGCAACTGGTCGGCAATGCGCCTCAACGGGGGACATCTCTCAGCGATGTGACTCACACGAGTAACAGCCGTTCTGGAAACTTCGTGCACCACGAGCAATAACAGGGCCGATGCAACAGTTTATTTCTCCCCGTGTACATAGTAATTATTATTATCTATTATTATTTATTATTATTTATTATTATTTATTATTATTTATTATTATGTATTATAATTTATTATAATTTATTATAATTTATTATTATTGTGATTAATATCACTATTTTTTACTAGTCATTTTCGTTCGTATGCCCTCCGTACAAAAACTACTCCAGTTTTTTTATTTTTATTTTTTAGATCAACCATTGTCAAGTTATCGATCCGGCCGTTGCGCCACATTTTTTTTGTACGGAGGCTTTATTTTTAAAACGTGGTTAGTTTTTATTTTTTTAAATAAAAATTTACAGTCAATAGGTTCAATGTATGCTTGATACCATACATTTTTTTCCAAATGCCAAATATATAAACTAGTAGACAAAAAAAATCGGAAAAACGACGTTTTTTTCAGCCTGTCAGAGTGCTGGCGTCCCTCAAAGAATGGTAAATAAATGTATCTATCGAAAAGTATTGATTCATTCAAATAGAAGTGAATTTTGAAATTCAGCAACTTTGTTACTGGTAATACGGCCATATTAAAGAACAAATGAATTTTCAATGCAGTAATGATATTTAAAAATACAAAGATATATATAAATATAATAATAATAATGATGTAATTAAAGAAATATAATAAATAAAATTAACGCAATTAATCAATAAATAATAATAAAATATAATAATGGAATTTGCGACTATATGTATTTTGAAAGCACCACGGGAAAAGAATATTCTGTAAATGGGCAAAGATCTTCGAGTGTCCTGAAAGTGTAGACTTACTCAAAATGCGATGGCTTGACAAATTACGAAAAAAGTTCCCATCCGATTTATAGACGGAGATCTTCACTGGACCATACACTAAATATCAAGGAGGCAACCTTCACCTAAGAATCAAGAGCAATCATTCAACTTTAAGGGGGATTTAATAACCTTGATTCCATTCTTAAAAATTATTACTTAATAATTGTCTTCCTCTATAATTTTACATTTATCAATATAATCTATCGATGAATCATTATTTAAAAATGCCCCACCGATTATAGGTAACACTTGTGAGTATTTATCGCAATTATATTTAAGTAGTGAAATTATAATTAATTAATGATGGTTCATTCATTGTCTATATCTGATAATTAATTGCTTGGAATAAACAACGATAGCATGTAATTTTGATTCCTTATTTTCCTAGTTAATATGAAATATCGATAATTAATGATGGCTAATAGAGAACAATAAAACAAAAGGCACGTGCAAATAAAAAAGTATTATCGTAGTGCATTACTTTCTTTGGCATAGAAATGTCTGGTGCCAAGGAGACTCTTCTGTAATTCATTCGAGTCGTACATATTTTAAATATACGGTCCGTTCAAAGTGCATTCTCTCGACTCGACTGTAGCGGTAAAATTCACACGCATTTCATAAATATTTTTCGATCGGCCTATGCGCATCGAACTTTTAACCGTTGTACAGCCACGTATTCGCGCACAATCAGTCAAGGCTGCATGCAAATTATATTTTTAGATTTTTTATTTTTCAAGACGTTTTGCGAAACGCTGCCTTTTTCGCTGAAATTTTTACTGAATCTTTTCTCGTTTTTTTTTTATTGCTCAATGAGGGTGCAAATGAGTACGCAATGAATAATTTTTCGTGAAAATATGAATCGTTGAATGAATATGTTAACGTTGTAAATTGAAATTTCATATGTTGAGGGCGTAAAATTATGATTTGCAATGTTAATTGTAATTTCAATTTAAATTTGAATTAAAATTTACAACGTTTATTGTAATTTTAATTTAAATTTTAATTCAAATTTACAATGTTCATTGTAATTTAAATTTTAATTAAAATTTAGAATGTTTGTTGTATTTTTTAAAATCATTATTTATTGCGGTCTCAATTAATTGAGGACATGAGGGCCAGGTTGAAATTCCGAACTTTGAATGTGCCAACGGTTTAAAATTCCTAATTTTAGTGTTCCGAAATTACAAGGCTTGTCAAGATCATGCGAGCGAAAGTCTACACAGTTGACTGTAAATGATGTAGAACGTATAACATTGTCTAGACAAATTTCAAAATTGACGCAAAATCACTTCTTAATAAATAAAAATTCTTGAAATAATTCGTCGATTTATTGAAAATGTTGAAACTTTTAAAACTTCCATAGCCGAATTATTTTGACGGTGTTGAGATTTTCGGAGTTTTGGTCTTTCGGGTAAAATTCTTTCGGCGTTTTGATCTTTCGTGGTAGTTCCGGAATTTCAACCCGGCCCCATTTTGAATTTCGGAACATTAAAGTTCGGAATTTTAAACCGTCGAAGCATTCAAAGTTCGGAATTTCAACTCGGCCCCGATATTTGATATTGATATTTCCTCCTATTGAAAACTTTGAAGCGCGTTTTCTCCGGTTTTCATTTTCACGGTTTTTCCAAAATTCGTGGGCGTGGTAGCAAAAAAACTAAACGACCTATTGCATCAAACCAAAGTTCATTTTCTCCAGTACGAAAATCTCTTCTCAGTGAATTAAAAAAGTCGTTGAAAATTTTTTTTACATCGTTGTTATAGCTCGTTAAAGTGTTTTTTAAAACATTTTTTTTTCAAACTTGAAAAAAAAAATGAATTTCCCTGCTGAGCAGTCACCGCTCCGAGCATTGGCCATGCAGAACGCTGCCAAACTCGAAGTACCTACCGCCAGGGCTAAACCCCGACCGTCCATTCGCCAGTATCGGCAATATTTATTGTAATTTAAATTCAAATTCACATCCACAACGTTAAATACTTTTTTTTTCGTAAATAACGAAACATTTAACGATGTTAAATATCAAACATTTCATGCTAAACATTGAACATTGTCGAACGCTTGTTTTTCGTAAACAAAGTGATTAACATACAATGCTGCATCCAAATATTCATTAAAAAATTCAATCCATCATCTTAGATTTTCCATGACTCTTTTAATGGCAACAAGCAGCACATCTTGGAATGGAAGTTTGGCCACAGTGTCTCCATTCCCACTGTATCATTGGAGAAACGACAGTTATCAATTAAATCGATTCGTGCATGCATACTTCTCGTAATAATTGGCTGTCGATCAGTGCTCACTCCGACAACTCAACAGAGACAGAGTTCAATAAGAAATCTTTATTGATCCTTAAGTAGCAAAAGCCGTCTAGAGGAAGAGCCTATGGCGGTCAAAGCATTCGAGACTAGGTAATTTTTTTTATAAAATTTTTTTTTCTCTGATCCTCCGATAGTGTTGACATTGAATCAACGGTAGTTGATACGTAAAAGTGCCGTCGGACTGTATAACCGAGCACAATTGATAAGCGAAGTTTTCGTTGGTTCGGAAGTCTTCGATCGTAACGGAAGTCAGAGTACTTTGTACCGGTGTGACGAATCGTTCTTGTTATCAATGTGTAACCGCGCGCGAACACGTTAAGGACAGGTTACCGTCGAGAGGCATGAAAAATGCATGAAGTTCGGAATTTTTGTATTTCATAGGGTGTCTCAAAATGACCTGAAATTCGAATTTATTAATAAAACGTATTATTTATTTGAAAAGTGCGAATATTCTTATTTTAATATAAGGTACAAACATAGAGGTTACGTGTGCAACACAATATCCGATAAATGGCCGCCTCGTCCCTGTTTGCAAACGTTACACTTTTACACTTATGCACTTTTCCTTTCAAAAAACCCCAAAGTAAGAAGTCCGATGGCGTCAAATCGTACAATTTTGGTGGCCAATTCACATCGCCGCGGCGCGAGATAAACACGACCGTGAAACTTCGTCTGCATTAAGGGGTCTTCTCACTTTAGACGCTAAAAAAGGCTATTTCCATGAATTTGTTTTGATAGGTTTATATTATTGACATCGATAGAAAAGTTATTACACTTAATGACTACACTATCGAAATACATTTTTTTAAATGTTCATTTAATTAAATCACTATTTATAGACGAAAATGGTAGTTAAAAAAAAGTCCTAAATTGTAGGCCTGCACTGTTGATGAAATCTCGGAGTTGGATCATTCGAAACAAAAAAATCAAACGGTTTAAGATTCAGTATGTTAATGGCTACAGCATATATCATACGATTTTGATATATGTAAAAATAACAAAGTAGCGGACATTCTTCGAAAACGTTTTTTTTCACCGTTTTTGGCAAAAAAATAGTTAATATCTAAATTTGAAAAAATCCTTGATATGCGCTATAGCTATAGTTGTAAAGAATATGTGGCCCTTTTCATAAGGGTCGGTTCAGTAGGTTCGAAAATTTTATCAACAAGCCGTCGAAATAAGTCGTTTCAACAAAAACGCGTTTAAAGTTTGTATGACCCCTTAAGGGGGGAACCATTTACAAATTTGAAAAAAAATCCATTTTTTTTTCTTTCCATAAATCGATAGTTCAATGCCTTGAGAATATTGTGTCAAATTTTGAAAGCAAAATTCCAAGAATTGCCTGAGTTTTCGTGGAAAAGTTACAGGAGAGCTCGTGCTGAGTGGACGCAAGTGTGTGGCCGCGGACGGCGGTGCATGCGCCCTTCTATATTTCGTTTTGATCCGATCATTTATGTTTCGTAGTCGTATTTCAATTCCAAAAATGAAACGTACATTTGCCCTTAAATATGGCAAAAATTTCATGAAGAATCACAAAATTGACTTTATTAAGCTGCCATTCCGCGAATTTTGCATATATTTCCAAAATCCTGCTTCACCGACAGCGTATGGGTGTTACCATTAAGAATCATTTTGATTTTTTTGTTTTAGACAATTATATTTGCATATATATATATATATATATATATATATATATATATATATATATATATATATATATATATATATATATATATATATATATATGTATGTATGTATGTATGTATGTATATATTTATAGATATATGTATATATATTTTTGCATACTTAAAATATCAAATAAAAAACACACAAAGTTACCAATTTTCATGTGTATTCTTTACATGAAAAAACAACACAAAAATACCGTAATTTTCTACCTTCTAAATGGTCTTCCCCCTTAACTGCATTGTTTCGCCCACGGTGTGGCAGGTTGCACCATCTTGCTGAAATAATACATCTTCCGAGTCCATGCTGTTTATGCTAATTATCGGATATTGTGTTCCACACATAACCTCCATGTTCGTACCTTATAGTCAAATAAAAATATTCGTCCTTTTTAAATAAATAATACGTTTTGTTAATAAATAAAAATGTCGGGTCATTTTGAGACACCGTTTATATAAAATAAATACATTTGGAAATGGTTTTCAACGTATTTTATTATTTTATCAATGCAGAGTAAATTTCAATTTTATCTATAAAAAAAAAATTCCAAACACTTGAAGAATGTAAATTATGTAAAAAAAATCGATTTTCTTATCATCATGAACGGTAACCTGTCCTTAAACTCGAGGCGTTGAATTGCGGTATTACGTATAAGTCAGACGAGCATAATAGAGACACTTTTGCTATCGCTTTCTCAGCTGTCTCGTATTATCTTTCGCGCGGGGTCATCGATTGACCCATTTATAATCCAACGAAAGCTTCTCCGCGTGCACAACACCTCAACCGAATATCGTCACGTACTTGAGCTAGAAAATCCAGCGAGTTTTCTGGTTTTTCGAAAAATCCTCGCACGGGGTGACCTGAGTCACTCCTGGAACTGGAAAAAGACAATTGGAGCTCGGGCCACGGAACATTTGACGCTGCACCCCATGCAGAAATTGTCATAAGGATCCAACGGCTCATCGCATGGATCCCCATAATAAAACGTCACGCTCGTACATTGAATTCTTATTGGGATTCCCCATTGGAATTCAACGTATGAATCCATTTTCAATCCGAAAGGATTCTCACATTGTCGAACAGAATCCAATGCGATTCTTGATGGATCCCATCGCATTTTGTACGTTGAATGTTCTAAACGAAATACACAGGTAAGGATTTCGAGTTATCATGGTAAGTATGATTTTTGGAAAATTTCCCAAAATTCGGTACTAACTCGTTCATGATGTTCAAACAGAAAATAATTGGTAACTAAAAACTTATTTGCGTCTTAGCTTAATGTGTATTCAATCGACGAACACCTGTACAATCATCTGTATTCACACAATTAACTAAATGAGACGTGTTGAAAAATTGAAAACTTGTCAAAAAATAAAAATACCTCATGTTAAGGCCTCAGGCCACAGTAACGGGTATAAAATCATGTGTGAATTTAACAATTTTTTTTCGTATGAAAAAGTGATTCACTCATAAAATTACTTACACGTCTATTTAGTATCAATATCAAGCTGTTAGGAAAAATGTATATTTTTTTTCGATGTACAAAATGGCCGACTACTCGAAACTTCTCGAAACAGCGATTTTCCAATTGGCGTGACAAATAACTTCAACAATTTTCACTCGATTTACTTCAAATTCAAAAGTTATGTTCCTAATTGCATTTCGCAGAGAAGTACGTACGGAATTTCTGATTAATCGAAAACTTTTCATTTTATGAGCAGTTTATGAGCAGTTATAATGACATTTTTCACGGAAAGTTCATTTCTTAAGTTCAAATACCTACAACTTTTGAATAAAACAATATTTTTTTTAAATTCCGTACGTACTTCTCTAGGTATTCTAATGTAGATTGACGAGAATTTTTGTTTTTTGTTCTAGGTAAAAAATTGTGGATGCTAAATGTCACGCCAGGGAGCGCCTAAAAAAAGATAACAAAAGAAAATATTAGTAGTCCGCCATTTTGTACATCGAAAAATATATATATATATATTTTCTAACAGCTTGATATTCATACTAAATAGATGTGTAATTAATTTGATGAGTGAATCACTTTTTCATACGAAAAAAAATGTTAAATTCGCACATGATTTTATACCCGTTACTGTGGCCTAAGGCCTTAATGATATTTTTTTAAAAATAGCATTAACATAAGAGGTAAACGAGTTAATACCTAATTTTGAGAAATTTTCCAAAAATCATACTCACCATGATGACTCGAAATCCTTAGACTTTGGACTAAGGTAACTTAGGTTAGATATGATCCTAACGAGATGACCTATCACCCCCTTAAGGCTTTGCATAGCCCTTCCTAACACCCTGTATAGATATACAAAATAAGTGGATTTAAAAAAAAGTATGAATCGCTCAAAAAAGCATATCTTAAAGATCCATTTGAATCACTTGATATAATATCACCAGACACGTACACGCTCACAAAGCGTGCAGGTTATGTTTCAACACGCCGAAATTTTTCTCCTGACTTTCCACATATTATTGATTCGAACGTGATAAGAATTCTCAGCGTTCATCGGGGAACAGTGCAGAATCCAATTGGATCCCACTGAGGACTTCCTATGTACGATGTCCCCAACAAATCCCTATAGTGATGTGGGTATATCTAGGGGCTCCCCAACGGATTTGTGCACGGGATCACGAAAGGAATGTTTTTTTTCGTTGGAAGATCCAACAAAATTCGGTTGAAATTTTAAAAAAATTGTCAAAAAACGTCAATCGGGAAATAGCGCGAATCCACTTGGATTCCAATGTGGACTCCCTACCCGCCGCGTCCCTATCAAATCCCAATAGGGCTACGATAGAATCCAAGGTCTCTGCAACTAATTTCAGCATGGGACTTTGTGACTTTTCCGCGGCGAGAAAGTTGGCGGCATCCATTCACAGTTCGAGTCAAGAGGATAACGAGGTGTCTTTGGGAATCCCCTGCTTCAGGTGCGGGTATCGTCCTATACCTCCATCAAATACGTGTAAAGGTATTGCTGAACATAGCGAGATAAGTGAGATAAAACTCCCATTATTACTCGGCGTACTTCTGAAAACGCCAACATGACGTCAGTCCTTCGCGTTTTATGCCCTGTCTTGTCTCGTTACATCATGCAAACGTATCTCAACCGCAATCCCCACGTGGAAGAATTTCCCGTAGGGAAGAAATCGCCTGTCCGTAGTGTGGGTTTGCTCGGATTGAACTTCCGAGTTCATGTAGGATCTGAGCCTTATTCCGTTCTATCGAGTGTACGTAAAGGCCTTCCCAAAGTTGACTATTCAGTATGAATACATGCATTGAGGGGCTATACCAGTGTGACACTTTTAAAAAATCGATTTTTCTTTTTTCGACAGTTTATACTTTCAAGAATATCCTGTAATAATTTCAAGGCCGTATCTCCAATCATTTTATCTTGCAAAAATCGATAGTTAAATCTTTAAACGCGTTTTTCTCGAAATGAGATTTTTCAAATTTGCTGACATTGTAACTCAAAGAGCAATTATCCGATTTACTTGAAATTTGAACTGAGTACTCTTGAATATATTTACTCTACAATGACGTAGGATATTTTCGATTGAATGAAAATTGACGCTTTGGCATTGAAAAAAACGACCATTTTATAGGCAAGAAAACAGACTTTTTTTTCATAACTACGTCATTTTGTTAGATTTTGATATTTTTTGAAAATCCTCTCGGCCGGAATCATGTCAGCAGTGGAGGAACATTTTTTTGGCGCCTCCGAAGGCAGCGCATTAATCGTTTGGATCTCAATATTTTTCTATGAAAAAATTATGTAATATCGGTCAAATGTAGCCAAATATATTCTTAATTTTCCGAAACATTTAATTGAGTACTATTCCTCAAAAAAATTGCCGCAAATCACCCAAATTTTCAGCGTTCACACTTGTATAGCCCCTTAATACTATCGGCCCCAAATATGTATTATTTGTTTCAATTTTCTAGTCCAAAGAACCCTAAATAAAAATAGTTGCAAAAAAATGTTAGGCGTGAAAGTTTGAGAGATACAAAACAAAACCCTTCCACTTTTTGATTCCCCAAGCGATCTTGAATGGTTGTCCTTCTCTCGTAAACTAGCGTGTCATTCTTTGGATAGCGCCAATGGGGATCCCTTTTCAAGCTGGTCTCGAAAGATCCTAATTTTAAATACAACATGCCTCTGAAAATATATTTCCAAATTTGCCGTCACATTATTCAGCCTTTTCCAAAATAGTGCAATTATCGAAAATTCGTAACACGAGAATCTTCAAGTCAGCAAGAAAACCAGGGGGAAAAAGGAGCAATTAAAGAAATTAAGGATCAGAGTTGAAAAATCCCCATTCGAAAGTGCCATTTTGTTTCGTCTGGTCAAAAAAGTGCGGCAAGTGTTTCCAAACTTTTCGCCTTGAGTGTAGATAGGCCAACGTTCATTGCTTGACACACATATCCAGACACAAACGTCTGCAGAGCAGTATAGACGCACCGGACAGGAGCCGAGCGTCGATACCGTGCGGTAGCAGTAATTATCAGTTTAACTTTTACGCTCCGCACTGCGTCAGCGAAGGTGCGCATGCGCCCTATGCCGATATCCCGAGTGCGCATGCGCGCTAGATCAGCGCGACTCCAGGCTCGCTCGCGCCTGCGCCGCGTTGCGCTTCGCCATGAAGCCGAATATGGTGGACGAACATGCAGTAGGATGCGCTTTTACGACGGGAATTTGAACTCACCTCCAAATAGATCGTTTTCATTGTTGACATTGGCGCGATCGCAGCTTCAGGGGACAAACTTCTCATGCGCGGAAGATCCTCCATCTCTTTGTTCCGACAAGCCACGTGATTGTACGTTTGAGTACGTGCTCTCCGACCGTATCGATCAAAGTCTACCGGGCCCGTGCAATTTCTTACGTAAGGAAAAGTTTCCTCGTTTGAAAGGGAGATCGATAAATAAATATATGTATACGCCGAGAAGGAGCACTATATATGCAGCCATACACAGCTGAACACGTCACAGGCTCACGAGCGACACTGAGCGACGCTCATCCTCTGCGTCAGAATTTTCTTTCGCCGCTTAATCTGCAAACAATTTATCATCGTTATGTACTATCTGTGGCATATGCGTGTTTGTATACGTCTATATTATGTATACTTTGATCAATCGCTTCGGGCCTCACGTTGCGATCTATGATGCAATAACGTTGCTCAAAGTTCCTTTTTTTTCACACTTGCCCGCTCCACTGCTTTCCATGTTGCGCGCTCGGTAATGTAGGTATCCAAGTGCACGATTGGAAATCTGAAGGAATAGGGAATCACTCGGTGTTTCGGTCCTCCAATGACTTTCTAGTGGACTTTGATTGGATGTCCTCTAATGAAGGTGCGGACAGACACGCAGTTCGGTAGATCTTTGAATACTATTGGGAATATCCATGTACCGACGAGGAAACCTTTGTTACCGACGGTCGGTATTGCACGGTGCTTAAGGGGGCGCAAAATTGTTAGGGGACCGGGAGAGGAAATTTCGTTGGTAACCGAAATATCAGGAATTTTCAACGTCGTTGGGTTTAAATGTGACGCGTAACAGCGCGCGGCAAGTCGTGAAAAAGTTAGATTTCTGTTTTATCTGCCGATGGTGATTTAAATTGGGGTATTTACGATTTCGCGGCTTTGAAGACAGGAAAAGTGGAGAAAAAGGTGGAACTTTTTTTTCAACTTTTAAACTTTGTTCTATCGGATGGAAAATTTGTCGCTGATTAGGAATATGACGGTAATTTAGTCGAAAACTCAAAATTACGCTGGCTAAATGCAAAAAAAGTGTTTACATGAACATTTGACCATTTTGTAATGTAAATTGATGGTTTTGGGGGAATGAATGTCGAATTCGTATTCAGGGGGTGTAAATACATCGATAGGGGCTTATAGAAAAAATATTGAAAATAAAGAAAATCCTACCTCGACGGAAAATAAATACTTTTACTGAATCATCGATTTTTTTTTCTGTTTCGATTTGGAACTCCATCGTGTGCTCATTTTCTTTGTTATCGTTTTCTCTTTTAAATACGATTCATTGAGTTTGGATCATTATTAGATTTTTGGCAGAATGTCAAAGTTGGGCCATCGCTTTTCGTGAATTATTTCATACAATTTCCATACCCTTTGCCTCTTTTTCGGCCATTCTTCGAGTGCCAAGTTTTTCAAAATCTTTTTCAAAACCCAGCCAACAAATTCGTGTCACTCCAATAGGACCGATGCTACGGCTGTTTGAAATTTCGCGGTTTTTGCGACTCCGGAATAGTGAATAAATGGATGAAAAAAAAAAGATTTCGACTTTCAAACTATTTTGAGGGTCTAGTAGATGGGAATTTTGCGGCCGATTACAAATATCCCGGCTAAACGCAAAAAACGTGTTTACATGCACATTTGACCATTTTGTAATATAAATTGAGAGTTCTTGTGGGAATGGATGGCGAATTCGTATTCAGGGGGTAGAAATAAATCAATAGGGACTTATAGAAAAAAAAATGGTAGAAATAAAAAAGTCCTATCTCAACCGAAAATAAGTAGCTACACTGAATCATTGATTCTTTTCTTTCTGTTTCGATTCAGCACTCTGGATTTTGGCGATTACGTAAAAGTGGCCCAACGGATCGAATATTTTTTCCATATTTTGTTCATTTTAAGTGTTCATCCAATGGGAAATTTTCTGCCGATTACGAATATCACCGAGTTTTTGTCGAAAGCTCAAAGTTACGCTGGCTATTGACGAAAAACGTGTTTCCGTACACATTCGATGATTTTTTATATCAATTGAGGGTTTTGGAAAAAATAAATGTTGAATTCGCATTAAGGGGCTAAAGATACATCTATACGGAATTATTTAAGGGGTTAGGCCACAGTAACGGGTATAAAATCATGTGCGAATTTAACAATTTTTTTTTCGTATGGAAAAGTGATTTACTCATAAAATTTATTACACATCTATTTAGTATGTTTTTTTTTCGATGTACAAAATGGCCGGCTGCTAATATTTCCTCTTCTTATCTTTTTTTAGGCGCTCCGCGGCGTGACATTTAGCATCCGCAATTTTTGACCGAGAACAAAAAACAAAAATTCTCGTCAATCTACATTAGAATACCTAGAGAAGTACGTACGGGATTTCCAAAATATTGTTTTATTCAAAAGTTGTAGGTTATTTAATTGAGTTGTAGGTATTTGAATGAATTTTCAGTGAAAAATTTCGTATAAAATCGTAAATCGAATAGTAATTTATTCTTATGACGATAAAGCACCGTTTCAGCGAAAAAACAATTTTTTCAAAATTCTACTGTGGCCTTACCTCTTAAGAAATATCAAAGTGATGTTCTTCGTGAACAGAGTAGGAGATGAAGTCTTCGAAAAACCTCCTCCGCAACAAACAAAGCGCCTCGATTGTCGCTTGGCAAGAGCGCTTGTTTCCTCCGATCACTGTTGAATCGTAAGTCTATCGGCTCCGTAAAATGATTTTTTTCCCCGACTTCTTTCTTCGACGAAAGCTCGGGAATAAAATACTTTGACACATATTTTAAACATATAATATATTCATTTGTATGCTTGTACATGTCTCGTATGGTTTGTTTGTGTTCTTTTCATTTTTCTTCATCTCTTTTTCCCCCTCCTTCGTCATTATATACAACAAAATATCTATGACAACAGTACAGTAGAGAACAATGTATACAATATAATAGTTATATCGATTGTTAGTTTAATTCATTAATGTGAGATGCGAAAAACCGTTTTCTCTTCCCTCCCAATTGTCCCTCTTGTGTTTCGTTACACCCTCTCGATTATACGAGAATTATACAACAAATATATATATGTACATATGCGTGCGCATATACATAACGGGCATTGTTCGTCGCGGAATGAAAAAGAAAAAAAAACACAAATTTCTTCCGCAATGCCGATCTCATGACTGACGTTAGTTATATATTATTCTTTTTTTTATATTACAATACACCCGTTCCTCGCAGTCTTCGTCTTTCGATTCCCAATTGATGGCAATTTCAGAATCTATGTTTTATCTCCTTTTCTTTTTCGTATTCATGTTTTCTTTCTCACTTCTTTCGGCGGCACATCGATATTTCGAGAAAAAAAAAAGATTAAAAAAAACGTTTAGTGTCAGTTTTATTACGCATCCATGATCTCGCGGGAGAGAAGTTCGCCCCTGTCTCTTGCCGTACACTTGTGGTTTTTCGCATCTGGCGCAAACGGCAAAGTGTTCATATAGAATTTGAAAGTGGCATGTGTGTGTGTGTGTGTGTGTGTGTGTGAGGTGTGTGTGTGTGTGTGTGAGAGGTGTGTGTGTGTGTGTGTGTGTGTGTGTGTGTGTGTGTGTGTGTGTGTGTGTGTGTGTGTGTGTGTGTGTGTGTGTGTGTGTGTGTGTGTGTGTGTGTGTGTGTGTGTGAGGTGTGTGTGTGAGAGGTGTGTGTGTGAGAGGTGTGTGTGTGAGAGGTGTGTGTGTGTGAGGTGTGTGTGTTTGAGGTGTGTGTGTGTAAGGTGTGTGTGTGTGAGGTGTGTGTGTGAGAGGTGTGTGTGTGTGTGAGAGGTGTGTGTGTGTGTGTGAGAGGTGTGTGTGTGTGAGAGGTGTGTGTGTGAGAGGTGTGTGTGTGAGAGGTGTGTGTGTGTGAGAGGTGTGTGTGTGTGTGTGTGTGTGTGTGTGTGTGTGTGTGTGTGTGTGTGTGTGTGTGTGTCGGCTAGATAAACGTAGACGTTGAGATCGTGGTGAAAAAAGATGGAACGCATCGAGCTCGTTGTCGAATTCGTATGACGAAAAAAAAGTAAAAACAAAAATGATACGTGATACACAGGAAAACTGAAAAATAGGCCGATGGATGGATATTTTTCTTCGCGATCTCTATCGGCGCAATAAGGAACGATTTATCCGGTCTCGTCTTTTTAGGTGTTTGTGTGGGTGTGTGTGTGCGTGCGTGCGTGCGTGTGTGTGTGTGTGTGTGTGTGTGTGTGTGTGTGTGTGTGTGTGTGTGTGTGTGTGTGTGTGTGTGTGTGTGTGCGCGTGCGTGTGTGTGTGTGTGTGTGTGCGCGTGTGCGTGTGCGTGCGTGCGTGTGTGTGTGTGTGTGTGTGTGTGTGTGTGTGTGTGTGTGTGTGTGTGTGTGTGTGTGTGTGTGTGTGTGTGTGTGTGTGTGTGTGTGTGTGTGTGTGTGAGTGTGTGTGTGCGTGTGTATGACTGAACACGTGAGGAAAAATCGTTATAGTAGTGAAAAAATATGCTATTTACATGTAAGTATCTAGTTGTGCGTCGATTCGTTTCTTCATTTCTTTGCTTCTTTTTTTTCTTCAATATTTCGTCGTTAAACTCTGTTTTTCTCGTTTATACTCTTCAATTTGTTCATCGGTTTGTTGTCTCATTTATATTCGCATCTTCTCGGAGTGGTATAAAAATCTACGCGATCCAGACGTTTTAAGAGGCCTATTTGAGTGCCGTTAAAGTATTTACAAAGTTCGACGGGATTATAAAGTTTCGCGAGTGTTGAAAATCTTTCGTCTTTGATTTCTTGTTATTCTCGTAAATTTTTCGTTCTCCATTTGGAAGAGTTAGAATTCTCATCGGTTGCGTCACCAAACACGCGTCGTCGTCGTGTCTCAATACGATTTTTCATCTTTGGTTATAGCGCGAGCATCGATGCCATCGATTTTTCTCGTTACCTCGGTGGTCCACGAGTCTCGAGACCCATATATATGCTTTTTTTCGAAATTGTTTTTTTTTTATTCACAGAACCGGATGTTCGTGAATGCATGATCCTCATTGGCGCAACTTATTGATCGCTGAACACGTTTGCGTATCAAACGATCGATGTTAAAAAAAAAAGAAGAAGAAAATCACGATTGCGAGGGGAGATCGACGGATAAGAGTTTTGAAAAATGACGCGCGAGTCACGAGAAACGCAAAAAAATCGCGCGACATCTTCATCGAACACGGAACATTGAATTTCGTATTTTTTTTTTTCGTTTGGTTTATTTGGTTGTTACGGATTTCATTGGGGCATGATCCGCACGCCCGAATTGATTCGCTCGTTATCGCGAGAGGTGGACGGTGGTGAAATGCTTACTTTTTTTTCGCTCATTTTTTTGTTTATTTTTGAACCCTCGCATACCCGAAACTGGGAACGTCGAGATCAAAAACACGATTCGATTCGTTATTTCGACGTCGGGACCACTCCGCTCTGATTTTGAAATTGAACGTCTAAATTTGAATTTCGAAATGTTGTACCCAATTTGCTGACGACGAAATAAAAGCATGTAATGATATATTTTAAGAAAAACCAAAATTGTGTAATTTGAGGGGAATTTTGTATATCGAAGACGTCACAAATCACAGACCGTTAAGGGGTACAGCCAATCGAGAATTTTCAAATTTTCAGAAACAAAAAGGAAGAGGACAATGCCTTTTTAGAAGGCCAAATGTTTGGTGCTGATATTGCAGATAGAGGCCTTAGGCCACTCTAGTGGCCGAAAAAAAGGCTTTTTGGGGTTTTTTTTTTCAGAAAAACTACAAAATAAATCGAGATTACAAAAAGGGTGTTTATCATACATATCAGTGACTGTATACAATAATTTTTTTGAAGCGATTAATTTCAAAATGGCGGCTGTGCAACGTTTATCTCGAAACTGCATTTTTTAAGTTGGCCGGAAACATAACTCGGACAATTTTCAACCGATTCACTTGAAATGTTGAATATATCTTGAAAAATACATTATCTATGGAAGTACGTAGAATTTTTTCAAATATTTCATAGTTCATTTGTTATTAACAATTATCTGACGATTTTTTAGGCAAATTTTTGGAATGTGATAAATCGAAAATTGGTAAATGGAAAAGGTAAATCGAACATTTTGATTGCTAAACGTTAGTTCGAACTTCAAACGCGTTTTTCTCGAAATCATGATTTTTAAACTGGCCGGAAACGCAACTCAACCAAATATGGACCGATTCACTTGAAATTTGGAACGTATGTTCTCAGATACATTCTCCATGGAACTTCGAACGGAATTTGCGATTGGTTATTAAGGGTAAAATTTAATTTTGTTTATTATGGATGAAAATTTTAAAAAAATTGAATTTGGAATTTTTAAATTTGAAATTGGAATTTTGGTTATTAAGGGTAAAATTGCACATCATGGTGTAAAATTTAAAAAAAATCAATTTTTGCATTGTTTTTTGCATTACCCGATAGTATAGAAGTATATATGGTAATGAACATGGACCTGGCATCGACGATTGATCGTTAGTAGACAATTTATATGAAAATTCAGCACTCGAAACTTTGAACGCGTTTTTCTTGAAATATCGTTCTTCAAAACGGTGTACCCTCTCAAAGGAAGAATTTTCAAGCTATCCGTCTCAAATTTTGACGCGACATTCTTCACGCCATTCTTTATCTTGCTATGGAAGCTTTTTTTTTAATCGCAATTTTTTTTCACCGAAAAACTGTCGAAAAAATAGGCTAAATTCGATTTTTTTCCAAACCATCGCCATTTTGTCAATTTTTATTCAAATTAACCTCCATAGCAAGATAGTCTTTTGGCAAATAATATTTTTATAAATTTTGTTTTAGACAATATTTACGGCCACAACCGTGTACACTGTGAGGACTCCTTTTTTATCGAAGACATTTTTAACCATTAAAAAAACTGCAAAAAGATTGAAATAAACGTTTAAACAAATATTTTCTCTTCTTCATGAGTGCTTCAATTTTTGCATAAAAAAATACGACTGATTAGCGTATTTTAACCATTAAAGAAAAAACGCGAACGTCAGCTGTTTTTCGACCCGTTACACTATGATGATCCATTAACTTTTGTGTTATAAACAATTACTCATGTGATCTTCTGCTGAAAAATAAGTTTTCATTCAAATCTGCACCCCTTTTTTTTAAAGTATTTTCTACTTTCCGTACGCAGTTCCATAGCTATTTGTATATATTTTCAAGATGTTTTTGGTTATTTATTCTCGGTTGAAAATTAGGGGAGAAATCTTTCCGGCCGCGGAACACTTTGCACGCGCGGTACTCTACGATCTTAGACTTTGACGCCGCCATTTCCAATTGAAAAGATACAAAAAAAATGTTTTTACACTCAAAACTATGTATAATGAAGTTTTCCAATGCATTTTTTTACTGTTTTCATTATACTCATTGAACACATTTTTTAAATTAGCCTTTTTTGAAAACCTGGCGTGGCTGTAGTCTTCAATTGTGTATAGGGATCTCGACAACGCGAAAGAAAAACGAAATCTTATTTTTCGGGAGCGACAGAATGAAAAAACGAGAAAGAGAAGCTGCGTAACACTCGCAATTTCCATTACTGAAGCTCCGTGCCGGAATACAATTACCAATGCTCCGCAAAAATAAAAATGTGGAGCATCACTATTTCGTGCATCCAGATCGAAATCATTTTTTTTGAGCGTTCGCAATGATCCCTCAAGTTCAATTTTCGAATTCCGACTCTCACGGGAAATTTAAAAAAACAGCCCGAAAAATCATTAAAAGTGACCCGGAAAATCTTTAAAAATGAGTTGTACAGGTGAAACGTCCAAACGGATATGGTCTGACCTGCACGAATTTCTCGGTCTTCCAATCAGACTTCAGGGATGCGAGGATCGAAGGGGCTGGGGGGAGGCACGATTAAAATTCGGTATTAGGCGTCTTAATGTCATAATTTACCAAAAAAACATATCGACAATCCCAAACGAACGTTTCTTCGTTTCTGGTTGCCCATAGATCCACCTTTAAGGCGGGATTTACATTTACGACGATAAAAAAAATCGATTTTTTTTTAAACGATATAACTATATATGTGGAATACTTTTCCAAAGTTTCAAAGCCAAATTCGAAAAAAACTGGAAACGCGAAGTGCGGAGTGGCAGGCAGAGATGGGCAAAAAGTAATTAAATTAACGTCTAACAATTACAATTACTACTTCAATTGATAATTTAATTACTTTGTAATAAATTTCTAAAGTAATTACTTACCACAAGTGCTTAGGGCAATTCAATTCAAATTCTGTGTAAACTTTAAATGCGTTTTTCTCGAAACTGCATTTTCGAAATTGGCGTGCAGGATTACTCGAAAACTAATATGCCGATTAAGTTGAAACTTGGTAGGAATGTTGATAATGTTGCTACCTTCTACTTGAAGTGAATCGTTCTCGAAAAATTTGAAAAAAAAACTGCTTTTTGTATCCAAATTTTACAGAAATTTTGCGTGAAGTTTTAATTATTTTTTGTAACTGCGTGACATTCCCTTAAATTTGCATCTTCTTCATTTCAATTACTGTCGAATAGAAATTATAGATGTTCTAACTGAAAAAAAATTGAATTTTTTTGTAAACCAAAGACTGCACGCCGGTTCTTGCCACAGCTTCGCCATTTTAATGATAAATTAATCGAAAAAATTGTTTCGAATACTTAAATGTATACTACCGGCAAAAGTTGCCGGACACGTCAGATAATTGCAAAACTTTCGATCACAGTATAATCGCCAAATAATGTTAGAATAATATAGTTCATTTCATTTATTATTTTACGAAGATATTAGATAGCTCTGTATAATTAATTATTTTATTCGAATATAATTTTGCAATTATCCAAAGTGATCGAAAGTTTTGCAATTATCTGAAGTGACCGGAAACTTTTGGCCGGTAGTCTACTATTACAGTACAGTAGAACCTCGATTATCCGAACCCTCAATTATCCGAACGTTGGCGCGGAAGATACATTGTTGCTCGCTGCCACCCAACGCAACTTCTCCTTCTCAAACGGCTACTGGACTTGGCTGCTCAAAAACGCGTTACAGCCGTTCGTCAATTAAAAATTGACGATTTTTTAAAAATATTAAAAAAAAAGCATTCTACTTTTTTCAGGTGTTTGAAATATAATATATATATATGTGTATATATATATATATATATATATATATATATATATATATATATTATATATATATATGTATATATATATATATTTCAACGTTAATATGTATGTCAAATTTTAATATACATGTATGTACTGTTTTTATGTAAAAAGGTGTTGTTTATGATCTCATCCCAAAAAACCCACGTATCGATTATCCGAACTAGTCTCGGTCCCAATTGGTTCGGATAATCGAGGTTCTACTGTATACCTACAGTTTGATCAATTTCATTATTTCTTAGTTTAAAAAATCCCTCGAAATCTCTCAATTTTTTCCCGTCTAAATGTATATCCCCCCTTAACGTGCGACAAGTTGAATTTTGGTCTCTCGAACGCTTCTCCTACAACAAAACGCGCCTCTCCCCAATTTCAAACATTCCGATAGAAATTTTTTTTTCTGCACAGTCACTGAAAAATTCATGCAGATCCTTGGTTTGGGATGTCTGAGACGATTTTTTTTCGGCAGGTTCAAACGGAGCGAGGAGCTCCCCCTTAAGTGAGCCTTTACGGAGAGCGTCGTTACGAAAAACGGGCAGGATTTATCGTACAATATAGTAGGTTTATATATATATATATATATATATATATATATATATATATATATATATATATATATATATATATACACATATATATGTATATATAGTGTGTAGGTATTTATGTATAATAATATCGACGTTTAGTCACGTTTTTTTTGTCTTTTTTCGGCTTTTTTTTAGTATACGATTAATTAGGCGTATCGAGACGCTCGTATAAATACGTCGCGACGTTATTCGATAATTAACTCTACTCATATACTCACAAACTCACGCACACGCGTATGTTCTTTTTCTCCTCCTTCTCTTCCGTTTACCCGTAGTAAAATATCGAATTTTCTATTACGATCTATACGTTGACTTTGCACAGAAAATTAAAAAAGAAGGGAAAGTAACGAAAAAAAATCGAAAAATCCTGTAGCGAAGAGACGCCCTTTCATTTTCTCTCATTTCGACGTTTTTTCTTTCGGCAATATGAACACATGGTACACACGACTGGTAAAAATTTCGTGAAATTCCGTTTCACGATAATTGTCATATGTCGTGCCCATTATAATAGATTCGCTCGTAAATCTTGATCTCATCGTTTTGGCTCGGGGAATATACTGTTGTTATTACTAACATTATTATTACTGTTATTATTGTGATTATTACTATTTTCAATATCATTATTATTAATGTTGTTATTATTATTATTATTAATGTTACTATTATCAATATTATTATTATTTACGGATGATTGAATGAACGTAAACGCGCGTCGCTTTCTCGACGTCGGACAAATAGTTCAGTAAAAAACGACGAAAACAGCACTTTTTAGCGTAGAATTAGAGTTATTTGACTGAAGCTAGATGGTTGCATACCGAAAGTAACCCCAATGAAATGTTACCCCTCAACTCGATCCAACCCCAAGAAATAGGGGTTGAAAACTTAAAAATCGCCGTATCTCGATAATTAATAACCCGATTGAAAAATGTTTCGAACAAAAGTTATTCGGAATAATAAAATACGTATAAAGTTATCTGACGTCTAAGCCCCGATCTTTGAAAATAGGGGCGCAAAAACGATTGGAAAATTCGGGGTTGAAAACTGCATCTTTAGAAAATCGTAAAAAAATATTTACATTAAAAAAAATCGATATATATCGAATCAGGATAAGATATATCAGATTCGATATATATTCTATTTTTTTAAATATATAAATATTTTCTACAATTTTCTAAAGATGTAGTTTTCAACCCCGAATTTTCGAATCGTTTTTGTGGCGCTATTTTCAAAGATAGGGGGTTGGACGTCAGAAAACTTTATACGTATTTTATTATTCCAAACAACTTTTGTTTGACATATTTTTTGATCGGCCTGTTAATTATCGAGATACGGCGATTTTCAAGTTTTCAACCCCTATTTGTTAGGGTTGGGGCGAGTTGAAAGGCAACATTTCATTGCGGTTACTTTTAGTATGCAACCATCTAGCTTCAGTAAAAAAAATCTAATTCTACGCTAAAAAGTGCTGGGTTTTCGTTTCTTTTACTGGACTGAAAAGTAACCGCGTCACATTCTCCTCTCAATTTACGACCGTGATCGCGTTCTCCCGATTCACGCGTCGATCGCGTCCAATATCACCCTTTTTTTTTCTTCGTTCATTTCCATTTTTTTCTATCGATTTCTCTTTAAATTCTTCTCGTTCGTTCGCTCCCCGAATTTCCTCTGATATGCTACTTAAAACGTACGAAATGATTCACACTCGTGTGTGAGTGGCGTGTGTGTCCCTCGGTAACATTCGACCGTTCGCCCCAACGAACGACACATATATCCGTCGCACTTTCGGGATTCGACATTTTATTGTACATCACACGTGCAGGCGCCTCCGCTTTTGACCGACTCTTGAATTTTCGACAAGTCTCGCGACGAAAATTCGACGAAATTTTCTGCCCTTTTTTCATTCGTTTCAATCTTCGAGTTCGTTATTTCGTAGCGTCGTAAGATTCGAAGCTTACGACTCGCTCCCCCGCGCTCTTGAAAAACCCTCCGCGAATGCACCCTTGCACAACCGAGGCGGACGAAATTGCGAAGATTCTCTTGACGTTGATAACGTAGGAGGCCGAGTTGTCGGGGCGCTTAAGGGGGGAGATACCTTAAGGCGAGGAAATTTTTTTCCAATTTATATGATTTTTTTTAGGAAAAAATTGCTGATTTATGTGATTTTTTTTAGGAAAAAATTTCTGATTTATATGATTTTGTTTAGGAAAAAATTGCTGATTTATATGATTTTTTTAAGGAAAAAATTGCTGATTTATATGATTTTTTTAAGGAAAAAATTGCTGATTAATATGATTTTTTTAGGAAAGATTTATCCAACTTTTTTGAAAATTAGGGTATGTTTAGTATATATTGGTTTTCTACTTTTGGTTGTTACGTGGTATTTTAAAAATTAATTCTTAGAAATGGCAGAGGCACGGGCTTCTAAAATGGCTTGACGTATAGCTGAAAAACTAATCGACCGATTTTTATGAAATTTGGGATAAATCTTTCTAACATTAGTGTGTAAAATATGACCCTAAATGTTTTAAAAATAAAGAAAAATAAAAAATTTCAATTATAAAGTGTTGACATTTTTTTCAGAAAATTCAATCTTTTTGTTTCAAAAAGTACCATTTCATGGATTTTCAATATTTCTCATTTTTCCTTGGTTCATATTCTGCGTATGAGTGTTAAGGAAAGAAACATATTCGCTTGTTTTTTTTCTCAGATTGATCCCGTCGACGCTACCTGTCACGCCGTCTGACAACATCCGCCGCAACGCGTTTAAAAGACCGTGCCACACCTCTGCCATTTTTAATGATCGATAAAAACGAAAAAATACCATGCAACAGCCAAAAGATGGTGATGAAATCTTTCCTTTCAATGAAAATCATGACAATCCGCAATTTTTTCCGCGCCTAAAGGTATCTCCCCCCTTAAGGAGTTTCGGGACAATTGACGAAATGTTACCTTTTTATTCAAATGTATACAGTAGATTTTTTATTATATACTGAATGCACCCTCCAATTTTTTTAATCGATCGTTTACACCGTTTCTATAAAATTTACAAGTGAAAAAACACATTTTAACATAAGAACACTTATTTTAACGTTCTAACAAAAACACTTTTTAACGTGACTACGCTCATCACTGAATGGCACTTTTAAGCACGAAATAGCGTGCAAAAAATGTTCAAAATGTTATAAAAAACTGTAAAATCACTCGGTACAGTAGGCACTGATGACGAAGTTGCCATAATGCAATGACAAGGAACATCACTTAAGTGTCCGTCGGCGATTTTGGCGAAACTCATACATGTGATAAAGCATCGAAAACTATTAGACACGTATTTTTTTTTAATCTGCGGAAAAATGGTTATAAGGGGAAAACCACCTCTCAAAGGAAGGCAAGGGGTGGTTTTGCAGTTCCACCCACAAGCAGTCCACCGATCTAAATGGAACAAAAACCAAAATTCTTCTAATTTAAAGCGATGAGAAATATACCATAGAATAATTGAAAAAAATGCAATTAAGGGGGGACACTCCTTTCTTTGAGGGGTTGTTTTCCCCCTTAAAAACGTTTTTCCGCAGATAAAAAAAATACGTGTCTAATAGGTCTCAATGCTTCATCACATATATGAGTTTCAACAAAATCGAAGGTGGACACTCAAGCGATGTTCACTCGCAAGGAATTTGACAGTTTTGACAGTTTTTGACAGTTTTGACAGGAATTTGACAGATTTGACAGTTTTTCATAACATTTTGAACATTTTTTCACACTTTTCGTGCCTAAAACTGTCATTCATTGATGGACGTAGGCATACGTTAAAAGGTGTTTTTTAAATTGTAAATTTGATAGGAACTGTGCACACGAACGATTAACAATTCGGAGGGTGCATTCGGTATTTGACGAAAAATGTACTGTATAAATTTGAATCAAATGGTAACATTTCGTCAATTGTCCCGAAGCCCCTTAAAGTCAAGCGAGGCTACTCGGTGGCACGTACTTTCCGGATTTATCGAACTACAATCGATTCGGCGATTTATCGAATTGTCGATTTATCGATTTCTCAGGGGGCCAGGGGGTCGGAGGGGGGAGAAGATAAGGGCCCGGAGTGCTGCCCAGCGCGACTCCGGACCCCTCGTTATATATCGTTAATATACATATGATTGTTAAAGCTCGTAACTCGTTTTTGTGTCGAAAAGTGGAAAAGAACGAAATAAATAAACCATTTGCGAAGCTTATCTCGCGCGATCCTTGAGATAGTCGATCAGCCATCGGTCTATCGTTTCTACGTTCTCTTCCACCCAACGGATGTTGAATCTTATCGTTTCGAGGCTCTGCTCGAGGGCACGTTGGGCACTGCCCACGTCCACGTCTTTGAAAAATTCTGTCACCTGCAACACGACGCGTTTTTTTTGTATTAATTAATGTATGTGAATCTAGAAGCTTAAAAAAAATTGAAATAAAATAAAAATGGAAATAAAAGAAATGGAAATTGAAAAAATGGAAATCAATTTTTTTTTAATTTTTGTCGCAATTACAAAAAATCGAGACCAGAATAGGATCTACCGGCTGGAGCTACGAACTTCGGAAACTTTTAAGGAAGTTGGAACTGCTCGTGAGGAAGTACGGGCTTCAGAAAATCGTCATTTCGAAGTTGAGAAAGGCAGACTTTACGGGGCAGGAATGGCCGATTGATATAACGTGGTTATAACATGGCATTATACCACTTAGATAGTGTCTGAAATTGTACTCAAATCTGTAAACGCGTTTATCTCGAAATTACTTTTTTCAACCTGGTTGATGTTCGCTCGAGTTCTATTCAACCGATTGTCTTCAAATTTGGTACGGACCTTCAGTATATACCCCTCTATCGTCTATACTTCGGACATTGCAAAATTATGATTATTACCTTTAAAAAAATTCACTTTGACAAAAATAGGGCGAAAAATCAACCTTTTTTAGACGATAGTTATTGAAAAAAAAAAATTCTCCTGGTAGCCGCCATAATGACATTCTTATTGATCAAGAAAATCGGTTTTATTTCTGTTTCACATGAATGGGAGCTGTGAAATTATTTAAACTGCCTGAACCCTTTTTTCTCGTTGCCATATTTGGAGGCCCATAACTTCTGCTTTTATTTCTTTTGCATACATTTTTTTCGTAAGTTCTTGAAACATCGAGGAAAAAAAAACTAAAAAATGGATGATACAAATATTTTTTGTTTTTTTTTATCAAGCCTGAAAAACGCCCAAAATGTAAAATTGAAAGTTTTCGATAATTTTTCATAATTCAATTTCATACTTTTTGAATTACAATTATGCAGACATATCAAGTGTACCCCTGATTTTTTTTCGATAAAAACCGACCGAACGGTTTTTAATGGCAGGTAGATGAAGTACTTTCCGGGTCAAATTGAACAATCGCAGCCGAGTATAAGTCTGTCAACGAAGGGTTAAGGCCTTAGGCCACAGTAACGGGTATAAAATCATGTGCCAATTGAACAATTTTTTTTTCGTATGAAAAAGTGATTCACTCACAAAATTAATTACACATCTATTTAGTATGAATATCAAGCTGGTAGAAAATATAGATATTTTTTTCGATGTACAAAATGGCTGACTACTAATATTTTCTTTTGTTATCTTTTTTCAGGCCCCCCGCGGCGTGACATTTAGCATCCACAATTTTTTACCTCGAACAAAAAAAAATTCTCGTCAATCTACATTAGAATACCAAGCGAAGTACGTACGGAATTTAAAAAATATTGTTTTATTCAAAAGTTGTAGGTATTTGAACTTAAGAAATGAATTTTCAGCGAAAAATTTCGTTATAACTGCTCATGAACTGCTCATAAAATGAAAAGTTTTCGATTAATCAGAAATTCCGTACGTACTTCTCTGCGAAATGCAATTAGGAACATAACTTTTGAATTTGAAGTAAGTCGAGTGAAAATTGTTGAAGTTATTTGTCACGCCAATTGGAAAAAAGCTGTTTCGAGAAGTTTCGAGTAGTCGGCGATTTTGTACATCGAAAAAAAATATATATATATATTTTATAACAGCTTGATATCCATACTAAATAGATGTGTAATTAATTTTATGAGTGAATCACTTTTTCATACGAAAAAAAAAATTATTAAATTCGCACATGATTTTGCACCCGTTACTGTGGCCTAAGGCCTTAAGCGAAAGGCCTCCAGCTTGTCGATAGGGTAGATTTACATTTTTTTTTCTTCGATGAAATGCTAAGACGATTTTTCTCGACTGTTGTGTAATTGATTTCGTTAATAGAAGGAATGGTTATTCATAATAATTTTCGGAAGACATGTCTGGTTGTATGACGATTTTTCTATCGATCTTACTCACCTCCCGATAATCGTATTCCGTGGAAAAATCGGAAATAACGGCGGCTATTAGGCTACCGAATGTGGGAGATCCAGTGCCAAAAATGGCGTGAAGCTGGGACCAGTAAGCCCTCAAGTGTCTCCAGGCGAGAAACTTTCCCTCGCCGTTGCGTGCGACCGACGATATCACCGCCTCGACGTCCTGAGCTTTCACGTCCTCGGGCTCCAGAGAGCGGAGAAGATATCGCTGAAGTAACCAACGATCCGTCGTTGCCCCCATTGCCTGTAGCATTATTCTCTTCTCGCTTGGGATCTGAGTCTTTCGATACGTATCCCAACAGTAATGCCACTCGACCTCACCACCAAACTGTACACCTGTGAGTACACGGAAGTTCATCCCCAATTTTGAGAAAAATAATTATCGAGTTGTTGGTAAGATTCGAGGATGTAAAAACTTGCCGATAATTCGGAAATCTAAATAAATGTACAATACAATGTACGATACGAACAAATGTACAATACAATGTACGATACAAACAAATGTACAGTACAATTTACGATACAAACAAATGTATAATACAATGTACGATACAAACACATGTATAATACAATGTACGATACAAACAAATGTACATACAATGTACGATACAAACAAATGTACAATACAATATACGATACAAACAAATGTACAATATAATGTACGATACAAACAAATGTACATACAATGTACGATACAAACAAATGTACAATACAATATACGATACAAACAAATGTACAATACAATGTACGATACAAACAGATGTACAATACAATGTACGATACAAACAAATGTACAATACAATGTACGATACAAACAAATGTACAATACAATGTACGATACAAACAGATGTACAATACAATGTACGATACAAACAGATGTACAATACAATGTACGATACAAACAAATGTACAATACAGTGTACGATACAAACAAATGTA
Organism: Ophion ellenae; assembly: GCA_963210295.1. Taxonomy (NCBI): domain Eukaryota; kingdom Metazoa; phylum Arthropoda; class Insecta; order Hymenoptera; family Ichneumonidae; genus Ophion; species Ophion ellenae. The sequence goes on along the minus strand of OY723396.1, from coordinate 16,426,528 downwards.
CAATACAATGTACGATACAAACAAATGTACAATACAATGTACGATACAAACAAATGTACAATGCAATGTACGATACAAACAAATGTACAATACAATGTACGATACAAACAAATGTACAATGCAATGTTCGATACAAACAAATGTACAATACAATGTACGATACAAACAAATGTACAATGCAATGTACGATACAAACAAATGTACAATACAATGTACGATACAAACAAATGTACAATGCAATGTACGATACAAACAAATGTACAATGCAATGTACGATACAAACAAATGTACAATACAATGTACGATACAATGAATTGAAGATTTCAGTGATTCCAAAAATGTCGAAAAAATGTTTTTTTAAGGGAGTATTCCTCTTTGGAAACATCAAAAAATCGTTTTGTGCATATTGTTATAGTGTGACCTTTCAAAAATATTTTCAGACCAACCGGACCCTGAAATTCTAAAAATTGACAAAGTTACACCTATTTTAGTGGAACAGTGTGCGTCGGGTTTACCGCGATCCGTCGAGTTTGAATCTTGACACGGCGGGATTGATATCTTCAGTAACTTTCACATTATTGACTTGAATTTGCACAGTTAGCGTTCGAACAGTAGTCAATTTCGGTTCACAATCACATTGTTTAATTGGATGAACCATTTCTTAATAACAATGACTTTAGCATGCTGTTTTTCAAGAGAGAAATGAGATTTTCTTTGGAGAAGCTGTCATTTTTCGTATTTTTCGAAATTTCGAAAAGTGGATCGTGAACCCATTGCCAATTGGATATATTGGAATTTTTTTTGTTTTCTTTTCGTTACAGATTATATTTGAGCCTAGTAGAGATCCCGCCGTTTCGGGCCTCGCCGCTGGAGGACTGCAACGCCAACTGCAGCACCACGAACACATTGAAAGATTTTCTTTCGAAAAAATTACATTGTGACCGCAAACATGTGTACAGCGTGCTGGGAAAAAAATTAATTGATTCCAACCAATGGGTTACTAGCAAAAAAATCATCATTCTGACCCTTCAAATTGGGCTTCCAGAGAGGGATACCAAGTTAAAGGCCTCACACAGGGGAGAAGCACCATATATCGGATAGTTGCTTAATAACGGATAGTGGACTATCTCGAGTTTTCCTATAGCGACATCTGCTTGTCATGTTATACACTAATAACTAGCCGTAAGATGTCGTCACTGCAAAACTTTTGGTTGCCTACCAATAGAAATGGCACAACAGTGAACTGATGTTACTTTTCGCCGGCGTGAAACAATCTTTTCTGTTAAAAAGTCTTGTCTTCATTGAGGCAAGTCCAAATGATTTATCTTTTTTGTTATTTTTAATTAACTATGGCATTGTTTTTTACTCAATAATAGATAATGTTTGCAATAATAGCAATATGTCCAAAAATATTACTGTTCACAATCAGCCATGTGAAATCTTAATATCGGATACTTAATCGAGCCTAACATTGGTTATCCGATGTGCCAAAATGCTCCTACCCAATCAAAGATCAACCCACATAGACCGATTATTTCATAATAACTACCAAGTTAAAACAATAAACGTTTTGTTTTATTTTATACAAAAGTGGTCCCCTAATATTAGATATCGTTTCCTCCCTTAAAAACGTTTTTCCAAGGATAAAAAAATACGTCCCTAAAAGCTTTCGATGCTGTGTCATATATATGAGTTTCAACGAAATCGAAGGTGGACACTTCAGTGATGTTTCTGGTGAGATCAAACATTTTTTTTTTATCGGAAAAGTCTTAATTATTCTAATGGTTGTAAGAGCATTGACATATTCATATTTACGCGGACTTTTGGATCGTCAGATTTGTCGATGATGGCGCTCGATTAAAAACGCAACATCAGAGGGATGCTCACCTGCGGCATAAACGACATCTCGTATGTTCGGTGCGATTCGTTTACCTCGCAACATCCAGTCCTCGAAAAGGTTTTTCGTCGGCTTTATAACCTCGTCCAATCTTAGTTCGACCGCTGCTTGGAGAATAGCAACTCTTAGCAACCTGTGGAATGGACATTCGGTTCATTGATGATTTTCCACTATGATGACTCTCTATGTTGCTGATGTTTGCATCGTTGGAATGCAACGAGAATTCTTTTTTATCTTACTTTAACCAATTTTCATTGCTATACAAAATAATTTCCAATAGATATATGTCCAATGACGTGGATCTTAAAAAAATTGCCCTAGCGACGAACCGCCAAAAAACAATTGGCAATTAGAAAAAATACTATTTTCATTGCCCACCAACGATGCAACCTTCAATATCGCAACTTTTAATGATCATTGCCATCGTTATTATCTCTGAAGTGGATGAACATACGAACTCATTGGGGTAAATAGTGATGACAATATACTAGATTTTGTTCACGACTCCAAAATTTGTTTGGAACTATAGTGTTCCTGAATCTTCCAGTCGTGCATATGGGGTCAAATTGACCCCAAGCTGTTTTCGGCTTCAAATATCTCGAAAACTATCAACTTTGTCAAAAAAAAAAGAACAAACAGAGATCTTTCAGGAACTAATCCATTCATCTTCAAGCTTGCACGGCTAGATGTTTGGAAAAGGAAGCAATTTGTCGAAAAACGTGGTCGAAGACCGAACTGTGGGTATTGGGGTCTTGGAAGAATTGTTGGAGTTGAAATGTCTCCGTGTGCATTCTAAAGATTAAGGGGGAAGATTTAGGCGAGGAAAAAATTTGCTGATTTTTATGATTTTTTTTTTAATGGGAAAGATTTATTCACCATTTTTAAGACTTAGGGTATGTTTGACTACTACTTTTGACTGTTACATGATATTTTTTTAATTCATTAATCTTCAAAAATAGCGGAAGAATGGAACGGTCTTCTAAACTACATTTTCAAAACTGGCGTGACGTATACCTAAAGAACTAATCGACCGATTCTAATGATATTTGGTATAAATCTTTCTAACCTTATTGTCTAAAACATGAACCTAAATTTTTGTGACAAAATAAAAAAAAATTTCACTTTCCAAAAGTTTCCCAAAAAAATCGTCAGATAATTGTTAATAACAAATGAACTATGCAATATAAGAAAAAAATCCCACGTACTTTCATAGACAAAGTATTTTTCAAGATATATTCAACACTTCAAGTGAATCGGTTGAAAATTGTCTGAGTTATGTTTCCGGCCATATTAAAAAATCCAGTTTTGAGATAAACGCTGCCCAGTCGCCATTTTGAAATTAATCGCTTCAAAAAAATTATTGTACACAGTCACTGATACGTATGACAAACACCCTTTTTGTAATCTCGATTTATTTTGTAGTTTTTCTGAGAAAGAAAATCCCTAAAAAGCCAAGTTTTTCGGCCTCTGGAGTGGCCCAAGGCCTTAAGGGGTTACCCCCACTTGCGATTTTGAAAAAATTGATTTTTTTTATTGCATTTTTTTGAAGTATAAGTATCTGAGAATATGTCCTGAAAATTTCAAGTCGAACCGAACAAAATTGACTGAGATATGAGCGTTGAAAGAGAAGAATCCGTTGTGTAAACGACCGGCTAGTCTGCCGTCTGGCGTGCTCGACCCTCCCTCCGACCTTCAATGCATTGTTCGATGAAAAGGGTCGTATACCTGGCATTCACAACGTTCATATAATAGACTGGAATTGATAAAAACGGGCTCGGAATAGATGACTCTATGTAAGTGTACAAAAAAAAATATTTTCTTCCTGTAAACTGAAATTGAAACTTTAAACGCGTTTTTCTCAAAATGGAATTTCTGAAGTCGGTGACCAAGATTACTCGAACACTAATGAACCGATCTTCTTGAAATTTTGCAGGCTTATTTAATACATAAAAATGTAGTCTTTAATCGTTCGATTTTTTTTTTTTCGAAAAAAAAAATGGCCGTTTTATAGCCAAAAAAAGGCCGTTTTTTTTCGTTAAAATCGAACCATTAACTTTGACTGTCCGCCATTTTGTGAAAAATGAATATTTTTTAAAATCCTTCGATCAAAGACTAGTTTATACTTATATTTGACTAAATCCATCCGCATTTTTTTTTCAGATGATCCACTTCGCCGCAATGTTGGTCACCGCAAACCGTGTATATAAAAACATTATTTCATTGACGGCCATTTGCCACTAAACAATGTAATATTTTTCAATAAAAAAATTACTGAAAGTTCTTCAAGATGTGTTCTTTAAGATGGTATATTGATCGATTAAAAAAGTTTTGTAGTTTTCTTTTAAAAAAATCATGAAACAGGCCTTTTTTGCGCTACAAGTGGGGGTAACGCCTTGAAGCGTCAGCTGAGCATTCAAGTGACGTTTGAAAAAGTGAAAACCTACTTTTTCAAATGTGATCCTTCGTCGCTCCAGCCAACGTACTTGGTGACAGGGCCGAGAAGTCTCTTGAGATAAGCGAGATATCTCTTGTAGCCGGAGCTCGCGTTTAGTTTTTCCTTCCACGAGTGCAGGTAGCCAAGGGCGGTTGCCCATGGAACGTAATCCCTCTCGTTGAGAAGATACAACGACAATTTGAAGGGTATGGTGGCGTTGAGCTCGCCAGCCTCGCAAAGGGTGAACGCATCGTCGATGAGATTAGCACGATCGACGGGACTGAATGTCGTGTGATTCTTCAGCAGTGTCTCGATAATCACGTTCCACATGTCGTCGGGATACGCGACCCGATAAAATCCCGATTGATTTATGTTGCACTTTATCCACTCGACGCTTTCCGATATCTCGAACGTGACGTCGGTCATGTTCATCCACACGTTGTGATGCTTTTCCGGCTCTTTGTCCGTGTAGTAACTCAGCGGTACGTACCACTTGTAATTGAACGGGGATTTTGGCTGTTTCGACTCCGTCTCGTTATCCTGAGGCGAAATTAGAAATCTCTTCTGAGTCGCCGTTATCACCGTGCCCTCGCGACTTATCGTTATCAGAGGAAAGCCCGTTTGCTGGGTCCACGTGTCCATTATTGCCTGAAACGAATGTCCATTGGAAACATTAAGGTCCATTGTAACGTTGATGATGTAATTGTAATTATGGCCGGAGCCTGAATTATAAGGTCCGAAAAATTGTTTTTTTGATTGCTTAAGGGGTTACCCCCACTTGCGATTTTGGAAAAATCGTTTTTTTTTATTGCATTTTTTGGAAGTATAAGTATCTGAGAATATGTCCTGAAAATTTCAAGTCGATCCGAACAAAATTGACTGAGATATGAGCGTTGAAAGAGAAGAATCCGCGATGAAAGAGCGTTGAAAGAGAAACTTTAAATGCGTTTTTCTCAAAATGGCATTTCTGAAGTCGGTGACCAAGATTACTCGAACACTAATGAACCGATCTTCTTGAAATTTTACAGGCTTATTTAATACATAAAAATGTAGTCTTTAATCGTTCGATTTTTTTTCGAAAAAAAATGGCCGTTTTATAGCCAAAAAACGGCCGTTTTTTTTCGTTAAAATCAAACCATTAACTTTGACTGTCCTTCATTTAGTGAAAAATGAATATTTTTTAAAATCCTTCGATTAAAGACTAGTTTATACTTATATTTGACTAAATCCATCGGCATTTTTTTCAGATGATCCACTTCGCCGCAATGTTGGTCACCGCAAACCGTGTATATAAAAACATTATTTCATTGACGGCCATTTGCCACTAAACAATGTAATATTTTTCAATAAAAAAATTACTGAAAGTTCATCAAGATGTGTTCTTTAAGATGGTATATTGATCGATTCAAAAAGTTTTGTAGTTTTCTTTTAAAAAAATCATGAAAAAGGCCTTTTTTGCGCTACAAGTGGGGGTAACGCCTTAAATCGATAGAGAAACTATCCAAGAATGTATTTACAAAGTTACAGAGGCCGATTGTACATATTTTCGGAGATACAAGGCCAAAAGCAGAGACGCCATATTTGATGTTCATATTTCTTCCTATTGAAAGCTCCAGTTTTCATTTTCACGATTTTTCCAGATTGACGGGCGTGATAGCGAAAAAACTAAACGACCTATTGAATCAAACCGAAGTTTATTTTCTTCAGTATGAAAATCTCTTCTAAGTCAATTTAAAAAGTCGGTGAAACATCCTTTTTAAATAATTTTTATAGCACGTTAAAGTGTTTTTTTAATACATTTTTTTCCAAACCTGAGAAAAATTATAATTTCACGATCTTTTTCAACTTTTTCTTAATTCACCCGGAAGAAAAATATATGATAATTGAACATTTTATTGGTTTTTTTTTGTTTCAGTCGAGAATTACGAGCTGCATCTTTCCCACCGATTGGGGGCTGCAGTGGCAAGACGCACATGGAATAGGCTGATAAATCCGCAGTCATTTATCGTTTCATGATGAACATTTTTTTTATACATTTCAAATATACGTGAAAAGATACCTCAATGTTTACTGGGCTCACTTGTTTTTTCGCTTCTAAAAAAATTCCCGACAAAAACTCTCCATTGGACCTTCTTATTCAGGCTAGCGCCTTAACAACGTACCACTTTACGAGCTACCATTTTCTTGTCAATTAGGATCTCAGAATTTCTTTCGCCAAAGTGAATCGATTCCAATTCAATTAAATTCAACACCTCTCTATATCCGAATGCAAAATATCTTTCGATATCATTCCTCAAAGTATACGTATTCAAGAATATGTGAAAAACAATTCACGTTAAAGTATTGAAAATTGACCAAGCCACAGACGATTTAGTGAGAGCAAGTAACGCAACGATTCACGTTATACTAAAACTTTCAATCGCGTTTTTCTCGAAACGACTTTTCTCGACCTGGCCGGAATCATAACTCCAGGTATAATTGTCCGATTTTCTACTTAAAAAACCAAAATTTTCGTAATCGCAATAGCTATCGTTTTACGTAATCGTTTTTTATTTAGTATTTTTTAAGCCCCCGAACTTAAGTAAAAATTTCGCCAAAATTGAATTTTTTGATCACCGGGCTTTTGTGAAATTTGTTTTTTATTTTTACGAGAAAACGACTACCACTGTTGTGTGTTCTTATTTTTCAAACCAACCATTGCCAAGTTATCGATCCGGCCGATGGACAACATACCTAAATAAATGTTGATCATAGAGAAAAATGTTTCCTACAAAAGTTGTAGCCTATAAAAAGATTGATCTTTTATGTTCCATACAGTTTTCGCCTGAAACCATTGTGTTTCGAGAAAAATGAGATAATGCTCCGATAAGTACATTTTGCTAAACGTCATTAGTTTCGACATTATCTACTTACGCACTTTCACCGTGGGAACGTTGGAGTTTGTTTGTTTTTTTGTGTGTTGTTTGGGTTTGTTTATCATGTTGTGTGTTGTTTGTTGTTTAGGGATGCGTGTAATGCTAAATCAAACTGCAACGTTCCCGGGATAAAGTGCATAAGTAGATAATATCGAAATATCGAAACTAGATAATATCGATAATATCGAATGGAGTTTAGGAAAATGTACTTTTTGGAGTATTATCTCATTTTTCTCGAAACAGATTGGTTTTAGACAAAACTTGTATACAACATAAAAGATCAATCTTTTCATGGGCTACAACTTTTGTAAGAAACATTCTTATCCAAGATCAACATTTATTACATAAAATACTAAAACTTATGAAACGTCCGTTTTTGTGAGTTTTGACCTCGAAAATTAAATTTGCGGCTATTTTCACTATCATATTCGTACTCAGCGAGTAAAAATACATGGGTACATGAAATTCCAAATTCGGAACTTTATCCCAATAATTACTTAAATAATTACTTAAGGCCTTAGGCCACAGTAACGGGTGTAAATTCATGTGCGAATTTAACAATTTTTTTTCGTATCAAAAAGTGATTCACTCCCACAATTAATTACACATCTATTTAGTATGAATATCAAGCTGTTCAAAAATATATATATATATTTTTTTTCGATGTACAAAATGGCCGACTACTCGAAACTTCTCGAAACAGCTTTTTTCAATTGGCGTGACAAATAACTTCAACAATTTTCACTCGATTTACTTCAAATTTAAAAGTTATGTTCCTAATTGCATTTCGCAGAGAAGTAGCTACGGAATTTCTGATTAATCGAAAACTTTTCATTTTATGAGCAGTTATAACGAAATTTTTCACTGAAAATTCATTTTTTTAAGTGCAAATACCTACAAGTTTTAAATAAAACAATATTTTTTAAATTCCGTACGTTCTTCTCTAGGTATTCTAATGTAGATTGACGAGAATTTTTGTTTTTTGTTCTAGGTAAAAAATTGGGGATATTGGGAATTGGGCAAAATATTAGTAGTCGGCCATTTTATACATAAAAATAAAGAAAATTCTAACAGCTTGGTTTTCATACTAAATAGATGTGTAATTAATTTTGTGAGTGAATCCCTTTTTCATACGAAAAAAATGATTAAATTCGCACATGATTTTACACCCGTTACTGTGGCCTAATGCCATAAATAATTACTTAAAATGTGTACTGGAGTAAACATGTCTTGCTTTATCCGCTAACTCACCTTGACATCGAAAGTATTATTGGTGCGTTTGGTGAAAACCGTCCAAAGATCGTTCGTATCGGCATTCCCATAAGCGTGTACATTGAGATAGTCGTTGAGGCCTTTTTTGAAAACGTCCTCGCAAAGAAAGCCTTCGAGCATGTGCAGAATCGAGGCACCTTTGCTGTAGCTGATCGTATCGAAGATGGCCTCGATCTCAGCGGGGTTCTTGACCGGTACGCTAATCGGATGACTCGTGGCGAGAGCATCGAGTACCAAGCCTGATTGCGTCTTGTCCAGCACGAATTGATCCATCATGCTCCATTCGGGTGATACACTGTTGACGCCTTTGTACTCGAAAAAGCTCGCTGCTCCCTCGTTCAACCAGATATCGTTCCACCACTTCATCGTGACCAAATTGCCGAACCATTGGTGAGCCAATTCGTGCGCTATGACGACCGCCACCCACTCGTGTGCCCCCGTCGACGTTTCTTGAGGGTCGTAAAGTATCGACGTTTCCCTGTACGTTATTAGACCCCAGTTCTCCATAGCACCCGCAGCGAAATCCGGTATTGCTATGAGATCTGCTCGCGTACACGGAAATTTCAATATGCGGATTATTATTCGTTTTACTTGTAGAGGAAACTTTCGTTTCGACGAAATTTTTCAATATTTTTATGGTTTTAGATTCGGAATTGATGAAAAGAAAATTGACTGTGGAAAAAAGCGATTTTTTTTGTGGTAAAATATATTAGTACTACTAGTATCTTTTACGGATTTTTTTTCTGGGATTAATAACTAAAATTAATAAAATAATAATAAGCGAAAATAATAGTTGCATTTGTATAGTAAAAGGTATATTGGTACAACTAATTACATGGGTGAACAAAAACAAATTCTTGGCACCGGCAAAATTTGTACGATTTTTTGTCATAGTGACTGTCGTTATCAATTGATTTAACGAATTTTTTCTTTGTTGTTATTATTATTTGCTGTTATAAATTAATTTAGTGATATGTCGATGGCAGTAAAGATAAGGGGACATTAATATATTACGTCATCGATTTTTTTGCTGACCCCCCCCCCTGAAATCATCCTATTGTCATAGTTCAATAGACCCCCCCTTCTGAGAAAATGACGTTATTTCCTACTGAATTTATAGGGAGGTGTACTTGGACAATAATAACCTAGAATTGTTATTTTTGTTATTCATTTAATGGTTTTCCATGGGGACGCTACCCATTCCTCTAAGCTCTGGATCAACGGCATTCACTTCGAGTTTCAAATACCTATTCTCTCGCTTGACAATTTATAACCTCAAATGTATCAGTTATAAACGATGATTATAATATGAGGTGATTTAAGATTTAGGAGTGATGACGCCATTTTCTATGCGAGAACCCCTTTTCCCACCCCCCTCCTGCGTCATGTTACCATTACCCACGACCAGACTCCCCCCCCCCCCCATTTTAAAATGACGTAATTTATGGACGGCCCCTAAGGTGAGCTTGTTCGAACTACCCTAAGTCATTTTGGTATATGTGCGGAAAGTATTTTATTCAAAAATTTGGAAAAGCAATGACAGATTTTGTGAAAAGTGCTTTTGTTCTTAATTCGGAAGAGAAATAAAGGATCAAGATAAATTCGCAGAAAATCTTGTCTCATTCGGTGAAGAGCGAGGAGAAAGCTTTCACCAAGATATATGAATCATGGGATATCGCCATCAGGAAAGATAAGACACACACATTTGATGGCTGATTACGTTTGGAGTTTGATGCGTGACTGCCTCGATACGTCTTACTCAAGAAAATCACGAAACAGAAGTTTGCTCAATGTAAAAATATTTAATAATACTTGAAGTTTTCAATAAAATTAGATTTAATATAAAAAATTCTATATTTCCCTGTTCTTAGGTAGAATTTCAATATTAAGTGTTAAAATAGGATCAGTATAGAGATTTAGATAAAATATACACATTTGCGGTACCAAATCGGCTGATCAGGTGTGTTATTTTTTATTAAATTTAATATCATTTTTTAAACTAGTTTTCCGCCCGCGGCTTCGCTCGCGTAGACTTGTGTTCAAAGCTCCTTAATGAAATGTACTCCTGAAATGTTTCTTTAAGGAACACCAGGTGTGTGTGTGTGGAGAGCATTGATTCAAGTAAATCTGAACAGATATTTCTTTTACCATATAAATTTTGCCACCCCCTTTTTCTCCTTAATGATTGAATTTCCAAAAACGCTGAAGTTTCATTAATTGCGTCTAGGAGCAGTAATACAAAGTTTCAAGTAAATGTGACCCAATTTTTTTAATTTTCCGTACAAACTTTGCCACCCTCTTTCTCCCCTTAGGGGTTGTATTTTTAAAAACGCTGAAATACGTGTTTCATTAATTGTGTCAAGAAGCACGTATGCCAAGTTTCGGGTAAATCTGACAAGATTTTTCAAAATTGCCATAAAAACTTTACTACCCCCTTTCCCCCTTAAGGGTTGAATTTCTAAAAACGCTAAAATATGCGTTTCATTAATTGTGTTAAGAAACACGAACACCAAGCTTTAAGTAAATGCAACCGGATTTTTTTAAAAATTCCATACAAACTTTGCCATCCCTTTTCTCCCGTCAGGGGTTGAATTTCTAAAAACACTGAAATACGTGTTTCATTGATTGTGTCAAGAAACACGAATACCAAGTTTTAAGTAAATCCGACCAATTTTTTAAATTTATTTCCATACAAACTTTGCCACCCTTTTCCTCCCCTTAAGGGTTGAATTTCTAAAAATGCTTTTACAGTGGGTGCTTACTTATAAAAGCAACCTACTGTCCAAATTTTATGTAATTAGCTTCAGCGGCTTTGGCTCGGCGTTCATGAATCAGTCAGGACATGTTCTTTTATATGTAAATATTTAATTTAATTATAATATTAATTAAATTTTTTATTCAATTGCCCTATCAATAAATGGCACCGAATTCTACTATATTCTTTTACCACGGGTGATCATTGTAAATGCAGTGAATCATTTAGCTAAAAGCCAAAAATGGTGGATAATCCAGGTGTTCAATTTTTGCCCAACTAAAATCAACATGGTGGTGAATAAACCGAGCCTACCTTGTTTCGGCAGTGGATAATGAACCCCGAAGAAGGACTCGAAATAGTCCATCATACGGGCTGCAATGGTGACCGCATATTTGGCTTGTGGAAGCATCGACTCCGCCGCGTAAACGCTGACGGAAACATTTCTGCTCGTCAATTCGGAGACTCTTTTGAAATCGCAAACAACGAAAGCAACGAGATAGGTCGACATCTCGACGGACTCTTGGAAGTCGTCACGGAGCTGAAAACCCGACGTGTCGTACTACATTAGGCTGATATATACGAGGTTCCGAAAAGACTTCAATCAACATCGATATTACGGAATGTGCCTGTTTCGTCAACATTTTTTTTACATACTTCTCTCACTATCCTCACAGAGTCAAATTTTTCGGAGAGATTGGTTCGCAAAGGTTATTCAGCGAAGAAAGATTCGAGGCAAATGCAATAATCGAAGAAAACTTTGTGTGAGCGATAAATAAGATTTGCAATAAATGAATAAATATATTTTTAACTAAATGTACTTCAAATAAATAAATATTATATATTTTTATTAAAATATATTAAAGATAAATAACCATATTTTTTATGGAATATATCTCAAGTAAATAAATATATTTTTAACTAAATGTATTTAAAATAAATGAGTACATTTTTAATGAAATATATTTAAAATAAATAAATATATTTTCAATGCACTGAAAGTAATAGTAAAACGTTAAGTGATGTATATCCATGTACGAATGAAATCGGAGTGCAGGAGAATGGAGGTCGAAGTATGGAAAAGGGCCGAAGGTGCCTACTTGAAATAATGAAGATGGGGAATAGTAGGTGGCGAAAAAAATGCCTAACGGAAGAAGTAAGAGCAATTATAAATAGCAACCCATCGAAATGGGGAAAATATATAAAATAAGCAATGGAAAGCGTAGGAGAGGGGGCAATCAGACAAGCAGTATGGAATGGCAATGTAAGGGTGCTCGAAAGAGAAATAGAAAGAGGCATAAAAATTAATATTGAATAATATTCAATGCCGTTGGACCAAAATGCTAATGCACACATACAAATATATTGGGAGGACAAGATGATTAGCGGAGAATTAAAAGAAACTTGGACGAGGGTAAGATGTGGAAATGTCAAGAAAGACGAGCAAAAAGGGTATGTAGACGCCAACTGTAGAATATGCAAGTAGGAGATTGAAAATGTGAGACACTTTTACAAGTGTACGGAATTTAAGGAAAAACTAAACCAATGAATAGTAAATAGACTTGACCAATGGTTGGAAAATAGCAGGGGGTTAGAAATCGACCAAAAAATAGAAGGGCAAACGAAAATGCAATCAGCAAGACAACTATGCAATTGCATCAGACAATTTGAGAAACTAACGACGAGGATACATGTAAGAAAACCAATGTTAAATCATTAATGTAAAGTTGGAGGGAGGGACATTCATGTAAGCACCCTTAAAAAGGGTATACAAGGAATAAAATACTACTACTACAATGTCGTAACGCTGCGTTACGAATATCAAGACTATCCGGGAAAAATGAGGTAAGCGGGCTGGCGTAGCTTAGTAGTCGGAGCAGTCGACCGGCGATCGAAAGGTCTCGGGTTCGAATTCCGGCCCAGAAACGCACTGCATTTTTTCTCGGATAGTTCTTTTGGAGTTTTTTCGGGGGTTTACAATGTTCAATGAAATATTTTCGAAATAAATAAATATATTTTTGATAATAAATATATTATTCGCCATAAATAAATAAATACATGTGAATAAATAAAAAAATTAATTTTGACCTTGATTTTTGACATTGACCTAACATTTTTTTGCTTGATCGAAAGGTACTCACGAGTCCCGTTCCCATGTAGAAACCAGCGTCCTCGGTATTCATAATGGGCATATTGCACAGGGCTATGTGAAATCTGTCTCTGAATATCGACACTTTGAATTTCGCCTTGAAGTGCGGCTCGTCGAAGCACGGAAACGCAGATCTCGCGTAAGTAGGCTCAAAGTGCGTTGTCGCGAGATATCTGAAAAAAGCAGTCGCTGGAGCTATCGAAATGCGATCGAAAGGGCCCGTCGAATCGGCCCAGGCCAATACACCTTGCGAATTAAATTTTCAAACAAATATTTTTCAATTATTTCGCGTTTCGCACCTCTTTTCTCCGTCGGCCGTAAGATACGTGCTGAGATAAAAACCCTCGAGTTCGCTCGTCAATTTCGAGACGAAGCGCAGGTGTACCGTGTAATTGCCACGTTTGCGAAATTTACTTTCTTCCAGCTCTAGATAGAGCTGCTGCTGTTTTGGATATTCGAGCAATTTAGCTATCTTTAGTCTGTGACCCTTGCGATCCTGCACCATCTGACGAATAGAAAATGGAAAAATGACACAACTCTGTTGCTCGAGTACTCATTTGTACGATAATTAATTATCGAACGGAAGATGTACTAACTTTTTCATTTATTGTCAAATTTTTACTGTGGAAGACGATAAAATTGGTCTCTCGATCGACGTAAAACTCGATCGTGATTTGCCCTGTTGAACAATATCACGATACAATTAATAATAACAAGCGACAATGTGAATTGCGTGAGAATCAAGCACATCCAAAACAAGCACATATGGGGGCCGGCTTGAAATTCCGAACTTCGAATGATCAGAACGCTCAAAACTCCGAAAGAATTTTACACGAAAGTCCAAAACTCCGAAAATATGAACACCGTCCAAATAAGTCGGCCATGGAAGTTTTAAAAGTTTCGAAATTTTCAAAAAATCGACGAATTATTTCAAGAATTTTTTATTCATTAAGAAGTCATTTTACTTCAATTTTGAAATTTGTCTAGACAATGTTGTACGTTCTGCATCATTCACAGTCAACTGTGACTTTCGCTGGCATAATCTTGACGAACCTTGTAATTTTGGAACAATAATATTAGGAATTTTAAATCGTCGGCGTATTCGAAGTACGAAATTTCAACCCGACCCCCATATCAAGATCACACCAGCGAAAGTCTACACAGTTGACTGTAAATTATGTAGAACTTATAACATGGTCTAGAAAAATTTCAAAATTGACGCAAAATCACTTCCTAATAAATAGAAAAATTCTTGAAATAATTCGTCAATTTAATGGAAATTTTCAAGCTTTTAAATTTTCCATAGCCGAATTATTTTGACGGTGTTCAGGTTTTCGGAGTTTTCGTCTTTCGTGTGAAATTCTTTCGGAGTTTTGAGCGTTCTGATCATTCAAAGTTCGGAATTTCAACCCGGCACCATCTGGAATTGCGGAATAACAAAATTCGGAATTTTAAACCGTCGGAGCATTTAAAGTACGGGATTTCAACCCGGCCCCCACATATGGCTCTCGTCATCCAGACTGTTGGTAATTAATGGTATCGAAGTTTGCATCGTTGGGATGCAACCGAATTTTTTTCTCCCTTATAGCCTATTTTTTGGCCCATTTAGGCTACAAAAATCTTGGATACATTTTTGGAGATCCCTATTAGGGTTGGACAAAAGGGTGTAGATAGTAATAATAATAAAGAACTGAAAAAATTAAGAATTTCCGCTGCATTCCAACGATAAAAACTCCAACACCACAATAATTAGAGAAAGTAATGAAAGTAATCGAGTTCACTCCGTCGCAATTCCTTTATAACGATTGGCAAAAACCATCGACGAGAATGTACGGTTCTAAATCATTGGCAAAAGCGTCGAAACTTGTTACAATTTCGGTGGCACCAAGCACTCGAGAACTGCAAAACAAACATTTCGGGAAACTGAATAGTAGTTTTCAAAAATATCCCAGCTTTCGAAAATTCGTTTGAGAAATTCTCTTCATTCATGTACTCTTAAGGTACTCCTTTGACGAACGCGAATATTTAACAATTAATTGATTTTCTTCTATAATCAAGCAAAAAAACATCTTAGTATACTGGTAAAATTTCAAGCCAAATTACCGAACTTTTAACGAAAAACGACGACTCGAAAAATCGTCTCATTTATACGAAACTTTATGGAGTATGAAAAATTTATAAACTAAATAACTCCAGATACCGGATTCTAAATTCGGTCGGAATGTTTTATTCCAGTTTATCGTTGGCTATACTAATTGATTGTCACGTAATTTTATCAAGCGCCACTTAAATTTACCAATTATTCAGAAGGGAATTCCTTAAATAAACGAAAGGGATACCTCAAATAACACCGTGACCGAAAAAACGAGAAATTACTGAGTTTTCCTGTTCTGATGGAATATTATATCCGTTTGCAGTTGACAGATACTGTCAACCTCCGTTAATAGTTGCGTCGTCGTAAACACGATAATCACTAGTTAATCCAACGGACAACCAATATCAACGATTTCGAATGAAAATAAAATTTGCCAATAAAAAATCCTCCGTAATAGATTATAATGATTTTTTTCGCAAACGTAAAAAGAAAAAGTAAAAATCAAAATGTTTTGCCAGTAAATACTAAGACTTCGCACACCAGAGGCTTAGATAGATTTTTCGTGAACATGAGCGGGAAGATTTTTCCCTCGAATGTTACTTTTGAAATATTCGGAAAACGAACCTTTAACTTCGAGAGTTGTGAGATTCGGATGAATCGTGAGATTGTATCTTGTGGGATGAGCGAACTTCGGAAGTCTGACGTTGTCCCATGGGAATATCTGTGAAGTACAGTGAAGTAAAGCAATGTTTATGTGTCGAGTGTATTGTAAACAGGGACGTTCGATGAGGATGAAAAACGAGAAATACGAGCCGCATTGATGTCATATATGTATATATACACATACAGGGTGACCCAAAACTGAATGCGTTCCCTGAAATGGGGGGTTGGGGGTGAAATTCTGAGTCGATTGATATAAGCATGTGTGGGTCTCAGATCAACCCCTGAATTATTATTCATTTTTAAAGGCGGGCCAATCAGGTGCGCCTCCCTTTAAAAATGAATAATAATTCAGGGGTTGATCTGAGACCTATACATGCTTATATCAATCGACTCAGAATTGCACCCTCAACCCCCCATTTCAGGGAGCGCGTCCACTTTTGGGACACCCTGTATACACATTGTATATATGTAAATATATATATATAATACCATATATATATATATATATATATATATATATATATATATATATATATATATATATATATATATATATATATATATATATATATATATATATATATATATATATTTTCATAGTACATATGAATGTATTTTACACTCGTATCTCTTGTATTCTACACGCCGTTGCCTAGCTGGAGGCGACGACAAAAGTGGAAAGAGCGTTCAGAACTGCGCATGAATTTCTATAGCATTTCCAGCGATACTGCCGCGTTGTGGCTCGAGAATAATATCGGATCATTTCAATACGTATGACAATGGCAAGTTCGATATTTACCAATCATTTGGAAATTACAAATGTGAGTTTCTAAAAAAAAATGTCACAAAATTTCATAGAAAAACATTTTTTAAAAAATACTTGTATCAGATGAGAATAAATCACGGGCATTTTTCTTGCGTAAATCCAAAAGCTCCCGCATCAGTCTTGTTAATTGGAAGTTTGGACGTTGTTTTCTGTGTTAATTGACACAGAAATTATTTTGCACAGTAATTGATGAGCGATTATTGTGAGAATAATTTTTTTACCTCCCCATTGGTGGCGAGGGGCTCAGTGCTCTCCGCGTCTGTCTCGATCTCAAGATCCGCTGGTTTTTCACCGGCGCAAGGACAGTCTGAAAATGCAAATTAAAACATTTGTGGTCCGAGTTCGCTCTTGGCGCGACAAATGCCGAAGTTCAATAGCGCGAGACAGAAGACTCGAGTGTTTTTTTTACTCGCTCTTTTGTCGGTGTTCCAATACCATTCTGTGGTCCCGCGAAGGCAATGATGAGTGATATGGCGAAGAGAATGGCGAAAACGACTGTGGCGATGAAAAGCGCCTTCTTGTGCGAGCACACCGCGACCCCATTGTGCTCATAAATGCTTCTCTTGTGCAAGCCCGTGTTACTGTCTCCTGCAACAAAAGCGAACGAGATGAAGAATAAGAGGGAGAAGAGCTTGAGAAAGTATTTTCCAATCTTTCATTCCTTGCTGCTCGATTAACGGCTCCCCCCCCCCCCGCACCCCCTTATAATTTCGGCTCGTATGTTCGCTCTTTTCAACCGCAGACGCGGTAGGGTGCCAAAGTCAAGATCATGATTGCACGTCGTTCGCATAATTTTCTTCTCTATCTGGCAAAATCGCGGGCTTTATCATGCATGCTAGACGCGATATCACCAGGGACAGTCGCTGTCGCGAAAATTTCTGAAACGCTCGAAAAAGAGGGTGAGTGAGAAACGAAAGCTAGACGAACAAGGAAAATAACTTGAGGGGGTATCCCTATTTGGAAGCCCAATTTGAAGGGTCAGAATGATGATTTTTTTTCTAGTAACACATTGGTGGGAATAAATTAATTTTTTCCCCAGCATGTTGTACACATGTTTGTGGTTAGAATGTAATTTTTTCGGAAGAAAATATTTCAAAGTGTTCGTGGTGCTGCAGTTGGCGTTGCAATCCTCCAACGGGGGGTCAAGATATGTAGTTTCGAAATAATCGCCTTGAAACTCGACGGATCGCGGTAAACCCGACGCACGCTGTTCCACGAACGTAGGTGCAAATTCGTCAATTTTTAGAATTTCAGGGTCCGGTTGGTCTTAAAATATTCTTGAAAGTTCACACTATAACAATAAGCAAAAAAACGATTTTTACAGTTTCCAGAGAGGGATACCCCCTTAAGAGTGCGCCGTCGATTTTGTTGAAACTTATATGTATGATAAAGCATTGAAAACTATTAGACACGAATTTTTTTAATCTGCGGTAAAACGGGTTTAAGGGGGGAAAGCACCCTTCAAAGAAAGGCGTGTCGAGGGGTGGTTTTGCAGTTTCACCCGCACGCAGTCCACCGATCTCAATGAAACAAAAACCAAAATTCTTCTAATGTAAAGTAATGAAAAATCCACTATAGAATAATTGAAAAAAATTAAGGGGAGATATACACCTAGATGGTCAAGGTCGAGGATTTAGAAGCTATGAACATTCCGTCGACCGTGGAAGACCTACACTATGGGCCTGGTATCGATGATTCCATGTGAGTTGACAAATTTCATGATTTATTCATTCCAAAATTTTCAAACGCGTTTTTCTCAAAACCACGTTTTTCAAATCGGTACCCAAAATTTCTCGAAAACCAATGAGCCGATTGCCTTGAGGTTTCTTGTGGTTATTCTATACACCATTATCTAGTACTTGTCATGGGATTTTTTTTTCCGTTACTTAGTTTTTGTTTTGTAGGCAAAATAATGACTAATTTTTGGCCCAAAAATCACTATTTATGTTCAAGCGTCCGCCATTTTGTCATAAATCGATATTTCAAAATTCGGCTATGACAAGTACTAGATTATAGTATCTAATTTAATAATCTTTTTGGTTTTTTTTTTTCAGATGATTTTTGAAGAAATGCCAGTGGGTACCGTATACGCAGATTTTTTTACGACGCTCCAAGGATCATACAATATCCTTGTATATTTTTGATATTTTTAAATATAGAAAATTAACAATATTTTTGAATGTATATACTTTTAGATAATTCAAACCCCAATCCGAAATTTCAAATAGTTTTCCTTGAAAAAATTCACAACAATGACCTTTTTTCCGGCCCCTAGGTGTATATCTCCCCTTAAATTAAACGGTGACACGCCTTTCTCTGAGGGGTCGTTCCCGCGGTTGAAAACATTTTTCCGCAGATAAAAAATACATGTCTCATAGTTTTCAATGCTTTATCACATATGTGAGTTTCAACAAAATCGAAGGCGGACACTTGAATAATGTTCCTCGTTAGCTCAGCCGATTTTTATTCCCAGCTAGCGCCGATGCCAGCTCCTTAATTACAGTTCGATGACTCTAGCGGTTGAAAAATGTTAAAAGCTTCTGACTCTATAATTTAGTAGATACCATTACATTCAGTGTGCCATTTTTATACTTGACTTTTTAAATATTTTTATTAAGGGGGAATACCTCTGGGACAGGTAAAAATAGTTTTTTTTTCATTGTTTCGAAGTCGACATATTCAAGAATATATGAACAAAATTTCAAGTTACAATATCGAAAATTTCCCAAGCCACAGATGATTTAGTGAGAGCAGGTAGCGCAACGATTTACGTATACTAAAATTTTCAATGAACGTTTTTCTCGACCTGGTCGCAATCATAACTCTAGCTATAATTGTCCGATTTTCAATTTTGAAAGACCAAAATTTCCATAACTACAGCAGCTATAGATGTATGTAGCCGTTTCTTTTATTTCGTATTTTTTAAGCCCCCGAATATAAGTCAAAATTTCGCGAAAATTACACCTTTTTACGCATCTCTCATTTTGTGATTTTTTTTACACGGCTACGTACAACGAGAACTACATTTATATGGATTATAAAACTCTTTTACCTTTATTTTTCAGATTAACCATTGCCGAGTTATCGACCCGACCGTTGGACCACATTTTTTGTACAGAGGTTCTATCATACCTCAATAACGGTGTAAAGGTATAACTTTAAAAAATAAAAATTTACACGCAATAACAACATCAACAAGTATCCTTAATAAAATATCTTTTTCCAAATCCCAAATAAATAATATAGTCGACAAAAGAAAATCCGAAAAAATCGACCGTTTTCGGCCTGTCAGAGTGGGGTCCTCCCTTAACCGTTCCTCGACACACTTATATTGGCCACGGCTTTAGCACACTGGGTCGAATTGACCCGGATAGTACTTCATCCACCTGCCCTTAACAACCCTTCTGTCGGTTTTTATTGAAAAAACTCCAGGATACACTTTAAACATTTCTTAATATGTCTACATAATTAAAATTCGGAAAGTTTAACATTGAATAGTTGCAAAATATTATGAAAATCTTTCCGTTTTAAGAAAGTGAGCATTTTATTGCAAATTTGTTTGGGTCAAGAAGTCCCAGTGTGTCAAGGAAGAATTATCTTTACCATCTTAAATTTTTTATCAAAATTTCGATTGAATTTTATCAAATTTTATCCGAAAAAATTTAACATAATTTCATATATTCAATATATTTAATATCCCTTGATATTAGATAATATCATTATATCCCTAATATATATATCCTAATATATATATATTAGATAATATCATTATATCCCTTGATATAATGATATTAAATCTTAAAAACTAAAATTATATAAAATATAACAATTTTAATAATTTGTTTTTCTTCAGAAATGTATTCATTAATTTGATCGTCTCAAAAGTGTATCTGCAATGTTTTTCGAGTGTCAGATGTATCGTGATCCATGATACATACTGCACTGTCCATGGGACATATATTCCACACATACAAATATGACATCGAAATAAACTTTTTATTAAAAAGAAATCCGCGGAAATAATCTTTTATTTCGAAGAATTTTATTTACGTTATGCTATATTGTTTACATTAATTTTTAGTCCATTCTATTTTTTAAGATGACTTTATTGAAAAGATTATTAGAAAAACATTATTATTTTTTTTCCCTTTTTACTGCCACTCGCAACAATGAACCGTGAGGGGAAAATAAATCTCAAAAGTGAACCTACGGAAATTGCGAAGAGTTCAACTTTGAAAAGGTTCGACGAGAAGCAAAGAGTGAATGAAAAATATATAGGAGGCTTGTAAATTTAATTACTCCAGTCGAACGAATGCACTCTAAGAAGAAAGATTCACCTACACCTACGTAGGTTTTACTATTCAAAGGATTTACAAAAGCGGTTCATTCACGTGAGGGTTTATCGAACCGAAGCATTTCCGTCGTACTCATTCAGCCAGTGCTCGTGTAACTCTTTTAATGCTCTTAGAGGGTGGCTTCTTTCAGACGGTTTCCTTTGTTCAATCCTTTTACCAAAACATTTTGTCGGGAACTGCACAAACGCGGCAAAGAGAACGATATTTTTTTTCTCGATTTATTCAACGAGCACAGTCAACCCATTGGATGTGTTGTTGGAAAATGGCTCACGTCTATTGTCATTATTGGCAATGAGTCTCTAGTGGCCACTCAGGTGCTGTAAAAAAACGTAGAGGAGAATTGGAGGGCGAGAATTTCAAACGTATGTCTGCTTTTAAAGGGTCTTCTGAATTCAGACGTATACGAGTGCTACTTTAGTGTATAAGAGCGATCAAAGGGCCGCTTGGCCCTGCCGTGAATTGAAAGAATTGAACGAATTGTGAGATAGAACTTTTTATGGAGCCTCTTTTTTTTCCTCAACGAGTAAAGCCACTCGAGGAATTTCCAATTTTCAGAAAAGAATGGTAAGAGGACGATGTTCATTTGGAAGGCCAAATGTATATGATGTATTTCAGGTTAAGGGTAAATCGAAAATGACTATTGCTAAATGTTCACTTAAAATTTTGGACGTCCCAAACTGCTCGGGTAGAAAGACGACCCCACTTAACGTTCCTAAAATATTTCGCAACAATAGTGGGCCATAGGAAAGGGACGCTCTCCAAAGATTTCCATTACACTGCTGGAAAAATTATTCAAAAATACTTTTTCAACGATTTTTGAAATTCACTTTAAAGAGATTTTCATACTGAAGAAAATAAACTGTGGTTTGATTCAATAGGACATTTAGTTTTTTTTCGCTATCACGCCCGCCAATTTGGAAAAAGCGTGAAAATAAAAACTGGAGAAAACGCGCTTCAATGTTTTCAATAGAAGGAAATATCAATATCAAATATCAATCGCTTCTCTGCTTTTGGCCTTGTATCTTCGAAAATATTTACAATGGGCCTCCGTAACTTTGTAAATATATTCTCGGATAGTTTTCTATCGCTTTAAGCAATAAAAAAAACCTTCTAATTCAGGCTCCCGCGTTAAAACCGCGGTTTAATTCCGGTCAAAAGGGGGTTCAAAATCAAACGCACTCACATCAGCCCAAGATGTGTGCAATCGCGTAATCCTCAAACCATACGTACGTATTAGTGTGTGTGTGTGCATTCACATATATGCAAACATACACATACATCATCGCGTTCGCGGTTCTCATAAAAATTTCAACGTCGGCCTGACTTGACCTCATTTTCCGGTTTTTTTTTGTTTGCGGCCGTGTCGCGACTCTGCCGCATATTCGTGATAGCTCGTCGCGCACGCATCGTGTGACATTTGTCTATGAGGAAATCATAAAGTTGGGGTAAGCGTGCAATTGGAAAGCCCCCTCTAATTCTGCATACCATGTTTCGACAAAAGTACATTACGGTCGGGGTATTAGCACTCGAGTATCCGTTCATGGGCATAAGCAGGGAGTTTTTTTCTTCAAATTCGTTGCGAGAGATTAGAAGCTTCCTGTTATTGATCGCGCGCACGTGCTCCGCTCCGTTCTCTTTCTTCCCCTGCCTGTCGCGTTGCTTCTCTCTCTCTCTCTCTCTCTCTCTCTCTCTCTCTCTCTCTCTCTCTCTCTCTCTCTCTCTCTCTCTCTCTCTCATCTCTCTCTCTCTCTCTCTCTCTCTCTCTCTCTCTCTCTCTCCTCTCTCTCTCTCTCTCTCTCTCCTCTCTCTCTCTCTCTCTCTCGCTCCTGCGTTTTCTCGTAATGCGATGTGCGCTCTTCATGCGGGGGGCGAGAACGGCCGCAATACACATCCGCAAGGTACGGTGATGGTCGTAAGTGGGCCAACTGGTCTCGCGGGGGTGGCATTTCCAAAGGCAAACGATGAGAGAATGGAATTCTCCCTTGCACATATAAAATGCATTACAGTGCGCTCGCGGAATGTACAAGCCAGGCGGAGCGTGGCTTCGAAATGCATACGTTTCGTGCATCCCCAGGATAAAGTATTCGAATGACACTGTACGAAAAATGCATCCTGGACATTTGTCGTTCGCGCGCTCTTTTACCCGTGCAGAAATTTGTTTGGGGTTCCCAAATCCTACGACATCTCTATAGGGATTTCATTGGGACGTCGCACAGAGGGATTCCTCGTTGGGAACCAATGGGATTTTGCAGTGGTCCCAGATGAACGCCCCTTGAGAATTCTTACCATGCTCGAATCGAAAATATGTGAAAAGTGACGAGAAAAACTGCGCGTGTTGAAAGATAACCTGCATGCTTCCTGAGCGTGTTGTTATTTAAATTAAAATAAATAACAAACGATAATTACAGTCGATTTTCAATCATGTGAATCAAATCAATTTTAAAGATATAATTTTTAACGGGCTACGTCTACCTAGGCGGGTCGAAAAAATGCATTTTCGAAGAATATTTTGATTCGATAGTATCAACTTTCAGCTATATTCCCTGAAATTTTTATTGAAATATTTTTAATCCATGCTTATTTGCTATATAATCTATGCTTATCCATGCATGCCACACTTATTTTTTCGGGACATACTCGCCACATTCGGGTTTGCGGGACCCCACTTCAATTTTCAATTATAACTCCGAGTAAAATAGTCGTATCTCGATGGCTTAAAAAAAATGGATAGCCAATTAGTCGAGAAATCTGTCCATGCATTCACCGAATCGTTAAAATTAAGAACTTCTGAGATAGACTCGTTTAAAAAATATTTTCTCCTGAGGAAAACGAAAAAAATTAGATTTTACGTTTTTCGTTCGGGTTCCTCCGACGCCAGTGAGGCATGCGAGGGCTAAAATTGAATGAGATACAGCTTCTAACAATATGCCGGGCGAACGATAGCAAATTTTGAAAGCGTTTTTCTCCAAACACTGTTTTGAAAGTCAGTTGACATGATATCTCAAGAACCACCTGAAGGATTGTTTCTAAATTTACAGGAGATACGATGAGAAACATTTAAAGGTCGTTGACGATCTCCATTTTTAAAAATCGATCTTCTTTTTTTAATAGTTACGTCAAAATTACGACTTTTTTTGCATAGATTTTATATGCTCAAGTTTTAATTCGTCGCCACGTTGTTAAAAAAAGATTTGAAAAATCGACGATCGTCAACGACTCGTATTTATTGTTAACTTGAATAACCCGTTTGGTTTTCAGATTTCCGATGGACCGTTTAAACTAAAGAGTGTCCACCGCCAAACGTTTTTTGGTAGTTTTTTTAACGGCTTTCAATGTACCTTCGTGTTTAAAAAATGCGCTTCTTTTTCATCAACCGTTTCCCAGAAAAAAATCGGAATTGGGTAATTTTCTTCGGGCCTCTAGGTAGATGTAGCCCCTCAACCGATTTATACATTATTAAGATAATATTTATACTTTTTAAAGCTCAACTCATTTTGTATATCAATATATTTTGTCCAGGCAATTGAACCCCCAGGATACGATGGGATCCATCAAGATTAGTATCGGAATCTGTTCGATCATTTGGGAATCCCCAAGGATTCAAATTGGATTCGTACATTGGATTCCAATGGTCAATTCCGGTTAAAACCAATGTACGAGCGTGAAGTTTAAGTATAAGGATCCAATTCGATGACCCATTGGATCCCTGTCAGAAAGTAGAAAAAAGTATGGGAATCCAATTGGATCCCTACGACAATTTCTGCGCGGGTAAAAGAACTATTGGGATATGTGCCCAAAGATGACAGATCCGCAAGGGTATCTACACATATAAAACGGTTCCGTGACTGACTGACTGACTGACATATAGACACCGCGCAGCCTAAACTGCTAAAGATAGAACCATGAAATTTGGAAGATATGTCCCTTAGAAGGTCTAAAGGTGCACTAACAAGGAACATCACTTTGGTGTCCTCCTCCGATTTTGTTGAAACGTTTTTATGTCGAAGAGTATAAAAAACTAAGAGACACGTATTTTTTTTATCGGCAGAAAAACGGTTTTAAGGGGTGAGACGCACCCTCGAAAATAGGGGTGTTTTTCGTCGATAACGTTATCGTTCATCTCCAATGGACACAAAAAAATAAACATTGTTGCAATTTGAATTTTTTACATACCTCGTACCGTTAAAACATCATCGACGAAAAACGAACAACATCCCTATTTTTGAGGGTGCGTTTCATCCTTTAAAATCATTTTTCCGCCGATAAAAAAAAACACGTGTCTCTTAGTTTTTGATACTCTTCCACATAAAAAAGTTTCGAAATCGGAGCAGGACACCAAAGTGATGTTCTTTGTAAGAAACGATCTTTTAGAAATCAACCCCTAAGAAGGTGAAATGAGTTGTACAAGTTTGCAAGGAAATTTGTATTCCCCTCGTGTATGAACGCGGGTAAAGCTTCGAATGGAAGCTGGTTGCTGAATATAGTCGCAAATTTGGCATTTTTTTCACTCACATTTAATATCTATCGCCTCACATCGAATTATGTTTGTATTTATCGCCTCACATCGCGTTGGTCATACTCCTGCGGCATATGAGAATCGATATTTGTGTACAATTTTTCGGACAGTTACAAGCGCGGCTTGTACACTGGCGGACATGACTTCGATTCAGAACCGCAATGAGGTACGCTCGCGGACTAAGCATCGAATTCAGCCGAAACCGGGCGAGCGTGAGTCACGCGGAGACGCCAACGACTGTAGGATCTTAACATTCTTCAAAATGTTGCATTTGTCCATTTCAATGACCATCTAAATCCTCTTCTTCAATTTCAGGTTATGAAACCCTCAGGTTATGAACCCTAGGTTATGAAACAACTCTCCAAAAAAACGTTCCATTGACATTTGCAGCCCAAACGGCCCAAAAATTGGGCACGTCGAAGATAAAAAAACTGTCTCATCATCCAAACCCTGCAAACTTCAATACCACGAGATGTCTCCAAAAATGATATTCATCGCAGGACACCTCTGGCAATTCGCCATTTCACCAAGCTCGTTACCCTGGCACGATGCACGCACTGGGATTTTTTTTATTATGATCTAATAAATTGGCACATCAGAACATAATTTATTAGAAATTAATAAATGTTTACTCGTATGGAGACAGTTTTTATGTGATTGTAACTACAGCATTTATTCGGCGTCACTAAATATGTTTTTTTACGAGCCGATTTTTCACATCACTTAAAAGCCATATTTAAAATAGAAAATTTGAATAAATATTTCCTCAAATCAAATAAATACTACTTCCCAATCACGAAAACCTCTTATTTCGCGACTATGATGCATTGCGTTTCGAAAGTGAGGACTGATTTAAGGGGGAATATCAGTGTGAAAAGAAAATCGATTTTTTTTTTGTTGCTTAAATAGATAGTTTTGGTCTTTAAGAATATGCCTACAAATTTTCAAAACAATATTCGGCTTAGAAGTATTCGAAATTGGCGCCAAGCGTCGACGCTCTCAGAGCCGTCTATACGGGTCTTTCTATACTTTCAACGCGTTTTTCTCGAACCATGTTTTTTTACCTGGTTGACAGCATAATTCTGTCAAATTTTGTCCAATCGACTTCATTCAAAAAGGATTCTCTTCCGAAAAACTTATCGCTATCGTCGCATCGTAGAGTTTTTTAAAAATTGTTTACTTTTTTCTTTATAAACAATTTACTGCAAAATTTTTGTTTAAAATTCGATTTTTTTTATGGCCGCCATTTTTTTTAATCAAAATTTTCAAATTTCCTTCGATGCTGCGATAGCCATACTATTATAATTTAATAATCTTTTCGAATTTTTTTATTTCACATGCTTGCTGTGGCACTTATGCTGTAAACCGTCGGGGAGTCTTTTTTTGAGATGCCATTTTGAAAAAAAAAATTCCTTGTGTGCTTCATTACTTCAATAATTAGTACACAAAATTTCAAATAATTTGACCGAGCCGTTTAAAAAAAAAGAATTCCCAAAAATACCTCATTTTTCAGCCTGTCACACTGACATTCTCCCTTAAGTGTAAGTAAGAATATAAAGTGAGAAAAAAAACGTTCAAGTGAGAAAATAATGACGGACGAAATGACACAATTCCTCGAAAAAACCCAGCTGGGGGATTATGATGAATCCTATTAGATGTTAAGAAAAACTCTATTTGTCGGAAATAAAACACCCATTTCTTTTAAGGGGCCAGTCCACTTTGAAAATTCCAAAAAATCGAAAGCAAGCAAGACTTAAAGAAATCGACGATGATGAGCAATCAGAAGGGATTTTGTACCGTGCCGGAGTTCCCGATTGAGTTTAGGTAAGAGTTTTTCATAGTATAAACTTCAAACGCGTTTTTCTCGAAACAACGTTTTCAAAAGCTAGCTCCATCGTATCTCTAAAACTAATAAACCGATTCTCTTGAAATTTGAACCACATATTGTAAACATGATTCGCAACAAGATGACCCTCGATGGTTTTAAAATTTTGACTTTTACTCTTTTTTTGCGAAAAACTGCGAAAAAACGCGTTTTTTAAATACTTTTTTCGTTTTTCATCTGCCATTTTTTTATTTTTCGATAAAACTTTATATCCGAGGGTCATTTCGTAGCTGGTGTCATACTGGATCTAATGGACTTTGATTTTTTTTGTTTCAGACAAGCCGTTGCCGAGTTGTGATGGAGCTACCTAGCCCACCTATTTTTGATGCGTTACGTTAAACTATAGTTTTCGTACTTAAAAATGAATAGAAATGAATTAAATTTTTTTAATGTATTTCAAGACTATTTATCAAGCCCAACAACTTTTATATTCATATATTTTATAAAATCCTTAAAAAATCGCAAAAACAGCCTTTTTCGTGTCTCCAAAGTGCACTGGTCCCTTAACTCATATATCCTATTAGATGTTAAGAAAAATTCTTAGTAAATCTTAAACATAACCTTAAATAAAAAAACGTTCTTAGCTGTTAATACAATCGTAGTAGGCAGACATACGAATAAGAAAACTTATTCGCCGGGAGACAAACTTCTTTGTCCTCGATAAACCTTTTTTCCGAGTGCATACACCAAACTTTTCCCTCGCGTCCGGGATATCCTACAAAGCGTGAAAATTCGCGAAATTCTTGACGTTCCGAAAATTCAGGCCTCGGAATTCTCGGGAGAGCTTCTCACCTGTGAGGAATGCCGATCTGTCGTCAACATCCTGTTCGCTCATCGCGAATGAATTTGGCGGTGGTGGTCGTCGATAAACAAAATCCTTTAGCCCTCCGTCCCTCGAGGCATAAGCGATTTTGATAAGGGGCTCCCTCTGTTCAGCCAGAATAATAAAAGTGCGGCCGGGCGGCGGGGGGGGGGGGGGGGAGGCGGGGGTGTTGGATTCACACGCGTCCGCGGCTTTTGTCACACGCAGCCCTCACGGAGGGCCGGACAGGCGAACGCGCGCGAACACACGGCACAGGCCACTTTTCCACCCTCGGCACATTGTTAGCCCGTGAACAATTACAAATACGATCAACGTAGGAACCCGTAAATTATTATTTTCACTTATTCCCGTAGCTCAACGATGGTGATCGCGGGGCACAAACACTTGTCGGGCAATAAGGTCGCGGGGGGCCATAGAGAGAGAGAGAGAGGGAGAGGGAGAGAGAGAGAGAGAGAGAGAGAGAAAGGGTCATGTATCTCATTCCTCGTGAAAGCCCCGCTGACCCGGGTAAAGAGGTGCTGCTCCAGGGGTAGTTTTTCCCCTCCGCCTCCACCCGGCCCTTCGAACCGTCCCTCGTCCTCCAAACACACCGCCCTTTCCCTCTCCCCCCAGCTCGTCCCCCCGTTTCAACGCGCACTTCGACAGAGCGTAGATCACGAGGTCACTGGGTTGCACGAGACTCCGCTCGCACCCCTTTCAACCCCTTTGCACCCCTCGTCGCGCTTCCCTTCCTCTCTCTCTCTCTCTCCCTCTCGCGCACATGCACGCACACACACAAACACACGCGCGTACACACACTTCGTCTTCTCTTCTCGTCACTGGGGGATGATCTACAAACGAAGCCAGTAAGCCGTGAATTTGTACTTGTTCGATAGGGCACACCGTGCCGATGCCAACGTAGGGTTACACCCGCGTGTGAACGGCTGCTCGTTTATCCGTGAGCTCGAACGTGCTTGAAAGTCGAGACACTCGCGAGGCATAACGGTAGCCGTGGAAAGTGGCTACGGAGGCTTGGGGTTGAACACAGCGGGGCAGCACCCCTCAGGATGTCTCGCGTCTCTATGTCCACGAAACTAAGGCCGATTGTGATGCCGAAGAAACGAACAAGATCACCGATATCCGTAAGTGTCGAACGTGCGGACGAGTCTTTCACCGAGCGACGCACCAAGACGCGTTTACCCTTCGTACGACGCCGACAAACGACGTCGGTGCATGTGCACCGAGCTGCGCCGTGCCTTGACATTTCATTGGCATTAGAGTCGATATATATGTATGTGGGTTTATCTGCGTGTGTGTGTGTGTGTGTGTGTTTTTTTCGCGTGTAGGTGCACTCGCGTATTTGCGCGGGTGGGTGTTCAGAGTGTACAGGCGACTTCACCGAGGCAGAAATGGCGGCCCGACAAAGTAGCGAACGTTGGCCCGCTTTAACGGGGGTGGATTTCTCAACTGTGCATAGATGGACGACGCGAAGCCTGCCGCGCGCCAGATCAGGCACACTCTGCTGTATCCTCGATGCCAGCAGGCTCGAGGTCGCCATCTTTCGACGATACGGAATACTAGAAGCGAGGGGAAACAACCCCCACGGTGTGTTGGGGAGTCGGGGCGGTAGGCTAGGGGCTCGAGAGACCGTCACTGGCCGAACGCTCGAACGAGGCCTGGCAATATTTTTCTTCGTTCGAGCACTCCGCATTTGGGGAGAAATGATGAACTGGGTTTTTATAGGGACTTTGGGGAAGGCGGAAAATTACTTGGGCTGATACCTTGGAAGATGCCAGTCGGGCATGGCGAGATTGGAGAACGTGGTGGCTGCAATGGAAAAGCAGAAGATGGTCGAGTTGGTTGGAGAGCTTTGGTACGGCGCTTGCAATATGGCTGATGGTGTCGACTTTGGCTAAATCGTCAGTGTTTCTTTAAATTTGTATTCGAGATATGTAATTTGAATCCTGGGGTAGTTTTTGCAATGAAGTCCGAATCTAGGGGGAGGATTTGCAACGAAGAATTTGAACCTTTTCTGCACTATGGATAAAAAGTAATGAGACCTTATTGGCTGTGGAAAATGAGCCACCCTCGCGAATGATAATTACTCAGGGGGTTATCATCGGTAGATAGGTGAGGACGAGTGGAGGTAACTTGGTCGATGCATTTGCATCGAGGGTGCCGGCGCAGAAGAGACTTCCGGTAAGAAGAGAAGTACCCTATCGACATTGAGGGTTGGTGGCAGGAGATCATGTGATCATGGGCTACCCCTTTTACCTGCTGTTAATTCATTACCGTTCGGCCTTGAATCGATCGCGGGGAAGGAACGCGTTTTCCTTATCGACAGCTCGCAGTTACCGAGTGCAGGTAAATTATCGATCACTGCTTTGACGCTTCGTGTTGCACTTTCGGTTACCAAGCGTGAAGCATCGGACTCGACATTTATAAACGTGAAAATTTATGTACGTTTTTTTAAATCTGCCAAAAATCGAAAAATAATCGTAGCTCGGGAAAACGAGCGGCAGGTTTTGGAGCAAACGACTGCGAAGGGAATGCGCGAAGAGCGGAGTTTTACATCGGAGCGGAGAAGAAATGAGCGGCGATTGGGTGGTGTAAGTCTTTTTTTTTCACATATTTTACCCCTTGGATTCACCGTTGATTTCCCCCGAAACTCGCAATTTTTATGAAAAATCGTCGAAAGGGAAGATAAAAGATTTTTGCGTTAAGCTCCCATAACTTTGACGTTTTGACAAAATCTTGCTGATATTCGTAATCCGCAGGAAATTTCCCGTCGGATCGAACATTAAAATAATTTAAAAGTCGATTTTTTTTTGTGGAAAATCTGAATTTCGAAAACCTTGAGCGACCAATAAATATTCATTGGCAAGCTCGAGCTTTCGCGAGGTTACTTTAAAAATTATAAAGCGTAAAATTCATAAGTGAGAAGTGGACGAAAAACAAAAATCGATTTTTTAAATGAAAATTTGAATTTTCGGTAGGCTTGAGCGACCCCTCAATTTTTTTTACGTCTCGCAGCTTTCGCGATTTATGTTCTCTTCTTCATAGAAGATAATTGGATGGGAAGAAAAGGGGAAAAAATTCATGGGTGAGAAGTGGACGAATGAAAATCAATTTTTTAAATGAAAATTTAAACTTTCGGAAGACCTGAGCAACTTCGAAATATTTTTTGACAGCTCGCAGTTCCCGCGACAATTTTTTTTCTTTAAGGGGTTACCCCCACTTGCCATTTTGAAAAAATCGATTTTTTTTAATTGCATTTTTTTGAAGTATAAGTATCTGAGAATATGTCCTGAAAATTTCAAGTCGATCCGAACAAAATTGACTGAGATATGAGCGTTGGAAGAGAAGAATCCGCGTTGAAAGAGAAAATTTAGACGCGTTTTTCTCAAAATGGCAGTTCTGAAGTCGGTGACCAAGATTACTCGAACACTAATGAACCGATCTTCTTGAAATTTTGCAGGCTTATTTAATACATAAAAATGTAGTCTTTAATCGTTCGATTTTTTTTCTCGAAAAAAATGGCCGTTTTATAGCCAAAAAACGGCCGTTTTTTCGTTAAAATCGAACCATTAACTTTGACTGTCCGCCATTTTGTGAAAAATGAATATTTTTTAAAATCCTTCGATTAAAGACTCGTTTATACTTATATTTGACTAAATCCATCCGCATTTTTTTCTTCAGATGATCCACTTCGTCGCAATGTTGGTCACCACAAACCGTGTATATAAAAACATTATTTCATTGACGGCCATTTGCCACTAAACAATGTAATATTTTTCAATAAAAAAATTACTGAAAGTTCTTCAAGGTGTGTTCTTTAAGATGGTATATTGATCGATTAAAAAAGTTTCGTAGTTTTCTTTTAAAAAATTCATGAAAAAGGCCTTTTTTTGCGCTACAAGTGGGGGTAACGCCTTAAAGAAGATAATTGGATAGTAAGAAAAAGGGAAAAACATAGAGCTAAAAATTGTGAGGCATCTCCCGTAACACTTTATCGGATATAAGACGGCGAAGTAGCAAGTCCCTGCGTTTAGATGAGAAACGCTCAAAGGTAAACCAACTCGCTTCAATAAGCAACCCGAAATGGAACGGAGTTGAGTACTTTTCATTTCCCCTCGAGTTTCGGCGTATGAACTTTAAAGCCGGATATTCGAACATCCCTAAAATATTGAAGTTCCACCTGTTTACTCAAGTCATACGCGTTCGAGTTGGAAATTCGGCCGGAGTGGAGGTTTCTCGGATGGAGTCAGGAGGCTAAAGCGTGAATCGAAAATCGATCTTCCGAAATTGCGGAGGCTCCTTTGTCTGTTTCGTAGACACGTCCTGCCCGCTACCTCTAAGTACTCTGACGCGTGCTTCCGCCTGGTAGTCCCTTCGCTACCCCACCATCGGTCACGTTGGTCCTGTCCGCTTTGACGTTTACACTATGCCAGTCCGGTTGGGAGACCGGACGCCAACGTCCTGACGGGCGGATACTCGAGCCCTGTCGGCTGGTCCCTCATCTTCCCTAATTCCGGTGCACGTTTCGACAGACCACGATACGTGTAGGCGAATAATATAGGGTGTCTCAAAATGCCCTGACATTTTAATTTATTCATAAAACGTATCATTAATTCGAAAAGTACCATTTTTCACGGGGTCTTCTCACTTTGAACTGTAAAAAAGGCTATTCTCATGAATTTTTTTGATAGGTTTATATTATAGATATTGATATAAAAGTTGTTACACTTAATAAATACACTTTCGAAATACATAAAAACTTTTTTTAAATGTATTTCTATAACCCAAACAAACTTTAAATGCCTCTTTCTCGAAACAACGTTTTTCGACGGCTTGTTGATAAAATCTTCGAATCTACTGAACCCATCCTCATGAAATTTTAACCACGTATGTTTTACAACTATAGCTATAGCGCATATCAAGGATTTTTTCAAATGTTGATATTTACTTTTTTGCCAGAACGGTGAAAAACACGTTTGTGTCTGATTTTTCGAAAAAATGTCCGCCATTTTCTTATTTTTGCATATATCAAAAATCGTATGATATGCGCTATAGCCATTAACATACTGAATCTAAAACCGTTTGATTTTTTTTGTTTCTGCTGATCCTTCTCCGAGTTTTCATCAACAGCGCAGGCCTACAATTTTTTAGGACATTTTTTTAAGGGGTTACCCCCACTTGCGATTTTGAAAAAATCGATTTTTTTTATTGCATTTTTTTGAAGTATAAGTATCTGAGAATATGTCCTGAAAATTTCAATTCGATCCGAACAAAATTGACTGAGATATGAGAGTTGAAAGAGAAGAATCCGTTGTGTAAACGACCGGCTAGTCTGCCGTCTGGCGCGCTCGACCCTCCCTCCGACCTTCAATGCATTGTTCGATGAAAAGGGTCGTATACCTGGCATTCACAACGTTCATATAATAGACTGCAATTTATAAAAACGGGCCCGGAATAGATGACTCTATGTAAGTTTACAAAAAAAAATATTTTCTTCGTGTAAACTGAAATTGAAACTTTAAACGCGTTTTTCTCAAAATGGCATTTCTGAAGTCGGTGACCAAGATTACTCGAACACTAATGAACCGATCTTTTTGAAATTTTGCAGGCTTATTTAATACATAAAAATGTAGTCTTTAATCGTTCTATTTTTTTTTCGAAAAAAAATGGCCGTTTTATAGCCAAAAAACGGCCGTTTTTTTCGTTAAAATCGAACCATTAACTTTGACTGTCCGCCATTTTGTGAAAAATGAATATTTTTCAAAATCCTTCGATTAAAGACTAGTTTATACTTATATTTGACTAAATCCATCCGCATTTTTTTTCAGATCATCCACTTCGCCGCAATGTTGGTCACCGCAAACCGTGTATATAAAAACATTATTTCATTGACGGCCATTTGCCACTAAACAATGTAATATTTTTCAATAAAAAAATTACTGAAAGTTCTTCAAGATGTGTTCTTTAAGATGGTATATTGATCGATTAAAAAAGTTTTGTAGTTTTCTTTAAAAAAATTCATGAAAAAGGCCTTTTTTGCCCTACAAGTGGGGGTAACGCCTTAACTACCATCTTCGTCTATGAATAGTGACTCAAAAAAAAAAATGTTGATGTATTTCGAAAGTGTATTTATTAAGTGTAACAACTTTTATATCAATATTCATAACATAAACCTATTTTAAAAATTCATGAAAATAGCCTTTTTCCCCCTCAATATAAGGTACAAACATGGAGGTTATGTGTGGAACACAGTATCCGATAAATGTCCGCCTCGTACCGGTTTGCAAACGTTCACTCTTTTGACGAAATTTTCAATCACATTTTGGCAAAATTTCGACTAATTTCCTTTCAGAAAGCCCCAAGGAAAGAAGTCCAATGGCGTCAACTCGCACGACCTTGGTGGCCAATTCACATCGCCGCGGCGCGAGATAACACGACCATGAAACTTCGTCTGCGATAACTATGCAGTAACAATGCAGCAAATAACGATTTCTATGCGTTGCTCAATGGTGTAATTCTTCATGACTGAACCTCAATACTTCCTGATGCCAGTTGTTAAAGATTAGTACTCTGCCATAAAAAATCTGTCATTTCGCGACACCCTTTGTAGATAGGAATACACGTGTCCCCATAAATCAGAAGCGGACAGTGCCCCAGTCGAATTTGGAAAGCAATTCTCACAGATATGGCGACGCAATAAATCACCATTGAAAATCGTTTATTTTCGCGCGAATTTGATAGTCTGAGATAGACAATTAAACTGCGTTGATTTCCGTTTTTTTTTGTAGAAGGGAAGGCATTGATGAAGGCATATAGGGAAGGTACAAAATCGATAGAGGGCAGGTCGAAGGTACACGTGGCGCCTCTACCGTTATAAATCCAAAGCTTTTGTAGATAGTTTAGCGTTTGAATCTAAGCATTTATAGCAAAATGCATGTGGTAAAGGTTGATTTCTCATCTACATGCGGTCAAATGTTTTATAAAAGCGTAGAAAAACATGACAAGCAATTGTGCATAGCTGGTCCATGTTACCGATGTCGAGAAGACAAAAAATATAGTACAAAAGAAAGTTCACATAACCTCTAAAGTTGCGACGCAAAATTGTGGCGCCTCTACCGTTATAAATGCAAAGCTTTTGTAGGTAGTTTAGCGTTGGAATATAAGCATTTATAGCAAAATGCGTGTAGTTAAGCTTAGTTTTTTATCCATATGCGGTCAAACGTTTTATAAAAGCGTAGAAGAACATGTCAAGCAATATTGCATGGCTGGCCAAGTTATCATTGCCGAGGACACCAAAGATATAGTACAAAAAAACTTTACATAACCTCTAAAGTTGTGGCACAAACAAAAATAAATAAAAAATCCCATGTTTCGGCATCGGTTCGTATTTTTTTTTTTTAATTATTGGGTCAACATTATATATACGAATCTTACAGTGACAACTTCAAATCAGTGACATCTGCGAATGTGTAAGTATGCACCGAATGCTGAAAATTGATTTAAAACAATCTAACTTTATACCTAGTTACTACGTTTGTAAATTATATACATATTTATAACTCTAAATAGTGTCTTATAAACGTTTTTTGACAGGTGAACAACAATTTGTGATTTTTCATTGTGATTGAAAATTCGAAGATACAGCAAAATTATTAATTGGTTCGTCTATTTTTGGCAAACAACACGAACTTTCAATACTTCGATTACTTTACACCACCTACAAAAGCTTTCAATTTTGATTTGACCACTAGAGGCGCGGCAGTCGAGTTGCACCTTCCCTATACGTGACACCTGTGCAGAAAGTCGTTGATGCGTGCCCAGATCCCATCACATTCCTATAGGGATTTGATAGGGGCACCGCACGTAGGAAGTCCTGGGAGACATTTTTTATTTAAAATTCTCAACCGCAATTCGTTGGATCTCCCAAAAGAGAATATCCTTTCGTGAACCCGTGTACAAATTTGTTGGGGAATCCCACGAGGCACCCACACCCCTATAGGGATTTGTCAGGCACACCGCACATAGGGAGGCCTCATTGAGATCCAATTGGATTCTGCACTGTTCCCCGATGAACGCCGTTTGAGAATTCTTACCACGTTCGAATCGAAAATATGTGCAAAGTCACGCGGAAAAACTCGGCGTGTTGAAACATAACCTGCACGCTTCGTGAGCGTGTTGTCATTTATATTAAGGCGATCCACTAGTTTCTCGGGTCGAAAAAATCGATTTTTTTCTTCATAAATCATATCTACAACATGTGTAGAAAATGTGTGCCAAAGGATTTTTCGATATTCGAAGTAGTTCACAAGTTACGGCCCTGGAACGGAACAGGTATACGGAGCAGGTATACTTTCAAACGCGTTTTTCTCGAAACACCATTTTTCGAAACGGTGACCACGATATTTCAGAAACTACTGCACCGATCTTGTTCAAATTTATACAGCATCTTTAATATGTTATAAGCCAGCGATTGAACTAGGATTATCATGATTGCTTCGATAGTTTTTTTTGTACGAGCGAAAAACTTAAGAAAAAATGAGTAAAAAATAGAATGTAATTTTCAAAAGTGTATAAAAAAGTCAATTTTTGTAATTTAGAATTCACTCTAGTTCAATCGCTAGTCTTAAATATGAAGATTAAAATGCCGTTTGGTTTTTTGATTTCAGATAAGCAGAACAGCCGCAATCTTGGTCACCGTCAAGCACCTCTTTTACTTGATGTCTTCCTGTCGGCCACTATAACTTTTATTCTATTATATATTTTGACTTCAAAAAATTTGTAAAGCTTATTTAAATGTTAATAAAGATTATGCAAAAACAATGAGATTGATTATTTCGATGCTTTGCCCGTAAAAAATTATTGAAAAAGCCGTAAAAAAACAGCCGAGAAATTGGAGGACCGCGTTAACGTAAATAACGAACGATAATTACAGTCGATTGTCAGTTATGTGATACAAAACAATTTTTGAGATATATTTTTTGAACGGGCTACATCTACCTGAGTGGGTAAAAAAATGCATTTTCCGAAAATACTTTCATTCGTTACTATTACCTTTAAGCCATATTCCCTGAAAATTTCATTGAAAAATTCCCGAAATTGAAAGAGCTTGATTTTTTTTTAATTGAATTGAACAGCTTCTAACAGTCAGCCGAGCGAGCGGTAGCAGCACCATACTTCAAACTTTAAACGCGTTTTTCTCGAAACACTGTTTTAAAAGTCAAAGGATGCGATATCTCGAGAACCACTTGATGGATTGTTTCCAAATTCACAGGATATACGATGGGAAAAATTTAAGGGTCGTTGGCGATCTTACTTTTTAAATCGATCTTCATTTTTTAATAGTTACGTAAAAATGACGATATTTTTCATAGATTTTGTATGCCCGAGGTTCAATCCGTCGCCTCGTTGTGAAAAAAATGATTTTAGAAATCGACGATCGTCAAAGACTCGTAATTATTGTTAACTCGAATGACCCGTTTGGTTTTTAGATTTCAGATGGACCGTTTAAAATGGAGGCTGTCCACCGCCAAACGTCGCGAAAAAATTTCATTCTCTGCTGGCGGCCATGTTTTTGTCTTTTTTCTGTATTTTTTGGTGATTTTTTTTAAAGACTTTCTTTAGAAAAGAATATTTTCTTTTTTACCAACCATTTCCCAGAAGAAAATCGGAATTTGGCAATTTTTCGGGTCTCTAGGTAGATGTAGCCCTGTAAGCGATTTATACTTTTGTTGAGGTGGGCACTCCATATAGAGGCTTCGAATAAAAGGCATTTTTTTCAATTGCCTAAATTTATAGTTTCAAAGCTGTAGTCAATTTTCAATTACGAGCAAGGCGAATGACTGTCATATGGTGCTGATATATAGCTGCTATCATATAGCTGAATAGTCGATAAGTCAGAGAATCATACGTTTTTCCCATACCGAACCTTTAAACACGATTATCTCCAAACTTGTTTTTCCAATGAGTTGAAAATCGGTGTGCACGATTGCTCGAAAACTATTCAACCGATCGAGCTAACATTTAGCATACGTTTTTATGACACGTATGTGCCGTTGATAAACCTAAGCCCAACTAAAAATGATTAAAATAAACCTAATTTTGGCTGGGTCAAAGTTTTTAATTATTTCCGAAAAAATCAACTTTTTCGTTCTAAAGCCTCCCCTTTAGCCAATTATCGATATTTTTCCAATTTCAATGGTTCATCAAGTGACCACGTGTATATACTGATCAATTTTTAACTTTTTCCAAGCAACAAAAATCGTTTGTATACTAAAATTATGTAATACAAAGTATCTGTGACCCAGAAAAGATATATAGATTCCTTACGCTAAAAAAAATGAAGAAAACTTAAAAAGATTTGGCGTTCTATATGGAACTAAGGATTCGCTCATTTTGTATATGTATATATTTTGTTTAGGTAATTCAACGTACAGACTGCGATGGGATCCATCAAGAATTGTATTGGATTCTGCTCCATAATGTGGTGATCCTTCAGGATTCGAGTTGGATTCGTACATTGAATTCCAATGGGGAATCCCGATTAGAATCCAATGTACGAGCCTGACGTTTTAGTGTAGGGTTGAGGGGTTACCCCACTTGCGATTTTGAAAAAATCGATTTTTTTTATTGCATTTTTTGAAGTATAAGTATCTGAGAATATGTCCTGAAAATTTCAAGTCGATCCGAACAAAATTGACTGAGATATGAGCGTTGAAAGAGAAACTTTAAACGCGTTTTTCTCAAAATGGCATTTCTGAAGTCGGTGACCAAGATTACTCGAACACTAATGAACCGATCTTCTTGAAATTTTGCAGGCTTATTTAATACATAAAAATATAGTCTTTAATCGTTCGATTTTTTTGTCGAAAAAAATGGCCGTTTTATAGCCAAAAAACGGCCGTTTTTTTTCGTTAAAATCGAACCATTAACTTTGACTGTCCGCCATTTTGTGAAAAATGAATATTTTTCAAAATCCTTCGATTAAAGACTAGTTTATACTTATATTTGACTAAATCCATCCGCATTTTTTTTTCAGATGATCCACTTCGCCGCAATGTTGGTCACCGCAAACCGTGTATATAAAAACATTATTTCATTGACGGCCATTTGCCACTAAACAATGTAATATTTTTCAATAAAAAAATTACTGAAAGTTCTTCAAGATGTGTTCTTTAAGATGGTATATTGATCGATTAAAAAAGTTTTGTAGTTTTCTTTTAAAAAATTCATGAAAAAGGCCTTTTTTTGCGCTACAAGTGGGGGTAACGCCTTAAGAATGGGAATCCAATTGGATCCTTACGACAATTTTTCCACGTGCAGTTCTTCTCTAACGAATGATAAATATGTTCAGAATCGATAAAAATTACAGTTATTCCGGTTAAAAATGGCCCAATCGTTGTGATAACAATATTTCTCAACCATTCCAAAATATCGTCCCTATTTGCAGCTTGTATCCGTTTTATCCTCACCGTGACTTAAAAGGGCGATGTGCGGTGAGGTCTTAAAGTTTGTCGAGGTAAAGCCAATATGCAGCGGCCATAAATGCGAGTACGTACAATCTAGTGTACATAGATAGTAGGCACGCGACAGGAACTATCCAATACGGGCGGAGGTCCTAATACTTCCGTTCGGAACGACCACGCTTTGTACGATGTATTTGCATACCGCGTTCAGTCACGTGTTACCAGCTGGTATTAATGTACGATATTGGAAAGATGCAGTTGCATCGTAAAAACGTTGAAAAAAGTAGAATGTTTTTCTTCATGGGAAATATCGTGTTTTTTTTCCTTCAGCTTCATCGATCGATAATTGGCATACGACGTTGAATGCTCGCATCGTTGGAGTGCAACGATTTTGTTTTTTTTTAATGTGTTTATTCTTGCCATTGTCCAGAGCCTCTTTTGCGAATTGACGGCAAAAGTTCCCGGTGAGAATTCATGAAAACGTTCGAGGGATTTTCACAACCTAAAGTGGCAAAAAAATTGAGAAAATAAAAATAATTAATTTCCGTTGCATTTTAACAATGGAAACTTGGGAATAAAAATCGTACGATTTTTTTTGCGACATCCTGCACAGTATAGTAAGGGGTGTCTCA
Organism: Ophion ellenae; assembly: GCA_963210295.1. Taxonomy (NCBI): domain Eukaryota; kingdom Metazoa; phylum Arthropoda; class Insecta; order Hymenoptera; family Ichneumonidae; genus Ophion; species Ophion ellenae. The sequence goes on along the minus strand of OY723396.1, from coordinate 16,385,855 downwards.
AAATGACCTGACATCTTAAATAGCGCGCCGTTTTTTTGGTGGCGAACATAAAGTACTAATCTTTGACAACTGGCATCAGGAATTATTGAGATTTAGTGATGGAGAATTACACTATGGAGCAACGCATAGAGATTGTTATTTGCTACATTGTTACTGCATAGTTATTGCAGACGTAGGTTGGCAACCGAGATCGTGCGATTTAACGCCATTGGACTTCTTTCTTTGGGGTTTTCTGAAAAGACAAGTGTATGCCAGCCCGTGCAGAAATGTGACCGGGCAATTCCTACTTTGCGTCCAGTCCTCACTAGACTTGCCTTGTCTGATTTACCTGCCGGAATATCGTTTTTTTTTTTACGACTTACCCTCTTTGTTTGGAAATTACAATCTTCTGGCCGGGATACATTGCGAGCAAGTGCATCTCCACGAAATGTCTACGTGGAGATGCACTTGCACGTACCTGGCGAAAAGATTGACATGTTCTGAAAAGTGGAGCCTGCCTTGAAGAACTAAAGAAAAGCTCTATCCATGTTCTATCCATGATTAAAAGCATTCATTTCATCAATCATAATCGACGACGATAATGTTGCTTCGCATAAATACCACGATTACGATAACTAATGATTTGAGCATAAAGAATAGCCAAATGATTTTATGAGGCAAAAAAGTAAAGCAGGTCATTCGTGGTTTTTGAACGCCTTGTCGCGATGTTGGGAAATATCAATGTTCTGGCCGGGGGGACATTACATGAATGGATTTCCCCAACAATCCGCCAGGTGGCTACAAGCGAAGCGCTTCGCGTAAGCAACGTACCATAGTCTAAATTGGTTAAAAAATTATGCGAAAATGAAATTTGTTCCTTGTGCATTTGGTTGAAAAAATTAAACCAAATCATGGCCGAGCGCCAGCGAAATTATAGGTGTGAGGAAACCCGTAGTTCTCGGAGTAACCGCTAGAAGCCGCACGTGCGCTCGTTTCTCGTAAGCGGAGCGCGAACCGAAAATGTACTTAAACGCCGAAGAAACTCTAAAGAGTATCGCTTCTTGGCCTGTGGCTAAAATCAAAGTGTAGTATCTGTTCTTATCAGTTGAATATCTGATATTCTCTCCATGGATATTCCATTGGATGTCTGATATTCTCTCCACTATTATCGTGGATGATCATTCTAATGCTCACTTTTTATATAAGATTTAAAACAAATTGAAAAACTTACGTCTCATGGCCCCTCATAAACCCCTTAATGACAAACTTTATTACATAGGCAAGTATTCGTGTCAAGTTTCAAATAAGATCAAAGAAGATGTTTCAAAGAAGATAAGCCCCGCGATAAAATCCTCCCCTGTAAAAATGACTATCCCTTTTTAACCCGTTGGGGGTCGATTTTCGAAAAACGCTGATACACGTTATTCTTTATTTTTGTTCTCAAGCATAAATACTGAGTTTCGAGTTAATCGAACCGCGCGTTAAAATTCTTCCATACAAACTTTGATACCCCCAAATCCCCTCTTAGGGGGTAGTTTAGGAAAAATAAAAGTGACAAAGTTTATAATTTACTTTATAATTTATTTGTGTTATGTTTTCAAGTATATTAACTCAAGGAATAAGATTTTTCATACAAACTTTCACCCCCAATTTAACTCCCTTAGGGGTCGAATTTCGAAAAATTCTTCCTTATTCCTTGTCTACATTATAAAGGGAACCTTTGTGCAAAATTTCAGCTTTCTAGGTCCAAGGGTTTGGGCTGGGCGTTGATGAGTCAGCCAGTCAGTCAGGACTTCTCTTTTTATTTATTAGATAAATAAAATGAATTCTTTACAAATTCATTAAATTTACCCCATTGTAGAATATAGAAAACTAAAAACAGGCCTCATATAGCCTCGAGAAGAGTTTGGGATAAGCCTGGTCATAAATGCTCGTGAAGACTTCATTAAGGCTCGTTTTGAACCTTGTTGTTTCGTCGTTTCAGGCTTAGTACAGGCTTTTCTACCAGCCTTTGGTCAAGCCTGTGTGCAAGAGCCTGAAACCGCGTTATCATTCAGAGGTTCAGCGAGGCTTGAACTCAGGCTGGTGCTCAGCCTGAATTAAAAAATGTGAGCCTTGTTTCAAAGCTTGGCGAGCCCTTTTCTCATCGTCAATTCCTACCTGGGTTGTTCTCCGGCCCGTTTCTGATCATTTCCCCAGAAAGGGAACGGCGAATCGGGACCTAGCCTCAGACCCGTTACATTGCGAACCTGTTCCACGGTGGAAGGCCCGACCAGAGCCTCATATTATCTAAGGAAGGCAGATCAGGGGCAGTACATTTACCTAACTCAAATTTCCACACGGGAATGATCCACAGACCATTCAGGAGCTCAACGAAGCAATTAATCGCACCGTTAACGCAATTAGGCCGCAATTATGCCAAAATGTTATTTAAAATGTCGTCAAACGAGTGAACGTTTGCAAACAGGGACGCAGCGGCCATTTATCGGATATTGTGTTCCACACATAACCTCCATGTTTGCACCTTACATTAAAATTAAAACATTCGTACTTTTCAAATAAATAAAACGTTTTATTGAAAAATTAAAATATCAGGTCTTGTTGAGACACCCTATAGTTATCAGAGACCCGTGCTGGCCCGTTCGTACATACGAAAGCGCCCCGCAGACCTCTCTCGGGAGTGTCTGACGCGACTGGGCTTTTTCTACTTGAAATCTGCCCCGCGGTTCTCATCGGGCTAACTCGAAACTTTTGTCCCTGATCCCTAGCGCGTGGCCTCTCTTTTCGACCCTCGTACCTTTTTCTCTCTCCCTCTCGCTCGCCCTTTGTCTTTGTGGCCTCGTATAAACGATGTCACGACGAGAGCGACACTTTTTGTATTCTCTTTTTTTTTTTTTTGCAAACTCGTTACTCTTTCTTCGAGTGAACACTTTATATTGTTCGCTTCAACGTGCTGCGCAGCTAAACTCTGAATGCACACGCATATGTTTGCCGTTGCAAGTGCGCGTCGAAGCACATTTTAAGTGCCGCGAAGGTCGAGACGAGAGCGATGAAGCGGAGGAAAGAAGGGAAAAAAAGTGCCGAGCTGAATTCGCGATTTGGATGTCATCGATGACGCGTTTCATTGGAAATCGGAATTTATAATTGTATATCGCGAGGAAGGGTGCAAACGTGGAAACTGCCTGAACTCTTGAACTTGTGACCTCTCTCGTTCACTTGCTCTCGCAACCTTCTCGTTTCCGGTCGTACGTTCCGGTTGGTTTTCCGCCCGGTGACATGAATTATTCCAGTACCCGCGTGCCTCGTATATCTGTATTTTTTATTTATTTATATCACCCGAGCCTATCCCTGACTATTAGAGAAACGAACGCATACTCCCTATCTGTTTTTTTTTATATGTTCCTCGAGAGTGATTTTTGGGCCGTGCGATCGTCTGAGGTTAGCCCGAACATCCTCGCTGATGAGTTCCAAATTGAATTTTTATTTGTTCCGTTGTCGAATCGGCCGGGGCCACGTTTAGCCCGGGAGGGCTTCAACCCTTGAGGACCCGTAAGAATTCAATCGATTTTGCTGAAGACGGAGCGATAAACTGGTCTTTTTATTCGGGTAGAAGTACTCTGTGACGAGTGACCTCGGGAGGATAAGAAATGAGGTCAATATTGCCAGGCATCCTACTACTTTATTCCGATGGCCGAAAATAAAATAAAATATAGGTGAATACACTTGACGAGTGTTTCTGAGATACAGCGACCAAGTTTAGACGATGTGATCATTGACAAAAGTTGTTCATTAAAATCGTGTATGTATATTGGGGTGGTTAAAAAAAATCGCTGTGCTCAACGGGAAATGTTACTACGTTATGAAAAAGTTATTCATACGAGATTTGAGACGCCTAACATTTTTTTAGGTAAGCTCAAACGACTGAATTTTTTTTCTCGATTTTTCGTCAATTTTATTTTCCCCGCCAATAGGAATCATAATAATATAATTCAAATAATTTATCCAAATTATGTTAAAAGAGATTTTCGTTGAACGATTGAGTTTGATTTTTCTGTAAATCATTTTTTTTCAATGCTGCCCACTCCAATTTTAATTTTCGTAACTTTTTGAAATTAATGCAAGGTTGAGAAATTCCTATTCCGGTTTCGCTCCAAATATTAGTTATTTTCTCGATAACGTTTCGTGTACTCTCTCGAACAGAACATTTAAGAGCATTATGGTGGTGAAAGAATAGGCTCAATGCTTCTCTATTCGTGGGTAATTTTCGCTCCACAAATTCTTCGATTTCCGACCCAATCAGATAAATTTCGGCACTTTCACCATCGTCCAAACCCGCGATCATTTTTCACATTTTTATTTTTACGTGTACTGTGACGTACCTCAATACAGTAACTACTGGAAACAGTCAAATGAATCGCGAAAAGAACTCACGGACAGTCAGGGAACAAAAGTGCAGTAGCGTCAACAGCGCCGCGGTTTGTAACTCTCAAATCCGTATGACTTTGTTTTCTTACTCCAAAACAACATATTACTCCAAAAAACACGCATCCTTGTTAGACGTTCAGTGATGTAAGCACCCTGTTCTTGTTCATCATGTGGTTGATATAATTTTCACAACCGAATTACATATATTGGTTCTTGATCTGCAAATACAAATTGTTTAGGGTAAAAAAAATATATAAATAAAAATTGTGTATTGTTACAGAAAAAATTAAATCAAGATTAACATTGGATCATGCGCTATCATTTTCTGCATCGAGATAAAAAACAGTTAATACTTCGATAATCATGAAAAATAAAATAAAAAGGCGTTTGAGCACTAAATAAGAAATTGTTTAGAACCTTCAAATATTGCAAAACTTTCTTTTTCTTAACATACCTCAATTTTCCGTTGAGAAAAAAAATCGATTTTTTTTTAACACCCTAATGTATACATGCAGAGTGTCCTGTTATGAATGGATAATCCTGCAACTGTAGGTCACATCATGTTCCACTGTATTCTGGAATTTCAGTTTAGTAAAAGTTCCACGGTTTTCGAGATGAAAATCATCTTTTTTGGTTTTTCACATGCAACTTCTACAAATGATAACTTTCTTTTTACCCGGTTTTTTCTAAAATACTCTTGGTTATTTGCTTTGTCCAGAAAAGTCTTCTTTTTAACCTTAAATGTTGAGAAAACTTTATGAAAAAAGATCTTCGCAGAATTTTCGGGTGGGTGTCGGGAATTCGATGGATCAATATTCAGAAGGCCCGAAATTTCGAATTCATCAATGACGAACGTTCCACTATAGATAGATCAATCGTATCATTGTCTGTAAAATAGTTGATACAAATTGTGAACACAAAAATCTCGAAATTGCTTTTAGCGAAAATAAATATAAGATGTAACAAAATAATGAGAGATATAATGTCGACTTTCCGCTATAAATACACCGAACAATTCGAGATGACAAATCATCGAATTGTAAATATGATGGTTTACAATGTCGAATTCGTGAAAGCGAAGGGCCAATAAGTCGATCAGTTAAGATAGCAATAGGCCGAAAAGGCGAACGGTCCGGATAGCGAAAACTTATGATCGAGCAATACGTCACTTGGGCTTCAGAGTGAAGCTGACAGATGGCGCTGGCGGTCACTCGGGGAAAGGCAGTCATTCCATGTTCGCTATTTAGGTATTCGCTATTTTGGACTATCGATCAGTTGCGTATCTAATTGTAAGATCTACACATTCGAAGTTCGTATTCCCGATATATGGCTTTTTGCTATAGATGGTATAACCAATATTGGATACTCACTTTTTTCTATTGCGGAGATATGAATGTGTAGATTGGTCCCATCTGTACTTGTATGACTCAAACTGCAGACTATCTGAATACATGCTCTCAAATAAATGACCTCTCGAATAAATAATCCTTTGGTATAGTGATTATTCTATTTCGTCATCGGTCGAAAGATGAAATTTCTAATAATTTAACCTTCGTTATTGTGTGTTTATAATTCGGTCATTTCGAAAACTTTGTCGTTCTATATTTGGCCATTCCAAGTTTTGATCCCCACCCGAATATTCACACAGACCAATTCGAACTTCTGACTTTGATAGCCTGCGGTGTAAAAAATGCACTACGCATATGGTGCCAATTACTTAAAAAAGTTGCTTAGTTATTGTCGTTCACATCATTTGTAGAAATTGCATGCGAAGAACCGAAAGCAAATGATTTTTTTTTCAGAAAATAACACAAATCCCAAAATCTCGAAAACCGTGGGACTTTTACTTATTGTTTCGTGATTTTTTTCGAAAAAAAAACGGCCACATATAACGAGAACTACATTTATATAAATAAATTAAAAAAAAATTATTTGTATTTTTCACACCAACCATTGTTCAGTTATCGATCCGGCTGTTGGACCACATTTTTTTTATACAGAGACTGTTATACCTCAAGAACATTGTTATATTTAATTTTTTTGGATAAAAATGAACACGAAATGAATTCATTGTACGCTTAATAACATACCTTTTTCCAAATCCCAAATAAACAATTTAGGAGACAAAAATAATTCCGAAAAACGACCTTTTTTCAACCCGTCACAGTGGTGTCCTCCCTTGTATCGAGGTTAAACCGATACGTGGTGGGTACCCCATTCGGAATATTTACCGAAGTTGAAAGTAAATACGAAACAATTCTGAATATCGCGAAAAAGTGGGCACAAGCTTCGAAATAAGGAATCCAAAATATAGTGCTCAACCGCTCTAATTTGTATAATTTGATTATGCGAAAAGGAACCGTCCTCTGTCTAAAAGTAACCGGTAAGTTTCGAAACTACTTGGCCGCAAAAAAGTCGTGTGACGATGTTACGGGCCCTCGTGTTCTGAAGGCGGGAAATCCCTTTAAACGCTTGAAAATGAGTCATTTTTCGATCATTTTTTTCCAAGGTGATAAAATAATGCCAGCATTTTAAAATTTTGACATTATCTTATGTCAAATTTTGTCTTATTATTAATCTTTCAAGTGTTGAAAAAAAAATTCTTTAAACAGAACAAAATGGCAGCGTTATAATGTATTACTTTAGGCGTCGTTTGAAAAACTGCTCATGCCATAGCTCAAAAAGTTATTGATCGATCTGTCCGAAATTTTGGAAGCTTTCTCACTATAACATTATTGGAAGGATATACCTAAAGTTTTGAGGTTATCTCGTAAATAAATTACTTATTTGGGGTAAACATTTTCGAGAAAATGGTCGAAAATATGAAAATTTCATTGAAAAGCTTACTTAAATTTTAATTGTATACTTTTTTATATTTTTATAGATATATCCTTCCAATAATGTTACAGTGAGAAACCTTCCAAAATTCCAGCCAGTTCGATCAATAACTTTTCGAGCTATAACATGAGCAGTTCTTCAAAAGACGCCTGAAAAAATACCTTATAACGCTGCTATTTTGTGTTGTTTAAGGCGTTCGGCCACAGTAACGGGCATAAAATCATCTGCGAATTAAACAATTTTTTTTTGTACGAAAAAGTAATTCACTCATAAAATTAATTACACATCTATTTAGTATGAATATCAAGCGGCTAGAAAATATTTTTTTTTTGATGTACAAAATCGACCGACCACTCGAAACTTCTCGAAACAACTTTTTTCCAATTGGCGTGACAAGTAACTTCAACAATTTTCACTCGATGTACTTCAAATTAAAAAGTTATGTTCCTAATTGCATTTCCCAGAGAAGTACGTACGGAATTTCTGATTAATCGAAAACTTTTCATTTTATGAGCAGTTGTAACGAAATTTTTCACTGAAAATTCATTTCTTAAGTTCGAATACCTACAACTTTTGAATAAAACAATATTTTTTAAATTCCGTAGGTATTTCTCTAGGTATTCTAATTCAGATTGGCGAGAATTTTCTGTTTTTTTTGTTCTAGGTAAAAAATTGTGGATGCTAAATGTCACGCCGCGGAGCGCCTAAAAAAAGATAACAAAATAAAATAGTAGTCATCCATTTTGTACATCGAAAAAAAAATATATATATATATTTTCTAACAGCTTGATGTTCATAGTAAATAGATGTGTAATTCATTTTATGAGTAAATCACTTTTTCATACGAAAACGTACGATGAACAACGCCTTAAAAAAGAAAAAAAAAACACCATTCGAAAGTTGTAATAAGATAATGACCAAATTAAAAAATGATGCTATTATTTTACCACCTATAAAAAAATTCACGAAAAACGACTAATTTTCGGGAGCGTCCAAGAGGATTTCCCTCCTTAATTCGCACCGAGTTACACGTTGATTTTCTGATTAACCCAACTAGCGATAATTTCGTAAAACTTCGAGCGTACCTGAGATTTCGGGAACTTCCGTATTAGCCGTGCCGTTCTGGCCTCGGCTGCGAGAGCTCGACGTTCTCCCGAGGGGTTCGGTCCTTATCGCTAGACTGCTTTCCCTCGTTGAATTGGCGGTAGGCATTGTGTTTTTCTCCCCTTAAAAGTCCACCTCGATTTATTGCACTTTTAACACGATCGATAACTCCATTGGGAGCGATAACTGCGTGAACCGGAAATGGAAGTACGACTTGGACAAATCCATCATTGGATCCGAATTTGGCACGTGGATGTTACAAAAAAAAAATCACACTGACAACATTTGGTGTCTGCTGGTCCCTCGTTCACCAGGTACCATTCACGGGTACCATTCGATGGTAACTTTTGACACTACCAATCAGGCTTCACCGTGATGACGTTGCACGCAATCGCACGCGCTATTCCGGCCCGGTGAATTTTAATTCGAACGCGCAAACACGCGAGCACACTTTTGCACACGTAGAAACACACTCACACTAACTGGATAAAAATCTTCAATGGCTGACTGCGCAAGCTTCGTCGATTAGTGGAATATTGGAGCCAAAAGTCCATTCGATTCGTGGCGATTCGAACGGAAGATATTGCTCCTCCGAGCATCGGCAAAAGCCAGACGTCAGTTCGGAAGCTCACAAGTGGGAGCCCTCGGATCTTCTCACCCTCCTTGGGATCCGGTCGAGAGGCACTTCGCTCTCGCGTTCTCGATCTACTTCTTGCCCCTCAACGAGCATTTCACGTCCCTCACTTCTCGACCTATTCACTGTACGTTTTGCATTTTTTTTTTTTCGTCTTTTTTTTTACTCCGTACTATATTCGAAGATCGATGACTGCCGAGTCGAAATACTCGGCCGAAAGAGTGGCGGTTTCTTCGCACCACTCGTCTGTCACGACGCCAAGTACTTGCAGGCGTCGTTCGATTTGGTCCCTCCTTTGGCACTTGCTTTCTTCACTTTTCTTTTCACATTTTTCGTTTCAGACGTATAATCCTCTCGTTGCACAATTCAGCGCTACCCTCAACTTTTCGTCCTTTACCAATATTCGGACAAATTGGCACCATTGAGGATCGTCGTCTCTACGAAATCCTGAAAAATTCGGACATTCTATTTTTTTTTTCCTTTTTTTCGACGCCTTTTTTTTCACTATCAGTCAAAATGATTTTGGAATCGTGAAGGTGATCTTGAGCTTCGGAGCCTGATTAGGTCACTCCTTTGATGCAATTTTGTTTCAGTCGCTGAGTTTGATTGTTTCGATAAAAATGCCTCCGTTCGATATTTTAATCGCATTGTACATCGTTGATGTACTTTTCCAGAGTGAGTTTTTTATTTGTAGATCAGGGTTTGCTTGGGATGCAACGAATGCATCATTTTTTCCTTCTTTTCCACTTGGCAATTATTGTTACGTTTTTCTTGCTACAATTGCCATGTATTTCTGGGGGTTTTTCTTCTTCGTACGCTAAGAGGGCTGAGGCGACAAGCTCGCGAAGCTTTCGACGAGATCAACGACGAAACGAGCCAATGTAAATCGGGCCATTTTTGAGGCCCGTCTCAAAAAAGGCGCTTGACGCAAATTTAATAATCACTTGTCACGAGCTCCCGACGAGTAATTAACTCCTATCTTCGTTGGCTTTCCCGTGGACGCGGTGGATCGACGCTTCTCGCACATTTTTCTCGTCATATCCATCCTCAAGCCTGTTGAATGGAAATACACGCCTTATTAATTTCAGAGCCAACGTAGCGTTGGGTAGCGATTAAAAAAAAAAGGTTCAACAAATAAATAAAGGTGAAAAAGTGGTACTTTGTAGCTCGATCGATACGACGGAGACTCGTACGATTAATTAATCAGGCCGGAATTTAACCGACTCGTTATTGCCGGGAATTGCGTGCTGGTAGCCGACCCACTCTTTTTTCAACGACTCTCGTTCAATCATCGGATCCGGAGGGGAATGATAATTGGATGCAGAAAGTGCTATTCTCAAGCTGGAGGAAAATCTGCGCAGTCAATTGAAGCCCAGGGCAGTTTTAAATGGGGTCGAAGTTTGCATCGTTGGAATGCAACGAAGTCCTTTTTAATTTCTTATTTTCGTTATTGAACGAAATGATGTTTTCGCATTGGTTGTAGATCGCTGAATAAGAATCCTAAAAAATGTTTTCGTAATTTTTGTAGCTTCAATCTGCATAAAGGGAATTTGTGAAATTAAAAAAAATCTTTTTCATTGCATTCCAATCATGTAAATTGCAGTCCAATCATTTTTTATCACAGGCGATACTTGATACTTGATTTTTATAGATTTTGGTCAAATTTTAACCAGACATTGTTCGTATCATTATACATGTTTGAGTGAAATTTCAGAACAGTCGACTATTTAGATTGGAAGATAATGGGTTTGCATTGATCGAAATTCAGGTCACATAATTCGTCGTACCATTCTATTGTGTTTATAAATTTTGAAAAAAAATATGTTTAGATAGCAAACTAGTTAGGGAAAGAGTAAAAAAAGTTTGGATTGCCATTACTGTTCAGTTTTGCTAAAACGTTCAGTAAAGACAGAATAATTCTCCGTAAAAAATATTTGTCCCCTATAATAAGAAGTATTGTTCAATATTTCGAGAAAAAAAAAATTATCGTATTCCTAGAGGTAAAAACTTTTATCATAAAAAATAATATTTGCGTTATGAATATTAATATTTTATATTGTTTATGTTATCTTCATTAACAAGCAAAAGTGCTAATAAAATAACTAATTAAAAACGAATTAAATAACAAAAATAACTAACTAAAGACGAATTAAATAACAAAAATAACTCATTCAAAACTTCGTTCGATTAAAAATAACTTCCAAATAAAAATTCGTGTTGCGGTATTATTTTAAATATGACGCGCAAACTTACGTCATTGGATACGTGCAACGATGCGGTTTCGCCATATGTCTTCTTATTATAGGGGACAAACATTTTTTACCGAAAATTATTCTGTCTCAATTTCAATGCAGACTCTGCAGTGTTAAAAGTTGCAATTTGAAAACTCATTATCTCCCAATCTTAATAGTCGACTGTTTGGAAATTTCACTCAAACATGCATAATGATATGAACAATGCCTGGTTAAAATTTGAACAAAATCCATAGAAATTAAGGGTGCGCGCTCGTTCTACCTTAAGGGGCTATACCAATGTGACACTTTCAAAAAATCGTTTTTTTTGCCTTTTTCCACACTTTATACTTTCAAGAATATTCTGTAAAAATTTCAAGGTCGTATCTCTAATACTCCCCGAATGGCAGCCTTCTAAAAAGTAACCGCTCGTAGGTCGAAAATCGATAATTAAATCTTTAAACGCGTTATTCTCGGAATGAGATTTTTCAAATTTGCTGACATCGTAACTCAAAGAGCAATTATCCGATTCACTTGAAATTTGAACTGAGTACTCGAATATATTTACTCTACAATGACGTAAGATATTTTTGATTGGATGAAAATGAACGATTTGGCATTGAAAGAAAGACCATTTTATCGGCAAGAAAACAGACTTTTTTCATAACTACGTCATTTTGTTAGATTTTGATATTTTTCGAAAATTCTACGTCATTGTACAGGAAATACCTTCCAGTTTAACATTTTTTCCTTTATCGGTTTCAGCTACTCAATCGGCCGGAATCATGTCAGCAGTGGAGGAACTTTTTTTTGTTGGCGCCTTCGAAGGCAGCGCATAAGTCGCTTGGATCTCAATATTTTTCTATGAAAAAATTATGTAATATAGGTCAAATACAGCCAAATATATTCTTAATTTTCCGAAACATTAAATTGAGTACTTTTCTTCCAAAAAATTCCCGAAACTCACCCAAATTTTCAGCGTTCACACTGGTATAGGCCCTTAAGGCGATCACTCTTTTTTCTTCGGTTTTTCAATTTAAAAAATAATGTACATTTTTTATTTACTGTTCGAGCGAGTGCTCGGAAAGACTCGAAAATTGCCTATTTCCTTCGTTCTGATCTCGACCTCGATACTGGCAATTTTCTTTGCTCGACGGTAATCCGAGGCAACGGTAGGTCAGTCTCTATTTTTCTATCAAAGCGAGAAGAAAAAAAATCGACCTTTTTGCAAAAGCTGGTTGCCGATAATGCGAGAAGCGTGAAAATGATAAAACGCATTCTCGATATAGCTTCGAGTGCACAGGCATTGTAATCAATTATGCGCCCGAAGAAGCTCCGCATTTTTCCGTTCAAATGACAACACAACGATAATAATGATATTAAAAAATAATAATAATAATTATAATAATAATGATAGGAGAGTGTATTCTCGATAGCTATTGGATGGAAACGTTCTTTCTACTCTTAGGATCCATATTAATTACGCAGTACAGTTTTATGAAAATTATGGAAACTTCTGGTTGTGAAATCGTTTATGAATATTTTGAACGTGTCAGGGCACTTTTTAAACATTCGATTGACAAGCACACTTAAAGAGTTAAAGTATTTTTATTCCGTGTTATTCGTTCAGGATATCCTGCCAACCGACTATCCACGAATTCGCTTTTATAAATTGACATACATGTATTCCATTAAAATATTCTATTGCATCTCCAGAGTGGCTGCGTCGACATAAATCATACGCGAACCTCTTTTCCCATTCCTCCCTGTGGGTCGTCTACCAGCAGACAGAGATTTATTCACTTTTCTCTCCGACGGGGCTGGGAGTTTCATTTTAACTCGTTAAATTGCTATTTCTCTTCCTAAGCTGCAATCATTTTCTATAATTATTGTAGAACACTGCACAACTTGTGCGGGAGGATGAACAGTAGGAGGGGCTGATCAGTAAAGCCTTACTTGTGAGCTATTCAAGGGGGTATGCCTCCCTGGAAACTTAAAAACTCGTTTTTTGCGTATTGTTAATTTTGGTTTTTGTTTCATTGAGATCCGTGGACTGCTTGCGGGTGAAACTGCAAAACCACCCCTCGACACGCCTTTCTTTGAGCGGTACTTTCCCCCCTTAAACCCGTTTTACCGCAGATAAAAAAAATACGTGTCTAATAGTTTTCGATGTTTTATCACATATACAAGTTCCAACAAAATCGACGGCGGTCTCTTAAGGGGGTATCCCTCGCTGGAAACTCCAAAAAATCGTTTTTTTGCATATTGTTATAGTGTGAACTTTCAAGAATTTTTTAAGACCAACCGGACCGTGAAATTCTAAAAATTGACGAAGTTACATTTTCGGTTCACGATCGAATTTTTTAATTGAATGAACCATTCGTTAATGACAATGACTTCAGCATGCTGTTTTTCAAGAGAAAAATGAGGTTTTCTTTGGAGAAGCTATCATTTTTCGTATTTTTCGAAATTTATAAAAGTGCATAGTGAACCTATAGCCAGTTGGATATATTTGAACATTTTTTTTTACTTTCGTTTCAGATTACGTTTGAGCCTGGTAGAGATCCCGCAGTTTCGGGCCTCCCTGCTGGAGGACTGCAACCCCAACTGCAGCACCACGAACACTTTGAAAGATTTGCTTCCGAAAAAATTACATTGTAACCTCAAACATGTGTACAACATGCTGGGAAAAAAATAATTTATTCCAACCTATGTGTTACTAGAAAAAAATTCATCATTCTGACCCGTCAAATTGAGCTTCCAGAGACCCCGCTAAGGCATACCTCTCCCGAACTTGAATATTTAACAATTAATTCATTTTCGTCTATAATCAAGAAAAAATACATCCCAGTATACTGGTAACATTTCCAGCCAAATTACCGAACTAATTAAAAATTACGATTCCAAAAATCGTCTCATTGAAAGAGCACTTTATGGAGATGAGCTCTTTGAGCAAGAAGGTGTGATGATGGCCCTGGAATCGCAGACTGAGTGCAAGTTTGAAGCTTTCATCATATTTGTGCATGTACCGTTTTTCTAACGCACATGCTTTTTTTCTCAAGACTATATTTTTCAATTGTTCGTCAAGATATTTCGAAAACTAATCAACCAATTTACTTCAAATTTTAACCACATACATACCGGTGTCTATTACGCAAACTAAAATCAATTCGATAAAAATGTATTAACTATTTTTAACATGCATCATAATACATAATGATTGCATGAAAATTCGTCATGTTCGGTTACACAGTTGCAATAATTAAAGAAAAATGTTTTTTTTTTTCATTCTAGTAAGCGGAATGGCGACATGCTTACATATTATAAAAATTTTCAATTTTTTGTTTTAGATCACTGGAAGCTGAGATATGCTCAAAAAACGGCGATATCCATTTTTTCTAGCCATATTAATATACGTGTAACTATGATAATATTTTTTTTAAATTCAATTCGTAAAAACGTATGTATTCTTCATTTCTCGTTTAATAAACCACAAAAATTCCCCAATGTCCTATATCTGACGGTTTCCGAGGAAAAAAAACCCAATTAATGAATGCGTTTCTCTATCTTCACGCTAGATGACGGCTTTAAGCGCCCCTGGAATTTACCAATGGTTTAAAAGTGCTTGTGTCCCCACAAAATACGGCCCTCCGCGAAAGAAGTACCTTAATTTCTCAAAAAGTCATCAGGATACGTTTTGATATTACGTATCTATCATGATAAACATAAAAAAATACAATAGCAACAATATTGAAATTGTAAAAGCTTATATTCATTTCTTGAGTTCCAACGTATACCCTGGCGGGTTTTCATGTGTTGCCTTTCCCAACTTAACTCTCTGCTATCGATCCCAACCCGCATTTCGCTGATCCACCAGTGTCGGTATTGGTAATGCTTAATTTAACCTAACAAGCGACGGTGGTGCCGTTCGACGATCTCCCATGTTCAAAAACATTGTCTTGAACCAACACTCGAATGGGTGGCCGTCCAGTCGCTTACTCAGTAAAATCTAGCCGGGTTTATCGGCACAGGTTTCGCACGGTTTTCCTGTGCCTCCGGGCGAACTCGATCTATGAGTGCATTTTAGGAGAGCGGGACTGTGGACAAGGTGGGGGGGGGGGGGGGGGGGGGGGGGGGTCAAAGAACCGAAAATAGTAAAATGACAAGTGTGGGGACAAAGTGACAGGGATGAGCATAAAAGCCCAAAAAGGCATAGGAGGAGACATTCAAAAACATTTATACATTTTCAACATTTAAAAACACTAATACCATTAGCGAAGCCAAAAAATTAATTCTTTTTAATATTCTGTTTTCATTAAATATCTTTGGACACTGCATACATATATAAAATTGCTGAATTAAAATATAAATATAAATTATACATTTAAAAATTATATAAATTTAAATTATAAATTTAAAAATTATATAAATTAAATTATAAATTTAAAAATAAATCATATGTAAAATAGAAACTTTTTCAGAATGTGTGGGTCTTATTCGCTAAAGAAATGTCTCCTAGTTGACCAGAGCAAATGAAACGTTAATTTTTTACGATGTAGTAGAATTTTCCAATATTACTTTATACGTAACGTGTGCTTTGAGTTTTTTCCCCTCTGCTCTCTTGACTCTGCCGGCCTTCTTTCCCGGCTCCCTTAAAAGCACAGATTCACCATCCTTCACACAGAACACAGTTCGCCACCCTTTGTGGCATCGCGCCGTGCCCCTCATTCTCCATATCCCGCCCTAAGTGACGAAAGCATCCGCGCATTTACCGACGCAACTAAAATATAATGACCCTCGCGCGACTGACACTATACCCACGTCGTAATGGAGCTCTTGCGTAATCGCGACACGAATCGCCGATGTGAGGTTTTCGAGAGTACAGGATACGTCGTCCTTGTAAAAGAGCGACATATAGTTTCGACTTGCGTAACGCGCCTCACGTAATCGAACTACAAACGATTTTCTGACGATCCAAACGGACTCGTAATACGTATATGGAATGCAATAGAAGTGAAGAATAATCGAAAAAATATTTTCAAAAGATGATTTGCATTTTATAGAGAATGTGGTACACTTTACAAAGAAAAAAATCATATCCATGAAACTCTTTTTTTTTAGTAGAAAAAGATTTACGTTGTACTTTGTCCATCGCATAGTTCGTTTTAGATTAATAAAATTTCGTCATTTTCAATACCGAATTTCATTCATGCACCATGAATAAAATTTTCATTAAATACATTTTTTTGCCTTGTCCTTTCACAGAAATTTAAACATTAGGCACTAACTTCTTTTTCCTTATCCTGTCGCCGACATTAAAAAAATAGGTACCTATTTTTGTTGCCTTGTCCTACTGCAAAATTAAATGAATTAAATACTCCTTGTTTAAAAAGCGATCACTTATAATTATGATGAGACTTTACTAGAGGGATTTCAGCTGATGCCTACTGATGATTGAAAATGAAAAATTATTGCAAACCACATTGTATTTGCCTATTGCAAAATAAAAAAAATAGATACTGATTTTGTGTGCCTTGCCCTATTGCAGAATTAAACAAATCAAATACTCCTGGTTTAAGAAGCGATCACCTATAATCATAATGAGACTTTAATTGAGGGATTGCAGCTTATAACTAGTGATGATGGAAACTGGTCATTTTTAGATGAAATACTAGATGAATGAAATTTGGTCATTTTTAATACCGAATTTAATTCAGTTTCCATTAATAAGATTGTCATTGGATACATTGTTCACCTTATCCCACTGCAGAATGAAACAAATTAAATACTCCTTGTTTAAAAAGCAACCAGACTTTAATTCAGGGATCGCAGCTGATATCTACTGATGATGGAAAAAAAAAAATTATTGCAAACATCATTGTCTTTGCCTATAGCAAAAAAAGTAGGAACTAACTTAGTTAAAAAAACAATTACCTATCATTATAATAAAAGTTCAATGAAGGAATTGCAGCGGATGACTAGTAATGATGGAAAATAAAAAATGATTGTAAACAAGATTCCTCTCCATGGTTGTACTCTCGTCACGATCTTCCGCCTGAACAATGTTCCAGCACTCTTCAGTGTACACGAACATCGAAAACGCAGACTCGTCGTTACAACTTTTGCCCAAGCTCTCCCGTGTTGTTCTTTCCCTCTCGTGCACCTGAGTCTCGTTGAACTTTCCCATCAAGGAGAACTGCAAGCCACCTACCAGGCTACATCAACCCCTCCGAGCCATGCGATACATTTCTAATTGGACAATCGACAGTGAAGTATGCACGACAGAAATTGTCTCCCACGACTGAGAGTCCCGAACTGGCATATTTTTTCGTCTTCGTCTCAAAATGGATCACCGTGTTCGATAATTGTTGCTCGAGCTCTCAATCTTCAGGTTTCAAATCTGCAAAATGCCCTTTCGCGTTTCTCGTGTTCACGATGCTCGACGTAAGCCAGAGGAGCGAAACGCGAGCAAAGGTATGACTAGATTTCCATGGAAACGCGGGGATTCGAGATGGGATCCAATGGAGGGAAGAAAAGAGGACGTTGGAGACATGCGAGGGGGTGAACGAGAGGGACAACCCCACGGACACGCACAGCATCGAAACTCGAATGATCGACGTCTCACAAAAGTTGCACAACGACTAGCTCCTCTCAGTGACAAAGCCACCAAAGAAATCACAAACGGAAAAAACCCACCCCTAAAAAACGAGATATCAAGAACGTCATTAAAATCGCCTCGTCGCAAGGGATCCTCGCGAAGAATGAGGAAAGGGAATATCCATAGACGAGTGATCCTTGCAAATCTTCGTTTAGCTTTTCCTGACCCGCTGCTGGATGATGATAAGGGTGGAAATCGCACACCGAGTATACTCACAGCTTCGATAAACCAATCCCGGCAAGCACTGAGTTATCCTCGACAACAATGGAACGAGGTCAATTGACACATCTTATACGAAAGTACGGCGCAAAAACTTGGCACCTGACGATGAGAAAAGTTGGATTAAAAAACGGTCTTCGTAAACAACTAACCACGGCAGTCGGAGCTTTGACATCGCGGTGTAAACGCTCGGGCGGTGAGAGTAGCACTGCGAGTTTGAGAATTGAGCATGGATGAATTTCCGGACGCAGGGGGGCGCGGCGGTCAGGATTAGCCACAGGTTGCGCCCACCTCGTTCACGCAGCCGAGAGCTTTCGTCTATGTCTGTATGGACGTGTACTTATCGATATATGAACGTGGAATTCATAAAAGGGCGTAAACGCCGGCTCGAGGGATAAAAACGAAAGCGCCCCGTGCCTTTTTCATTGATGACAGTGACACAAGGAGGTGTAATGAGGTATTCCACGTGAATCCGGTGGACTTTTTCCCTGACCCCCGCCAATTCGATTTTTTTTTATCTGGTTCCATTCAGTCTAAAAGACACCCTGATTTTAATTTACATTTTTCGAAACAACCCTTAGTGAAAAAATTGTTTCTCTGAAAAGAACGCCCCGATTTAAAAATCTGAAAAAACTCCCAAAAATCCGTGATGATATTGTAAAAATCTTCAAATTATCAGCCGCAGTGGAAGTATGATTTTTTCTGTGCTTTCTGAGCGATTAGCATTTTTAAAAAACCGAAACAATTCAAGAACCGCTTACTTCGGGCGGATACTTAAATATTTTAATACCCACAATGAATTATTTTGATCATTTTTCAATAACTGAATCACAATCATGGACCTTGAAGAGTTAGCAGTCAATTTTTCGGATTGTTTCAACGTTAATCGCTTAGAAAGCAGAGAAAAAAATCATACTTCCACTACGGGTGATAGCTTGAACATTTTGACATATAATCACGCATTTTTTGGAATTTTGTCCGATTTTCAAATCGGGGCGTTTTTTTCAGAGACATTTTTTTTTACTAAGGGTTGTTTCGGAAAATGTAAAAAAAATCAGGGTGTCTTTCAGAGTCAATGGAATCAGATAACGAAATAAATCGAATAGGCGGGGGTCAGGGAAAAAGTCCACCGGATTCACGTGGAATACCTCATATGTATATGTTTAAAGTCGAGTAAAGGAGACAAAAACCCATCACTTTTTAGCGTAGAAGTGGCATTTTTTACTGAAGGTAAATGGTTGCATACTGCAAGTAACCTCAATAAAATGTTGCCCCTCAACTCGCTCCAACCCTAAGAAATAGGGGTTGAAAACTTAAAAATCGCAGTATCTCGATAATTAAGCGTCCGATCGAAAAAAGTTTCAAACGAAAGTTGTTTGGAATAATAAAATTCGTACAAAGTTATCCAACGTCTCACCCTCTATCTCTGAAAATAGCGGCACAAAAATGAGTCGAAAATTCGGGGTTGATGCGTGTGCGAGCGGAGTAGACGGAGTAGATTGGACGTCGGATAACTTTATACGCATTTCATTATTCCAAACAACTTTTGTTTGAAACATTTTTTGATCGGGCTATTAATTATCGAGATACGGCGATTTTTAAGTTTTCAACCCCTATTCCTTAGAGTTGGGGCGAGTTGAGGGGCAACATTTTATTGGGGTTACTTTGAGTATGCAACTATCTACCTTGAGTCAAAAATTCATATTCTAGGCTAAAAAGTGGTGGGTTTTCGTCTCTTTTACTGGACTATGAATGGAAAGCCATGTATGGAGGTTGAAAATGGGTAGGGCTGTGTCCGCACGTTCCAACGCACAGAGAGCCGACAAGGGATGCGGGCATAGTCGGAAATATGCCGAAGAGAAAAGAGGGTGAAAAAACTGGATGCGATTCGCGACACCCTTGATCGGTAGACCCTGAAAGAGAAGCATCATTTTCTTTCACGCAGTTGCAAGTTAATTGTTCTTCGCTTTTGCAGCTGTCTGCGTGATGTCCATTTTTTTGAACCGTCTCTCCTTTTTTTTATCGCTCTCAATGCTCTTATCTTTACGCCCTGTCTTCCTTGCGCTGTTGCCAAGTCGTCACTTCCCGTGTGAACATACCGTCTAAACATCGCCTTGATGACATCGTTCCCAAAACATCGTATCACCTACTGATCCGTGGCTTGCTTTCCAATGATTACTGTCGTCGTGCTGTCATATACTTACTCCCTGTTGGAGCTTCCACGGTTTCTGTATATTTGTCTTTTTTCTGATTATGGCAAGTTAAAGTGCCCAGGAACTAAAGATGTTGCCGATCTTTCAAGGAACATCACTTCAGGCGGTAGTTCCCTTTAGGCGAGAAAAAATTTGCTGATTTTCATGATTTTTTTTTAAAGACAGATTTCTTCTCCACTTTTGAGACTCGGGGTATGTTTTATTAATACTTTTGGCTGTTTCATGGGATTTTTTTCTCTTATTAATCTTTTAAAATGACGAAGGTATGGTACGGTCTTTTAAAATGACGAAGGTATGGTATGGTCTTCTAAACTGCATTTTGAAAAGTGGCGTGACGTATAGCTTAAAAACTAATCGACCGATGTTGACGAAATTTGGTATTAATCTTTCAAACCTTATTGTCTGGCACATGACCATAAATGTTTTAGGAAATATAAAAAGTATTTTTCATTGCAAAATGTAGCCATTTTTTCCGAAAAACTTCGATCTTTTGTTTTCAAAGCATACCATTTCATCGATTTTTAATATTTCTCATTTTTTCTTGGTTCATATTCTGCGTATGAGTGTTGATAAAAGAAAAGTCCTCGTTACTTTTTTTCTTCAGATTAATCTCCGTGACGCTACGTGTCACGCCGTCTGACAACATCCACCGCAACTCGTTTAGAAGACCGTGTCATACTTCTGGCGTTTTGAAGGATAGAAAAAATACCATGTAACAGCCAAAAGTGGCAATAAACCGTACCCTAAGTCTCAAAGATGGTGAACAAATCTTTCCTTAAAAAAAAATCACGAAAATCAGCAATTTTGTCTTTGCCTAAAGGTAACACCCCTCCTAAGTGTTCGCCTTCGATTTTGTTGAAACTCATATATGTGATAAAGCGTTGAAAACTATTAGACGCGTATTTTTTATCGGCGGAAAAACGGTTTTCGGGGGGGGGGCAAACCACCCCTCAAAAAAAGGGGTGTCGAGGGTTGATTTTGCAGTTTCACCCACAAGCAGTCCACCGATCTGAATGAAACAAAGACCAAAATCTTCTTATGTAAAGCGACGAAAAACCCACTATTGAAGTGTTGTAAAATAAATAAATTAAGGGGTGACGCGCCTTTCTTTGAGGGGTGTCACCCTTAAGGGGCTATACCAGTGTGACACTTTCAAAAAATAGATTTTCTGCCTTTTTCGACAGTTTATACTTTCAAGAATATCATTATCATTTATATCATTCATATCAAAATCATTTTATCTTGCAAAAATCGATAGTCAAATCTTTAAACGCGTTTTTTCTCGAAATGAGATTTTTCAAATTTGCTGACATTGTAACTCAAAGAGCAATTATCCGATTGACTTAAAATTTGGACTGAGTACTCTTGAATATATTTGCTCTACAATGACGTAGGATATTTTTGATTGGATGAAAATCAAATAATATAGATCAAATATAGCCAAATAAATTCTTAATTTTCCGAAACATTTGAGTGAGTACTTTTCTTCCAAAAAATTGCCCAAAATCAGCCAAATTTTCAGCGTTCACACTGGTATAGCCTCTTAAAACCGTTTTTCCGCCGACAAAAAACAACACGTGTCTAATAGTTTCCAATGCTTCATCACATACATGAGTCTCAACAAAATCGAAGGCGTTCACTCAAGTGATATGGTGTCAATTTTTTCAGTAGACTTACGTGTTGAAATTGTTGTATCGTTTTCACAATTTTTGGGAGAACGTTGCGATGCTGCTTTTCCTTATTGTCGATACGATGAACACTATTGTGTAAATAGTGTAAATTACACTATAGTGATGAACACTATAGTGATGAACACTATAGTGTAATTACAAAACACTAATAAGTTCAACATTTTCGATCATTTTGTTCGCTCCGATAGAAGGCAAAGTTGCGCAACCCAAATATCCGAAGATCGGTACATTATTGATCACTCTGTACAGTTCGACGACGTTTTCTTATCAGCTCGGATGCTCTTATCGTGCTCGCCGATAAAGCGACTGCTTTTTCGAGACATTTTACGATTACGAATCATATTCGCCACTACTCGCGGCTCTGCGCTCATTCACGAAACAACGAGAATTCCAAAGAAAAGAAAACGGGCTTCCAAGATGATGGGAGTAAGTGCAATGCGTCGCAAAGTTTACGAGAATAAAAACGGCGTCGTTGGAGATCCAGTTGGCCTTTTGTTTCAACGTTTGTGCGGGGACGGGGAGAAAATATAACGATTGTAACGGGTCTTTTACGAGAGCCATCGAGGCAACTCGTGTTCATGGGTATAGACGACGGGTGTAAATTTTTCCAAGCCACATTTCGAGGGCTCTCAAGCTTGTGTGTACCGAGCGAGTGACCGGAAGTTTAAAATGTCACATGTCGAATACGTAAGCTCGTAGGAAATGTCGTACACACGAGAAAGGATCGTTTCTCCTCCGTTCGTAAACGTGTCCAGTTGCCAATATTCAGGAAAAGTTCGATAACCGTGTCGTTCGGACGAAAGCTTCAGTTCGAAAAATATGAAATACACAAACGTCACTGATATTCACAGATGTATTTCCACTTTGGCGTGGCCGAGACGATTCTTTTCTCCGTATGGAAAACGACCGATTGGCAGGGGATTTTAGCCTCGATGATTGGAATTATACTCCTAGCTGCCATCTACGAAGGACTGAAAAATTATCGGTGGGTTCAATGGTCGTATGGTCCACAATATACGTAAAAAAATGACGTTTCGGAGCTAATCGAATCAATTGTTTCAGCGAACATCTTTACATGGAGACCGTGATCTCAAGGAGGGATGAGAATAAAAAAAGATCGAGACGGTAGATGGAATAGCGGATATTTTTCTATTTTTTTTTTTTCGTACATGATTTTGGTATCTCAATGTCGTTTCTATTCAACAGGGAGATGATGTTTTCGGGAATGCACTTTTACCAAACCGTCCTACATATGATACAGTTTATCATTGGCTACTTCCTAATGTTCATCTTCATGACGTACAACGTCTGGCTGGCACTCGCGACGGTCATTGGCACCGGTTTCGGCTATTGGCTCTTCTCGTGGAACAAATTTACGAGCGAGGACAACGATTGTTGCAGCTGAAATCGATGCCCATTGCAGTGCGGGCTTTATATCCGAAAGACTCGCTCACTAGCTTTTATCGAGTAACTTAATCGTAACGACGGGACGCGGGGAAAACATTTGTTTTATCATTACTCGAAATAAGAACGAAATAAAAACCAAGTTTTTACGAAAAATAAATATCTTGTCATGTTTTTTTGAGATATCGAATTGACGGATTACTCATCTGAGAGAGATGTGTCTATTTATACAAGTGCTGCTGATAAGACTCCGATTGTTCAATCGAACTCGCACGAAACTATTCGACGTCCGATTAAGGCCTTTGGCCACTCTAGAGACCGAAAAAAAAGGCTTTTTTGGAATTTTTATTTCAGAAAAACTACAAAATAAATAGAGATGACAAAAAAAAATGTTTATTATACATTACAGTGACTGTATACAATAATTCTTTGAAACGATAAATTTCAAAATGGCGGCTGTGCAGCGTTTCTCTCAACATTGCTTTTTTTACGTTGGCCGAAAATATAACTCAGACAATTTTCAACCGATTCACTTGAAATGTTGAATATATCTTGAAAAATACATTGTCTATGAAAGTACATGAGATTTTTTTTATATTGCATAGTTCATTTGTTATTAACAATTATCTGACGATTTTTTAGGCAAATTTTTGGAAAGTAAAAAAATTTCCTAAAAAATCGTCAGATAATTGTTAATAGCAAATGAACCTTCCATAGACAATATGTTTTTCAGGCTATATTCAACATTTCAAGTGAATCGGTTGAAAATTGTCTGAGTTATGTTTCCGGCCAACTTAAAAAATGCAGTTTTGAGATAAATGCTGCACAGCCGCCATTTTGAAATCAATTGCTTCAAAAAAATTATTGTATACCATCACTGATATGTATGATGAACACCCTTTTTGTAATCTTGATTTATGTTGTAGTTTTTCTGAGAAAATAATCCCCAAAAAGCCTATTTTTATGGCCTCTAGAGCGGCCTAACCCCTTAACGCGTTTACTTTCTTTTTCTTACGTATGAGTACCGCTGCTCCGGGCTTTATCGATCACAATAGGGTATACTTATCTGTTTGAAAATATACTTGGGCTTTTTTCCTAACTGATAACGCATGAAGTAATTATCAACTAGACGAAAATCCTTCAGTTGCTGGATTCACACATGACATATTATTGTAGTTTTATAACTTTTTATTGTATTACATAATAATTGTATATTTTTTTTATATAATTTTATAATATATTTTATAATTAACATAACATATTCTTTTTCGACCATACGTTTTATTTGCTTTCTTTACGTGCGATAAATCCGCCGAGCGCGTGTTCATTCGTTAAATATAAATTTATGCGTCATACCTACGTGCCATACGTCAATTTTATTTTCTCACTCGCATATTTTTGGAATATACAAACGAATGTTGTTTTCTAAGAGGATTCTTCGTCGAAAGATTTCGGTGCATCTTGAGGCAGTGTTCTGGTTTGGGAATTTAAAACAATCGGTTTTTTGGCACTTTGTTGAAGTTTTTTTGGCACCCTCTTAAAGTTTTTTTGGCACTCTCTGAAGAATACGTGGTGAAAATGAAATTTCGCAATTGGCAATATTCACGCCAACAGACGAGACCAGAATAGGATCCACCGGTCGGAACTACGAACTTCAGAACCTTCTAAGAAAGCTAGAACTGCTTGCGGGGAAAAACGAGCTTCGGAAAATCATCATTTCGAAGACGGGGAAGGCACACTTTACGAGGCAGGAATGGCGAATTGAGGGGGTATTCCTCTTGATGAAATTTTACATATGTATTTATTGTTCCTTTGAGAATGTATCTACGTTAAAAAAAATTATACAAAGTTTTGATACCGTTGGATGAGGTTTGCGCGCGGCTTGCTTATCATTTCTATTACTCTGCTAATTTTTGAAATGTCAACAAACGGTTTTCACGAGCGTATTAATAAAGGTCTAAGGAATAATAAAATGAAGAAAAAAAAATCGATTCTGTCAAATTTCCAGACCAGACTGCCTTAAGGGCGAAGTTTCGGGTGATTAGAAGAAAAAAAACATCAATAAACACGAAAAAAACATCAAAAAACATCAAACATCAATTAGGACATGGGGTCTACGGGTGAAAAAAGTATCAAATGACACCCCTAATCGCCCAAAAAATTGTGTCGGTCCATGCGCCAAACACCCTGTATCCCTACTCTCTTTCATCCACTCAATCAATAGAATTAAGTAAAACAAAAGATGTTGAAAACAAAAATAATGTGGCCAAAAGGCAAAAATGAAAATTGATATAAACTTTTTTTCAAACTCACTTCTATTCCATGAATGTATACAGACCCCAAGGGCAATGTTTTCCAAAATTTGTAAATATAACCTAAATAGGAATAAATAATAATTAACGCTAATTATAAAATTATAAAAAATTATAAAATAAATTAACGCTAATTAAAAAATAATAAAAAAAGTATTTACGGACGATGATTGCTATCACCGATACTGATGACATCTGAATATTTTTTATCGGTTTTCAACATAACGCGGAATAAATATTGTGAAAGCTAATGGATTTGGGAATCCCCTTTTTGTTCATAATGATCCCTGCTTCCTATTTCCGGCCATTCGCACAGCAACGATGAATTCGATTGGGCCATACCGCGCGTACAGCGAAAACGTCGTTGCGTAATTGATAAAAAAAATAACGACGTTATCCCGTCATGCCTGTACGTCTTATCATCCAAGACTCACTTTTTTTTTATCACGCACCGAGCGCGTTCGACATTCCCAAACGCCACGTTTATTCGTCGGAACGCTAGTCGCGTTGATCGGCTCAATCAGTATATTTCGTGATTTCCTATCGAGCATATTCACTTTTGAGCCAAGATCATTACTCAATTCGTCAGAATGTCGAGCAATTTCGCAAGCACGGATGAGATTTGCAGATGTGAGAAAAGTGAGAAGTCGTTCGGTAAATTGATTCTCAGCTGGGACAAATTCAACGGTATCGCCTGGCTCCTCCTCATCACCTCTTTCGTCGTATGGTGCATCGCCTTTTTTGCCGCTTACCAGCCCGCCAAGTCGGCTGACGCCGGACATGACATGCACCACGACGCGCACCACCACATGCCTGGGGGATCGATGCACTGATCAGAATTATCATAATTACCATATCGTATGTCATCTAATCAAAATAATTACTCGATAAATCGAATAACAAATAAATAAAAAAACGTATGTACTTGAGCTTGAAATTGCATCACTTCCTTTTTTCATACTCAAAAATGGGCCTATTTAAGGGGTCTTCTCACTTAAGACGCTAAAAAAGGCTATTTTCTTGATTTTTTTATTGGTTTATATTATAGACATTGATATAAAAGTTGTTACTCTTAATAAATACACTTTCGAAAAACATTAAAATTTTTTTTATGTATTTATGTAACCTAAACAAACTTTAAACACGTTTTTCTCGAAAAAACGTTTTTCGACGGCTTGTTGATAAAATATTCGAAACTACGGAACCGATCCTTATGAAATTGTAACCACAGATTCTTTACAACTATAGCTATAGCGTATATCAAGATTTTTTTTTAAATTTTGGTATTTACTTTCTTTGCCAACAACGGTGAAAAATTACGTTTTCTTTGTTTTTTTCGAAAACTGTCGGCCATTTTGTTATTTTTGCAGATATCAAAAATCGTATTACATGCGCTATAGCCATTAACATACTGAATGTAAAACCGTTTGATTTTTTTGTTTTTGATGATCCATCTCCGAGATTTCATCAACAGCGCGGACCTACAATTTTTTAGGACATTTTTTCAACTACCTTTTTCGTCTATAAATAGTGAGTTAAGTAAATAAATAATTTGAAAAAATGTATTTCGAAATTGTATATATTAAGTGCAACAACTTTTATATTAATATCTATCATATAAACCCATCAAACAAATTCATAAAGAGCTTTTTTTAGCGTCTAAAGTGAGAAGACCCCTTAATGTTACAAAATCAAAAGCAGTAGGTAAAAATGAAGTTTCACGCCACTCGTATCTTGAATTGAGAACAAAGATAATTTTCGAGTGTTTCAACGATATGTGTGCACAAAGCTGATCATACTTTCTGGATGGCTGAACAGTTTTTTTTTATCAGCAGCCAGTATGCAAACTCTTATCAGCATTAATGAATTTTGAGCAAATAGTTCAACTGATTTTTTTCTCTCAAATTTATCGTTAAAATGCACGTTTCTCTTCACGGGACCAAAGTGTGAATATCCAAGGGGGTTATCACAGTGTAACGGGTCGAAAATTTTTCGATGGTTAAAATACGCTAACCAGTCTGATTTTTTAATGTAAAATCGAAGGACTCGAGAAGAACAGAAAATACATTTTTAATTTTTTTTACATTTTGTTTTTAACGGTTAAAAATGTCTTCGCAGTCCTCACGGTGTACACGGTTGTGGCCGCAAATATTATCCGAAACAAAATTTGTAAATAAATAATTAATCAGTATGAAAGCCGCTATCTTGCTATAGAGGTTTTTAAAAATCAAAATTGACAAAATCGCGGTGGTTTGAAAAAAAGTATCGAATTTAGCCTAATTTTCGACAGATTTTCGTTAAAAAAAAAATATGAAGATTTGAAAAAAAAACTTCCATAGCAAGGTAAAAGCGTTCTTTTAACCCCTTGACTGGTGAGCGCGCCATATGGCGGGCTGTCGAAAAAAATGCGTTATATACGAAATTTCTTAGAATTTCAGTACTAAAACCCGTACTCGAGGGTTTTCGGGGTCGCTGATTACGAATCTGTGCGCAAAATTTAGAAATTCAAGATGGCGGAACCAAAATGGCGGACCGGAAATGCAAAAAATCACTTGACGAGAGCGAACGTTGGTACTAGGGGGTTTTCGGGGTCGCTGATTACGAATCTGCACTCAAAATTTAGAAATTCGAGAATTTTTCGATTTTTTTTCTAAGGTTTGGTTTTTTTTTCGTTTTGTTTTTTTTTTTTTTGTTTTTGTCCATTTTTTGCATCAAGTTTTTCCAATTCGTTTCCTTTGCAGTGTTTACGATTCAAAATATATTTCAAGTACCAATGTTCGCTTTTGTCAAATGACTTTTTTCTTTTTTAGTCGGTCACATTGGATCCGCCATTTTGCAATTTCAAGTTTGAGTGCCGATTCGTAATCAGGGACATCAAAAACCCCTGAGTACCAACATTCGCTCTCGTCAAATGACTTATTGCATTTTTGGTCCGCCATATTGGATCCGCCATCTTGAATTTTTGAATTTTAAGTGCAAATTCGTAATCAGGGACCTCAAAAACTCCCAAGTACCAACGTTCGCTCTCGTCAAGTGACTTTTTGCATTTTTGGTCCGCCATGTTGAATCCGCCATCTTGCATTTCTAAATTTGGAGTGCAGATTCGTGATCAGCCATCCCGAAAACCCCCGAGTACCAAATTTCAAGTTGATAGTAAGATAAAAATAGTTTACCAGAAATGTCCACTTCACTGGTAAATCCTTTACCAGTGAAGGGGTTAAAGGTAATCGCCTAAAGAATGTTGTATCAAAATTTGAGACGGCTAGCTTGAAAACTCTTCCTTCGAGAGTGTACACTGTTTTGAAAAACGGCATTTCAAGAAAAACGCGTTTAAAGTTTCCAATGCGGAATTTTCATGTAAATTGTCTACTTACGTTTATCTAAGTATATGAACAGCGTGGTTATAACCGGCCATACTGCCAGACAATGAAGAAAAAAAAGTCGATTTTTTGAAAATTTTACACTGTCATAATTGCTTAATGAGACAAGTAATTAAAACGAATAACGTGTACTTAAAAAATCAATTTTTTTTCCAGATTATTCGAATAAAGGCGAGATGATATAGATGATCAATCCAAAAAACGAAAAGGAGCAATTTTTCCCACCAATCGATGCGGAGTGCCTGGAAAGAAAAAAACTTCTCTTCCGATTCGTATCAACATCGAACTCCTTAGGTGTACGTTATATAGGTGCATGCTCGAATCTATCGATTAACACCTATTCCCGTACGGTTACGAATCTATCCCGAGAACTTTCGACCGCAAAGCGTAATTGTTTCTCGACATTTTGTTACATCAACGAAAATTCTTCGCGGATATTACAGTTTCAGATGAGACATTTTTTTCGTTCAACTTCAGTGCCGTATTTTGAGACATTTACATCTTGCTCTTCGTTCCAAACACATGTGATGCATCGAGTGCGAAATTATAATTGTAGTCGGGTATATATTGCAACAGTGAATTTTCATTCCGACACTGGAAAATAGAAACTGTATAATAAACGGTGGAAAAACGTTCGCGTGTTTTTTTTCTTCTGTAGTAAAACTCAAAAAGTTTTTTTTCGTAAAATACGATTCACTATTTTCTTCGAAAGGCCAATATAATTCGTAATTAAGAGATTCAGTCTTTCAAGATTGCTGAGCAACTGGAAAATTTGTTGTCAAGGTATTTTATTTATTTAAAAATTATCTGACAATTTATTAAACGTAGAAATTCATTCAAATATTTCGAATTTGATCAAAATATTCAGAATCGGAAACAAATATTTATAATTTGGAACAAATTCAGAAGTTTGTGAACATCAAATATTAATCAATAATAAACTTGAACATTTTAAAAATGATTAATAATTGACATTTGATGTTCCAAAAATTCTGTATTTATTACAAATTCTAAATATTTGTTCCCAAGTCTGAAAATTTGTATAAAATTCTAAAAAAAATTATACAATTCTGAATTTTTTAAATAAAATTCTGAATTTTTAAATAAAATACTGATTTTTTAAATAAAATTCTGAAAATTAGCACCAAATTCTTTCCGCATAGTTTTCATTTTTCTCAGTCGATTTACCTTGAGCCTGCTGCAGTATGCAGCTTGCGGTACAGTCGAATAATTTCTGCGTCCTAGGGTGACCCGTGGCCTGGATCGCTGTAAAACCGGAAGCAATGTATACACCCGAGTGTCGGCCGTAATTTAAGAGCGTAGTGTGCATAAGTATGCTTGTCTCCTCGATGTGGAAACAGACTTTATTTAAATGCCAAACGTCGTACCTTAATTCGGGACAAAGGCACGGGCCGGATCGTTCATCAGGGCAATCCAAACGAAGAGGGGTTCAAAATACGCGACCCTTGACATCGAAAATTACGGCGTGCTTATATATAAATGCGGTTTAAATGAAATCACTGTAGCAGAATATCTTTTTTCACGCTCGATTAATATTTGCTGTGATAAAAAAAATATTGGGTACAGAAATACACTTTGTGCAGATTGCCTGTACGTATGTATTAGAAGTCAAGAAACTTTTTTATATCATGTTGCAGGGAAATTTGCATCGAATAGGAAAAATGTAAAATATGCAACGAAAGTCTGCAACAAATATGAAAAATGAAAAATGTGCAACGAAAATATGCAACAAAACTAAAAAAATGCAAAATATGCAACGAAAGTCTGCAACAAATATGAAAAATGAAAAATGTGCAACAAATCTAAAAAATGCAAAATATTCAACGAAAATATGCAAAAAATGTAAGAAATGAAAAATATGCAACAAGTGTAAAAAAATGTAAAATATTTTTTCAAACACACGACCGGCGTAACGTGTAGCTACACTGTTCGAATTTTTTAACGGGCCGAAAACGTACAGACCTATGTAAAAAAAATCGCAAAGGCTTGTTCAAGGTAGTATTTTGAAGATAAAAAAATCGAGCTCGATTATGCTCTTATTTTTATTTTTTTTACTATTTTTTGTCCCGTACGCGGTGATCTCGAATATAATTCTTGTTTTTCACAATTTTCCTCCTCGCATAAACTGGTAAATAATCATCTGCTGACATGGGAATAGGATTTTTTTCTCATTGCTCATAAAACTTGTATCAAAGAAATTTCTAATTCGTCATGGACTTGATTCTTTCTCGTTGTAGAAAATTTATTTCACTGTTCCTCATTCGCCAGAGCCTGTCCCTTCAAAGTTCCATTCTGAAAGGTAGGAACATAGAATTTCCATTCTGTCTCTCAACAGTTAAAATTGCAATGATTATTAAACACTCCGTTCGTGGCTGTTTTTCGAAGATACTGCAAAAAGTTTGGAGAGCTGTCTGGCGAAACTTGAAAATTAAAATTTCATTTTTTCAAGCGATCGTAAAAGTGTACTGTTCGATATTTGGAGCTGTCTGTCTCCGCTCCCTCCTCAATTACTCACACCCCTCGTTAGCTACTTTTTCACGTGCGTAAGTCATTACGGAAGGAATAAAGTAATCGGAGTGGGTTAAGGGGTTGGTACAACGGGAGAGACACGTTCGAAGGTAAATTGAGTAATAGTGAGAGCCAACGTGAGCTCCGCAAAACTCTATACATATATGTAAGTCGCTTAGCCCGCGCTCGTTGGACTGGTCGATACTGGCGGCGGCTGCCTGGAAATCCGTTGGGTATGGTGCTTTCCACGTACACCCTTGCCGGGCCAACAAAACTTTATCCCCGTGTGGATCGTCCATCTCGGGTTAAATTTGACCAGGCTCGATAGGAAACGGATCGATAGGAAACAGAAGGCCGTAATCCGTACGATTGGACGCGCTAACAAGGAACATCACTTGAGGAGGTTGGTGGAGGATAAAGGTTAGCCGTAAACCAAGATTAAATTTGAAAAAAAATATATGTTGTTGTCTAGACTATGCTGAGTCTTTGCAAATTTTTTGACATTTTTTCACCACAAGACATCAGAGATAAAAAAAAGTTTAAGGCCTTAGGCCACAGTAACGGGTATAAAATCATGTGCGAATTTAACAATTTTTTTTTCGTCTGAAAAAGTGATTCACTCATGAAATTGATTACACATCTATTTAGCATGAATATCGAGCTGTTCGAAAATATGTAAATATATTTTTTTCGATGTACAAAATGGCCGACTACTAATACTTTCTATTGTTATCTTCTTTTTTGGCGCTCCGCGGCGTGACGTTTAGCGTTCACAATTTTTTACCTAGAACAAAAAACAAAAATTCTCGTCAGTCTACATTAGAATACCTAGAGAAGTACGTACGTAATTTAAAAAATATTGTTTTATTCAAAAGTTGTAGGTATTTGAACGTAAGAAAAGAATTTTCAGTGACAAATTTCGTTATAACTGCTCATAAGCTGCTTATAAAATGAAAAGTTTTCGATTAATCAGAAATTCCGTACGTACTTGTCTGCGAAATGCAATTAGGAACATAACTTTTAAATTTGAAGTAAATCGAGTGAAAATTGTTGAAGTTATTTGTCACGCCAATTGGAAAAAAGCTGTTTCGAGTAGTCGGCCATTTTGTACATCGAAAATTCTAACAGCTTGATGTTCATACCAAATAGCTGGGCGTTATTAATTTTATGAGTGAATCACTTTTTCATACGAAAAAAAATGTTAAATTCGCACATGATTTAATGCCCGTTATTGTGGCCTAAGGCCTTAATGTATGTAATTTCACGTGCGCTGAGAAAGGCAAGACGTTCACGCTACGGATGATGTTATTTTTATTGACTATTTAGCACCAAGATAAACCATTCCCACCAATGGATTAACACAAACTATACTTTTGTAAACATTTAGAAAAAAAAAGTCCCATCTTGCCAATCGTAAACCATATATTTTCAATATTAAACCATGAACCATTCGGCGACACTTAATATTAATTAATGGTAATAATAAAGTATCTCGTGACATGAATATAAATAGGCATAATTATAAATTACTCAAAATTTCATTTTGAGTTGTATAAAACATTGGCTGACGTAGTTTTTTCATAATAACCATCGATGATTTTATACTTTTTTAAGTTGGTAACAACACAATTTTTTTCTTATTTACGTGATTAAAATATAAACATGCATATATTTGCCCTTTAATTATATATTTTATAGAAAACTAGCATCGACAGAATAGATCTATACCTCGTATGCATTTTTTTGAGGTTCATTGAAAAAACATTCATAAACTGTCATTCACTCAGCTGGACTGCTCCAACCTCCTTAAGTGTCTGCCTTCTATTTTGTTGAAACTCATATATGTGATAAAGCGTTGAAGGCGGTTAGGAACGTATTTTTTGTATAGTTGGAAAAACAGTTTTAAGGGTAAAAACTACCCTTTAAAGAAAGACATGTCTACTAATTTCTAGACAAGGCGCAGCCATGGGTTCCCCTATTTCCCCCATCATCGCCAACATCTTTATGGAGAACTTCGAGATCAGAATTCTGCAAGAAGCTTCCCTCAAACCCTCCACCTGGTTCCGATATGTCGATGACACCTTCGTCATTTGGAGTCCCGGCAAAGAAAACCTCAATCATTTCTTGACCTTCCTCAACTCCCAGCACCCCAGTATTCAATTCACCATGGAGATAGAACAGGAAAATCAAATCCCTTTTCTGGATGTACTGGTTCGACGGAAAAGCGATGGTACTTTGGGCCATAAAGTTTACCGGAAGCCAACGCATACGGATAGATACCTCCACGCTACGGCCCATCACCACCCTTCCCAAAAACAGTCGGTCATAAGCTCTCTGGTCTACAGAGCTCTAGCAATCTCCGAACCAGACTCCCTGGAGGTTGAACTAGAACACCTACGAAAAGTTTTAGGAGACAATGGCTACAAGCCAGGCAACATCGAAAGAACGATCAGAAATCTAAAAAGAAAAATAGCTGATCCGAAAACGGTTACAGGACCTGATGGGGAGAATGAAGGACAAATAACCGCAACAACTTCCCTTCCATACCTTCAGGGCATAACCGATCGCATAGGCAGGGTCCTTGGAAAACATAACGTGCGAGTCATCTTCAAACCTCAGAAGAAACTAGCACAAGTGATTCCGAATGCAAAAGACCAAAGACCACCATTAAGTGCACCAGGAGTATACAAGATACCCTGCTCATGCGGTAAAGTGTACATAGGAGAAACCAGGAGGAAGATCAGTACACGGATCAAAGAACACCAACGGTGTATCAAATATGGCCATATTACACAATCAGCGCTGGCGGAACATTGGATGGAGACTGGTCATGCCATCCAGTTCGACAAAGCCCAAAGTCTGGCCCCATCAAACAGCTATTTTTCCAGGAAACACCGAGAAGGCTTGGAAATCCGAAAACATCCGGACAATCTAAACAGAGATGGAGGATATCACGTCAGTCCTATTTGGCACACCGTCCTCCCGGTTTTTTAATTGACCAGCTGATCAATTAAAACATCTGATTGGCTGGTGCAGCGATCTGGAACGATGACTGCAACTATATAAGGGATGCCTGAGATACGAGAGCTTCAGTATCGGAGCTCTCAGCCCTGATGATGCAGTCTGTAACGTTTGCGAAACGTCGGCACAACGCTGATCCTCAACACGGCCTCCATCCGGAAGCCACATACTCTTCTCAATTTTATACTTCTTTTCATATTTCTATCGGTACATCCTTCCAATAATGTTATAGTGAGAAACCTCCCAAAATTTCAGCCAGATTGAGCTATAACTTTTTGAGCTATAACATAAGAAGTTTTTCAAAAAGTGCCTAAGGAATACCTTAAGAGGCTGCAGTTTGTTTTGTTAAAAAAAAATTAACATTTGAAAGTTGTAATAAGATAATGTCAAAAAATTTCAAATGATGCGATTATTTTATCACATTTAAAAAAAATCATGAAAAATGACTCATTTTCGGGCGTCTAAAGGGATTTCCCCTTTTAAGGGGATGTGGGCGACGACCTTTAACTCGCCAGCATACGACCATCCCAACTCACAACCTATAACAAATTGCCAGCAAGGTTGTCACCCGCACGCAGCTCTCTCTCTCTCCCTCTCTCTCTCTCTCTCTCTCTCTCTCTCTCTCTCTCTTGCTAACTCCCGCATCGCTATCGCGGTTGTCGCTTAATTGACGAGCGCACTCAGTTATCACTAAGGCCTCTGCGCGTTTAATTCTGCAGGCAGCGAGACAGGTGGGATGTACGTAATGTAGTGAGGCACACCACAATTGTGGGCAACTTGATCGAGCAGAGATAATCTCAACGTCAAAGGGAGCGTCAGTGACAGTCGCTTCGACTATACTCGAATATGAAGTGCACATTGAAATCTTTGCATGGCCGACGATGGTCCCTAACATTGACTCATGCCAAGCGGAGACGGTCAATTATGAAGATCGGTTGAGATATTGATAACGTAAAATCGTATGCCATCATCACGTGAATTCGACGCGTAGAGTACGCGAAGAGTATACGTTTAAGGGGTTACATGGGCTTCGAAGCAAAAAATGCACATTTTCTCTATTTAAAAAAAATATAATATATAAATTATTTTATTCAAAATGTTAAGCACATAAAAGAGCTACATTTCAACAATATTTTTTAAAAATCATCAAAAAATTTGGGAAATTCAGCCATTGGGACCTGGTCTCCGGAGACCCCTTAAAAAAAGTGTCCTCGTGGTGGTCAGGATAACTCATGATAGCTTTATCTGAAATTAAAAAACCAAATTTTTTCTGTTAGTAGATAAGTATCGCTTGTCATTAAACGAAGGATTTTTTAAAATTGAAATTTGAATTTTTAGCAGAGTTGTCCGCAAAATAGTTCAATTTTTGGTACAATTTACACTACGTATAGCCTTGTAAAATTAGTTGTAATCGAAAAAAACCTTCGTTCAATGACTAGTCAATGCTATTTTGAAGTGTGCAAAATTTCAATAAGATCGGTGCATTAGTCGCTCCTGGTCGGTCTTTCCCAACGGGGGGAATTCTCAAAGGCTCTCTCTCCTAGACTTTTACTCCGATTGACTTAAGGGGTTATCCCCACTTGCAATTTTGAAAAAATCGATTTTTTTATTGCATTTTTTTGAAGTATAAGTATCTGAGAATATGTCCTGAAAATTTCAAGTCGATCCGAACAAAATTGACTGAGATATGAGCGTTGAAAGAGAAGAATCCGCGTTGAAAGAGCGTTGAAAGAGAAACTTTAGACGCGTTTTTCTCAAAATGGCATTTCTGAAGTCGGTGACCAAGATTACTCGAACACTAATGAACCGATCTTCTTGAAATTTTGCAGGCTTATTTAATACATAAAAATGTAGTCTTTAATCGTTCGATTTTTTTTCGAAAAAAATTGGCCGTTTTATAGCCAAAAAACGGCCGTTTTTTTTTCGTTAAAATCGAACCATTAACTTTGACTGTCCGCCATTTTGTGAGAAATGAATATTTTTAAAAATCCTTCGATTAAAGACTAGTTTATACTTATATTTGACTAAATCCAACCGCATTTTTTTCTTCAGATGATCCACTTCGCCGCGATGTTGGTCACCGCAAACCGTGTATATAAAAACATTATTTCATTAACGGCCATTTGCCACTAAACAATGTAATATTTTTCAATAAAAAAATTACTGAAAGTTCTTCAAGATGTGTTCTTTAAGATGGTATATTGATCGATTAAAAAAGTTTTGTAGTTTTCTTTAAAAATTTCATGAAAAAGGCCTTTTTTGCGCTACAAGTGGGGGTAACGCCTTAAAACTTTGGGAGAATATTCTAGACATAATGTACTATTAGATAATAAAATTTAAAAAAAAAATGGATTTTAAAAAATGTTCAAACCTACGTAACCCCTTAAGTTGCGATTGGTTGAGACAACATAAGAGAACGGTTCGTATAACAAGGAATCACAGGTTATGCAGGTTTATCATCTAGCAGTGCAGTCTAGCATCCCGTAGACATCGAAATGCAAACAATTTTTTTTACAATTCAGTTAGATCATGTATAATTTCTATTGAACAGTAATTAAAATGAAGAAAATGCAAATGTAAGAGAATGGCACGCATTTACAAAAAAAAAAAACAAATTTCACGCAAAATTCCGGTAAAATTTGAATTCAAAAAGTAGTTTTTATTTCTGATTTTTCAAAAACAATTCACGTCAAGTAGGAGGTAGCAATATTATCAATATTTCTACCAAGTTTCAACTCAACCACTAAAGTACTCTGTTACAAAGTAATTCAATTATCAGTTACAGTAGTAATTAGAATTGTTAATCGATAGTTTAATCACTTTTTGCCCATTTCTGCCTGCCCCTCTGCGCTCTCGCTTCCACCTGCGGCGCGCGCTCCTAATTCGAGCGGTAAGGCACAGCATTGACGAGCTATAACGTTCGAAGTTTTTCGTATTTCGCTTTGAAACTTTGGGAAAATATGCTACCGATATAGTTCTGTCGTTAAAAAACAATCGATTTTTTTATCGTTGTAAATGTATATCCAGCCTTAAGACGGCTGTGCATGCAAAGGAAATTAGGCTAGATCAGCGAAATGCGAGTAGGCAGCGATAGGAAAGGCTTCAATAGGAAAAGGCAATAGGTAAAGACCGGCAAGGGTATACGTTGGCACTCAGGAAATAATACTGAACGTTAATCGTCACCGCGAAGATTACAAGATGTTCTAAGATCTGTAGTCCCGGTTCGTCTTGAATTCCAGAGGACTAGTTAATTTGCATAAACGAGTTACAATACAGAATATAATTTAGTACTTTACTACATCGATGAATGGAAATTCCAATCTGCCCAAAGAAATCTAATCGTCATTGAACCAAGCCTGCACTGAGGACTCCCGAATTTGTACAGTGTTGGAGAGTGTGTGGTGCATTCTAAAAATCACAAAGCTGATCAATAAAAAACGAAGTACATTGGTAAATCAGCATTTATAAATGTATTAATACGTAGGGGTGAAAATAAATCATTATTATCGTTATTGCTATTCTCGTCAGCCTGATTGCTGTTACTACAATTGTACAGCTGGATATTGGCTGGGTCGTTGTCATTCGCGTTTTTAATGGTTTAGTTACACAACACGAAAGATACAGACGGAACTGGCGTTGAAAGCATTTCCGAATTATTTTAGCGTGAAGCTTATCGTATCCCTATAACGAGTCACCTGATTTTCTTTCAGGCATTCGATCCAAGAAACGGCTCGAACGAACAGATTGAAACTCGCAATCAATGGCCCGTACCTTTATGATTGCACCTGCATTGACAACACGTTAATGAGGTGCTGGGAAATGTGTACTGGTTATGGTTCTCTCCCTCTCTTTCTCTCTCTCTCTCTCTCTCTCTCTCTCTCTCTCTCTCTCTCTCTCTCTCTCTCTATATATATATATATATATATATATATATATACAGGGTGAACCATTTAACGTGACCACCCCAAATAGCTCCGGTGCCGTTAGTGTGATGAAAAAAAAATTCGGGAGGTAATTTGATTGATTTCGAAGAGCTGGTACAGTGGTGAAAAATTCATTTTTGTGAAGGTCGTAGTTTTCGCCTTCTCAAGGTCATCAATGGCTTTTCAAATGAGAACATGTTATTTTTTATTAAGACGTTGCAGCTGATATTCAGACGAATCCAACGTCCTATGATATCGTTTGAAGGTCATGATATTATAGGTCGTTGGATTCGTCTGAATATCAGCTACAAAGTCTTTATAAAAAAAAGTGTTCCCATTTGAAAAACCGTTGATCCGTTATCTGTTGGATAACCTGCGCCGCTATCACACCACAAACTATTCGAAGGTCAAGAGAGTCATTCATCCGACGTCATCAGAAATGTGTCGGGGTTAATGACCATCGCTCGAACGTTTGTTACAATAAATTTTCTGCACAAAAAATTCAATTACATTATTCGGATATTCTTAGTGTCAATACCATCACGATTTCCCGTTTTCACACGTGTATTTTGGTGAAAAAACATTTGAAATTCATGATATCATAGGTCGTTAGATTCGTCTGAATATTGGCTATATCGTCTTAATAAAAAAAACATGTTCCCATTTGAAAAACCATCAATGATCTTGATTTGAAAAACCATCGATGACTCTCTATATATATATATATATAATGTCAGGAAGTAATTTGATTTATTTCGAAGGGCTGATACAGTGGTGAAGAATTCATTTTTGTCAAGGTCATAGTTTTTGCATTCTCAAGATCATCGATGGTTTTTCAAATATATATACAATATATTTAGATTTGAATAATCGATACTGACCTTTAATGATCTTGAACAACGTTGACCCCCTAATGTTTTTTATGCGCCTTGAGGTGCTCCACAAGATGGTTGAAAAAATGTACTATCCCATTCAAAAAAGTGTAGGTGACCTTCACTGTGCGACAGCGCCTCCACCGAGATAAAAAAAATTGGTCGCATTTGATGGCCCCCTTCACACCGTACAACTTTTGTCTGGAACATTTTTTTGTGACGTCGATGGGTACCGAGTTATTTCGGGTGGCAGAGATAAGAGGGACACCCTGTATATATTCATAAAAATATACTCCTATACAGTAGTCTAAATGAAACTGAAAGAAAAAGAAGTGCGTGGGATCCCCATTTTTCCGATATCAATTAATTAGAGTGATCTTATGTCGCGATAGGGTCGCTCTTTTCATCATCCGTATTTCGAGTAACTGTTTCACGGAATGGTATTCATTGCAATGGACAATTTTTTTTTCAATATCGAAAGCATCCTTCAAGGTCTCTCTCTCTCTCTCTCTCTCTCTCTCCCTCTCTTATTCCTTTTTTACACAGACGATAATTAGACCCGAGTGCTCTCAGTAATTCGATATGTGCAGGGTATGGAGCGCAGACGAGAAACAGGCCACACAGCTCTTCCATACCCTCTACGGTTCTGCAAAACCGTTTGGCAGAGCTCCAAGCCGCCCATGTTCATGCTTGCCGTAACTGGCCATGAATCTGTTCCGGCTACTTGTTACTTCAATGTGCAGACAGCTGATTCGCTTTTCATCTCGGTCAGTCTCGCGAACATGTTGGTGGTCGCGAAACGTATTGGTTGTGTTTTTTCACACCCAATTGTTGGGTGGAGATAACTACGTTGTGTTGGTATTGTGGAAACATCTAGTTTGGGTGTGATATAACAGTGATTAGTGTGGTCTGCAAACCAATTTGATCCTCGAGCTAATTCACCAGGCCAGAGAAATGTAATGTGCACAGACCAAGTGTGTAGCGTCCATGAAGGTTGATGTTACGGAATTCGTTGGATTGGTGGTTCACGCCCGGTGGAACTGAATACCGAAACGTGTGGCCATCTGCCATAGCAAGGGCGAAGTTTTTCTTTGCAGTTCTCGTCTTACGGACAACCGGTATTAGCCCTTTCAAAAGGGAGGAACTTTGGGACAGATGGAACCAACGTCAAATTCTGCTATTTGGAATTTATTCGCATGTGCGTTTACGAAGCTTATCTGTTTGTGAATGTTCGGGGAAGAAGACAAGTTTTGACCCGACTTACCTTGGAAGGCATCAACCACATGAACGAAGTTCAGAGCAGTCGGGCAAAAGGGTACGAGAATGTTGGGACGTCAATGTAATGCAGGAGGTCTTAATCCAGATGGCGCAAACTATCACGGTAATCGCCCTCTTGTGGTACGTGCCCGGTACCCACTACCGGAGGTCGGTTGTACAGTCTTCGTGTGCCTACAAAGAGTGTCGTTAGATGTCAGTGCCTCCATGTCAAATCGATGCCGTCTGCTCGTACGCAAGAAATCGTTCTTTCCTTCCTGATGGTTTCGAAATAACTCAACGAGACACGGATGCCAAATGTAGCAACTTTTTAGCTTGATAACGATCCTCCAACAATAAATACATTATTTTTTATGAAACGTTAGCTGATCTTGAATTCCGGACTAGTTTTTCCGAAATTTGATTATTGGAACTTGGAAAATGCCTGCAATAAAAATGCTTGAATGCTTGTTTTTGCGCATTTACATGAGTGAGAGAAATCTTTCGATGGCTCCTCATTTATCATGGCAGCCTGAGGACACGTGTCACACGTTCGGTCGGTAAAAATTATTTAGCTTTGTTTTCCTAGACGGATTACATTTAGGGCGAATGAAGAGACCTTAGGGAAAACTATTAAATAACTGGGGCTATCCACTAGTTTGCCGTAATAACTAGGGTTATTCACTGGTTATTTACTACACTCTAGGTCACCAATTATTCATTAGATGTTGGATTCACTAGACTCTAGTTTCGACAGTTATCCACTGGACTCTATGTCTATTAGTTATTCACTAGACTCTATATTCACTAATCGTTCACTAGTTATCTAGTGAATCTAGATTCACTAATCATTCACTAGTTTCTTATTTCGATAATTATTCACTAGACTCTATATTCACTAGTTATTCAATAGATTCTAGATTCACTAGTCATTCACTAGACTCTAGTTTCGATAGTTATTCACTAGACTCTAGATGCAATACTTCTTCAAGTAAAATTGTATGGCTTTGCCTGCCTAGACGGATTACATTTAGAGGGAACGAAGAGAATTTAGCGCAAATTATTAAATAACTGGAGATTCACTAGTTACTCACTAGACTCTAGTGAATAACTATCCTAGTTATTCACTAGACTCTAGTGAATAACTATCGAAACTAGAGTCTAGTGAATGACTAGTGAATCTAGATTCACTAGATAACTAGTGGACCTCGAATCTATTGAATAACTAGTGAATATAAAGTCTGGTGAATAACTAGTAGATATCGAGTCTAGTGAATAACTATCGAAACTAGAAACTAGTTAATGATTAGTGAATCTAAATTCACTAGATAACTAGCGAACCTATAGTCTATTGAACAACTAGTGAATTTAGATTCACTAGTTACTTATTAGAATCTCTAGATTCACTAGTTACTCACTAGACCCTAGATTTACTAGTAACTCGACTCTAGATTCACTAGATATACACTCGACTCTAGATTCACTAGTTATTCACTAGACTCGAGATTCACTAGCCATTCACTAGGCTCTAGTTTCACTAGTTATTCACTAGGCTCTAGATTCGCCTGTTATTCACTAGATGCTAGATGCACCACTTATTCACTAGACTCTAGTTTCACTATCTATTCACTAGGCTCTAGATTCAATAATTATTCACTGGACTCTAGATTCTCTAGTGATTCACTAAACTCTAGTTTCGCTAGTTGTCCACTAGAATCTAGACCAATAACTCTAGCTATTTAGGAGGTTTCTCCCATAGAAATAACTCTAGTTATTCGTGATTCTGGAAAAAAAGCTACCGATTCAATAATCACAGAAAATTGTATTCGAAACAGAATGGAAAATGATCTCTCGGTTTATCTAATCGCACATCGAAGGGAAATAACTGCTACCTTTAGTGCTCATCGATTCATGTCGCAATTTTATACTCACGAACAAAACAAAAGCTCATAATTGCTCGAATATCCTTCTTTCCGTAAAATGCACAATCTCATGAGAACCTCATAATTCGTCGAAGCATCTTAAGGGGGGATTGTCTTTTTTTTTCGCAAAATCTACCGCTTTTTGGGAATTTTTTTGTGAAGAAAGTATACAACGGAAAACTTGTGAAACTTGGCATATAGTTTTATTGATCTGTTTACTACATACAAAAAAAATTTTAAACAATTTCATCAAAAAATCCGCCTCCCACCCCCCTCGACGCGCGATGGTCCTTTTTTGATGGTGTGCACGATTTCTCATAAACTATTCAACCGATTGCCTTCAAATTTGGACAGAATGCTCAGCTGACATCCTTTTATCGTTTGATGAAGCAAAAAAGCAATACGTTTAATAGTTTTTTATTTATAACAAAAAATCGATCAATTTTTTTCGAAAAATCGATACTTCAAGTTCAAAACGTCACCAAATCGTCCATTTTTTTCCCCTTCATCGAACGATAGCTATATGTGTCTAAAGTAAAATGCTTTTTGGGTTTTTATTGCAGGATGAACGTGAAGGCTGTAATCGTGCACACCATCAAAAAAGGACCATCGCGCGTCGAGGGGGGTGGGAGGTGGATTTTTTGATGAAATTGTTTAAAAACTTGTTTGTATGTAGTAAACAGATCAATAAAACTATATGCCAAGTTTCACAAGTTTTCCGTTGTATACTTTCTTCACAAAAAAATTCCCAAAAGCGGTAAATTTTCCGACAAAAAAAGACAATCCCCCCTTAAAAAATCCATCAGACGAGCTTTTCCGTTTTTCCAATCGCAAGCAAAAATTGCCTCTTTCAAATGAATATTCACTCGGAACAAATTAGCCTTGAGTACCGATTTCAATGATCGCGTGACACAAAAATACTTCGCCCGACGAAATAAAATAATTGCAAATTAATCAATCATCCGGAGGAAAATGCTCGGAATTATGTTCCCA
Organism: Ophion ellenae; assembly: GCA_963210295.1. Classification (NCBI taxonomy): domain Eukaryota; kingdom Metazoa; phylum Arthropoda; class Insecta; order Hymenoptera; family Ichneumonidae; genus Ophion; species Ophion ellenae. Next base: position 16,342,253 of record OY723396.1, on the reverse strand, counting down.
TCGACGCCGTTTTTCACTCCCTTATTTTCTCCTTTCCTTTTCTTTCATCGTCGCGGAAGTTCCACGTGGAGCAGTTCCTGATAAGAGGGCGCGATCAATGGCGGTAATTGAAAGCGCACGCAAGATCGCGTATACTTTGGGATCTCGGGTGTGTCGGATCGCTGAGGCTGCGTACACGTATACGCACGAATACGTGGGGTATGTAATGACCGCGTTGTAGCGGATCGGGAACGATAGGAAAAGAGCGCAGCCTGGTCTCGCTCGCATGTTAAACATTCATTCGAAAATTGGAGCCACCCCCGAATCGTAAAATGGTCTGTTTTGTCGCAGGACAATCCCTCGCGATAAGGCGCGCTCACTGGTTGCTCTCGCACGAGCGAAAAAATCAACCAACGACCACGTGAAAAGAAGAGGAAAAAAACGCTCACTCGGGGCCCTCCGTAACCACAGAGAAGCTGAAGAAACACGTGCCGCTCGAAGGAACGACAAAATTGACCGATAATTTTCTTAACTCGTTCGTCCAACACGAGAAAACGAAATGTCAACGGAAAATGGAAAGTCATGAAGAAATCAAGATTTAAATACTAGAATTACGACACTCAAAATTGGGATCGCGTGTTCGCGGTGAATTCTGTTTTGGCATTTCTTCGCTCAGTCGTGTTTAGATCGTTAGGAGAGTAAAAAAAAGCGCCACAATCGATGCAATAATCAATCGGAATTGTGGCATGGCTCGAAAATTACTTCGTTCGCTTCACCTTGGTCTTGAAACGCGCTGGCGCACCGTGCAAATTTCCAACCTAGGAAAACCTTTTACGAGTTGGAAAAAAAATCTGCGCAATGGACTTAATGCGGAATTTCTTCGATTCTTCGTGTGTTAGCACGCGAATTTCTGGAAAAAAAAATAATTGGCACCGGGCAATAAGAATGAGCGAATCATACATACGGACGCACGTACACACGCGGGTCTTGCACTTACGTGTGAGCATATACGAGAAGACGATGTGAACGCGTGTAATAATATCCTGGATTCTTTTTTTGCGACCCGCCGCCACTCTTTTGTACGTTATGTATGTATTTTTTTCTTCATTTTATGACCTTGGCCTCGAGCTGTATACGCGGTGCTAAATAACGCAAAAACATGTAACGGTGTGTGCCACACTCGGACACGCGATGCAATAGGAAAGCTACTTACGAGTGAAAATCACTGCGTTGCCTATATACAGATGAAAGTACGCTCACTGCGGTCACCGTTTTCTTGAGGCACGAGCCCGAATTAGCAGGTGCAAGGAAAGCGTTTTTTCGGGAATTTTTTACGAAGGGAAAAAAAAACAAGTGAGAGCAATAAACATTGAGGTATCTTTTCATGTATATTTGAAATGTATAAACAAACGTTTCAACATGAAACAATAAATGACTGCGGATTTATCAGATTATTCCATGTGCGTCTTGCCACTGCAGTCCCCAATCGGCGGCAAAGATGCAGATCGTAATTCTTGACTGGATCATAGAAACCAATAAAATGTTCAATTGTCATACATTTTTCTTCTGGGTGAATTAAGAAAAAGCTGAAAAATTCGTGAAAATATAACTTTACTCGGGTTCGAAAAAAAATGTGTTGAATAAAGCACTTTAAGGCGTTACCCCCACTTGTAGCGCAAAAAAGGCCTTTTTCATGAATTTTTTTAAAGAAAACTACAAATTTTTTTAATCGATCAGTATACCATCTTAAAGAACACGTCTTGAAGAACTTTCAGTAATTTTTTTATTGAAAAATATTACATTGTTTAGTGGCGAATGGCCGTCAATGAAATAATGTTTTTATATACACGGTTTGCGGTGACCAACATTGCGGCGAAGTGGATCATCTGAAAAAAAAATGCGGATGGATTTAGTCAAATGTAAGTATAAACTAGTCTTTAATCGAAGGATTTTAAAAAATATTCATTTTTCACAAAATGGCGGACAGTCAAAGTTAATGGTTCGATTTTAACGAAAAAAACGGCCGTTTTTTGGCTATAAAACGGCCATTTTTTTTTCGAAAAAAAAATCGAACGATTAAAGACTACATTTTTATGTATTAAATAAGCCTGCAAAATTTCAAGAAGATCGGTTCATTAGTGTTCGAGTAATCTTGGTCACCGATTTCAGAAATGCCATTTTGAGAAAAACGCGTTTAAAGTTTCTCTTTCAACTCTCTTTCAACGCGGATTCTTCTCTTTCAACGCTCATATCTCAGTCAATTTTGTTCGGATCGACTTGAAATTTAATCGCATTAAAAAAAAATCGATTTTTTCAAAATCGCAAGTGGGGGTAACCCCTTAAGGGAAGGTTCTGCCTTGTTGGGCCAAAAAATGTTCGATTTTTCACCAATTTTGTATGCGAAAAGTATTAAATATAGAATGTTGATATTTGCTATGTTGACTAAGCGGTCTTTATTGAACATGGAAATATTTTTTTAAGTTTGATGAAAATGTGTGGTGGGAGGGGGGAGCCACGTATGCCGGTGCGCGAGCGATGACATTCTTCGCTTGCGCAAGTTCTAAGTCCCGGACAGATGATCTGAGGCAAAAAAATCAAACATATTTTTACTTTGTACAATATTGTGCATAAGCAAGAAGAAAAATTGAAAAATAAAAAAATAGTGATCGACCGAAAGGAAGTTTTTTTCCCAAAAATGTTCGCTGTTTTTCGCTGACTGTTTTTTATTTTTCAATGTTTCTTCTTGATTCTATGAGGTTCTATGAGAGGTATTCCTTGCAGAGGCCAGGCGCCACATATTTGTAAAAAAAACCGGAACAAACATTTTTAGACATACACTTTCAAGTATGTGGAATAAACAATTTTTCGCCAATTTCTTAATTTATTAATTATTCAGAAAAAAATGGTTAAAATTGGCCTGTCTTTCCGGGCGCTCCAGTGGCATTATTCCTCAAAAAGTCATCCTCTTGGTGATGCGGGGGAAAAAAGCGATAGGGCACCTTTCTTCGCAATGTTGATCCCTCTTACTTATACCCCCTGCACTTTCCACAGCTGTTCAGCCGGTTCTTCCGGTGTTCGGACAAGCGGCTGACCCATTTGAACAGCTTCGAGCAAGTCTAAGGAAGCTACGATAGAACTTTATCAGCTATCTATCCGGTTGACGTCTGACCTTTTGCATCCCTACTGCTTACCAACGAGTACGTCCCCAGCTAAAGGGTGTCTTAAAATGTTTAATTTTATTAACGAGACGTATTATTTATTTGACGTTTACATTGATTAACAAAACGTATTGTTTATTTGAAAAGTACGAATATTTCTATTTTAATATAAGGTAGAAACATGGAGGTTATGTGTGGAACACAATGTTCGATAAATGGCATAAATGGCATGGACTTGATGCCGATTCTCTCGAAATTTGAACCACATATTGTAAACATGATTCGCAACAAGATGACCCTTGATGATTAAAATATTTTGATCTTTACTCTTTTTTTTGCGAAAAACTGCGAAAAAACGCGTTTTTTTACTTTTTTTGTTTTTATCAGCCATTTTTTTATTTTTTGATAAAACTTGATATCCGAGGGTCATTTTGTAGCTGGTGTCATACTCGATCTAATGGACATTGATTTTTTTGTTTCAGAAAAGCCGTTGCCAAGTTGTGATGGAGCTACCTAGCCCACCTATTTTTGAGGCCCTAGTTAAACTATAGTTTTTGTACTTAAAAATGAATAAAAATGGATTAAATTTTTATGAATGTATTTCAAGACTTTATTTATCAAGCCCAACAACTTTTATATTCATATCTTTTATAAAATCCTGGAAAAAAATCACGAAATTAGCCTTTTTTCGTAGCTCCAAAGTGGACTGGCCCCTTAATGAAATTCGCCCGCAATTATGCCAAAATGTTATTGAAAATATCGTAAAAAAAAGTGAACGTTTGCAAACAGGGACAAGGCGGACGAAAAAAATCATTTAAAAACAAGAAAAATGCATGCAATTCAGCACAAATTAAAAATGAACCGTTTCAGGCGTGTCGAAGCCCAATTGGAAATCACAAAATCATTAATATCATTATTGGACATTAAAATGATGAAAATCTTCTGAGAAAATATGATTAATTCGGAAAAAATAGAAGGAAAAATGGGCCCACGATGAGACTAGTCTTAAAAATCATAGAATAGGTCACTCTAATTTAGATAATTAAAAAAAAAATTAAAAAGTCAATCATCTTTAAAACAATCGTTTTCGCGTTGGGAGAAAAAAATACGTTGACATTGTGGATTGATACTTTTTTGACGAAAGTATGCTTCAAAATGAAAAAAAAATACATAGTGACGTTTGTCGACATCTCAATTAGTTCAGAAGTTATGGGCGTTTAAACGTTTCCAGAACTTCCGAAATCGACATTTTTAAAAATATTATAACTCCTAAAGGAGAAAAGATAAAAATCTAAAAATTGGTGTGGAAATTCCTTTCATGGGGTACAATTTTACAAAAAAAATCAGAAAAACCAAAAATGGTCACGGGCTAGGTGAAATGACGTGGCATTTCCCATACACACACATACGCAAACAGATATAAAAATCCATCAATCACGGATGCATATGTCGCCTCCATGAGCAGCGAAGAAACGAAAGATATAATTGACTGACAATTACAAAACTAACCGGAGCTGAAAGATTCACTGGACTTCCAGAGCTAATCAATAATCTTGATCACCACGCACCCCAAGTAAGAATATCCTCTGATGTTGTGCATTTCGTTCTGTCAATGCGTATAGAAAAGACAGGACAATGTTGCTTTCCAACATTTTCATGCGCTTTTGGAAGTTTATAGGTATTTGTGACACAAAATATACTATTTTCCTGGGACCAGTCCGACCCTTGGAATATCTGGTATTCCACGCGTCTACGAGACTTCGATATTGAAGACGATGTCATTTTGCCCTCGTGTTCCACCCGCGTCATGAACTTCCTCGTTGTGGTGTACATGTTCCCCGAAAATCCACTTACCGGCCAGGTGCAATTACAGCGATTAATCGAGTTTGCCATGTTGGTATAGCGTCAAACTCTGCATGCCCTGCACGCATTTTGTATCTGCCCTCCACTCGCGGTCGATAGCGATATTCTCGGAGGTCCCGTGTTCTCGTGCGTGACATCGATACGTTCGACGTCGTTGGTGACCATGAACAGCTCGATCCTTTCACGAGCCAAGAAATACTTTTACCTCCAGTGATAAAACACCTTTTTCACGGGCACTACGATCAATGAAATTAAGGCAGGATATACATTTACAACGATAAAAAAATCGATATCTCTTTTTTCTTCTTTAAGGGGCCAGTCCGTTTTGAAAATTTCAAAAAATCGAAAGCAAACAAGACCTGAAGAAATCGACGATGATGAGCAATCAGAAGGGATTTTGTACGGTGCAGGAGTTGCCGATTGAGTTTAGGTAAGAGTTTTTCATAGTATAAACTTCAAACGCGTTTTTCTCGAAACAACGTTTTCAAAGTCTAGCTCCATCGTATCTCTAAAACTAATAAACCGATTCTCTTGAAATTTAAACCACATATTTTAAACATGATTCGCAACAAGATGACCCTCAATGGTTTCAAAATTTTGATTTTTTTGTCTTTTTTGCGAAAAACTGCTAAAAACGCGTTTTTTTTTACTTTTTTCGTTTTTCATCTGTCATTTTTTTATTTTTGATAAAACTTTATATCCGAGGGTCATTTTGTAGCTGGTGTCATACTCAATCTAATGGACATTGATTTTTTTGTTTCAGACAAGCCGTTGCCAAGTTGTGATGGAGCTACCTAGCCCACCTATTTTTGAGGCCCTACGTTAAACTATAGTTTTTGTACTTAAAAATGAATAAAAATGGATTAAATTTTTATGAATGTATTTCAAGACTTTATTTATCAAGCCCAACAACTTTTATATTCACATCTTTTATAAAATCCTCGACAAAAATCACGAAATTAGCTTTTTTTCCTGGCTCCAAAGTGGACTGGCTCCTTGAGGGAGACTTTGTCCTTGCGGAGATGCGGGAGATGTTAGCGGCTCAACATGAGCAGCTAGAAGAAGAGGAGGGATGCCTCTATGGACCAGGCATTGCCGATTAGCGGTAATTATAAACACATTTGTGTAAACACATTACAAAACTTTAAACGCGTTTTTCTCGAAAACACGTTTTTAAAAATGGCTGACATTCTCCTGACCGCTGTAATTAACATATCGACCTGAAATTCGGAAAGCATACTCAGAAAATATGTCTTCACGGAATGACGGATCGTTTTTTCGATAGATACATTTTTGCATTTATTATTTATCTTTTTAGGCGAAAAAAAATGCGAAAATTCGATTTTTTTTAAATTGCCGCCATTTTCCGAAATTTGTGCTAAACGAAAAACCCATCCGTCATTCCATGACCAAAGGGTCACTGATTGATAATATGCTTTGAATTTGTGTTTCAGATCAACAAAAAGGGGGCAGTGATGTCAGCCGTTTACCTCCCGCGATTTGAGGACCTGTCTTCGCGGAGCTGCAACGGCCGCCATTTTGGTTTTTTTTTCAAAACAAAATTTTTTTAACGTTCTGTATATCATGAATGAAAGCAAGAAAAAACCGCACTCAAAAAGCTTTACTCGTTTCCTTTAAAAAAAATAAAATGTAAACACCTGAAATATGGCACTCCAAGGACAAAGCCTCCGTTAAGAACGACTTAAAATAACTTTTACTCACTTTCCTACTGGGCCATATACCTTACATGTTCTAACTGAAAAAACGTTTGAACTTCTTTGCAAATCAAAGTTTACGGGAAGCTAGACTGCACGCCGATTTGCAATTCCCGCGGCGACCTTGCTGTAACACTCTGCCACAGCTCTGCCATTTTGATGAATTAATTTTAAAAAATTGTTCCTTATAATTATTACGTAATATTTAATTATTAAATATTATTTCATATAATACTGAGAAATAATTATTCTACAATTATCAAACTTTAGGTATACGTTAAAAGTATATTCAAATATACTCTTAAAGTATATCTAAAGTTTGATAATTGTAGAATAATGATTTCTTAGTTTTAAAAATCCTTCAATGCCGCTTATTTTTTCCTGTCTAAATGTATATCCCGCCTTAACGAGTATTTCCGTCCCGTTATTTTAGGAACACAAATTCTAGGCACGTGAAACTTTCAATGCTCTTTGCACTTTTCCATTTGGTGGGAGGAGTCTGGTTTTTCTCAAATTCAATATTCGCTTCAAGAGACAGGTCACCGTTCACGATGATGAAAAAATCGATTTTCTTTACATAATTTGCATCCTTAAAGTGTTTAGAACACGTGTTGTTTGTTTGGGTTGTCAAAAACAAACTTTAAAGACGATTTTCAATAACGTTAAACTTTTCATGCGTTTTTCTGGAAACAGCATTTTTCAGCGCGCTGGGCGATTTACAGCTTCAACGGATGAACCGATACACATGAATCTCTGCACAATTGAAAGGAAATTCAATATGCGCGGCCGTCAGGAAGCCATTTTTGTCAAAAACTGATTTACAAATATTTTTTTCATCCGTTCAGGCAAAAATAAAACCGCGCCAAAAAATGGAGTTTTTTTTTCGAACGGCTGCCTTTTTGTTGTACAGGGGTTTTTCAGGAAACAAAAAACGATAACAATAAACGATACACCTAGGAGCCGGAAAAAGGTCATTTTTGTGAATTTTTTCAAGGAATACTATTTGAAATTTCGGATTGGGGTTTTAATTATCTAAAAGTATATACATTTAAAAATATGTTTAATTTTCTTTATTAAAAAATATCAAAAATATACAAGGATATTGTATGATCCTTGGAGCGTCGTAAAAAAATCTGCGTATACGGTACCCACTGGCGTTTCTTCAAACATCATCTGAAGAAAAAAAACAAAAAGATTATTAAATTAGATACTATAATCTAGTACTTGTCATAGCCGATTTTGAAAATATCGATTTATGACAAAACGGCGGACGTTTGAACATAAATAGTGATTTTTGGGCCAAAAATTAGTTATTATTTTGCCTATAAAACAAAAACTAAGTAACGAAAAAAAAATCCTATGACAAGTACTAGATAATGGTGTATAGAATAACCATAAAAAACCTCACGGCAATCGGTTCATTGGTTTCCAAGAAATTTTGGGTACCGATTTGAAAAACGTGGTTTTGAGAAAAAAGCGTTTGAAAATTTGGGAATGAATAAATCATGAAATTTGTCAACTTACATGGAATCATCGATACCAGGCCCATAATGTAGGTCTTCTACGGTCGACGGAATGTTCATAGCTTCTAAATCCTCGACCGCGACCATCTAGGTGTATATCTCCCCTTAAACCCGTTTTTGTTTCAAATGAACTGGCAAGGCTGTGGAGCGCCCCGCGCAAAACAAAACATGCCGTGCATGGCTTCATTTGACGGGAGCTGGAGCCGTCAACTTGGATTTTTTTCAAATAAGTAAAATTGAAATTTCCTCTCCGTTGATAGAAAAATAAAATGCGTTGGAACCAATTACCAAAAGTATTGATTTTATGTAAAAAAAATTTCCGAAGTTCATGCATTTTTCATGCCTCTCGACGGTAGCCTCCCGTTAAGGGGTTACGTGGTTTTCACCTTGAAATTTTCCAGGAACATTTATAAAATGATATACCGTCAAAATATATGGGTTTTGAAAAAAGTGACTTTTCGACTTTTAAAACTAGGCATAACCCCTTAATCAGATTCCTCAAAGACATGGATTTTTGTATACGCAGTTGAAGGGCACGGTATGACGTATTACGCTTTGTCACTGCACTGTTACATCACGGCAAATAGCAATGGACTTTCATTTCGTGAATGCCCTGCACGATAACTCGGCCCACACCTCCACGGCATTTCCTACCGACCCTTTTAACATATAGCTCGAAATGGAGTGTATAGAGCCATTTACTATTTACGATGACGTGACATTTTGCGCTCAATCACGAACATCCACCGCATTCCTATTCGCAGAGGGGTGGATTTATTGCCTGACGCACGTCCGCTCATCAAAGTCTCGGCAGGAGTATTTTCGTAGGGTCAAATTGTCGCAAGATTAGGTAAGATCTGTTAACACCCGAAACCTAATTTCTTATTTTTTAGAAGCCCCTTTCAGTTCGTGTTGCGATTGATCATGATTCGGATTATTCCCGAATGTCCGAACCCACGAATGGTGGTGGAATAATGATAAATTAATTGCAGGGGCAATCCATTTAACTTTAAGTGATTTAAGTAAGTTAAAATTGACTTTGTTCCTGCAGTTAAATTATCCTTTATTCAACAATTATACGACGTTAAGGCGTTATCCCCACTTGTAGCGCAAAAAAGGCCTTTTTCATGATTTTTTTTCGAGAAAACTACATAACTTTTTTAATCGATCAATATACCATCTTAAAGAACACATCTTGAAGAACTTTCAGTAATTTTTTTATTGAAAAATATTACATTGTTTAGTGGCAAATGGCCGTCAATGAAATAATGTTTTTATATACACGGTTTGCGGTGACCAACATTGCGGCGAAGTGGATCATCTGAAAAAAAAATGCGGATGGATTTAGTCAAATATAAGTATAAACTAGTCTTTAATCGAAGGATTTTAAAAAATATACATTTTTCACAAAATGGCGGACAGTCAAAGTTAATGGTTCGATTTTAACGAAAAAAACGGCCGTTTTTTGGCTATAAAAGGGCCATTTTTTTCGAAAAAAAAATCGAACGAATAAAGACTACATTTTTATGTATTAAATAAGCCTGCAAAATTTCAAGAAGATCGGTTCATTAGTGTTCGAGTAATCTTGGTCACCGACTTCAGAAATGCCATTTTGAGAAAAACGCGTTTAAAGTTTCAATTTCAGTTTACACGAAGAAAATATTTTTTTTTGTAAACTTACATAGAGTCGTCTATTCCGGGCCCGTTTTTATAAATTCCAGTCTATTATATGAACGTTGTGAATGCCAGGTATACGACCCTTTTCATCGAACAATGCATTGAAGGTCGGAGGGAGGGTCGAGCGCGCCAGACGGCAGACTAGCCGGTCGTTTACACAACGGATTCTTCTCTTTCAACGCTCATATCTCAGTCAATTTTGTTCGGATCGACTTGAAATTTTCAGGACATATTCTCAGATACTTATACTTCAAAAAAATGCAATAAAAAAAAATCGATTTTTTCAAAATCGCAAGTGGGGGTAACGATTTTTTAAATTTCTTTATTTTTATCATTATCCAAAACCTTTTTTCGTGAATTGAGGTCACGAATCTTCGAAAAGAATCGGCGAAAACGTTTAAGTAAGTATTACAGCCCAGATGGGCTAAAAAAAGGAATTTAAAATAATTCATTTTTGTTGCATTCCAACGATGCAAACTTCAACATCATTTATGAGGATGTATGGGAGTCATCGAGTCAAAAAATCGAGTCAAAAAATCGATTTTTTCCCGCTAAAACGGTGCTTTATCATCATAAGAATAAGTAACCATTCGATTTATAGCAAGTACATTTTTTTTCACCGGCTTTGAGCGTTTAACGTAAGCCCACCTCTGGCACGGTCATAGAGTACTTAAAAATTTAAGTGGTTACCCCCACTTGCGATTTTGAAAAAATCGATTTTTTTGTGATTGCATTTTTTTTAAGTATAAGTATCTGAGAATATGTCCTGAAAATTTCAAGTCGATCCGAACAAAATTGACTGAGATATGAGCGTTGAAAGAGAAGAATTCGCGTTGAAAGAGCGTTGAAAGAGAAACTTTAAACGCGTTTTTCTCAAAATGGCATTTCTGAAGTCGGTGACCAAGATTACTCGAACACTAATGAACCGATCTTCTTGAAATTTTGCAGGCTTATTTAATACATAAAAATGTAGTCTTTAATCGTTCGATTTTTTTTCGCTAAAATCGAACCATTAACTTTGACTGTCCGCCATTTTGTGAAAAATGAATATTTTTTAAAATCCTTCGATTAAAGACTAGTTTATACTTATATTTGACTAAATCCATCCGCATTTTTTTTTAGATGATCCATTTCGCCGCAATGTTGGTCACCGCAAACCGTGTATATAAAAACATTATTTCATTGACGGCCATTTGCCACTAAACAATGTAATATTTTTCAATAAAAAAATTACTGAAAGTTCTTCAAGATGTGTTTTTTAAGATGGTATATTGATCGATTAAAAAAGTTTTGTAGTTTTCTTGTAAAAAATTCATGAAAAAGGCCGTTTTTTTACGCTACAACTGGGGCTAACGCCTTAAACGCGTTTTTCTCAAAACAGCTTTTTCCAATCGGCGTGACAAATAACTGCAACAATTTTCACTCGATTCACTTCAAATTTAAAAGTTATGTTCCTAATTGCATTTCGCAGATAAGTACGTACGAAATTTCTGATTAATCGAAAACTTTTCATTTTAAAAGCAGTTTTATACGAAATTTTTCACTGAAAATTCATTCAAATACCTAGAACTTTTGAATTAGACAATATATTTCAAACTCCGTACGTACTTCTCTAGGCATTCTAATGTAGATTGACGAGAATTTTTGTTTTTTGTTCTAGGTCAAATATTGTGGATGCTAAATGTCACGCCACGGAGCGCCTACAAAGATGACAAAAGAAAATATTGCTAGTCGGCCATTTTATACATCGATAAAAATATATATATATTTTAACTCAAGTTGGACACATGGCAGAAAAACGGCGGGGAAAGCGCAAAAAGCCATGAATAGGGTATGGGGAATATGGAAGAGAGCGGGAAGGGATATCATGGAGGAGCGGATCTACTTGATGGAAACGATCGTAAAAGCAGGAGTGATGTATGGGGTAGAGATTTGGGGAGTAGGGGAAATAGAAGTGATCAAAAAAATACAGAGAAGGTACTGTAAAATGGCGTTGGGGGTAAACAGAGAGACCCCAAATTACATATGGAGGAGGGAGCTGGGTGTGCCCACAATAGAATATGTAATTAGAGAACGCGTACTGAGGTACATCAAAGAGGTGCTAAAGATGGAGGACGAGAGATGGCCAAAAATATGTGTAAGAGAGGAGATGAGGGCGATAGCGAATGGTGCACCGTCGAAGTGGGGAAAGGATTTGAAAAAAGTATTAAGGGAAATGGGCATAGAGGAAATAATAACGATGATAAGGGAGAAGAAAGAAGAGAGAACAATAGAAAAAAAGATTGAAGAAGGATTAGAAAACCTAAAAAAGAAAATATTGGAGGAAGAAGAAGAAAAAATAAAAAAATCATCGTACAATAGCATGTATAAATATTTGGTGGAGAACGAGGAAAGCCCGTGGAAGTATTGGAAGGAGGAAGGGGTGAAGGGTAGGGACAAAGAATTGTGGGCAAGATTAAGGTGTGGAAACGTCTGGAGAGCTGGAAAAAAGGGGGTGAAGGACTGGAGATGCAGGATATGTGAGGAACAAAATGAGACCGTGGAACACCTCATAGTGTGCAGAAAAGCATGGGCTTTAATGCCAAAGGAAACAAGAAAAGAAGCTGAGGAGTGGATGCAGGGAGTGGATGAGATCGCGATAAAAGGAGAAATCATTAATATGTTAGGCGGAAAAATAAATGTTGGAATCTGCCGGTATTTTAGAGAAATAGAGGTACTGTGCGCAAAAAAGAGCAAGGAGGAGGACGGAGGCGTTAGTGATAAGTAGTAGAGGTAAAAAGAAAGAGAAGTGCAGGTGAAGGATAGAATAGTAGGCTTAAGTTAGAAATAAGGAACAACATGTAAGAAAATAGTTTGTAAAAAACTTGTATTCCAAGTTATGCAAATAAAACTCTATATATATATATATATATATATATATTTTTTCTAACAACTTGATATTCATACTAAATAGATGTGTAATTAATTTTATGAGTAAATCACTTTTTCATACGAAAAAAATGTTATTAAATTCGCACATGATTTTATACCCTGTGGCCTAACCCCTTAACTTTTTGACCTGTAACATTAGCCGTTTTTCAGAAGACGTCTAAAGGAATATCTTATACCGCCTCCATTTTGTTTTGTTCGAAGAAGAATAAAAATAATTCTAACACTCGAAAGTTGTAACAAGATAATGTCAAATTTTTTAAATAATGCGATTATTGCATCACCTTTAAACAAATTCATGAGAAATGACTTATTTTCGGGCGTCTAAAGGGATTTCCCCCTCTAAAAGTCCATCGCGGATTTTGTTCAATAAAAACCCACCAGAGGGTTGTTAAGGGCAGGTGGTCAACTATGCGGGTTGAATTAACCCAGTGTGTGAAAATCATGCCCAAATATAAGTGTGTCAGTGAAGATTTTACTAACATTCAAATTTATTTATCAGTAATTCGTACTTTTAACTAGGAAAAACTAGTTGCAACGAGGCGTTCATTGATAACTCGTTTTCACCAGAGAAAACGTCCTCAAACTGAAAACGGCTTTCAACTGAAACATATATGACCGTAATGCAAGCAGTTATTTGAAAAGTTATTATTATTTCGTCTGCAACATAATAATTGCTCTTTCGTAAATAGCGAACAAAAAATTAAAGGGCTTTCGCCTCAAGTCAAGACGTCGAGTCGTAAGGGATCGATAAACTATACTGTGTAGGACGTAGCCATCCACAGTATAGCAAGCAAAACTTAATATAAGAAAATCACGACGCCTTGACCCCTCGCGCTCTCCATCCCTCTTTTTTTTCTTGCTGAATGACGTCATCGTCATTCCGCACCACAAATTTATACGAGGGCCTCGTACGTCTCGACGACGTCACCGTGATAGCGATATGCCGTGGAGAACCCCGAGAGCTTCGAGGCTCCGCGACGAGAGAAATATATACCCTTCTTCGGGCAAGTAGAAAAGTCCTTACGATCAGACCGGTCGACTCTACAGCCGTCGCGTGCCAAGAATCTCATTCGCGTCTTATCGCAGTTTCGACCCCTTTCGCATTTTCATCCCCATGTACAATTTTTCGCTACCTTACCCTACCCTCAGGCTAAAACTCGGTCTATCCTGACTCTGGAATTTCGCACCTCGTTTTCCCCTTGTCTTCTGTACAATGGAGCTCAGATAGCCTTTCCAATCTCGTACACCTTGCCAAAGGGACGAGGAAATGTTAATTTCGTAAAATCTGCTGCAGTGAAGTACGTTAGGACGTTGAAGCTTGCATTGTTGAAATGCAACGAAAATTAATTGTTTTCTCAATTTTGTTTGGTCGTTTTAGGATGTGAAAGGCGCTTAAACGTTTTTACGTATTGTTCTTGAAAATCAATTTGGCCCCCAATTTGCAAAAAAGGGCTTTGGATAATGATACAAATGAAGAAATTAAAAATGAAGGCAAAGATCGTTGTATCCCAACGATTCGAACTTCAATTTGTTGTTGATCTACTTGGAAGCCTTTGTCGAATAATTTGGTTATTGAGAAACGTTGCGTACCGACAAAACTGACAAGTAATATTATTATTGGTCGTTTTTTGTGTCCTCGAGGACGCTTTATTGTGCAGTTTCAATTTTCTCTTCAACGTCTTCTTGCATTTTCTTATATGGAGTATTGATGAGGATTTAATTGTATACTAATATATTCCATTCAAGAATACGAACCTAAAAAAACTTTAACTTATATATAGTATTGATGATTCCATTGTATACAATCTATTCCAGTTTTAAGGGGTTACCCCCACTTGCGATTTTGAAAAAATCGATTTTTTTGTTATTGCATTTTTTTGAAGTATAAGTATCTGAGAATATGTCCTGAAAATTTCAAGTCAATCCGAACAAAATTGACTGAGATATGAGCGTTGAAAGAGAAGAATCCGCGTTGAAAGAGCGTTGAAAGAGAAACTTTAAACGCGTTTTTCTCAAAATGGCATTTCTGAAGTCGGTGACCAAGATTACTCGAACACTAATGAACCGATCTTCTTGAAATTTTGCAGGCTTATTTAATACATAAAAATGTAGTCTTTAATCGTTCGATTTTTTTTCGTTAAAATCGAACCATTAACTTTGACTGTCCGCCATTTTGTGAAAAATGAATATTTTTTAAAATCCTTCGATTAAAGACTAGTTTATACTTATATTTGACTAAATCCATCCGCATTTTTTTTTCAGATGATCCACTTCGCCGCAATGTTGGTCACCGCAAACCGTGTATATAAAAACATTATTTCATTGACGGCCATTTGCCACTAAACAATGTAATATTTTCCAATAAAAAAATTACTGAAGGTTCTTCAAGATGTGTTCTTTAAGATGGTATATTGATCGATTAAAAAAGTTTTGTAGTTTTCTTTTAAAAAATTCATGAAAAAGGCCTTTTTTTCGCTACAAGTGGGGGTAACGCCTTAATTTTCTTCTGAACGTCTTCCAACTTTTACTTATATGCAGTATTGATGATGATTTAATTGTATACTAATATATTCCATTGATGAATTCGAAAACTGAAAAAAATTATAAAAGCATAAATAGTTATAATTTTTAGAGAAAAAAAATCGAGGATGGTCATTCTGCATGCGCAATTTCAATTTTCTTTTTAACGTCTTCTAACTTTTAATTATTTGTAGTATTGATGATGATTTAATTGTATGCCAATATATTCCATTCATGAATTCCAATCTAAAAAATACATAAAAAGAATACATATTTATTATTTTTAGAGAAAAAAAATGGACTATGGTCAATCTGTATGTGCAGTTTCAATTTTCTTCTGAACGTCTATCAACTTTCACTTATATGTACACTGAAAGAAAAAGTTCGTTCATCCAACCAAAATTTCGTTGGTTTAACAAAATGTATCTTTAAATACCTCCAACTTGATTTTTGATTGGCATAACAAACGTTTTGTTAATTTAACTGAGAGTTTTAGTGGTGTGAACTGCAGCTTATTTAGCATGTCTGAGCAACTGTTAAAACAACAAAATTTCGAGACAACAAAATGCATTTTGCACATTCAACGATTTCTTTTTCTCAGTGTAGTATTGATGATTTAATTGTATACTAATATATTCCATTAATGAATGCAAAAACTAAAAAAAAACATAAAATGCATAAATAATTATTATTTTTAGAGAAAAAAATCGACGATGGTCAATCTGCATGTGCAGTTTCAATTCTCTTCTTAACGTCTTCTAACTTTTACTTATTTGTAGTATTGATAATTATTTAATTGTATACTAATATATTCGATTCATGAATTCCAACCTAAACAAAATACATAAAAACAATATATATATTTGTTATTTTTAGAGAAAAAAAATGGACTATGGTCAATCTGTATGTGCAGTTTCAATTTTCTCCTGAACGTCTTCCAGTTTTTACTTATATGTAGTATTGATGATGATTTAATTATATACAAATACATTCCATCTATAAATTCCACCCCAAAAAGTATATAAAAAGAATGTATAGTTATTATTTTTTGAGAAAAAAATTGACTATTGTCAAACTGTATATGCAGTTTCATTTTTTTTTCTCGACGTCTTCCAAATTTTACTTATATATTTACTTAACTATATTCCATTGATGGAGGGAGCATATATGAAAATACCCTAACAGGGTATACCGTGGAATAAATACTATTACTACTACTATATTTCATTAATGAATTCTAAAAACTCAAAAAAATATACAAAAAAAATACATATGATTATTATTTTTAAAGCGAAAAATTGACAAAAATCAATTTTCGTCAATTTCGTCAATCTGTATATGCAGTTTCAAATTTTTTCTCAACGTCTTCCAAATTTTACCTATATGTAGCATTCCAACCTAAAAAATATATAAAAATATAAAGATATTTGTTACTTTTACAGAAAAATTCACGATGGTCAATCTATATTATATGTAAATATATTCTCAATGAAAATAATTGAATACGAGAATACCCGAAATGCATGAAGCACGGTATACACCCGTTGCATAATAATTGATCCTTACAACTAAACAATTAACTCTCGTTTGAACAATCAGAGTATCGTAAAGTGACGCTTTTATGCCAAAAAATCGATTGTGTGACTCAAAATGTGTTCGTCTGACAACAAAATAACGTGATGTTGACTTTTGCATCGTTGGACGCGATGACAATATGTTTTTACACAATTGCCAAATTTTTCGGCAGTTTTAAGCGACGAAAATCACTCTGACATTTTTTAGTACACTTTTTAAAGATCTACGTGCTAAATTGATTAAGGGGTTACCCCCACTTGCGATTTTGAAAAAAAAAATTGAAAAAAAACGATTTTTTTTTATTGGATTTTTTTGAAGTATAAGTATCTGAGAATATGTCCTGAAAATTTCAAGTCGATCCGAACAAAATTGACTGAGATATGAGCGTTGAAAGAGAAGAATCCGCGTTGAAAGAGCGTTGAAAGAGAAACTTTGAACGCGTTTTTCTCAAAATGGCATTTCTGAAGTCGGTGACCAAGATTACTCGAACACTAATGAACCGATCTTCTTGAAATTTTGCAGGCTTATTTAATACATAAAAATGTAGTCTTTAATCGTTCGATTTTTTTTTTCGAAAAAAATGGCCGTTTTATAGCCAAAAAACGGCCGTTTTTTTTCGTTAAAATCGAACCATTAACTTTGACTGTCCGCCATTTTGTGAAAAATGAATATTTTTTAAAATCCTTCGATTAAAGACTAGTTTATACTTATATTTGACTAAATCCATCGGCATTTTTTTCTTCAGATGATCCACTTCGCCGCAATGTCGGTCACCGCAAACCGTGTGTATAAAAACATTATTTCACTGACGGCCATTTGCCACTAAACAATGTAACATTTTTCAATAAAAAAATTACTGAAAGTTCTTCAAGATGTGTTCTTTAAGATGGTATATTGATCGATTAAAAAAGTTTTGTAGTTTTCTTTAAAAAAATTCATGAAAAAGGCCTTTTTTTGCGCCACAAGTGGGGGTAACGCCTTAAAAAAAATGTCGTAATAAAAATAGTGATGTGAAAAATGAAAAGCCGTCTTGCGAAATCGAGTTAGACGAGTCGAAATGAAATCTACGAAATTCGAGGAAGATTGTGGATGTTGTGTGTCGTCATCGCGAGCCTCGAAACTACATCGTCATGTATCGATTTTCCGCGTCATTATATACCACACGACCCGCGTGAGCCACAGAGAGAAAGCTTTACTGTACCTCACCTGTACCATTTTGTATGTACATTTGCACTCACACATACGTATACGTAGAAGTCCGTGATTTATCGATGGTAGGTGGAGTCCAATGTACTAAATCTGTCTTAATGCGAAACTTCGAAATAACTCGGTTTATCGCTTCAACAATTTGTCCGCGCCACGATCGCTCGCTCGGCTTTTTGCGTGATCGCTCCCTTCACTGCTGTCATTTATTTTTCATTTTTTACACTGTTTCTTCGTCGTTTTACACGTTACGTTGAACGAGTCCGTCAACTTCTTATCCCCTAATTTATCGAGAGAAATTCATAGCGAACAGAAGAGACGAAATTAACAAACTCAAAACCACGAGTTTGGTGGAGGCATCTGCGAAGCAAAAATAAACGAAACATCGGTTAGTTCTTCGATAAGCAAGTGACGTTGATCGAGTAGTAGGGCACCGTCGAATTTGTAATTCATGCAATTATTTATCGCGAACCGTTTTATTTGGAAATTAAGCCGAGGCGCGGGGTTGCTGCGTGACGTTTTGGAAAATAAACACCCCAAAATGTCTTCAAAGAATTTCGTTAATTTTCATTATATATTTGCAGCGCAGACGGTGATCATTTGGTTTTTTTGACCGTATCAAATGTCACAAGATAAAGAAATTTTCTGTCACAACCAAATGTTCCCTGTGAATTTCGTATAAATTATCATATCTTTGCTGAAGACCTACACATGACGTTGAAGTTTGCATCGTTGGAATGCAACGGTTTTTTTTGTTTGTTTTTCATTTCTTTATTTTTCCCATTATCCAAAGCATTTTTCTACAAATTAAGGTCGTAAATGACTAATAAATTAAATGTAAAAAAAATTCGTTAAAAAAAGCTTTTGTTTAATGTACTGAAAAGTAGAAAATATTTTTTTTTTACCAAGTCACCTATATGTGACTATAAATAAAAGTTCGGGGCGCTCAACTTTTTGAGTGTTTAATAAATTTGATCAATTCAGTTTCATCAACCGTATTTAATTTGGCATAATTGTAATTCTTTCATACACATGTGTATGTGTGTGTGTATGAAAAAAGGTCGATTAGCTGAAGTTTTCGCGAATCGAATACTATCGAGGGATATTTGTTAAGGTAGTACCTCCACAGAAGAGTTGAATTAAGAAATGGTTGAAATTTGACATATACGTTACTTAATACATTATCCAAACATCTGTGCAATTTGAATAAGTTTGACCACCCCAAACCTGAGATATTTACACTTAAAGTTGGCTTGGTTTACACGTAACAAATGCGTCATGATGGGCAAACAGAGCATCATTAATTCTACCGTCAAAACTAAAATTAAGAAATTGATAAAAAAACGAGGATAAGCTACAGTAAGATATCACGAATGATGTGAAAAAAAATGAGAATGATTCACCATCTAGTTTCCAAGATATAACCATGAGAAGCCTTCACAATTTTGGTGCAAAGCCTGGCAAAGCCTGGAAAAAAAACAATTGGGGCAAAGCCTGGACAGTCCCGGCAAAAAGTTTACTGGCAATGGTCGATCAAAAACACAATACAAAATATATTTTACGGCAATAAATGATATCCATCGTATTATCTACTAGTACCGAGTCAATATTGCGTAGTTTTTAATTTTATTCATTACTAATTAAACCAATTATCGATCTTTTAAACATGAACATGGTATGTAAACTTTTGGTTGAGATTTTCGCAGAGGAACTACCTTAACCGTACGTCATCGTATATCATAGACTTGCAAACAATCCAATATCCATCTCGTATTCCGAGTACTGCGCACACCGCGCTCGTATAGTAAGCTTGAAGTAATTACCATTTTCGCAGAAGGTAGAATTAATCCTCCTTGCATCGAAGTCACAGGTGCAAACGCCCTTTAGACAGTGGACGGAATCGAGGTCGGATTTGACGTAACACTCACCCCGAGAATAGCACGTTTCATCGAGAACTGGAACAAGAAGAGAGACGTCGTGGATCATATAAACACGGAAGGTACGAGCTTGCCTCGCAAACTTTTCTCATTTCAATGAATAATTGGATCGTTGCGTCCAATCACCTCTCGTCCGGTAACATTTTTCATATTTCCGATGTTGACCCGCATCACATTTGCATGAACCGATCGTCCGGGTCGTTGCACCGATAATCGTTGACTCGTCGGATTCGGCCACTTCCGGTTTGAAGCATCGCGCGTCCGCTACACTGGCCGAACATTGCACATCGTACTGGCATTCACCACCGAACGAGGAAACTGTCGAGAGGAAATTGATATTAACTGGGGCATCCAGTTTCTCATTCATTAGGAATCATAATCACATTGATACCGCATCAATATTAACCCTTGAACCGAACACTATTTTTCGGCACCTTCTAACGGAATACTGTATTCCCGAAATATTCCCGAAAAAACGCTTTTTTGGAGCTTTTAATTCAGTCTCCGGCCCTAACCGATTCCAGCGGGCTTGGTGGCAGCGAACGAAACTCTACCCCAAACTTTTTTCGCAAAACAGCGTTGAAAAGCCGAGGACGCAAACGACCCATTCGGTTCGAGGGTTAATTGCAAAATTAACGGAAATTCCATTGCGGAGTCGACAGGAAATTGATTAGTGAATAATTAAGTTGATTTTACGTAAAAAAACACGTTGATGAGAAAATATAACTCACTACCGGATTTATAAGTTTGTATGAAGTGAACCGTTATTCTTACTCGGGATGCAGATACCGGGGGCAGGAGAAACAAGGCCTTTCTCGCATTGGCAAATCTCCGAGACACACGTGGCATTTTTCGTATTGCAATCATGACTGGTTTTGCACGGTGCGTCAATTCCTACCAAAGAAATTCGTAGAATTAAGGGTTTGTGTGAGAGGAGTGGATAAAATGTAACACGAATGGGCGAAGACGAAAGCGTTAAGGGGTGAGATGCAGTCAGAATTTTGAAAAAATCGATTTTTTTTATTTACTTTTTCTTGAAGTATGATGTTTCGAAAATATTCCCTGAAAATTTCGAAGACAACAACAAATTGATATTTTGGAAGCTTCCACATCGGCAGAAGCCCTATTGTATGGGCCAGGAATTGACGATTCGATGTAAGTAATTTTTTAATTAGTATTTCTATACATAAATCAAGTGTAAAATTGGAAAACTCTTTCAAAAATGGTCAAAAATGTATTTCCAAAAACTATGAACTTTAGCAACATTTTATAAAGAATACTTTCGTTTTAAAATTGCCCAGAATGCTTATAGAAAAATAATTCATCCTGGAAAACTATAATTTTCTGAAAATGATTTTAACAATTGGCTATAAACAATTGAATGCTCGACTTTTCGGCAGAAAAATTGTGATATTCGGATTCAGCGGATCAAAATACGTAATAAAAGTTTAGCTTCATCCATCGAGCTCGAAATTTTACGAACATATAATACCGTATCCACATCGAAAAACTTTAAGGGGTTACCCCACCTGCGATTTTGAAAAAATCGATTTTTTTATTGCATTTTTTTGAAGTATAAGTATCTGAGAATATGTCCTGAAAATTTCAAGTCGATCCGAACAAAATTGACTGAGATATGAGCGTTGAAAGAGACGAATCCGCGTTGAAAGAGCGTTGAAAGAGAAACTTTAAACGCGTTTTTCTCAAAATGGCATTTCTGAAGTCGGTGACCAAGATTACTCGAACACTAATGAACAGATCTTCTTCAAATTTTGCAGGCTTATTTAATACATAAAAAAAGTAGTCTTTAATCGGTCGATTTTTTGTTCGAAAAAAATGGCCGTTTTATAGCCAAAAAACGCCCGTTTTTTTTCGTTAAAATCGAACCATTAACTTTGACTGTCCGCCATTTTGTGAAAAATGAATATTTTTTAAAATCCTTCGATTAAAGACTAGTTTATACTTATATTTGACTAAATCCATCCGCATTTTTTTTTCAGATGATCCACTTCGTCCCAATGTTGGTCACCGCAAACCGTGTATATAAAAACATTATTTCATTGACGGCCATTTGCCACTAAACAATGTAATATTTTTCAATAAAAAAATTACTGAAAGTTCTTCAAGATGTGTTCTTTAAGATGGTATATTGATCGATTAAAAAAGTTTTGTAGTTTTCTTTTAAAAAATTCATGAAAAAGGCCTTTTTTGCGCTGCAAGTGGGGGTAACGCCTTAAACGCGTTTTTATCGAAACTATGTTTTTCAAGTCGGTAACCATTATATTTCAAAAACCACTCGATGGATTTTGATGAAATTTGGTGTGCTTATTGATAGCATTAAAAACTAGTCCTTAATCGAAGGATTTTCACTTTTGTTGAAAATTTATATTTTTTTTAACAATAAACGAGCGATTTTTTGGTCGCAAATCGAAAGTTATTTGTCGGAAGCCGCCATTTTGTTAATTTATGAAAAAAGCTTCGATTAAGGACAAGATTTATTATTAAACTAATGATTTTTTTTTGGGTTTTTTATTTCAGATGATCCAGAAAAATTTTATGATGGTCACCGCAAACGCTACATGCCGAAGGGGGTCCGACAAAGATGGCGATATTTTTATAAATAATCAAAAATTTTCCTTGAAAATTTGTACCAGTCAAGTTGAAATATAAAATAAAAATTCTGTGTAACCGCTTTTGTAAAACAAACTTAATTGCTATAAAAAAAAATTATTGAAAATGCATGTTTTTTCACGCCTCTGACGGCATCTCACCCCTTAAGGGCTCACACCACTCCTTCTTGGTTTTCGATAGATTCTCACAATATAACATTTCAAATATTCTCTGAAAATTTCGAGTCGATCCGTTAAAAATTGACGGAGTTATGGGTGTTTATAGGTAGGGTCCGCGAGTCGGCGAACTTCAACCCTTAATTGCCACACTTCTCTAGAATACACATCATCTTTTTTTATTAACGAAAGTAGAGGGTTTTTTTTTCACCGCAAATCAATACTTTTACCTTGGACTACGCCCATTTTTTCGAACATCAATATTTCATGGAATTCTTCTTCCAAGCACTAAATCATTTCATGCTAAAACTAAATGCGTTTGATTTTTTCATTTCGGATGATTTGTTTCCGAGCAGCAAGTAGTCACCGCGAAGGACGTTATTCGAACAGCGCTCTGAATAAACCATTTTATCTACCACATAATAAATATTTTTCAATACAAAAAATTGTAAAAAAAATACTCAACACCATACTCTCCAATGTAAAAAAATCATTTGAAAGGCTGCACACGTTTTCCCAGAAAAAAATTACGAAAATTTCACTGTTTTCCGGCGACGAGGTAGGTGTAACCTTTTAAGGCCAAAATAGGTCCGAACAATCGAAAATATTTTATTTTGCACAATTTGCTAAAAATGTGTGCGTGTTATATGGACACGACATAGCAGACTAATGGTGAGTCAACATTTTCTTTGTGTAAATCATACTTGAACTTTTAACACGTTCTGCTCAAAACTGTACTTTTCAAATTGGCTTCCATGATATCTAAAAAAAACTGTTAAACGGATTTCGCTCAATTTTTTATCGCATAGTCAGCACATCTATAGTTCTCACTCGAACTAGAATGTTCCTTATATCTGCCATAAGTTTTTCAAGCTAAAAAAGTCGAAAAAAATGACGAAACTTGGAACTTAACTTTTAAAACCGTGGCAAAAATTCAATTTTCGCGATAGCCTCAGCTCTGCAAATTAAAATGCCGTTTGAGTTTTTTTAAGGCGTTACCCCCACTTGTAGCGCAAAAAAAGGCCTTTTTCATGAATTTTTTTAAAGAAAACTACAAAACTTTTTTAATCGATCAATATACCATCTTAAAGAACACATCTTGAAAAACTTTCAGTAATTTTTTTATTGAAAAATATTACATTGTTTAGTGGCAAATGGCCGTCAATGAAATAATGTTTCTATATACACGGTTTGCGGTGACCAACATTGCGGCTAAGTGGATCATCTGAAAAAAAAAATGCGGATGGATTTAGTCAAATATAAGTATAAACTAGTCTTTAATCGAAGGATTTTAAAACATATTCATTTTTCACAAAATGGCGGACGGTCAAAGTTAATGGTTCGATTTTAACGAAAAAAAACGGCCGTTTTTGGCTATAAAACGGCCATTTTTTTTCGAAAAAAAAATCGAACGATTAAAGACTACATTTTTATGTATTAAATAAGCCTGCAAAATTTTAAGAAGATCGGTTCATTAGTGTTGGAGTAATCTTGGTCACCGACTTCAGAAATGCCATTTTGAGAAAAACGCGTTTAAAGTTTCAATTTCAGTTTACACGAAGAAAATATTTTTTTTGTAAACTTACAAAGAGTCATCTATTCCGGGCCCGTTTCTATAAATTCCAGTCTATTATATGAACGTTGTGAATGCCAGGTATACGACCCTTTTCATCGAACAATGCATTGAAGGTCGGAGGGAGGGTCGAGCGCGCCAGACGGCAGACTAGCCGGTCGTTTACACAACGGATTCTTCTCTTTCGACGCTCATATCTCAGTCAATTTTGTTCGGATCGACTTGAAATTTTCAGAACATATTCTCAGATACTTATACTTCAAAAAATGCAATAAAAAAAATCGATTTTTTCAAAATCGCAAGTTGGGGTAACCCCTTAATTCCAATGAGCAAAACCTCCGGAACCATGGCAGCCGTCAACCAACTTCTTTTACACATGAGTGTCTTCCGAACGGTGTAAAGTCGATTCAACTCGTTACTATTGTCTAATAAAATGCTGAGGGACTGTAGGAATGTTAACAAATGTGCGGTAAAAATTCAAAGGTAGCGTGTTTTAATGGTTCAAAAAATGAAATACCCAGAATTTATTTTAGAAATTCCTGTCACATGGGATGACCCCATTAAGGGGTAACACCACTGTCGGATTTTCAAAAAATTGATTTTATTAAAAACTGACTTAAGAGATGCTTTGAACCATCTAGAATAAGGGAGGAACAGTTTGGTACCCGTAAAACAAAGGTCCGCAGGCCCGCGTGGGTCTGCGGTGGCAGTGGCTGGCCCGTGTGCGAGACGTCGACCGTTTTTCTCGGAACACAATTTTTGAAAATGACACGCAGCAAAACTTCAACAATTTTCATTATTTTCACTCCAAAGTTTGAGCACATCTTTGAAATAACATTCCAAAGAAAAATACGTACGGCTTTTTCCAAGAGTTAATTATAAAATTAGTTATTAACAAATGATTGTCCTTTTTTTGTCGAAAATTCAGTTTTTATTTTAAATGCTTGCCAATTACACAAAAATTCATATTTTTAAAATCCCCTACGTATTTCCCTATACTCATGTAAATTAATAGATTTTTTAAAGTGGAGATATACACCTAGATGGTCGAGGTTGAGGATTTAGAAGCTATGAACATTCCGTCGACCGCAGAAGACCTACACTATGGGCCTGGTATCGATGATTCCATGTAAGTTGCCAAATTTCATGATTTATTCATTTCCAAATTTTCAAACGCGTTTTTCTCAAAACCACGTTTTTCAAATCGGTACCCAAAATTTCTCGAAAACCATTGAACCGATTGCCTTGAGTTTTTTTGTGGTTATTCTATACACCATTATTCAGTACTTGTCGTAGGATTTTTGTTTCCGTTACTTATTTTTTGTTTTATAGGCAAAATAATAACTAATTTTTGGCCCAAAAATCACTATTTATGTTCAAACGTCCGCCATTTTGTCATAAATCGATATTTTCAAAATCGACTATGACAAGTACTAGATTATAGTATCTAATTTAATAATATTTTTGGTTTTTTTCAGATGATTTTTGAAGAAACGCCAGTGGGTACCGTATACGCAGATTTTTTTACGACGCTCCAAGGATCATACAATATCCTTGTATATTTTTGATATTTTTAAATAAAGAAAATTAAACATATTTTCGAATGTATATACTTTTAGATAATTAAAACCCCAATCCGAAATTTCAAATAGTTTTCCTTGAAAAAAAATCACAAAAATGACCTTTTTTCCGGCTCCTGAGTGTATATCGCCCCTTAATTCCCAACTGAAATTTGCGTTAGTTATACTGCGTGCCGCAGAGCGACTCAAATTCAACATACCTCCCGAGAATGGCTCCAGCGTTACCATTTTGTATAATTTTTTTATATTAATTTTTTTGTTGTAAACTTGAAGATATGTTTAATAACATCCTTGAATATTATTATCCTATTACTTGTCCTTTCGCCCAACAAAAAATCGCGAAGAATTACTCAATTCTAGACGTTTACAGTGGTTTAAGCCCTTAAACGAATGTTGAAGGGAATCAAAGTAATATTGCCACGTTCCGTGTTGATAACTAAAAAAATACTCACCGGCAACACATACACCCGAGAGATCGAAATAAGTATCGTTGCACACGCAAGACTCGTTGAAACATCGGACATTGCTTAAGGGCTTGCAATCCACATCGGCTGAGCAGGAACTCCCGATGGACGGATTATCGTCGATGCAAGCGGTTTTAGCCGTGTTTACATGAGTACCCACGGGACACGAGCATTCGTAATTTTCGTTGCAAGTTAATTTTGAACCGAATTCAGCTACGTAACAATCCGCATCCTTTTGGCAACTCTCTCCTATTCCTCCGTTTCGCCAGCAAAACATTTCGTCCTCGACGTAGTGAGAATTCTCGTTGCAAACGCACTGCTCGGTGCAAACTGAATCCGGCCCGAACACGTAGCATTGCTCGTCTGACTTACAGAACGAGTTGAACGACCTCGTGACTAAAGGAATCGATGGCAATGAAAAACGTTGAATTAAGAAGTGAGGCGAGGAAAAAAAATTGCTGATTTTCATGATTTTTTTTTTTACGAAAGATCTCGTTACCATTTTTGAGACTTAGGGTACGTTTTGTCACTACCTTTCGCTGTTACATGGTATTTTTTTAGTTTATTAATCTTTCAAAATGGCGGAGGTATGGCACGGTCTTCTAAACTGCATTTTCAAAATTGGCGTGACGTATAGCTAAAAATCTAATCGACCGATTCTGATGAAATTTGGTATTTATCTTTCTAACTTTATTGTCTAAAACATGACCGTGAATATTTTGAAAAATTGAAGAAAAAAACGTATTTTTTCTTGCCAAATTCGGCCATATTTTTCGGAAAATTCAATTTTTTTTCGTTTGCAAGCGTACCATTTAATCGATTTGCATAATTTCTCACTTTTTCTTGGTTCATATACCGCGTATGAGTGTTGGTGAAAAAAAAATCTTCGTTGGTTTTTTTTTCAGATTAATTTCACCGACGTTACGTGTCGCGTCGTCTGACAACATCCGCCACAACCTGTTTAAAAGACCGTGTCATACCTCTGCCATTTTTAAAGATTAATTAAAAAATACTTCGTCGCAGCGAAAAGTATTTATAAAACATATCCTGAGTCTCAAAATTGGTGAAGAAGTGTAAAAAATCATGAAAATCGTATATTTTTATTCTCGCCTAAAGGTATCTTCCCCCTTAAACGATCCGGTGCTAACGGTTTACGATTGATTAATTTCACTTGTGTTATTGGTATGCATAATCACTAAAAACGATGAAAACGTTATGTTGAAAGTGTCCCAATGTGTCTTCTTCTGTATTTCAATTGCGTATGCCGATTCAAAATATTTATACAAGATCCAAATTGATGTTGAGAGTGTGGAGAAAAAACGAGAAATCTATGGTCCGACTTTAAAATTGTGCCAAAAATTGAAAAATAATCGGACCTCGATGAATTAGGCGGCAGTTTTTAGAGCAAGCGATTGGAAAGGGAATGCACGCAAAGCGGAGTTTCAATTTGAATCGAAAAATAAATACTCGCCGGTTCAAAAAAGCCACTTTTTTGGTCGAAATGGGATTTTTTTTTTCATTTTTTTTCTAAATTCATATGAATCTATTTTTAACCCTTGGATACGAATTCAACATTCATTTTCCCCGAAATTCTCAGTTTTTATAAAAAAAATCGTCAAAAATGGGTGAAAACACATTATTCGCGTTGAGCCGGCGTAATTTTCAACTTTCGACAAACACTCGGTGATATTCGTAATCGGCGGAAAATTTCCCATCGGATTGACCCTCAAAATAGTTTAAAAGACAAAAAAAATCGTCTTATTTAGTTCGTTTTTCAGTCGTCACAATCCAAATACATCAAATTGACGTAAGGTCGGTGCAAAGGATTTTGATAGACTTAGAGAATGTCGTTGGATTTATACCGAAACTCGATTAGTTTTCCCGGTAAGTGCTCGTGAAAAATGGCCGAAAAAGAAGCAGCAGTATGGAAAAATTGGCAAAAATCGATGGTCCTTGTTTGAAATTCTGCCAAAAATCAGAAAATCACCGAAGCTCGACAAATCAAACGGCATTTTGAAGAGAAAATGATAACGAAGAGAACGAGCACAGCGTGGATTTCTAAATCGGAACAAAAAATAAATATCCGCCGATGGAGTGAAGAATTTTGTTTTTCACCAAAGAGCGAAAAAAATTTGGATTCTTAATATTTTTTTTCTGCATCACTATAGATGTATTTATATTTCCCGAGTACGAATTCACCGTTCATTTTTCCCGAAACCGTTAACTTTTATTTTTTAAATCTCCAAAAGTGTAGAAAACCACATTTATCGCGTTTAACCGCCGTAATTTCGAGCTTCCAACAAAAACTCAGTTTATCGAAATTTTCCATCAGACAGATCTTTGAAATCGTTTGAGGGGAGATATACACCTAGATGGTCGAAAAAATCGCTTTGGACGCTATGAACATTCCGTCGACCGTAGAAGACCTACACTATGGGCCTGGTATCGATGATTCCATGTAAGTTGACAAATTTCATGATTTATTCATTCCCAAATTTTCAAACGCGTTTTTCTCAAAACCACGTTTTCCAAATCGGTACCCAAAATTTCTCGAAAACCAATAAACCGATTGCCTTGAGGTTTTTCGTGGTTATTCTATACACCATTATCTAGTACTTGTCATAGGATTTTTTTTCCGTTACTTAGTTTTTGTTTTATAGGCAAAATAATAACTAATTTTTGGCCCAAAAATCACTATTTATGTTCAAACGTCCGTCATTTTGTCATAAATCGATATTTTCAAAATCGGCTATGACAAGTACTAGATTATAGTATCTAATTTAATCATCTTTTTGGTTTTTTTTCAGATGATTTTTTAAGAATCGCCAGTGGGTACCGTATACGCAGATTTTTTACGACGCTCCAAGGACCATACAATATCCTTGTATATTTTTGATATTGTTAAATAAAGAAAATTAAACATATTTTTGAATGTATATTAGGGTGATTCGTTTCAGGGTAACTTTTTTTTCTGACCCATCGTGCCCGAAAACCTTTAGTTGGTACCCAAAAACGAAGTTTCGTGAAAGGGGGGTGTCGTCAAAAAATATTTAGAGGTCGCGAATCAAAATTGAAGGTTTCCGATTTGATTAACATTGAAAAAAATGTTTTTCTCATTATTAGTCTTACCATTCCGCGAATTTTGATATCGCGATATTTTCCAAGTGGGTTCTCATAGGAAATATGATACTTTACAATAAAGTTCATTGAGCCATGTCCGTAAATTCAACCGTTTCAGCGGTATCATTATTTCAAGTGAATATTGTATGAAAATATCTATTCAAACGGCTGTAACGCCTGAGCTATTAGATATATCGAAAAAAATTCAGATGAGAACTTTGTAGAGAAAGTAATTTTCTACAAAAAAAGTCTTATAAGCCGAGCCCGAAAATTCAACTCTTACTCAGCTATAGGTGGATGAAGTAAAATAAATCGATTTTTTTTAACAAAAAAAAATCTATTTATTTTACTTCAGCGGCATCATTATTTCAAGTGAATATTGTGCAAAATATATATTCAAACGGCTGTAACGCCTAAGCTATGAAGTAAAATAAATCGATTTTTTTAACAAAAAAAAACTACTTCATCCACCTTAGCTGAGAAAGAGTTGAATTTTCGGACTCGGCTTATAAGACTTTTTTTGTGGAAAATTACTTTCTCAACAAAGTTCTTATCTGAATTTTTTTCGATATATCTAATAGCTTAGGGGTTACAGCCGTTTGAATAGATATTTTGCACAATATTCACTTGAAATAATGATGCCGCTGAAACGGTTGAATTTACGGCCATGGCTCAAGGAACTTTATTGTGGATTATCATATTTCCTATGAGAACCCACTTGGAAAATATCGCGATATCAAAATTAGCGGAATGGTAACACTAATAATGAGAAAAACATTTTTTTCAATGTTAATCAAATGGGAAACCTTCAATTTTGATTCGCGACCTCTGAATATTTTTTGACAACACCCCCCTTTCACGAAAGTTCGTTTTTTGGTACCAACTAAAGGTTTTCGGGCACGATGGGTCAAAAAAAGAGTTGTCCTGAAACGAATCACCCTAATGTATGTACTTTTAGATAATTAAAACCCCAATCCGAAATTTCAAATAGTTTTCCTTGAAAAAATTCACAAAAATGACCTTTTTCCGGCTCCTAGGTGTATATCTCCCCTCAAAAAATAAAAAGAAAAAAATCTATCTATTTGGCCACTTTTTCAAAATAGTCAAAATCCCTAATTTTCACACAGCCTAGCGGCTATTCTACTTGAGTCATGGAGCCTTATTTGGCAGTACTTCTCGATATTTGAGTAGTGTATCTCGTTATTAGCATTGACCCGCGTAGGCGGCAAAAATGTTGATGCGGTCGAGAAACTGAAGGAATCAGCTTTCCACCCTGTTTCAAAATTGCAGAGATAGATTTGACGAAAGTATTGTCGAGAGGAGCTTACTTTTGAGGCACTCGAGGTTGTTCTTCGAAGGTACTCTAGCTCCTCCACAGCTCCAACGACCGTTGCGACATATCGAGTATTTGATTGCAACGTCACTGTCCGATCGGCAGATTTCGCCCAGCTCTTCCAACACAGCAAAAAAATATTGAAATAAAATTGAAAACAATTTGTTTTTGGATTTTCATACGGTAGAACGGTCGCGAATTCATAATGACGAGCCGTTATTTCACTTCCCTTTTAGTCGAAATTATGATACAATATCTAATTCACCAAATACATTTATATTCAATTTGTTCCCAGGCATCTAGTAATCTGTGTTACTACTTTTTTCTTCTGATTACTTTAAATTATAAATTCACCTTATTATTTAAAATGATAAATTCATCTGATTACTCTAAATGCTGAATTAATCTGATTACTTTAAATTATAAATTATAAATATTGTCAAATTGATATTAAAAATCGCCACGACTCGCATACATGTGAAAAAAATGCCCCACAAAGTGGTCAGAATTGCAGTGTTGTAGCGATTTAAGTAGAGGACTCTGCCACACTTTTGTTCAGCGTATTGCATTTTTTTGCCTCGAGGGAAGGGAAGTTTTACTGAATGGAATTGCTAAAAAAACATTCGATTTTTGTTTAGTATTGATCTTTTTTTGATAATAAAACAAAATGTAAAAATGGTTTTTCTTTGAAATAATGCCAAAGATAATTATTAATTGTTTTTATATCACGATAATTCAAATTGTGGATGTTGGCGCGAAATGCCACGCTGCCGGCGCTGTCACTTGTGATGTCACCGTTCGAACGCGACCGAATAGGCTAGGTATACGGCATACACGCGGGTGTACACAAATATGAAATTTGGTGTCATTTTACATCTGAAAACATCGTGAGTATTCTGAAAAGGTCGAAAACTAGTTTAATTTTCGTGCAACGATGTGTTAAGGGGCTAGACCAGTGTGACACTTAAAAAAAAATCGATTTTTTGCCTTTTCTCGACAGTTTATACTTTCAAGAATACCATTATCATTTATATCAATATCATTTTATCTTGCAAAAATCGATAGTCAAACCTTTAAACGCGTTTTTCTCGAAATGCGATTTGTAAAAATTGCTGACATTGCAACTCAAAGAGCAATTATCCGATTGACTTGAAATTTGAACTGAGTACTCTTGAACATATTTTTTTCTACAATGACGTAGGATATTTTTGATTGGATGAAAATTGATGATTTGGCATTGAAAAAACGACGATTTAATAGGCAAGAAAACAAACTTTTTTCCATAACTACGCCATTTTGTTAGATTTTGATATTTTTCGAAAATCCTACGTCATTGTACAGGAAATACCTTCCAGCTTAGCGACATTTTTTCCTTTTTCGGTTTCAGCTACTCAATCGGCCGGAATCATGTCAGCAGTGGAGGAACTTTTTTGTTTGGCGCCTCCGAAAGCAGCGCATAAGTCGCTTGGATCTCAATATTTTTCTATGAAAAAATTATGTAATATAGGTCAAATATAGCCAAATATATTCTTCATTTTCCGAAACATTGAACTGAGTACTTTTCTTCCAAAAAATTCCCGAAAATCGCCCAAATTTTGAGCGTTCACACTGGTATTGCCCCTTAAAGTGGATTTGTGGAAGAAAATTCGAGTAATTTGCCGAACGTGGATTTTTAGGTTAGGAGAGGCTTGATAAATTGTGTCAGTTATTGTCGCTACGTATCGTAAGCATATTGAGAAAGACGTATTTTTAAAACAATATTTCACTGCAGTTTATGTTATAACACGTTTTTTAATGAAAAATCGAATGAAGGTAGTAAAGTAATTACTTTACTACCCTCATACGATTTTTCATTAAAAAAAACTTTAAACGCGTTTTTCTCGAAACAACGTTTTTCGACGGCTTGTTGATAAAATCTTCGAAACTACTGAACCGATCCATATAAAATTAACTACATATTCCTTACAATTATAGCTATATCGCATATCAAGGATTTTTTAAATTTTGATATTTACTATTTTTTTTTGCCACAAACGGTGAAAAAACACGATTTTTTGTTTTTTCGGAAAATGTCCGCCATTTTGTTATTTTTGCATATATAAAAAATCGTATGATATGCGCTATTAAGGAGAGATATACACCTAGATGGTCGAGGTCGAGGATTTAGAAGCTATGAACATTCCGTCGACCGTAGAAGACCTACACTATGGGCCTGGTATCGATGATTCCATGTAAGTTGACAAATTTCATGATTTATTCATTCCCAAATCTTCAAACGCGTTTTTCTCAAAACCACGTTTTCCAAATCGGTACCCAAAATTTCTCGAAAACCAATGAACCGATTGCCTTGAGGTTTTTTGTGGTTATTCTATACACCATTATCTAGTACTTGTCGTAGGATTTTTTTTCCGTTACTTAGTTTTTGTTTTATAGGCAAAATAATAACTAATTTTTGGCCCAAAAATCACTATTTATGTTCAAACGTCCGCCATTTTGTCATAAATCGATATTTTTAAAATCGGCTATGACAAGTACTAGATTATAGTATCTAATTTAATAATCTTTTTGATTTTTTTTTCAGATGATTTTTTAAGAATCGCCAGTGGGTACCGTATACGCAGATTTTTTACGACGCTTCAAGGATCATACAATATCCTTGTATATTTTTGATATTTTTAAATAAAGAAAATTAAACATATTTTTGAATGTATATACTTTTAGATAATTAAAACCCCAATCCGAAATTTCAAATAGTTTTCCTTGAAAAAAATGCTCAAAAATGACCTTTTTCCGGCTCCTAGGTGTACATCTCCCCTTAACATACTGAATCTAAAACCGTTTGATTTTTTTGTTTCGGATGATCCATCTCCAAGATTTCATTAACAGCGCAGACCTACAATTTTGTTAGAACACTTTTTTAACTACCATTTTCGTCTATAACCAGTGACTTAAATAAATATTTTTTTAAATCGTATTTCGAAAGTGTATTTATTAAGTGTAACAACTTTTTTATTAGTATTTATAATGCAGACCCAAAAAAAAAATCATTAAAATAGCCTTTTATAGCGTCTAAAGTGAGAAGGAGCCTTAAGCCTTTTCCAATTCATACCTGGTATACAATTTTCCTTTTTGCTGTCGAAACCATATCCGTGTTTGCAAATGCATCTGCCTGTTCCGGTGCACACAGACGGTCCGAGATGCGTACACTCACTGTCTTCCGTGCAGCCCAATTTGGAGAACGGTTTAACGTCGACATCGCGAAGTTCTCGAGAGTGAGATGCCAGGTCATTTGACGACTCACTTGCGTTACTGTATGGTGCGATCTTTGGGCTCACGTAACATCCTGACTGTTTATCGCACCGAGCTTTTTTGTCGAATGTACAGTCCAAGTCTATAACGCACTCGGCCCCAATCGCTGCACATTTTATACAACAAAAAAGCAAGCGAATAAATTCTCGTTCTAACTTTTGAAATCTCGGGAAATATTTACACCCCGTAGAAATCATTTGGACCTAACTTACGTGTTGGGGTGATCAGCTGATTCACTTTTTTTCGTTAAAGCTATATTATTCAATTTTTTAAATTGTATTAAGTATGATAAATTCTTCCATTTTTGCACTCGGGTTGCCTTTTTTTCATTTTGTCTCATATATCACCGGCTAAAACTACAGTCATGGCGTCCTGAATCCTCAAATCATTGGTTTAGAAAAAATTGAAGGATTTATTGAATAAAACTGGTACTGAATTGTTTAAACATTCAGCTAACTATAAATTTGTCATTAGTATTCGATTAGAACGATTTTGTTTAATTCATACGTCACAATTGTTAGATCTCCACAGACGGGAAAAATAAGTCGAAAGATTGAGGCCGTAAAACGACAATAAAAAGGTGTAAAAAATTGTACTTTAAATAACTGCATTCTTTTATTATTTCCATCAGAATCCAACATTTTCTATGACGTTGAAGTTGGAATCGTTGGAATGCAACGATTTTTTCCTCCAGTTTTAATTTCATTATCTGCTTATTATTATTACCAAAAGCCTTTTTGTGTGATTTTAAGGGTTATTAATCTCGTTTAAGGGGTTACCCCCACTTGCGATTTAAAAAAAAATCGATTTTTTTTATTGCATTTTTGTAAAGTATAAGTATGTGAGAATATGTCCTGAAAATTTCAAGTCGATCCGAACAAAATTGACTGAGATATAAGCGTTGAAAGAGAAGAATCCGCGTTGAAAGAGCGTTGAAGGAGAAACTTTAAGGGGGGATTGTCTTTTTTTTTCGCAAAATTTACCGCTCTTTGGGAATTTTTTTGTGAAGAAAGTATACAACGGAAAACTTGTGAAACTTGGCTTATAGTTTTATTGATCTGTTTACTACATACAAAAAATTTTTTAAACAATTTCATCAAAAAATCCCCCCCTAAACACGTTTTTCTCGAAACAGCTTTTTCACAACTGGTGTGCACGATTTCTCAAAAACTATTCAACCGATTGCCTTCAAATTTGGACAGAATGCTCAGCTGACATCCTTTTATCGTTTGATGAAGCAAAAAAGCAATACGTTTAATAGTTTTTTATTTATAACAAAAAATCGATCAATTTTTTTCGAAAAATCGATACTTCAAGTTCAAAACGTCACCAAATCGTCAATTTTTTTTCCCTTCATCGAACGATAGCTATATGTGTCTAAAGTAAAATGCTTTTTGGGGTTTTGTTGCAGGATGAACGTGAAGGCTGTAATCGTGCACACCATCAAAAAAGGACCATCGCGCGTCGAGGGGGGTGGGAGGCGGATTTTTTGATGAAATTGTTTAAAAATTTTTTTGTATGTAGTAAACAGATCAATAAAACTATATGCCAAGTTACACAAGTTTTCCGTTGTATACTTTCTTCACAAAAAAAATCCCAAAAAGCGGTAAATTTTGCGAAAAAAAAGACAATCCCCCCTTAAACGCGTTTTTCTCAAAATGGCATTTCTGAAGTCGGTGACCAAGATTACTCGAACACTAATCAACCGATCTTCTTGAAATTTTGCAGGCTTATTTAATACATAAAAATGTAGTCTCTAATCGTTCGATTTTTTTTTCGAAAATAAATGGCCGTTTTATAGCCAGAAAACGGCCGTTTATTTTCGTTAAAATCCAACCATTAACTTTGACTGTCCGCCATTTTGTGAAAAATGAATATTTTTTAAAATCCTTCGATTAAAGACTAGTTTATACTTATATTTGACTAAATCCATCCGCATTTTTTTTTCAGATGATCCACTTCGCCCCAATGTTGGTCACCGCAAACCGTGTATATAAAAACATGATTTCATTGACGGCCATTTGCCACTAAACAATGTAATATTTTTCAATAAAAAAATTACTGAAAGTTCTTCAAGATGTGTTCTTCAAGATGGTATATTGATCGATTGAAAAAGTTTTGTAGTTTTCTTTAAAAAAATTCATGAAAAAGGCCTTTTTTCGCTACAAGTGGGGGTAACGCCTTAAGAATACATAAAAACGTTTGAATGATTTTATAGCCTATATCGGCAAAAAAATTAAGCAATTACAACGCATCAATTTTCGTTGCATTCCAATGATGCGAACTTCGACATGAATATTTTCTTTTCTGCTGGAAGAAGTGGTGATTATTTTTCAGTCATTTGGATAATTTACACCCATCGATTTCTCAAACTAGCGGAGCAATAAAAACCGATATTCCTGTCGTCAATTCTATTTGAGAGGCAAATAAACACATTCTTCCGAATTCGTGTAAAATTCTTTCGGAGTTTTGATCTTTCGGGGTAGTATTCTTTCGGAGTTTTGAGCATTCTGATCATTCAAAGTTTGGAATTTCAACCCGGCTCCATCTTGAATTTCGGAATATTAAAATTCGGAATTTTAAACCGTCGGAGCATTCAAAGTTCGGAATTTCAACTCAGCCCCCATGTCAAGACCATGCCAGCGAAAGTTTACACAGTTGACTGTAAATGTTGTAGAACGTATAACATTGTCGAGACAAATTTCAAAATTGACGCAAAATCATTTCTTGATAAAAAAAATTCTTGGAATAAAACGTCGGTTTATTGAAAATTTTGAAACTTTTAAAACTTACATAGCCGAATTATTTTGATGGTGTTCAAATTTTCGGAGTTTCGATCTTTTCGAAATATTAAAATTCGGAATTTTAAACCGTCGGAGCATTCAAAGTTCGGAATTTCATCCCGGCCCCGTCTCGCCCATCTAACCGCACGTAAACTTACCTACATTAGACTATTTTTTTCTCTAGTGTTTTGTGATAGAAAAAGTTTTAAAAAATCGTAACGACCCAGTACAATCTAGACAATAACATATATTTCTTTCAAATTCAATCTTGGATCATGACTTACGCCCCAACCTCCTCAAACTATTTCACAAATGGTAGAATGAAATGGTTGTCTTATCGTTACCTGTACCGGCGCGTCTACACGTGCGGTATTCGCGTTGATAGAAACCTTCGCTGCACTGACACGACTCGTTTTTGCACGAAAGGGCCTCGAAGTCTGCATTGACGAAACAATCGTCGTCGGTTTGACACTTCTCCCCGAGACCTTTGAGTAACGATCAGACGGTTTTAATTTAAAGCCGAATCCGCAATGTCGACTCATCGACGACTCGATCAGTTATTATTATGGTCACGTTAATCGTGAGTTATTTTGTCGCTCACCCGAAGACTTGTTGCATCGGCCGTGCAGATAGTGATAACCCGTGGCACAGTTGCAACTTCCATTTGTGCATGTGCCACCTACTGACATATACGCGACGCACTGTGACGTCTCCGTACACTTATCGCCGTATGCGGTTGCAGCTGCAATGTATGCAACATTTATTCCAAAATTTTGTTTATCGAATTCTCACTAAATTTATTATTTCACGGGGAAATATTTTCTGGCTAGAAACAAAATTGAGCTCCAACGTATTCGGAACACCGGAATATTACAAATAATCATAAATTAATCGTTTCTGGATGATCGGGATAAACATTTCTATAAAAATTGTCGTATTCTTCTCGGATAATTTCTCCCTGACGAGGAAAGTGGCGCGAGATTTATGCATCGTGATCATCGAATTATAAAAATATAATTCCTATTATTAGAAATATACAAATGTACACATTTTAATTTGCACAATATTCGTCAAGTTATTTACAATGATTGCAATTGCTCATTAATATTCAATAATGACAAATGATGAATTGTATTTTTTGAGCATTGCATGCACGCAAGAATAAATGTGAAATTTCGTAGCACAGATGTGGAAGTTGGTAGAAGTTTTGTCGTTCTCATGAAATTATTAAATGACAATGAGCAGTACTGAAGAATTAAATACCTTCCAAGCAGGCTGTCATGGCGGCATTGAAGACATAACCCGATGGACATTGACACTTATTTTCTTCATTGCAAAAACTTAGCGGAGTTGAGCAAGTTAAATTTGACGTGCAGCTCCAATCGACGTTGCTGTAAACATCGTATATGCTGTTTCCATCAATGGGCGAGACGGCTAAAGCTGCAAGCAGTACACTCCCGTCACTCAAGAATATGCACCTGGTCAACATAACCTCAAATTTTCGGACAGAGCTCTCTCAAAGATGGTTGAAGTAGTCCTATCGCTTCACACTAGTCATACCACTGATCATACTTGAGAC
Source organism: Ophion ellenae (assembly GCA_963210295.1). Taxonomy (NCBI): domain Eukaryota; kingdom Metazoa; phylum Arthropoda; class Insecta; order Hymenoptera; family Ichneumonidae; genus Ophion; species Ophion ellenae. The sequence continues at coordinate 16,303,645 of OY723396.1, read as the reverse complement.
TTGTACCATTTATATTTTTAACACACAAAAAAATGTGTAATAACTGAATTTTCCATATGTAAACTGTTTAATTAATGTTCACATTTAATTAGAAAAATGAAAAAAATAGTTATTCCAACGATTCGCGCAGTATTTCTGGGTTGGATATTTGGCAATATTGGTTCTATCTCCGTCTCTTTTTACTCAACCAGGCGAGTTTAACCTCCATACTTTTTAACATCGATCTGTCAAAACAATGTCAGGTGCGGGACATATAAAGCATTGTATTCGGGCCCCGACTGGTAAAAAACGTGGAAAATTTGTGTCGGCGAAATATGTTGGTTAAAAATGAAATATGTGTAGAAATTCGAATGAGTGAGATGAGGTTGGGACTACAGTCAGCTGTTGCCTTGCTGTCACGTCTCTCTATCGTAGCACGTGGTAATAAATCCAATACCAGCAGTTCAAATTAAACTTGATATTACATAAAAATTAGGTCAATAAGCGTTTTTTTTAGAGCACTGGATTACTACAAGTGTCAAGTATGTAAATCTGATTATTTTTACGAATCTGACGGATTCCCACTATTATATACACTTTTGTAGCGACCGGAAATTGGGTTTTTGTATGTCGTCTCGGAATTCCTTCACAAAAATACGCAATTTTAATATTTCCTTTCTCTCTAATTAGAAATTTTACGGAGATGATTATTAATATATTTAGTGAAGGTCAAAAAAATTATGAAAATCCTATGGATTGAAGCCTGGCGATAGAACTACCTTAAGTTTTTCGGAATAAAACGAAACGTCACGTTTTCTAGGATTCACTGACCCAGATCTCGACGATTTTCTTTTATCCTAAATATTAATAATCGCTGAGAAATCTCCATCCGAAGATTGCAGCTATCTTTCTCGGCACTCGTATGTCACGTGGCAAAGCTTTAACTCTGCTTTGATGTTACTTGACACGTTTTCTCAAGCAGAATCTGCGCACGTTATTGGAAAATATTCCGCATTGTGAGGTAAGCATTTGAGTGACACTTAAGGGGCCAGTCCACTTTGAACATTGAAAAAAAAAACGAAAGCAAGCGAGACTTGAAGAAATCGACGATGATGAGCAATCAGAAGGGATTTTGTACGGTGCAGGAATTGCCGATTGAGTTTAGGTAAAACGTTTTTAAAATACTTTTTTCGTTTTTCATCTGCCATTTTTTAATTTTTTGACAAAACTTTATATAGTCATACTGAATCTAATGGACTTTGATTTTTTTCTTCCAGACAAGCCGTTGCCGAGTTGTGATGGAGCTACCCAGCTCACCTATTTTTAAGGCGTTACGTTAAATTATAGTTTTTGTACTTAAAAATGAATAAAAATGAATTAAATTTTTTAAATGTATTTCAAGAGTTTATTTATCAAGCCCAACAACTTTTACATTCATATCTTTTATAAAATCCTCAAAAAAAAATCGCGAACATAGCCTTTTTTCGTGGCTCCAAAGTGGACCGGCTCCTTAACAATAACGTACACGCGTAATAGAAAAAGCGAAATTAATCGTGTTGCAAAAAAAAAAAAACATTTTTGTACCAACGTCACGTTGCAGAAAGAGAAAGTGAAAGGTCACTAGGAGAAACCTCGTCGTGGTAGTTTTACCATGAAAATGGCGGATCGCGTGTCGTGATTTTTTGGCGAATTATTGCGTTTATACGAAAGCATTACGAATCAAGCACGAGGATTTCGCTGTATATAAACTTGCGGAATAATGTTAAGGAGAGATCGCTTTAGTGCGATGCGTGTCGGAGAATAATTTCATGGACTGTCGTGTGCACGAAGAAAGGGCAACGTTGTGGCTTTTTTTCCCTTCACTGCTCGATGTTTTCAAGGAAAACTCAGTGAACGTGAGCTCGCGGTAAGTCGTGATACGAGCACAACGATAACGACATTAATCGACGAGAAAAGTATGAAGATTTTCAAAAAATGATTACCGGATATTCCGAAGTCCCGGATGCCGTACAACGTTATCGAAAAAAAGAGAGGAATTTGACGCAAAATATTTGACAACATCATCGCGTAATGCGCGCGACTAAATGACCGGGAATACCTGGCTGATTCGGCTACGACTGACATTATCGGAGAGGAGATATGAAAAATCGTGAGATACGTTCAGGGGCGAGCAATATTCCACGTCTCGAGATTGGACACCTGCATGCTTATCAGAGCGTCGGAGATTCGACGCCCATCAATCTAAAACTCGGAGAGCCTCTTTTGGAGCTTCGAGTGAGTGTCGAAGAAAAATCATGGTACTTTTGTTCAGTGAATGATTTCTCCCAGTCCAGAACCAGGATAGAGAAGCTCTCTTTCTCTCCAACAAGATACGTACCTTCATCGTGAGACGTTCGTGTGAATAAAAAATTCATAACGCTCTGTCATCGTCGGACTGAAATACATGCTGCAAAAGATGTTCTCTGCGAATATCTTCAGTCGCGAATTTGCCACGAAATTTTTTATTCGTCGACGACACGCGGGTTCATCCTGATACCAACATTTTCATGGGCCTGAAGTTTGCATCGTTGGGTTCCAACGAAATTTTTTTTATTTAATATTTTGATTTTTAACTAATTTTGTTCGGGGAAATTTTGACTACAGAATATCTGTAGAGCTTATACAAAACGTTCAAAAAATTTCGGTGGGTCAGTGTCCACCCTTATTACGGGGTTGAAAGAGAAAAAAAATAATATCTCGGGCGGTAATGACAATCCCAGTTTTTTATTTCCTCAGGTAATTTCTAGTACCTAAGGAACGCCACAAAAAAATTGGCTATGATTTTCAACTTCCGGTACACACGCTTATGATGACGTTGAAGTTTGAATCGTTGGAATGCAATGATTTACTTTTTTCCATTTTTAATTTCTACATGTTTATCGTTATCCAAAGACTTTTTTTTACTAATTGAGGTCGTAAATTGCTGATAAGAATACGTAGAAACGTTTGAGTGATTTTCATAACCTAAATCGGCAAAAACAAAATTTGAGTAATTGAAAAGAATTCATTTTCGCTGTGTTCCAACAATGCAAACTTCAACGTCATACATTTTTTCGCACAGCTACGAACTCTAGCATGTTTTCCCGCAAATGTATATTTTTGAAGGCCTTACGCCTGGTTGAAATTTTCCAAAATATTGATTTTTGGGTTTCGACGGATTTTTAAGAACATTTCACAAATATTCTCTCGAAATTTTAAGTCGATCTGTTCAAAGTTGAGGGAGTTACAAGCGTTTATAGGTAGGTTCTGCGAACCGGCGAACTTAGAACGCGTTTATCTCAAAATATATTTTTCCAAATCGGTGATCACGGTATATAAAAAATCACTACACCGAGCAACTTTAAATCTGATAAGCTTCTTTTACAGATAAAAAATATGAGCTTGGATTCAGGAATTTTCTTTCGATGCATTTTTTTTATCAACGAAAATAGAGCGTTTTTTCACCGAAAATCGATACATTCACTTTGAAGTGCGGCCATTTTTTCAAATATCGATATTTCATTAAGAGGCTATACCAGTGTGACACTTTCAAAGAATCGATTTTTTTCGACAGTTTATACTTTCAGGAATATCATTATAATTTATATAATTTATATCAATATAATTTTATCTTGCAAAAATCGATAGGTAAATCTTTATACGCGTTTTTCTCGAAATGAGATTTTTCAAATTTGCTGACATTGTAACTCTACAATAACGGAGGATATTTTCGATTGGATGAAAATTGACGATTTGGTATTGAAAAAAACGACTATTTTATAGGCAAGGAAATAGACTTTTTTTCATAACTACGCCATTTTGTTGGATTTTGATATTTTTCGAAAATCCTACATCGTTGTACAGGAAATACCTTCCAGTTTAAGGACATTTTTTCCTTTTTCGGTTTCAGCTACTTAATCGGCCGGAATCATGTCAGCTGTGGAGGAACTTTTTTTTTGGCGCCTCCGAAGGCAGCGCATAAGTCGCTTGGATCTCAATATTTTTCTATGAAAAAAATTATGTAATATAGGTCAAATATAACCAAATATATTCTCAATTTTCCGAAACATTTAATTGAGTACTTTCCTTCCGAAAAATTCCCGAAAATCACCCAAATTTTCAGCGTTCACACTGGTATAGCCCCTTAAATCCTTCGTCCAAGCACTGGATAAATTCATGCAAAAACTAAATGCGTTTGTTTTTTTTTCAGATGTTTTGTTTCCAGCGGCAGTGGTCATCTACCACATTTATAAACATTTTTCGATAAAAAAAATGGTAAAAAAATACTCAAAATGATACTCTTCAAAGAAAAAAGAAATGTAATCTTCATACGGTTTTCCAGAAAAAATTCATGATTTTTTTGTTCGACCATCGTTGCTCTTTTAAGGAGAAATATACGACTAGATGGTCGAGGTCGAGGATTTAGTAGCTATGAACATTCCATTAACCGCAGAAGACCTATACCTCTGGTATCGATGATTTCATGTAAGTTGACAAATTTCGTGATTTATTGATTCCCAAATTTTCAAACGCGTTTTTCTCACAACCCCGTTTTTCAAATCGATACCCAAAATTTCTCGAAAACCAATGAACCGATTGCCTTCAGGTTTTTTGTGGTTATTCTATACACCATTATCTAGTACTTGTCATAGGATTTTTTCCCGTTACTTACTTTTTGTTTTATAGGCAAAATAATAACTAATTTTTGGCCCAAAAATCACTATTATGTTCCAACATCCGCCATTTTGTCATAAATCGATATTTTCAAAATCGGCTATGACAAGTACTAGATTATAGTATCTAATTTAATAATCTTTTTGGTTTTTTTTCAGATGATTTTTGAAGAAACGCCAGTGGGTACCATATACGCAGATTTTTTTACGACGCTCCAAGAATCATACAATATCCTTGTATATTTTTGATATTTTTAAATAAAGAAAATTAAACATATTTTTGAATGGATATACTAGATAATTAAAACCCCAATCCGAAATTTAAAATACTTTTCCGTGAAAAAATTCACAAAACTGACCTTTTTCCGGCTCCTAGGTGTATATCTCCCCTCAAAGCTGAATAAATCTGCTACAAAAAACGTCTCCACATACATCTCACCGAAAATGAGTTTTCGAGATATTAGTACCCGAGAATCTTTCGGGGATCAATTGCAGCAAACATTAAATTGTGCATCTCCGTGGCCGTAGAATTTACCGACACGAATTTTACGTTCGAGCGCGAAGAGGTCAACGATGCATACGATTGATAATTGAGATCGGTCGTACGTCGGAATTAATAGAATATAAAAGATCCATTTGCTCTGCCTAACGGATAAACGATGGTCGCGAGTGACGACTGATAAAGAAGCGTATAGAGTTCATCGAGTTGATCGTACATGAATCATATTCTTGTTATGCGTATGTGACACATTGTTCTAATAATGAAATGGTATTGGATTGTGGCGATAAAATTAATCTCCGCACATGTCTACTTCACACAAGATTGTTGACGTTCTTCCCTGGATGCCATATATCAACTAGTTCGAAATGGAACTTGCCACATATTGGAAAAAAGCGATGTGAGTACCAACGTATGTAAAAAAAAATGGGTCGCGTAATTTGAAAATATGTATATCCTTGAACATGCACGAAAGTTGGATCAATTTTTATTGAATGTTGGCGTGTTTTCGGTGAATTCGAGTCGTAACGAGACGAAAAGTCGATGTGAAAATCCGCGGGATGGCTTGATGTGAAATTGACAAGTCGCGTGTCGTATTTTTCTTTGGACAAAATACCACGCACCGTAAAGATTACGAAGCATGCACGGTGATGTGTCAGTGGAAATACACGTGGGGAATGATGTTCGGAGAAAAGGGCATCGATCCGATGCGGGCCTGAGAATCATTTCATCGAAGGAGCGTCAAGTATAAAAAATCGAGTCAAGTCTAAAAAAAGTTAAAATGCTGTTTAGAATAGTTCAGGGTGGAAAAATTGGCAATTCAGTGGTGAGACCGACAAGGATGTAACTTACGAGACATCTGTGACTTTTAGAAAAAATAAGCGTCAGAGCGATGACTTGACAGCCGTCGAATCAAAATTTTTAACTCTATTCCAGCAGAGAATTGATATCCGATTGCTGGTAAAGTCGATTTTCACTTTATCGACTCAGTATAGCGCTCCAAAGTAAAAGCGCTCGGTGCGCGCGCCCTAATATGGCTACCCGCTGCGCGACCGTGGCAACTGTTGGGACCAGCTGTTTTGAATTTATACCTGAGTATGCACATATACATGTATACTTCTATGCATTTACTTAAGGCGTTATCCCCACTTGTAGCGCAAAAAAGGCCTTTTTCATGAATTTTTTTAAAGAAAACTACAAAACTTTTTTAATCGATCAATATACCATCTTAAAGAACACATCTTGAAGAACTTTCAGTAATTTTTTTATTGAAAAATATTACATTGTTTAGTGGCAAATGGCCGTCAATGAAATAATGTTTTTATATACACGGTTTGCGGTGACCAACATTGCGGCGAAGTGGATCATCTGAAAAAAAAGGGGATGGATTTAGTCAAATATAAGTATAAACTAGCCTTTAATCGAAGGATTTTTAAAAATATTCATTTTTTACAAAATGGCGGACAGTCAAAGTTAATGGTTCGATTTTAACGAAAAAAAACGGCGAATTTTTTTTCGAAAAAAAATCGAACGATTAAAGACTACATTTTTATGTATTAAATAAGCCTGCAAAATTTCAAGATCGGTTCATTAGTGTTCGGGTAATCTTGGTCACCGGCTTCAGAAATGCCATTTTGAGAAAAACGCGTTTACAGTTTCTCTTTCAACGCTCTTTCAACGCGGATTCTTCTCTTTCAACGCTCATATCTCAGTCAATTTTGTTCGGATCGACTTGAAATTTTCAGGACATATTCTCAGATACTTATACTTCAAAAAAATGCAATGAAAAAAATCGATTTTTTCAATATCGCAAGTGGGGGTAACCCCTTAAGGAGTGTTCTCACTTTAGACGCTAAAAAAGGCTATTTTCATGAATTTTTTGATAGGTATTTATTATAGATATTGATATAAAAAGTGTTACATTTAATAAACACACTTTCGAAATACATTAAACATTTTTTTAAATTTATTTAATTACGATAACGATTTTTGATATATGCAAAAATAAACGAATGGTGGACATTTTTCGAAAAAAAAAAACAAACGAAACGTTTTTTTCACCGTTTTTGGCAACAAAAATAGAGTATATCAAAATTTTTTAAAATCCTTGATAAGCGTTATAGCTATAGTTGTGAAGAATATGCGGTTAAAATTTCATAAGGATCGGTTCAGTAATTTCGAAGATTTTATCAACAAGCCGTCGAAAAACGTTGTTTCGAGAAAAACACGTTTGAAGCTTGTTTGGGTTACGTAAATACGTTTAAAAAAAAATTAATGTATTTCGTAAGTGTATTTATTAAGTCTAGCAACTTTTATATCAATATCTATGATATAAACCTATCAAAAAAAATCATGAAAATAGCCTTTCTATTAGCGTCTAAAGTGAGAAGACTCTTTACTAGTCAACTTTGAACGCGTTTTTCTTGAAATGACTCTTTTTACCTGGCGTTGGTCATTTCGGAAAAACGGCTCAACCAATCGGGCTAGAATTTTGACTGCATACTCAGCATATATTTGGCTATCGCCCGAACTAGGATTGTTAAAAAAATATTAATTTCAACTTATACTCTCGCCCAAATTAGGACGAAAAAAAAGTGTTTTTCGAACAATTTTGTAAAAAAACGACGCCATTTCGTTATTTTGCAATATAAAGTAATAATTCTAGTTCGGGCGAAAGCGACACTCATACAGATTAAGAATCTTTTTGAATTTTTTGCTTCCGATTGCCTGGAGAGCGCAAATCATCAACGCCAGCAACGTACTTTTTTCATGCCTTCACACGATGATAAATTGTTAAATAAATATACATTTATAGGCAACAAAAAAAATTGTTTTCTATTCTGGAAGAGTGTACCTTTAAGCGAAAAAAAAGGTTTCTACCGAGACACGCTACAGTTAAAAAAAATTATTAAAAACAGCTTATTTTTTTAGCCGTCACAGTAGAATAGCCCTTTATCGGATTATGCCTAGTTGTAACAGTTGAAAACATATTATTTTTGAGATTCTTTAAATAGAAAATCGTGTTGACAAATTTCTACAGAAATTAAGAATTTGAAAAAGTATCATTGGAAGAACGCTCTATAATTTTGTTGTGTAAAGATATTTAATTATAATCAATTTACCGCCGATGTCCGAGAATCAGCTCTAGAAAACGTCTTTTGCGGTGAGCAATGCCCTTCTGAACCAGGTTATTTAATATTAAAAAATCCAACAGTTTTGGTTAGAGTATCAGTTTATCCTATGATTAATCGAAGGAATTTCCGAAATATCGTATATAAAAAAATGGCGCGCATTCAAAGTGAGTCTTGATTTTTGCGAGAAAAATTGGCATTTTTCGTTCACCAAATCGAAAGTAAAAATCGGAAAATCATTTGTCGATTAAATACTAAATTTTTACATGCGGAAAAAGCCCTACAAGTTTCAGAAAGATCGATGCAGTCATTTTTGATATATTTTGGTCACCGACTATGACAACATACTTCTGAGAAAAAAGCGTTGAAAGTTTCGAACGACGTTCCGAGCGTTCCGACGGGCGTCGACATAACAGCCAATGAACGTGTCAATTTTGATCCGACCACCTTGAAATTTTCAAGGAACATTTATAAGATGATATACTGTCGAAATATATTTATTTTGAAAAATTATGCATAACCCCTTAATAAACACATGTGCTTGTCTCCGCGACCGCCCCTTGCCTCACATCAATAGCGATATTTGAGTAGGTGTAAAACCGAATTCCGCTGAGGGATCAGCCTATTGTTAGATTCGGATTCCGAAAAACAAAAGAAACCACACACGTGTCGGATGATTCCGTTAATTTCAATACACCGTACGATAGATTTAAAAATAGGGAGCGATATAGATAAATTCTGAGTGATTACTGATAACGAAGAGCATCGAGAGCATGGCACCTGAGGATATCGAATAATTATCGAATAGTCATTTTGGAAGAAAATGGCCTAGAATTTAAACAATTTTTAATATAATAGAAAAGTATGGTCAATTCCATTAGAAATTAGTATGACGCTTTTCCAAGTAACGAATTATACGATAAAAATTCCAAAGTTATCAAACTCGAGGATCTTTCGTAACAGAATTTGCACATGACGTCGAATTTTGCAGCGTTGGACTGCAACGAAATTTAGTTATTTTTAATTATCGCAATTCATTTCAGCCAGTTCAGGATGTGAAAGGCGGTCAAACATTTTTACGTATCGTTGTTACAAATTTACGACCTCAATTTCCAAATAAGATTTTGGATAATGATAAAAATGAAGAAAAATATGTCGTTGCATTCCAACAAGGTAAACGTCAACGTCATATTGGTACTTGACTATCGCGAAAAGTAAAATGCTCTCTACATTCTTCATTTTCAGTGGATTGATTCTGTGTTTTATTATTCACGAGCTCTCAGCGACGAGATTATTCTCCTTGTTTTTTTTTTCGGTACTGCACTTTAACTCTAAAAACTCACAGCTACGCATATTCTGGAAAAGCGAATGATTCTCTTTAGACATTGAGATAAAAGAAAACGTTGGGTTTTTCCTCGTGTGTGAACTATGACACGATAAAGTGTCATCAAAATGGAAAGTGTTTACGAAACTCCGTTCCAATTATTGATACGTGAAAAAGTAAAGGTTTCGACGAATTATAAATGCCAGTCTCCCTTGCTCTAATAAAATATAATTTCCATTGACCCTATTTGTATTGCTGTATTTGCTGTATTTGCATTGCTGAGAATGGGGCAAAATTGTATTACACATTGCAATGTGCGAGAGTAACGACGACGCTGCTCTTATCGCCAAGTCTTTTGCCTTTGTTGATCTACGTCTATTTTTATGAGATCATGGAGAAGGGAGGCATCAAATTACGAATCGGCAAATATAAAGCTGTGCGCGATAGCTAATAGTGTCAGTTCGTCGGCGTTCATCATGAAGATGCAAACCAATGTGTATCCCGGTAAGTGTCAACGCGTACATTTATCGTTACGTCAAGTAGGGGAGGATGGGGTTCAAAGTGCCAGGGGTGGGTTGTTACGACGAGAATATCACTCAATGGTATGACGTTCGCGATACGCTTCACACTTATCGCCATCACTTTTTTTCGCAGTGATATTTCTGGAGGAACAACTTACCCTCGACACTTTGAACACCGTTCTCTCTATTCAACAGTAAAACTCGTATCAAATATACATGTCTCATTTATTTAGAAAAAGAACACAATATTTCTGTTTTTGACAAATGATCAACAAAATCCTAAGAAGTAGTTTAAAAAAAATCTTTTCATAACTTTCATTCTTATTTTTCCAAAGTCTAGGGAAGTACGGGCTTAAAGAAGCTTAGTAGAGCTTAAGGGAAGTTTCTGCCTTGTTGGGCCAAAAAATGTTCGATTTTTCACCAATTTTTTATGCGAAAAGTATTAAATGAAGAATGTTGATATTTGGTACGTCAACTAAGCAGTCTTTATTGAACGTCAAAATATTTTTTAAAGTTTGACAAAACATGGTGGTGGGAGTGGGAGGAGCCACGTATGTCGGTGCGTGGGCGATGACATTCTTCGCTTGCGGAAGTCCTAAGTCCCGGACAGGTGACCCGAAGCAAAAAAAATCGAACATATTTTTACTTTGTACAATATTGTGTACAAGTTGAACTAGAATCAAGAAGAAAAATTGAAAAATAAAAAAGTAGTGGGCAATCGAAAGGAAGTTTGTTTTTTTTTCCAAAAAATTTCGCAGTTTTTTGTTCATTAAATAACAACTTTTTGATACTTTTGGATAATTCTAGTTCAACTTATATACAATATTGTACAAAGTAAAAATATGTTTGATTTTTTTGCTCCAGATCACCTGTCCGGACTTAGGACTTCTGTTAGCGAAGAATGTCATCGCCCGCGCACCGACATACGTGGCTCCTCCCACTCCCACCACCATGTTTTGTCAAACTTTAAAAAATATTTTAATGTTCAATAAAGACCGCTTAGTCAACATACCAAATATCAACATTCTATATTCAAAACTTTTCGCATAAAAAATTGGTGAAAAATCGAACATTTTTTGGCTCAACAAGGCAAAACGTCCCTTAATGAAAGGGTAAAGTTAAACGTAAATCAACGGATGGTGAAGAATTTGCAAAACGGAGAGTCCTTCAAGACGATGATTCTGGAAGTGATAATGAAAGTATACTGGTGCGCAACTAAGTTTCCGGGTCTTTTTACCAATAAATAATCGAAAATTTCAAGACAAATACAAAAAATGGTTCATTCGAAGTTTTGTCCCTCGCTACTTACACGTTTTTGCCATCTCTCTGGCAATACATAAATACCGCAACGATAAAAAGACGCGTCTTTGGACTGAAATCATTCGTCCAACCAATTTTGTACTGCATCATAATTGGCCAAGTGTAGCCCACCCAAGCCATGCGCCATCGACCGGAACAAGTGATAGTCTGAAGGGGCCAGGTCTGGCGAATACGGCGGGTGCGGTAGCAGATCCCATTTCGGTGTTTTTATGGAGTCCTAGACAATGGAACTGCGATGGCACGGAGCGTTGTCGTGCTGCAATATCACACGTTCGTGTCTCGTGTCCCATTTTGGCCGTTTTTCGAGCAATGCGTGGTTCAAATTGATTAGTTGTTGTCGGTAGCGATGCCCATTGACAGTTTCACCCCATTTCAGCAGCTCATAGTACACGATTCCTTTCTGGTCCCACCAAACGCAGAGCATTGTCTTTTTTCCGAAGCGATTTGGCCGTGCCATCGATGTTGACGCTTCGCCAAGTGAAAACCACGATTTTATGCCTCTGGGATTCTCGAAATATATTCATTTTTCATCGCCAGTAACAATTCGATGCAGGAAACTCTTTCTGTTCTGTCGCAAAAGCAAAATTTCGAAAGTGGCTCTTCGATTTTCCGTTTGTCTCTCAGTCAACTCATGTGGCACCCACTTTCCTTCCTTATGAATTGTTCCCATGGCGTGCAAACGTTTCGAAATACATTGCCGAGTCACATTTAATGCCTCGGCAAGTTGATCTTCTGTTTGAGTGTCATCTTCATCCAATAACGCTTACAGATCGGCGTCCGCAAAGGTTTGCGGTCTTCCCGAGCGCTCCTTGTCCCCAGTCTCAAAATCGCCACTTCTGAACCGCTTGAACCAATCTTCACACGTTGTTTTTGACGGTATATGTTCGCCGTAGGCCTCCTCAAGTAACCGACGTGCTTCAGCTGCTGTTTTTTTTTCGGTTTAAGCAGAAAAGCAATGCTTCCCGCAAATGCTGTTTATTTGGCACAAACTTTGACATTTTCGAGGTTAGAAAACAGGTCGTTTTGTTGCGATATTTGTTTACATTACGACCGGGTTATTCTTAACAGATGTCCAAGCTATAAAGACACCCAATTTCAGACCTGTATGCCGACTACATGTGTGGCTAGCGCCATCCATGTGTGAAACCCGGGAACTTAGTTACGCACCTGCTGCGATTCCTCTTCCAATTCACAACCAAGAAAACAATGGATTGAATGCGTCTTGTGCAAGGATTGGGCACATTTAAATTGCTCGGATTCGTACGATGTTCATACGTTTTTTCTACGTTTTCATTACGTTTGTTAGAATTGCAATTATGACGACGAACCTTTTAAATAGTAATAACTATTGCCAAAGTTCATTCTAGGAGACTGAAAGACTTCTATTACCATTGTAAAATAATAGTTAGTTGATTAATCTCAATGTTATAATCAACACAAAACATTGAACTCTATGAAAGTTGGCTGATGTTTAAAAATATGTTATGAGTATAAAGACTGTTAATTAAGTTAAATTTCATAATACACAAGAATGAAAGTTTTTTAAAAGATATCTTCGATTTTTCAAAATGATTCCCTAGTATTTTGTTGGTTATTCGTCAAAAACAGAAATATTATGTTCTTTTTTTAAATAAATGAGACACGGATATTTGATACTAGTATTACTGTTCAAAAGGGAGGACGGGATTCAAAGCGTCAATACGTGGAGTCAATAGTTGAGAATGGAACAATCAAGTACTTCATCGGGTGAACAGTAAGTAAACGTGTGTACTTTTTGTAACAGCGAAGCTGCCGTCACTCGAGGAGGGCCAGATGACGTACAGGACATTGAGTGAAGGCTCCGCATCCAATCACGACCGAAGTGGCAATGTCTACGTCCGATGTATACGATTCATGAAAGTCACTCTGTACATCGAATTGATACTTTTGCTTGGCTGGGCAGGGTGTATGTTTCTCACCAAACATTACCAGGATCACAAATACAACAGCATCCATGGAGCCTACGATGGCCCGGATAGGGTACGATATCCCGTTCGAGAAGATGCTCAGAAGGCGGATGACATCAAAGACTCATTGGCGTTGCCACTCTGGCTGAATACCTTCTCCGCCTCCGACTACAAGGACGAGCTGACTGATGCCGAAAAGCCTGCCCTTCTGGACGATCCTTACGCCAATTTAAGATTCGACATCGAATTTCCCGATTTAGCGGAGCGCTACCATCCAAGACAGGTGAGAACGATCACCGAACAGGATTCCTCGAGCTCATCGAGCGAAGAAACAAAGGCATCGCCGAAGAAACGCTCAGCGGAAAGCTCATCAAGTGAGTCAGACAGTTCGGACTCATCGAACGAAAAAGATCAAGCGACTGCGGATGTAACCAAGGAAAAAAACGACTGTCCGAATATTCTCGACAAGGACGGCAATACCATTGAGGATCCAGCAGATATAGTGAGTCACATAAAGAAAAACTGGTTGAAATCCCTCCTGGAAACCCCTGTACCCGATTGCGACGAACCAAAGCCTGCAAAAACCGTCACCGTCGACGACTGCGGAAGATTTGTCATCAAATGTGGTGCTGACGAGAGCGACGAGGATAACGATGACAACGATGACGGCAAAGAGTCTCGGACGAAAAATCGCAACACCCGAGACGCGGAGGTGAATCATGCCGAAGAGGAAAACTGCAACAGGGTGTTCAACGCATCAATTGAGATTCTCAATAAAAACGCGCAAAACTTCGCTTCCGATAAATTGGCCAGTTCTCCAGTCGAATACGAAATTCGATTATTCTTGCAAGCTTTGACGTATCGAAGCGCTGCTGAACAATCCATCGATGGGCACTCGAAGACCCTCGCAGAGTGGCGACATTCCGTGAAGGAAGTGATACAAAATGTGACTGATGTCACGGACCCCGAAGAACGTTACTACCTCGAGAAATACAAGAACTCTACTGAGAACATCGTTCGGGAAATTTCTGAATCCATCAAGCCGCTACTCGATATTTACAATTGTTCCAACCGCGTGCGGGCAACGCCTAGAGACGCTCAAATAATCACGTTTTTGATCAATTCGTACAAGTGCGTGATTAACGCCGAGGGAGCGAAGAAAAGGGAAGACGCGTTGGCAGCCGAAATTGTTCCTGGAGAGCCGACAAATCCGTTGATTGTCGAGCTACGGAAGAGTTTCAAGCGCGGAGTCAAGTCATGGATCGATACGACGTTCAAAAAGGATAATCATTCTGACGAAGCGACACCTGCAAGTCCCGTCAACGTCGATGATCAACAATGGAAAAGTCATCTGTATCATATCATGCTAGATGTTTCAAAGGGATCCAGCGATTTGGCGCTTCGAGGACGACTCGAACGTCACCCAACGCAGGAGCAGGCTAATGTGCTACGCGCGATCACGGAATATCATGTGCTGAAGCGGGATCGATGTGGAGGAATATGGTAAACATTTATCGGGGGGTAGCGCGATAAAAGGCTTCAACGTTGAAAAGTTCGGCTGGACACACGACTGCGGAATGTTGCGGAAAAATAACACGCGATAAAACAGCCCAACGAATGCATTGTACGAAAAACGAGGTCATTTAGAAGGTAAAAAATTAGGGTATTTTCGTGATTTTTTTTTTCATTCAAATAATACGCGGGGAAATTTGTAACTTGGTGTGTTTTTTATTTAATGTTTTAAGTATGCAAAAATATTGTATTATTTTTTTAATGCAAATTGCCAATCGTGTACATCGATGTTCAGAGGACGTCGCTCAAAAAGTTTGCGCACTGCTGAAGTAATCCCTCGCGCTGTAATTGTCTGAAACAAAAAATCAAAATGATTCTTGAAGGTAACACCCATACGCTGTCGGTGAAGCAGGATTTTGGAAATATATGCAAAATTCACGAAATGGCCGCTCAATAAAGTCAATTTTGTGATTCTTCATTAAATGTTTACTATATTTAAGGGCAAAAGTACGTTTAATTTTTGGAATTAAAACATTATTTGGGTTCACCGACAAACTGACGGTACAAGAAGGATGTGTGGCAAATTTAATCGAAATCGGTTGAATAGTTTTTGAGTAATCACTTCAGCAGTTGGGAAAAAAAGAGTTTTGAGAAAAAACGCGCTCAAAGTTTCACCAAGAGAAAACTTAATTATTTTGATGTCTTACCGGCTAATCCGCGATTCTAGCGCTATACAGGATTCCTCCGGCTTCCTCGCAAAAACGATTTTCCTGCTGCTGCTGCTCTCTACGGGCTTTCCGACCCGAAATTCGATGAACCGATAGGTCAACAGCGGATTCCAACACACTTCATCAGAGCTCGGACTAAAAAGTTTTTTGGCCCTGGCACTCTGTCTTCCGTTATTTTCCGCATTACGATTAATATGTTGGTTTCCAAAAAAATGTTCTCTTCCGTGAAGGTCCCTTAGGTGTTGCATGAGAACCTTTTGGGTACGCGGACATTTTGAGACGCACTAAGTTCACAACTGGCCCAAGGTGAATTTTAAAGTACCTGCGACGCTCCGCATTGACAACGATGGGCCCGATCGCGTACGACTACGAAACATAAAAGATCGGTGCAAGACGAAATATAGAAGGGCGCATGCACCGCCGTCCGCGGCCGCATACTTGCGTCTACTCAGCACAAACGCTCCTGGAGTTTTTCCGCAAAAACCCAGGCAATTCTTGGAATTTCGCTTAAAAAATGGAACACAATATATTTTTAAGACATTAAAGTACTGATTTATGGAAAGAAAAAAATCGATTTTTGTTTCAAATTTGTCAATGGTCTTCCCCCCTTAAGGGTCTTGCGTGCAGATATTGTGATAACGAAAAATAAGATTGTTAAAGGCTTTTCGAGTCCCCTTCGAAAATAAATGCTGCGTATTTTGGAGTAGAGCATTTGCGTCAAAAAAATTGCGGTTGGAAAAAAATTACAATTTCATTTTGAGTCAGGGCAGATGGAGGTAATTGAATTCTGAATACGAAGCACTCGTGAATTTTTTTTCGGCAACTCATAATCGAAAAAAAATGTTGAGGATTTGAAATAAATTGAATAATCCGAATTTCATTCCTGAAACGAAAAAAAAATGGAACGTGCAGGGCGTGCAGATATTGTGATAACGAAAAGAAAGATTATTTAAGATTTTTGAGCCCTCTTCGAAAAAAGTATAGCGTATTGTGGAGATAAGTGGCTATTTGCAATAACAAATTTATCGTCCTGGAAAAAAGTCACAATTTTATTTTCCGTCAGGGAAAATGCAGGTAATTAATTTTCTGAATACGAAGCATTTGTGATTTCTTTCAGCACCCCATTATCGAAAAAAAACGTTAAAGATTTTGATTAAATTGTGTAATCCGAATTTTATTCCTGAAACAAAAAGTACCAGCTGGACTTGAAACCTTGTCAATTCTATAGGGATTTTCCATTGAGCATTCTATTTCACGGTAACTTTTAAAATACGATTTTTTATGTTATTTTTTAAATAAAGTACAACTAATTTAATTTTTGTTTTTAAGTGCGATTTTTTTATTAAGATTTTTTCTTAGATAATCATTCCTGACAAATAATCGTCGTCTCAGTGCGAAAACTAAATCGAATGTACCTTTGCACGAAATTATAATGCAATTAGACTTTGTAACGCGAGTGACCACCATGCGGACGTATAATAATCGTTAAAGTTTGGTGCTACAATTAACGTCATACGGGCTGTCGCGTCGTAACTTTTAAATACGATCGTTATCATCATGAGACGAGCGTGTCTTAGCCGAAATTTATGAGCCTCCTGCTATTTCGTAAGATTCGATGTATACTCGAACATAAAAAGCGTAGTATACCCTAATTGCATTTGCAAGATAGGCAGATCCAGACATCGATACATCTCGAAAATCCTTGGGAATTTTGGTATCATCGAAACCACGAGCTGCCTCCGAGAAATAATAGCGTTGAAATTTACATCTTTCAATTTCCTTAATTTTATTATTATTCATTCTTTTTTCGTAGATTCACATAGTACATCGGTAGATAAGGGGTAGATAATTCTTAAGGGGCTAAGTGGGTTCCGAAGCCAAAAAAGCATATTTTCTCTATTTTTTTCTAATATAATATATAAATTATTTTATTCAAAATGTTGAGCACATAGAAGAGTAGCATTTCAACAATATTTAAAAAAATGTAACCAACATTTTGGGAAATTCAGCCGGTGGAAGCTGGTTTCCGGAGACCCCTAAAAAAGAGTGCCCTCATGGTGGTCAGGATAACTCATGATAGCTTTATCTGAAATTAAAAAACCAATTTTTTCTGTTAGTAGATAAGTATCGCACGTGAAGGATTTTTTTTTAAATTTAAATTTGAATTTTTGGCAGAGTTGGGAAAATAGTTCAATTTTTGGTACAATTTACACTACGTATAGCCTTGTAAAATTACTTTTAATCGAAAAAAAATCTTCGTTCAATCACTGGTCAATGCAATTTTGAAGAAATGTGCAAAATTTCCATAAGATCGGTGCATTCGTTTTTGAGAAATCCCGTCCACTGACATCAAAAACAGTGTTTTGAGAAAAATGCGATGAACCTGCGTCGCTCCCGGCCGGTCTTTCCCAACGGTGGGAATTCCCGAAGGCTCTCTCTCCTAGACTTTTACTCCGATTGACTTAAAACTTTGGGAGAATATTCTAGACATATTGTATTATTAGATAATAAAATTTTAAAAAAATTGATTTTTTGACATTTTCAGACCCACGTAACCCCTTCAGAAATTATTGCGCAATTTTTGAGGGCGACATATGTCAGAATAAATTAAATAAATTGAGGAATATTAATTTGCATTGCATTCCAACGATGCAAACTTTAAACTCTTGAGAATGTTGCGTACTTATCGTTTTATGTCGTAAAAAATCGACATCCTATAGGTCAAGATCGGGTCTCGAACGTTCAACTCCCAGCTGTGTACCAGATAACGACTTGAGGAGTTCGACTACTGTGACGACTCGAAAATCAGGGTTAAAAAAATTAATTTCGAAGGAATAAGTAAGATGATTGAAAAAATGTTTGGGCATTTATTTATATGCATATTAACAAAGTTGTGTACCAAATTTAATTTCGAAATATTAATAATTTAAGATGTTATAAACAATCTCGTAAGGGACCTTTGATCGTGAGGTGGTCAACGGTGAATTTGATTTTGGCCACCCGGTTGATCTGAAAAAAAACTGGTTTTTTTTTTAAATGGATCATATTGGCTAAGACTCGATCGATTTTTTTTGTTACCGTGTTTTGTTCATCGAAAAAATGATATTTTTTCGATTTTCCGAGAAAAAGTACATCAGTTTTGTAAATTACCAATGAAAAAAATGTTAAGAAGAAAAACGTCGGTCAAAACTAAACTACTATTATACTGAATAAGTGTACCAAATTTCTAGTCAATCCGTTCATCAGACGTCGAGAAAACGTGTACACCTTTGAACGTGAGCAGCTGAACGGTATATTTGGTTTTGGCCGCCCGGTTAATTTAAAACAAAAAAAAGAATTTTTTAATGGATAACATTGACACACGATAACAGGAAAAATCGATTAAGTTTTACTTAATCGATTTTTCCTGTTATCGTGTTTTAATAATCAAAAAAAATGTTTTTAAAAACATTTTTTGAGGAAAAATGACATCAGTTTTGTTAATAACTAATTTGAAAAATTTAAGAAAAAAACGTCGGCCAACACTAAATTACTATTACACTGAATAAGTGTACTAAATTTCAAGTCAATCCGTTCATCGGATGTCGAGAAAACGTATAGACCTTTGAACGTGAACCTCAAATAAACCTCAACGGTGTATTTGATTTTAGCCCCCCAGTTGATCTAAAACGAAAAAACTCGTTTTTTTAATGGATAATATTGGCTAACACTTAATCGATTTTTTTTGTTATCGTGTTTTAATCCCCGCAAAAATGATATTTTTTTCGATTGTCCGAGAATAAGTGACATCAGTCTTGCTAATGACCAATGAAAAAAATGTTAAGAAGAAAAACGTCGGTCAAGACTAAACTACTATGACACTGAATAAGTGTACTAAATTTCGGGTCGATCCGTTCATCAGATGTCGATAAATCGTGTACACCGTTTTGAAAAACATCGTTTCGAGAAAAAACTCGTTTAAAGTTTCACTAGCAGTTTTACCGTTGTAAACATAAAAGTTTACGTTTAATTTGCGATTTCCGCACCATATGTTGGACCTTCCTCTTCAACTTGCTTACTTTTGTCACGTAACTTTTTCATCTCGAAGTTCAGTGTTCCAAAAGATATCTCGTCAGTCGCTATTCACATTCGATTCCATTGTATCGATGATCGATGACATTGGACACTCCGCCACCAATTGACTAATGAAGATTCCAATGAAAACTTCCGATCGCAGAATTACTTCGCGTGGTAATAAAATGAACATCGCACGTAAATATTTTTCAGTCCTCGTAACGAGCTTACACGTACAGCAACAATGCGCCATCGCATCGAGAGAGTTACCCTTGCATATCTCCCGAATCCGAGAATTGCATCGTCGTGGATATACATACCGCTGCGCATAGGCCTTGAACTTTATATGCTAATTCGTTACGATTTATATGCAACATAGGTTTGACTCGATAACGTTTCACGTATGTCGAATAATAATTACAAGTTTCCGTCGCCGGCTCCGTCAAATGGGTGCTCAACAAAAAAGAACACACTTCTGATGATGTTTTCCGTTGACAAGCCCAAACGCTTGCCGTGAAGCATACCTGAGCAAAAAATACCGCCGTGAAACACGAAAAATCATACAACGAGGAAAGATCGTCATTTGCGGAGGTCCCTGAAAGCGGCAAATGTCATAATAATCTACGATCTTGATTCCGTAATTTCCGCTAGCGATGAATGAGCCAAACTATTATTCGAGACTATTGTTGTATCGTCACGAAAACTCGGCATTCCGGAGTACCGCTAATGCCACGATGCTTTGGAAACCCAACTAAATGTCATCGCTTTCCTTGATCGCATTGTCATATTTGGATAGTACCGTAAAATGGGGTCACTTTGAACAGGTTTTGGAAGTTTTTTGTAGGTCGTTTTTTTTCAACATTCTAGATCCCAATGCCTCCTTTGGCTATCAAATATATAAGAAAGTCAAGAAACCAACCCTCCACGAATTCATTTTTTTTAAGTGTCAAAGTAACCTCGCGTGTGGGGTTTCTTTGACAAGGCATTGAAATGCAACTTATGTCAAAGATTAAGGGGTACTTTGACAGAAATTTATTTGAAAAATTAAGGGGCTGTACAAGTGTGACACTTTCAAAACATCGATTTTTTTGCCTTTTTCGACAGTATAAACTTTCAAGAATATCCTGTAAAATTTCCAAGGCCGTATCTCTAATCATTTTAGCTTGCAAAAATCGATAGTTAAATCTTTAAACGCGTTTTTCTCGAAATGAGATTTTTCAAATTTGCTGACATTGTGACTCAAAAAGCAATTATCCGTTTGGCTTGAAATTTGAACTGAGTAATATACCTACTCTACAATGACGTAGGATATTTTTGATCGGATAAAAATTGACGATTCGAAAAAAACGACCATTTTATAGGCAAGAAAACAGACATTTTTTTCATAACTGCGCCATTTTGTTGGGTTTGATATTTTTCGAAAATCCTACGTCATTGTACAGGAAATACCTTCTAGTTTAACGACATTTTTTCCTTTTTCGGTTTCAGCTACTCAATCGGCCGGGATCATGTCAGCAGTGGAGGAATTTTTTTTTTTGGCGCCTCCGAAGGCAGCGCATAAGTCGCTTGGATCTCAATTTCTTTCGATGAAATAATTATGTAATATAGGTTGAATATAGCCAAATATATTCTGAATTTTCCGAAGCATTTAATTGAGTACTTTTCTTCTAATACATTCCCAAAAATCACCCAAATTTTGAGCGTTCACACCCGTATAGCCCCTTAATATTTCATGCATTATACATGGAATTAAATGAGAAACAACGATCTTTTACCATCAAATTGTCATCTTTATGAAGGAAACATTTTACATAAAAATATCAAGTACCTAGGGTACTATTATAGGCACTTAATCAGTCTTATAATTATCATTGATATCAAAATCAACTTGAGCAACATTACAATCAACTTTAGCAACATAATAATAAACTCGAACAACAAATTTAACCACATTTAAATGCGCACACATTTTAACCGTATTTCGGCGCTCTGTTAAGGCGAGCAACCACTTTAGATGCGGCGAAAAATCAAATTTATTTCTTCATAAATCGTATTAATGAATCTTAAGAATACACAAAAAAAAAATCAAAACGATATTCGAACTCCTTCTAACGGTATGTATATAAATAATAAAGACTCTACGCTCGACTCCCGACCACTGTGACGAGTGAAACATTCGATTTTATGTTACTTTTTCTCACAGCATACATATTCGAGAATGTGTGAAAAAATGTCAAGTTAAAATATTGAAAAGTGACCAAGTGACAGGCGATGTAGTGAGAACAGGTAGCGCAACGATTTACATATACTAAAACTTTCAATCGCGTTTTTGTCGAAACGACATTCTTTCAAGTTGCGGGAATCATAACTCAAAAACTAATTGATAGATCATTTTCAAATTTGGAACATGGTTGCACAATGCAATTGATCAAAACATGAAACCAAAGTTGAAACGATTCGATTATTTGAAACATATTTATTATTACAAAATGCCGGGGAAAAAATGCTTAAAATCGATCATTTTTTTCAAACACGTTCTAACATTCATTTCTCGATTTTTTTTCAAAATTGAGGTTCATATTCTCAAAAAACATGTCAAGAATGTATCAAAATTTGTTAGACTATTTCAGATGCGAATTGCGAGCTGCAGAATTTCCGCAAATCGACAACGACGATGAGAACACGCCAAGGGACACAGCGGATCACACCTTAATTAATCAATGAAATAACATGAAAAAATTACCAGAGATGTATGAAAATATGAATAAATTATTGTCAGAGTTGCGGAAATTACCATTCTTTTTCACAATTGAAAAAAAAATCATCTACTTTTCGGTCTCCTAAAGTGGTTGCCCCCCTTAAAGTAGCCCAACTCTCAAAGTTACCCTGAATGTCAATTTAACCCCGTTTTACGGTACATCATAGATGTCAATGCATCGATTATGGTATGCAGTTTTCGTAGATGTGTATTGGGACGATATCAAGGGAATCAAGCGGAAAGTGTCGTCGTTCCAACATTCGCGATTCGAATCCCAATGTGCGTCGTCGAGTTCCTCCCATGATGGTGAATTTTGCATACAACGATTGAGCTCGGCAATTTATCTTCCAATCTGATTTCCCGCATTGATCCCCGCCTCTGTCCAGGCTTCTCGTTTCAATTAACCTTTACCCAATCCTTGTTCTCGTGTCTGCCTTGGCTGCCAGATCGATTTCCTGGCTATCGATCGTCTTTCGATGAGGAAAGCTCGCGTACCTGCTCGTATTGCTTGGCCTCGATCTTACGATTGAAGAATCTTCATTAATCATTGAATAAATGATGGCTCGCGATGAAAGGATCGAACAAGAGAGAGAGAGAGAGAGAGAGAAGAGAGAGAGAAAGGAGAGATCGGTGAGTTATTAGGAACACGCAAACGTCAATTGGGAAAATTGCAACCTGAGGTAATTTCTTTGTTTGTCGAAAGAAAAATGTTGATGCGGAAGAAAAATTAATTGGCCAAGTTGGCTGATACTGCTTGTTTTTGTTGAACGGTTCGATGCTCGTAAACTTGCAACGATACAAACGATGATGGCGTGTAGGAAAGACACATTTCCTCCTTCATCCGGCCATAAAGTAGTCGAAACAACGCTATAAATTTTCGGCTATTTTCACGCATGGGTATACTTGGATAGGAGGGTACTTCGGCTCCTGTATGCACTTTGTGGTCGTAATGTAGCGTACGCGAAACCCTCGACATGCAAGAGTCCTTTGTACCAACGTGGCTCTGACAAGCCTCTAGATACGTACACGTATAAGATATATACGAAGGATTTAATTTACAACCGAGGAGATCCGATTGAGCCAATTACGGTGGTCAACCAGCAAAAGTGTGGAATGTACGATTCCTTTCGATATCGTTGCATTCATTTCAATGGGAAATCAATTAGGGGCGATGCTGCACTTGGGGCCGGGTTGAAATTCCGAACTTTGAATGATCAGTACGCTCAAGACTCTGAAAAAATACTACCACGAAGGATCAAAAGTCCGAAAGAATTTACACGAAGGACCAAAACTCCGAAAATCTGAACACCGTCAAAATAATTCGGCTATGGAAGTTTTGAAAGTTTCAACATTTTCAATAAATCCACGAAATATTTCAAGAATTGTTTTGTCCGTTAAGAACTGATTTTGAGTTAATTTTAAAATTTGTCTAGACAATGTTATACGTTCTACATCATTTACAGTCAACTGTGTAGACTTTCGCTGGCATGATCTTGACATGGGCTCCGGGTTGTTTACGACGGTTTAAAATTCCTAATTTTAATGTTCCGAAATTACAAGGTTCGTCGAGATCATGCCAGCGAAAGTCTACACAGTTGACTGTAAATGATGCAGAACGTATAACATTGTCTAGACAAATTTCAAAATTGACGTAAAATCACTTCTTGATAAAATAAAAAAATTCTTGCAATAATTCGTCGATTTATTGAAAATTTTGAAACTTTCAAAACGTCCGTAGCCGAATTATTTT
Source organism: Ophion ellenae (assembly GCA_963210295.1). Classification (NCBI taxonomy): domain Eukaryota; kingdom Metazoa; phylum Arthropoda; class Insecta; order Hymenoptera; family Ichneumonidae; genus Ophion; species Ophion ellenae. Next base: position 16,279,433 of record OY723396.1, on the reverse strand, counting down.
GACGGTGTTCAGATTATCGGAGTTTTGGTCTTTCGTGTAAAATTCTTTCGGAGTTTTGATCTTTCGGGGTAGTATTCTTCCGGAGTTTTGAGCGTTCTGATCATTCAAAGTTTGAAATTTCAACCCGGCCCCCTGCACTTTACTGCAATGATCCAAAAAATAATCATATCGAAAATTATTAAGCGGTTACCCCCACTTGCAATTTTGAAAAAATCGATTTTTTTTATTACATTTTTTTGAAGTATAAGTATCTGAGAATATGTCCTGAAAATTTCAAGTCGATCCGAACAAAATTGACTGAGATATGAGCGTTGAAAGAGAAGAATCCGGGTTGAAAGAGCGTTGAAAGAGAAACTTTAAACGCGTTTTTCTCAAAATGGCATTTCTGAAGTCGGTGACCAAGATTACTCGAACACTGATGAACCGATCTTCTCGAAATATTGCAAGCTTATTTCATACATAAAAATGTAGTCTTTAATCGTTCGATTTTTTTTTTCGAAAAAAAATGGCCGTTTTATAGCCAAAAAACGGCCGTTTTTTTCGTTAAAATCGAACCATTAACTTTGACTGTCCGCCATTTTGTGAAAAATGAATATTTTTTAAAATCCTTCGATTAAAGACTAGTTTATACTTATATTTGACTAAATCCATCCGCATTTTTTTTTCAGATGATCCACTTCGCCGCAATGTAGGTCACCGCAAACCGTGTATATAAAAACATTATTTCATTGACGGTCATTTGCCACTAAACAATGTAATATTTTTCAATAAAAAAATTACTGAAAGTTCTTCAAGATGTGTTCTTTAAGATGGTATATTGATCGATTAAAAAAGGTTTGTAGTTTTCTTTAAAAAAAATTCATGAAAAAGGCCTTTTTTTGCGCTACAAGTGGCAAGTGGTTAACGCCTTAAAGAGATTCCTGATGGTTGAAAAATCATGCCGATTTTCAAATTCGGATTCAGATTTCTACAACTCATGGAAGGGAATGAGTCTCAAAACCCAAACAAACCCGCACTTTACGCACGCTTTTCCGTGACCTAAGTAGCCCTTTTTACACCGTACGAAAATCGACCGCCTAACTTCACAGATGCATGAAAAACAAAAGAAAATACGTTTAAATATCATTTGAAGCTTGAAAATTCATCACGAACAAGTGACGAGACAGGGATAGATTAGCGATTCTCCTTAAAACACTTTCATGTTGTAGAAAAAATTACATCGTAATCAAGACGAAACGCTGACCCATAGTTTGTTGTACGGAAATTACGGCCCTAGCGGCAATCTAACATTCAATAATTGCAATGTCACACGAACATGCACGACTGAAAGTAAGACGGTGCAAACCAACAAAGGCGGTTAAAAAAATCGTTACAGTTTGTTAAAATGGTGTTTTAATTACATAAGTTAAAAAAAATTAAAGTTATTCCCCTTGTTTCGCCTACTTTTGTATACATTATTTAATAAACGTACATGGATTATTGAAATTATTATTCTGGTGTTTTTCAATTTTTTTCTCTTCAGTCCTTGACTTGCGGTTAACGTTGAGATTATATGATATTTTAACGTAACTTTTAAAATAATAATTTATAAGAATCGCTTATAAGAATCGGTTTTTTGCATTTTCTTAAAGTATACATATTTGAGAAAATGGGAAAAAAAAATTCAAGTTGAGATGTTGAAAGTTGACCTAGTTACAGACGATTTAGTGAGAGCAGGTAGCGCAACGATTTACGTAAAACTTTTAATCTCGTTTTTCTCGAAACGACTTTTATCGACCTGGCCGGAATCATAATTCTAGCTATAATCGCGCGACCTTTAATTTTGAAAAACTAAAGTTCCATAATTGCAGTAGCTAGCGTTGTACGTGGCCGTTTTCTTTTAATTTAGTATTTTCGAAACCCTCGAATATAGGTAAAAATTTCGCCAAAATCACACCCTTTATGACCTCCCACCATTTAGTGATTTTTTTTTCGAAAAACGACTACGTACGATGAGAACTATATTTATATAGATTATAAAACTTTTTGATTTTTATTTTCCAGACGAACCATTGTCCAGTTATCGGTCCGATCGTTGGATCACATTTTTTATACAGCGTCATTATACCTCAATGATGTTGTTAATGATTGATTTAATAAAATTAAAATTTGCACGAAAGAAGTTCAATGTATGCTTAAGGGGTTACCCCCTTATGGCGATTTTTTTTATTGCATTTTTTTGAAGTATAAGTATCTGAGAATATGTCCTGAAAATTTCAAGTCGATCCGAACAAAATTGACTGAGATATGAGCGTTGAAAGAGAAGAATCCGTTGTGTAAACGACCGGCTAGTCTGCCGTCTGGCGCGCTCGACCCTCCCTCCGACCTTCAATGCATTGTTCGATGAAAAGGGTCGTATACCTGGCATTCACAACGTTCATATAATAGACTGGAATTTATAAAAACGAGCCCGAAATAGATGACTCTATGTAAGTTTACAAAAAAAAAAAATTTTCTTCGTGTAAACTGAAATTGAAACTTTAAACGCGTTTTTCTCAAAATGGCATTTCTGAAGTCGGTCACCAAGATGACTCGAACACTAATGAACCGATCTTCTTGAAATTTTGCAGGCTTATTTAATACATAAAAATGTAGTCTTTAATCGTTCGATTTTTTTTTCGAAAAAAATGGCCGTTTTATAGCCAAAAAACGGCCGTTTTTTCGTTAAAATCGAACCATTAACTTTGACTGTCCGCCATTTTGTGAAGAATGAATATTTTTTAAAATCCTTCGATTAAAGACTAGTTTATACTTCTATTTGACTAAATCCACCAGCATTTTTTTTCAGATGATCCACTTCGCCGCAATGTTGGTCACCGCAAACCGTGTATATAAAAACATAATTTCATTGACGGCCATTTGCCACTAAACAATGTAATATTTTTCAATAAAAAAATTACTGAAAGTTCTTCAAGATGTGTTCTTTAAGATGGTATATTGATCGATTAAAAAAGTTTTGTAGTTTTCTTTTTAAAAAATCATGAAAAAGGCCTTTTTTGCGCTACAAGTGGGGGTAACGCCTTAATAACACACCGTTTGGCTAATTCCAAATAGTTAATCTAGTTGACGAAAAAAAAATCGGAAAAACGACCTTTTTCGGCCCGTCTCAGGGGTGTCTCCCTTAAGATGGGAGCCTGAATTAGAAGGTCTAAAAAAAGCGTTTCTTCGGGAATTTTTTCAGAAGGGAAAAGACAAGTGAGCCCAGTAAACATTGAGGTATCTTTTCATGTATATTTGAAATGTATAAAAAAAATTCAACGTGAAACCATAAATTTCTACAGATTTATCAGCCTATTCCATGTGCGTTTGCCACTGCAGTTCCCAATCAGCGGGAAAGATGCAGCTCGTAATTCTTGACTGAAACAAAAAAACCAATAAAATGTTCGATTGTATTCACTGGGTGAATTAAGAAAAAGCTGAAAAAATCTTGAAATTATAACTTTTCTCAGGGTTGAAAAAAAAATGTTTAAAAAAAATACTTCAACGTGCTATAAAAATTCTTTACAAATCCTTTTTCACTGACTTTTTTAATTCACTTAGAAGAGATTTTCATACTGAAGAAAATAAACTTAGGTTTGATTCAATAGGTCGGTTACGTTTTTTGCTATCACGCCCGCCAATTTGGAAAAATCGTGAAAATGAAAACTGGAGAAAACGCGCTTCAAAGTTTTCAATAAGAGGAAATATCAATATCAAATATCTATCAAAGTAATTTTGTAAATATATTCTTGGATAGTTTATCTATCGATTTAAGCAAAAAAAACGATTTTTCGGACCTTCCACTTCAGGCTCCGGCCTTAATGCACGATCTGCAGCATTTACGGTAATTTCGCGGTTGGAATTTACGATGTCAGAGGCGTTTTCTGAATTAATAAAAAAAATTACTTTAACCTCAAATACCTTTTTTCACTCGATATTTGAATATATTTCCCAACAGAAATTTTCCTGTACATAAAAAAGTAGATATCATATGGAGTTATTGTTGAGTGATCTTATCACTGTGAGAAATTACAGTCGTCACGATAACTACGGAGCTGACGTATGTGAATTTGTGGTCACAATTTTCGCCCTTGCAATAAACATGCGGTAACTGAAGAACCCGATCAATAACTGACTCACTTAAAGAAGTTTATTTATGCTTGCTAGCTGACGATTCGACTATTTTGAAAATCTGATCCACAAAAATTTACGTGACAGAATTTCTTAATTCACGCTGGTAAATTTATCACGAGATTTTGTTTACGAAATTTATAATAACGTTAAAGTCTGCATTGTCAGAATGCAACGAAAATGAATTCTTTCGAATTGCCCAATTTTTTTTACGATTAAGGCTGTTTAAAATTCTCAAAAGTGTTCACGTATTCTTATTGAAGATTTGTGATCTCAATTCGCAAAAAAGCTCTGCATAATGATGAAAATTAAGAAATTAAAAATCAAGAAAAAAAGTCTTTGCATTTCAACGATGCAACCTTCAACGTCATAATTTGCACGAGTATAGAGGTGAATTTTTTACCCTAAGTAATTCGTAGTCTACGATTTTTTTTATACTTCAAGTAAAAAATTTGGGTTGGTATCGGAAATTCGAACGATCAATATTCAGAAGGACCGAAATTTCAAATTCAGTAATAACGAACATTCCAATATAGATAGATCAATGTTATGATAGTCTGTAAAATAGTTAATCGAAATTGTGAATACAAAAATCTCAAAGTTGATTTATAGCAAAAACAAATATCAGATTTAATAAAATAATGAGAGATATAATACCGATTCGCCTGTATATATACACCAAACGATTCGAAACGTCAAATCGTCGAATGGTAAATATTACGACAGCTTACAATTTCGAATTCCTTAAAGCGGAGGACCAAAAAGTGTCGATGTGTTATAATAGCGATGGGCCAAAATGGCGAACGGTCCGGAAAGCAAAAACTTGGGATCGAGCGCTTCAGAATGAAGATGGCAGATGGCGTTAGTGGTCAGTCGGGTCAGGCAGCCATGTCATGTTCGCCATTTGGGTATTCGCCATTTCGGACCGTCGATCATTTGCGTTTCTAAGATCTACACATTCGAAGTTTGTAGTTTCGAGATATGACTTTTTGCTATAGACGGTATTACGAATATTAGATACTTACTGTTTTCTATTTCAGAGATACGAATGTTGTAGATTGTCTTGATATATTTTCTCGAATAAATAATCCCTTGGTGTAATAGTTATTCGATTTCGTCATCGGTCAAAGGATAAAATTTCAAATAATTTAACCTTCGTTATTTTGAGAGTTCATAATTCTGTCGTTTGGAAATTTTTGTCGTTCTATATGTGGTCATTCGATATTTTGACCCCCACCCAAAAATTTGACATTAGTGGCAAATGCGGGGTCGTAACGAACTGAGGGGTGCCCGAGTCGATAAAATGTTGCTCTTTACGCAGCTTCACCGTGGCTTCTTGTTAAACTACAATTTATCAATTTAAAGAAAGGCTTATACAAAATATAATACATTTTTCAAGCGTGAATTACGCTAGTTACAAGGAACATCACTCATGTGTCCGCCTTCTATTTTGTTGAAGCTCATACATGTTATAAAGCATTGAAAAGTATTAGATACGCGATGATTCTTTTTGGTCGGAAAAAACGGCTCTGAGGGGAGAAACCACCCCTCAAAGAAATGCGTGCCACCCTTTAGTTAATTTTTTAAAATACGTCTACAGTGAATTTTTCATTCGCTTCACAATAGAATTTTGGTTTTTGTTTAATCTAGATCGGTGGACTGTTTTTGGGTGAAACTGTAAAATCACCCCTCGATACGCCTTTCTATGAGGGATGGTTTCACCCCCTTAAAACCATTTTTCCGCCGATAAAAAAAGACGTGACTAATATTTTTCAATGTGAAATTACAGTGACGTTTCAGAAAAAATACGTGACAATGAATTATTATACTCAACGATAGACTGGAATAAAAAAAATCGCAGCAATGTATTTAGTCCATTTATACATTTTTACCTTTTCTCTGAGAAGTCGCGACTACGAAAATTCATCTACTCGTCACGTTTTTCCAAGTTTTATCATTAATATTTTCTTTAAACATTCGGTGACCCCCTTTTTTATTTTCGTTGCGGAGTTATTTAGTGTATAAATTATTAGATAGAAACGTGGCCAGCGTGTCATCTCCATAAAGTGCCGTATAAATTAGACGATTTTTAGAGTCGTAATTTTTTGTTAAAAGTTCGGTAACTTCGCTTGAAATCTTTCCAGTATACCAGGGTGTCTTTTTGCTCCGTTGTAGACGAAAATAAGTTGTTAAATATTCGACTTCGTGAAAGGAATACGACAAGTGATGTTCCTTGTTAGACTTATGAATTGTTCCTAGCTAAAAATGATCAATCATTCCTTAAGTAAAATTGAAGGTTTCACAAAAACATTCGTCCTGATCCAATTCGTCAGCACTGCATAAATAAACATCGTCGACTAGCTCAAAAATGTCCATTTCGTTCAATTCACTTAAGGCGGGAGCCCGAATTAGAAGGTCCAAAAAAGCGTTTTTCGGGGATTTTTTTGGAAGGGTAAAAAACAAATGAGCTCGGTAAACATTGAAATATATTTTAAAAATTTGTTCAACATGAAACAAGAAATGACTGCAGATTTATCAGCCATGTGCGCCTTGCCACTGCAGTCCCCTTTCGGCGGGAAAGATGCAGCTCGTAATTCTTGACTGGAACAAAAAAAACCAATAAAGTTTTCAATTGTCATATATTTTTCTTCCAGGTGAACTAAAAAAAAGCTGAAAAAATCGTGAAATTATAACTTTCCTTGGGTTAAAAAAAAATGTGTTAAAAAAACACTTAAACGTGCTATAAAAATTATTTCAAAAGACTTTTTCAATGACTTTTTTAGTTCACTCAGAAGAGATTTTCATACTGAGGAAAATAAATATTGGGTTGATTCAATAGGTCGTTTAGTGTTTTTGCTCTCACGCCCGCCAATTTGGGAAAATCGTGAAAACGAAAATTGGAGAAAACGCGCTTCAAAGTTTTCAGTAGGAGGAAATATTAATATCAAATATCAATCACTTCTCTGCTTTTGGCCTTGTATCTTCGAAAATATTCACAATTGGCCTCTGTAACTTTGTAAATATATTCTTGGATAGTTTATCTATCGATTTGAGGGGCCCGTCTACTTTGGAGCCACGAAAAGGCCATTTTCGCGATTTTTTTGAGGATTTTATAAAATATATGAATATAAAAGTTGTTGGGCTTGATAAATAAAGTCTTGAAACACATTTTAAAAAATGTTTTAATTCATTTTTATTCATTTTTAAGTACAAAAACTATAGTTTAACGGAACGCCTCAAAAATAGGTGGGCTAGGTATCTCCATCACAACTCGGCAACGTCTTGTCTGAAACAAAAAAATCAAAGTCCATTAGATTCAGTATGACACCAGCTACAAAATCACCCCCGGAAAAAAGTTTTATCAAAAAATTAAAAAATGGCAGATGAAAAACGAAAAAAGTATCTAAAAACGCGTTTTTTCACAGTTTTTCGCAAAAAAGAGAAAAATGAGAGAGACATTTTGAAACCATTGAGGGTCATCTTGTTGCGAATCATGTTAACGAAATGTGGTTCAAATTTCGAGAGAATCGGTTTATTAGTTTTAGAGATACGACGGAGCTAGATTTTGAAAACGTTGTTTCGAGAAAAACGCGTTTGAAGTTTATGCTATGAAAAACTCTTACCTGAACTCAATCGGCAATTCCCGCACCGTACAAAATCGCTTCTGATTGCTCATCACCGTCGACTTCTTCAAGTCTTGCTTGCTTGCTTTCGATTTTTTGAAATTTTCAAAGTGAACTGGCCCCTTAAGCAATAAAAGAAAAACGATTTTTCGGACCTTCTAATTCAGGCTACGGCCTTAACGAAATTCAGTAGTGAATTTCATAAAGACCAAACATTAAGGGGTTACCCTCACTTGCGATTTTGAAAAAATCAATTTTTTTTATTGCATTTTTTTGAAGTATAAGTATCTGAGAATATGTCCTGAAAATTTCAAGTCGATCCGAACAAAATTGACTGAGATATGAGCGTTGAAAGAGAAGAATCCCCGTTGAAAGAGCGTTGAAAGAGAAACTTTAAACGCGTTTTTCTCAAAATGGCATTTCTGAAGTCGGTGACCAAGATTACTCGAACACTAATGAACCGATCTTCTTGAAATTTTGCAGGCTTATTTAATACATAAAAATGTAGTCTTTAATCGTTCGATTTTTTTTTTTTTTTCGAAAAAAAAAATGGCCGTTTTATAGCCCAAAAACGGCCGTTTTTTTTTCGTTAAAATCGAACCATTAACTTTGACTGTCCGCCATTTTGTGAAAAATGAATATTTTTTTAAAATCCTTCCATTAAAGCCTAGTTTATACTTATATTTGACTAAATCCATCCGCATTTTTTCTTCAGATGATCCACTTCGCCGCAATGTTGGTCACCGCAAACCGTGTATATAAAAACATTATTTCATTGACGGCCATTTGCCACTAAACAATGTAATATTTTTCAATAAAAAAATTACTGAAAGTTCTTCAAGATGTGTTCTTTAAGATGGTATATTGATCGATTAAAAAAGTTTTGTACTTTTCTTTTAAAAAATTCATGAAAAAGGCCTTTTTGCGCTACAAGTGGGGGTAACGCCTTAATGACGGACATGGGGCACATTAATGAAATTCCAAGTGAATTTCATAAATTCAATTCCAAGTGAATTACATTAATTGCATGAATTAATGAGGAACACGAGGCACATTAATGAAATTCCAAGTGAATTTAATTAATTTCAGTACGCAATTGTATTCTTCGTGTCTGCAGGCAGTGTGCCTTTTTTCCCTACAGTTTAAAAGCCACATTTCGGTCAGAGGAGTATGAGGTTTGGTTCTACAGTAGTAGTGGTGAAGCACGCGAGAATGGAGTGGGGATTGACGGAGTTGGGACGAACGCTTAAAAGGGCTCCCAACGCCTTTTCGACACGCAGTCCGTAAAACTTTGCCGGTAGTGACGAAACGCCACCGGAACGTCATCAAACTTTCCGCATACCAGGGAGATACCTTCGAGAAACGCAACCTACGCTTTATCAACAATAAAACTAAAAAAAAAAAACTATCCCAAATACCCCGAGTGCTTAAATTCGAAAATATCTACTGTGCTACGAAACCGATTTTTGTTTTCGTCAAAAACTCGAATTCTCCGAAAATCTCCCGGTGCAGTGTTCGATCCTCCATACCGGATATAATTTAATTCAAAAAAGGAAAAATGAAGCACGCCGTGACGATGCAGATATTAGTGTCTTTACTCGTGATCATACTGTCCTCAACGTCCTACTCCACAAGCGCACTCACGACTTTTGGAAAAACGAACCCTCAGACCCAAAATCAACCGCCGCCTCCGTTAACACCAGGTGAGCCAACCCCCGTAATTTTCTTTCGCGATCTCGGCACGTCGTGACGTCGTCACGTTGCCGCCCTTCGGAGGGTGAACATTGTACCGTCATGGGGGTGAATTTTTCCGCGGTTCGCTTAACTCTCGGGATCGTGAATGGAAAATTGTCTTGATCGATATTAGCCGATACTTTCGTACGAATCTTCAGCTAACGAAACAGCAAAAAATCCAAAATGGAAATTGACCTGGGGTGAACAAAATGGTAACAGTACGGTATCCGGGGGCTAAGATGCAACGGTGAATTTAGGGTTATCGAGTCAAAACAAACAAAATATGAAGAGTGGTAAAAGTTGATATTTCGCTTATTTTGCGCTCAAATTACAATTTTTCGATAGTTATCGAAAATAACGTTTTTTTTTCGAATTTGAAAATTTCAAAGAACATCAGGCAAGGTAACTTGGAAATTTATAGTTTCAACAGTGCCTCAAAAGTCCAAAACGTATTTTAAATACCACTACCATGTTTTCCTCGCTTATAAGTGCGACTAGAGAGAGGGTAAAGTAGTACTTTTAATCGCTAGGAGTCCGAAGAGGGATTAAAAGTATACGGTTCATCCCTCTTCTGACTTCTAAGGCTCCAAGTTTATGTAAAATATGTCGTTTAGTGATTTGGTGTGGTAATTATATGGAACAATTCTTATTGTTATAAATAAACTGAGAATATGAATAAATAAAGCATTACAATCTTGGAATTAGTGGTATTTTTAGTGGTATTTATATAGTAATTTAGTGGTATTTATATGATACTACTAAACAAACCCAAACAAACCCAAACAAAGAAATACTTTTTGAAGCTCGCCCGGTCAATTTCCATTACTTGCGATAAAACAAAGATATTGTACCCATGAGCCAACAATAATCGTTGAATTTTGGCGTATTTCCATTTACCGCTGAATATTCGCTCATCATTTCTTAAGGCCTTAGGCCACAGTAACGGGTATGAAATCATGTGCGAATTTAACCATTTTTTTTCGCATGAAAAAGTGATTCACTCATAAAGGTAATTACACATCTATTTAGTATGGATATCAAGCTGTTAAAAAACATATATATATATATTTTTTTTCGATGTACAAAATGGCCGACTACTGATATTTTCTTTTGTTATCTTTTTTTATAGGCGCTCCGCGGCGTGACATTTAGCAACCACAATTTTTTACCTAGAACGAAAAACAAAAATTCTCGTCAATGTACATTAGAATACCTAGAGAAGTACGTACGGAATTTAAAAAACATTGTTCTATTGAAAAGTTGTAGGTATTTGAACTTAAGAAATGAATTTTCAGGGAAAAATTTCGTTATAACCGCTCATAAAATGAAAAGTTGTTGATTTATCAGAAATTCCGTACGTACTTCGCTGCGAAATGCAATTAGGAACATAAATTTTAAATTTGAAGTAAATCGAGTTAAAATTGTTGAAATTATTTCTCACGCCAATTGAAAAAAAGGCTGTTTCGAGAAGTTTTGAGTAGTCGGCCATTTTGTAAAACGAAAGAAAAAAACAATTCTAACAGCTTGATATTCATACTAAATAGATGTCTAATTAATTTTACGAGTGAATGACTTTTTCATACGAAAAAAAAAATTGTTAAATTCGCACATGATTTTATACCCGTTACTGTGGCCTTAAGGAAGCCAAAACGGCAAATTCTTTTCTTCCTGAAATTCTCATTATTTTGGTTCAACCATCAAGAATCGAAGGTCAAAACTTGGCGCCCCGGATATCGTAGTATCCCCAAAAAGATCGAATGTCTTCGAAGATCTGAGGGAGGCGGAAACAAAGAAATTCCTCCCATTCGAATTGCCACGTCGTAAACGGGCAGCACATGGTCATTTCTTTGTACCGGGACGCGGTGATATCTTGCGAGGGGATCGCGACATTCGAGTGTCAAGGTCAAGCGAGGCGGGTGCGGACATGCTAATGCGTTTCACCGGACACTTACAGGGTCGGGTTCTTGAATGAAGCAAAGAAATCAGAAGAAAAAGGCGAGAAAGAAAAAACCAGGTCGAACGGGCTACCGATATGCGAAACGTTCGCAACGCAAAGGAAAAGCTGCAAACAAAAACGTTTGCTTTTTTTTTCGCTCACTCGGATTATTATCTCGAGATAAAAGGATACGCGTGACTCCGTGCTACAAATTTGAAGGGTGGACACCCCTCCCTTTTCGCGGTTGGGCTTGCATGCATACGGCTTGAATTCCTTTCGTGACGAACTCTTGAACGCCTCGAATAATTGCATCAATGACCCTCACGCTCGCGACTAGGCAGGAGCCGCGAACTTTTTCTTATCACTCGGTGCACGTCCTCTTTTCAAGGGTACAACGATACTTTGGATACAACTGAGGAAAAGTAGCCGTAAATTATGATACCGAAGTTTGCATCGTTGGAACGAGACGAAAGTTCCGTAGCCCAATTGTTTTGGCAAATTCAGGCCTCCAGCCACTTAAGGCGGGAGCCTGAATTAGAAGGTCCGAAAAATCGTTTTTTTTTTATTGCTTAAGGCCTTAGGCCACAGTAACGGGTATAAAAACATGTGCGAATTTAACAATTTTTTTTCGTATGAAAAAGTGATTCACTCATGAAATTAATTACACATCTATTTAGTATGAATATCAAGCTGTTAGAAAAAATATATATATTTTTTATGTACAAAATGGCCGACTACTAATATTTTCTTTTATCTTTTTTCTAGGCGCGCTGTGGCGTGACATTTAGCATCGACAATTTTTCACCTAGAACGAAAAACAAAAATTCTCGTCAATCTACATTAGAATACTTGGAGATGTACGTACGGAATTTAAAAAATATTGTTTTATTCAAAAGTTGTAGGTATTTGAACTTGAGAAATGAATTTTCAGTGAAAAATTTCGTTATAACTGTTCATAAACAGCTCATAAAATGAAAAGTTTTCGATTAATGAGAAATTCCGTACGTACTTCTCTGCGAAATGCAATTAGGAACACAACTTTTAAATTTGAAGTAAATCGAGTGAAAATTGTTGAAGTTACTTGTCACGCCAATTGGGAAAAAGCTGTTTCGAGAAGTTTCGAGTAGTCGGCCATTTTGTACATCGAAAACAAAAATATATATTTTCTAGCAGCTTGATATTCATACTAAATAGATGTGTAATTAATTTGATGAAAGAATCACTTTTACATAGGAGAAAAAATTGTTAAATTCGCACATGATTTTATACCCGTCACTGTGGCCTAAGGCCTTAAATCGATAGATAATTTATCCAAGAATATACTTGCAAAGTCACAAGGTCAAAAGCAGAAAAGCGATTGATGTTTGATATTGATATTTCCTCCTATTTAAAACTTTGGAGCGCGTTTTTTCCAGTTTTCATTTTCACCATTTTTCCTAATTGGCGGGCGTGATAGCAAAAAAACTAAACGACCTATTGAATCAAACGAAAATTTATTTTCCTCACTATGAAAATCTCTTCTAAGCGAACTAAAAAAGTCATTGAATAAGTCTTTTGAAATAATTTTTATAGCACGTTAAAGTGTTTTTTTTTTCAAACTTGGATTAATCTGAAAAAAAAACCGATCTTCGTCGGTTTTTCTTTTTTCTTTCATTAAGGAGGAACATCCCTTTAGATGCCCGAAAATGAGTCATTTTTCATGAATTTTTTTGAAAATGATAAAATAATCGAATCATTTAAAATGTTCGACTTCATATTATTACAACTTTCAAGAGTTAAAAAAATTGTTTTTCTTTTTTAAACAAAAAAAAATGGTGATGTTATAAGGTATTCTTTTAGGCGTCTTCTGAAAAACTGCTCATTTTATAGCTCAAAAAGTTGTTGATCGTTCTGACTGAAATTTTTGGAGGTTTCTCACTATAACATTATTGGAATAATATATCTAAAGTTTCAAGGTTATCGCGTAAATAAATGACCTTTTTAGGGTAAAAATTATCGACAATTGTTGTCAGAAAATGGTCAAAAATTCGATTACTCATACGCAGAATATGAACCGAAAAAAGTGACAAATTTTGAAAATCGATGAAATGGTACGCTTTGAAACAAAAAGATTGAATTTTCCGAAAAAAATGTCTACATTTTGCAATAAAATATATATTTTTTATTTTTAAAAAACATTTAGTATCATATTTTAGGCAATAAGGTTAGAAAGATTCATCCAAATATCATCAGAATCGGTCGACTAGTTTTTCAGTTATACGTCACGCCAGTTTTGAAAATACAGCTTAGAAGACCTCCGCCATTTTTAAAGATAGATAAAAAAATACCATGTAATAGCCAAAAGTAGTAATAGAACATACCCTAGATCTCCAAAATAGTGAAGAAATCTTTCCTTTAAAAAAAAATCATGAAAATTAACCCAAACACTACCTTTAAATATACTTAAAATTTAAAAAAAAGTAATACTTTTAAAATTAACTCAAAATTAAGCCTTAAAAAAATCATGAAAATTAACCCAAACAATTTTTTTCCTCGCCTAAGGATATCTCCCCCCTCAAATTATCAAATTGAAATTGGCATCGTTGGAACGCAACGAAAGTTCCGTAGCCCAATTGTTTTGGCAAATTTAGGCCTCCAAAATCACTTCAACTTTTTTCAGAATCCTTATTGAAGATCTTCAGCCTAAATATGTAGGGAAAATTTTCGGATGACAATGAGAATGAGGGAATAAAACAATAAAAATGATTTTTCGTTGCATTCCAACCATGCAAACTTCAACATCGTCTTAAATATCGGGAAAAAAGTTTCGGCTTAGTTTCCTCGGTGTTTTTACTCGTTTGTTGTTCCTCCGTAACTTTCGTTAATCATTCGTTGCGCGATTTTCTTCGACATTTAAATTGCAGTTGGAAATGCTCGCGATTGCAAAATGGAGTCAGACTGCGTGACGATCCAGAACACGACCTGCATCCCGGATCGTCCTCACGACAGCAAAATGCGATGCCTCTGTGGAGATTACTCGGCTCCCATTAATGGAGGATGCAACAACAAGGGAAAGGGTAACGCAGCCCTTTTTGAGAAAAATCATTTCTTTTGCCTTTGCGTATTTATACGCTTCTTATTTCTCGTCAATTTTTGCAGAGATTCTCGCAGAACTAATTCGCAAGTTATTCAAAAATATCTTTTACCCTCGCAGCATTTTTTGGCACGTGAAAATAAAAAAACTGAAAGAGAAATTCTGAACGAATTTTCAATTATCGTTGCAGCCGTTCATGTTCCATGCAACGACGACGCGGAGTGTCTGGACGGAGCGGAATGCGTCGAAAAAAATAAAGCAGGCAAGCAATGTGCCTGCAAGGAGAACTTTTACGAAGAAAGTTTCAAGTGCAACGGTAAGATAAAAAATTCGTCGGGTTTGACGAGGAACATCACTTAAGTGTCCACCTTCAATTTCGTTTAAACTCATATGACTTTTACCATACAAACATTGCTACCCCCATTTCTTCTTAAGGATTGAATTTCCTAAAACGCTACAATTTCATTAATTGTGTCGAAGAACCGTTCTACAAAGTGTCAAGTCAATTTGACCGGTTTTTATTTTTATTTTTCGTACAAACTTTGTCACCCCCTTTTGTTTAGGGGTTGAATTTCGAAAAACGCTACAACTCGTCTTTTATTAATTGTGTTGAAGAGCATTCTAGTACATTTTCTGACCAGATTTTTTTTATTTTCCATAGAAATTTTGCCACCCCTTTTCTCCCCTCAGGGGTTGAATTTCTAAAAACGCTGAAAAACGTGTTTCATTAATTGTGTCAAGAAGCGTGGATACCAAATTTCAAGTAAATCCGACCAGATTCTTTTAAATTTCCATACAAACTTTGCCACCCCTTTTCTCCCCTTAAGGGTTGAATTTTGGAAAAACGCTGAAATACGTGTTTCATTAATTGTGTCAGAGAGTATTAATACCAACTTTCAAGTAAATTTGACCATACAGATATTATTTCCCATACAAACTTTGCCACCCCCTTAGGGGTCGAATTTCGAGAAATCCCTTCTTAAACGATGCCTCCAATATAAAATCAACACCCTCTTCAAATTTCTCGATTCTACCTTTAGCGGTTTAGGCTAGGCGATGATGAGTCAGTCAGTCAGGACTTTGCTTTTTATATGCATATATAGATAGATAGATAAAGCATTGAAAACTATTACACACATATTTTTTTATCGGCGGAAAAACCGTTTTAAGGGAAAAAACCACCCCTCAAAGAAAGGCGTATCGAAGGCCAATTTTGCAGTTTCACCCACAAACACCGATCTGAATGAAACGAAAACCAACAATTTTCTAATGTACAGTGATGAAAAATTCACTATAGAAGTATTGAGAAAAAATTGAATTAAAGAAGGAGATACCTTTAGGTGAGGAAAAAATAGCGGATTTTCATGATTTTTGTTAAGAGGAAAGATTTCTTCACCATTTTGGAGACGTGGAGTATGTTTTATTACTACTTTTGGTTGTTACATGGTATTACATGATATTTTTTTATTAATCTTTAAAAAAGGCGGCGGCATGGGACGTATTGCGACGGATGTTGTCAGACGGTGTGACACGTAGCGTCGCACAGTGGTCCCAAACGCCGAAAAGCTGGCCAAAAATAGGGAAAATCGCGTTACTGAATATAGGACTTTTTTGTGTGCCATATGTAGGTTGGTACCTGTACTTTAAGAACGCAGCATTACCAATGCCAATAATACACACTTGTTGGCAGCGTGGCGTCGTGAAGTTAAGGTTAAATTTCGTGAATGTCACGTGTTTTCTGACTTAAACATTTAATTTAGACAAGTTAGTGTTAATTATTCATGGTGAAGTGAATTGTTTCGAAGAGAGGGATATCTGAGGTTAGTAAAATACGTTTTGTTTGAAATTTTAAGTGCTTGTACATTGTTTATATATTATTGTTTGTACATCACAAAATTTCGTCATTTTTATGCCACTTTTACTTTCTCATTTTCTCGAAAGTCCCGCTAGATCCCGGGCTGAAATTAATTGCATATGGTAAGGGCATCATAGCACTAAATTATGACGCCAATAACTTTTGCACGAATTTGCCCGAAATTGAGAAAATGCAATTTGAAAATTTACTTAAAAAAATGGCTAACAATATGATTTTTACGTTATATGAAGCCCAATATCGTCAAAAAAAATTGTTTAAGTTATTTAATGTTAAGTATACATACTACCAATGATTTTGACATTATAAACAATGAATTTGTTATAAACAATAAAAAAATTTTTTCAAAAAACTTAATTAAATTTTTTTTCCAAGTTGATTAAATGTCAAATTCTGATTCAGCGACGTCGAAAACCCCTTAATCAACAGGTTTTATCATTTACAATTATAATCATTTTTTTTGGTCCGCCATCTTGTTTTTGACTTTGTTTTGCATTTTTTTATGAAACTGATGTCAAATTTCGATTTAGCGACCTCAAAAACTCCTTATAACATCATTTTTTATTGTTTAAAGTTGATATAAACATTTTTTTGGTCCGCCATCTTGTTTTTGACTTTTTGACTCATTTTTTCGAAAACCTAACATCAGATTCGGATTCAGCGACCCCCAAAACCTATATATACCCACCACCATCCGTTTTTTCGATGATACCGATTTTTGGCCAGCTTTTCGGCGTTTGGAACCACTGTGCGTCGGCGTGATTAATCTAGAAAAAAAACTAACGAAGATTTTTCTTTTACGAACGCTCATACGAAGAATATGAACCAAGAAAAAGTGAGTAATGTTTAAAATCAATGAAACGGTACGCTTTGAAACAAAAAGATTGCATTTTCCGAAACAAATGGCTACATCTTGCGATAAAAAATACGTTTTGTTTTAAATTTTCAAGAACAATTAGGGCCATGTTTTAGACAATAAAGTTAGAAACCAAGAAAAAGTGGAAAATGTTTAAAATCGATCAAACGGTACGCTTCGAAACAAAAAGATTAAATTTTCCGAAAAAATGGCTATATTTTGCGATAAAAAATACTTTTTGTTTCAAATTTTCAAGAACATTTAGGGTACGTTTTAGACAATAAGGTTAGAATGATTTGTACCAAATTTCACCAGAATCGTCCGGTTCGATTTTTAATCCGCCATTTTCAAAGATTGATAAAAATAGTACATTGTGTACCAAGGAGACAAAGTGGGACTTTTACGCCAAGCGCGATGTTCATTTCAGTACGAGTTGTAGACGAGTACCGTTGTCACCAAACGTAATTTTGGAATGTATCAGCATATCTTAATAGACTATCTTATTAATAATTTATAACGAGGCGTTCACCGTTCACAGGCACAAAAAAAGCGAGGAAAACATAATTGCGTTATATTAGAATACTGTTTCAATGCATCATTATATTTACATGTACTATTTGTAAAGATAATTTCGGGATGGATAAGTATATGTTATTTATCCCGATACAAGTTTGTCACGGTGTCAAGTGAAAATGGCAGCTGAAAGACTGACAGCTGTTCCACAACGGCGTTAAATGACCGTGAGCGTGACAAATGCAAACGCACATTTTTTTAAGGCCTAGGCCCTAAAAGGCCTCTTTTAGGTCTTGTTTGCACGCACGAAAAAGCGATAAAAACATGGTTGTGGTAAATAAAATACCATGTAACAGTCAAAAGTAGTGATAAAACATACCCTAAGTCTCAAAAATGGTGAATAAATCTACGATTAAAAAAAATGGCAATTGGCAAGATTTTTCCTCGCTTAAAGACATATCTGCCCTTAAGGGGTGACACGCGTTTCTTTGAGGGGTAGTTTTCCTCCTTAAACTCTTTTTTCCGCCAGTAAAAAAACGTGTCTAATAGTTTTCAATGTTTTATCACATATACGAGTTTCTACAAAATCGAAAGCGAACACTAAAGTGATGTTCCTTGTGAGCTATCGGTATTACAATCGCCGATCTTTCGTCAATTAATTCAAACGTTCTGCCATTTGTGGTGGAGCAGGTGCCCAGACGATCTTCAGATTTTCGACGATCGCGACCATGGCCGTGGCCTTGCTGCTCGTGAAGATCGTCGGCTATTCGACATAAACTTCAGGAATTCGAGTGCGGGAGAAATTTTAAGAAACTTCCCGAAACCAACGCGAGGAAAGAAGAGCGGAAATCAGAACGAAGAAAAATGAAACGAATGTTCGGAGGAATGAGATTGTTCTTTTTATTTGTATTTTTATCGTCAAACAATATTCTCGTTGTATATGCGATTATCGTTTTGTTGACTGATTTTGTTGGTTCTGTGATCACATTAAAAGAAATTGAATTCTTAATAAAAAAAAAAAGTTCCGCTTTACGAGCGCGGAGGCTCATTTATCGTCTTTCTTTAATTCGTCACACGAACCGGAAATCACGTTTATGCACTAATTCACGGTCCGTTGAAAAACGAGCGTATTCTAAACGACCGAAGTGTCAGTCGGGAATTTCTCAAGTTTTTCTCTAACACAGCTTAATTGTGGATTATTCCCAGCTTGATTTCACGAATCTGAAAAAGACACGATGAAGTTTGCATCGTTGATATGCAACGAACATTTTTTTTTCTTCCTTCATTTCTTTGTTTTCATTATTATCGAAAAAAAATAATTGCCGATTTATATTGTAGATTTTTCATAAAAATCACGAAAAACGTTTCAGTTATTTTGGCTGACTTTGCGAAAAAATATTTCACCAACCCAAAAAATGACTCCGTTCCACCGATGCAAACTTCAACAATATTAAAAGACGATATTAAACATATTTGTTTAGCTTCCCAGATTGGGACATTAAACTCCGCAAAATGGCGAATCTTTCAATCGAACTTCTCTAGAAACCACTCGACCAAATGTAAAATTGTACGATATCAGCTACAATTAAAAAAAATCAACCACAATCGAACTAACGGGTTATGCCTAGTTGTAACACTCATAAACAGCTTCTTTTTGGGATTTGTCTTTTTATAGAATCTTGACGATAAATTTCCACAAAAATTAGGTATTCGGAAAAAGTATCATCGGAATAACACGCGGTAAATTTTTTTCCTACGAAAATGTTTAATTATAATCGATTTACAGCCGGTGTCCAGTAAGCACCTCTGGCAAACTCTGGTTTATCCTACAATTATTCGAAAGAAATTCCAAAATATCAAATTTAAAAAACAACATACTATCAAAATATACTGTTTCTGGAAAAAGGGATTTTTCGACTCTTGCAACTCGGCATAGCCCCTCAGGTAAATCGATAACATCACAAGTTTAATTCCCATGCACCTCGCGCAGGTGCCGGCATCCTCGACCTCGTAATTATTCCTAGCTATCGTTGAATTTTTGGCTACGGGTCTAATGTTTTACATGCGAATGAGACTAATTTGGCAGCCTCGCGAATGCCAATATTGCCTTATACGATCGCGCCCCGGTGGCGTTTCACTAATACTTACGATAATATTCATTTCCAAAAATCTGATATACGAATAGCCTAGCTGATTCAGACACGGTCTGATCCAAAGTCAATTTTTATGTCGCTTCGTGATACAACGATAAGATGGAGAAACAAAAAAGTAGGTGGGAATCCGTCGTCGTGAATGCATGAATGAATTATATCAAGGCGATAAGAGCTTTACGCGGACGTTTACATAAATATATCTAAATGATCTTCATACGATAAATATACAATTTTCAATCTCATAGCGTTATATTGTATTTTGTAAAGTTTGTATAGTAGAACTTCAGTATGACGCTCTTAAGCATAAATGTATACCCAAACAACAATATCTATATATATATATGTATATATATATATATATACACAAGGTTTGTTAAAAAATGTGACTTTTTGTTTTTCTCGAAAAATATTGATTTATTCATCAATATGTATTTTGTCCCCTTCAAAGTAATTCCCCTTAGATATAATCCACTTGTGCCAGCGCTTTTTCCAATCCTCGAAGCCCTTCTGATATGCGCCTTTTGGTATGGTCTTGAGCTCTCCCAGCGATGCGGTCTTTATCTCCTCAATCGTCGCAAATCTTCGTCCTTTCATGGGTCTTTTCAGTTTTGAGAACAGAAAAAAGTCGCAGGGGGCCACGTCCGATGAATACGGTGGCTGAGGCATAATTACGGTGTTGTTATTGGCCAAAAAATCACGAACAAGCAACGATGTGTGAGCAGGTGCATTATCGTGATGCAAAAGCCATTAATTGTTTGCAAATCGATGCAAATCGATGGCAAAAAATCGCCAAGCACACCAAAATACGTCTAACCTTTATATCTGTCGAAAACAAACAAAATATTCAAAATGGCTGATAAGGTCAACATATGTTGGGGACATGTGTACCAACGTAGCAAAAAAAAAATCGAAAATCGAATGTACGTAGCCCGCGAAATTTGAAAAGTCACCTTATTTTTTAACAAACCTCATATATATATATATATATATATATATATATATTATATATATATATATATATATATATATATATATATATAAAATGTCTAACCAAATTTGACGACATGGAAGTTTTCATCGTTGGAATGCAACGAAAGTCAATTCTTTTCAGTTGCTCAACATTTTTTTTGGCCGATTTAGACTATAAAAAATCACTCATACGTTTTACGTATTCTTGTTAGAGATTTACGACAGTAATTTGCACCAAAAAAACTCTTCCGATGGGAAAAATAAACGGAATAAAAAAATAGAAAAAAGAATCGTTGTATTCCTACGATGGAAACTTTGTAATTGAACTTGAACAAGATTCTTTTTTTCATTGTAAGCAAAATTTGTTGATAATTTTTTTTATTCGCAACTTTACCACGTTGTTGAAAAAGTGACATTGAAAAATTAAAATAAATCGAGATTTTGGGAATCGGTCGAATCTTGTTGTCAAGTCAAAGAAATTATCTTGTCCAATTTCTATTGCACATGACATTTATATATATATATATATATATATATATATATATATATATATATATATATAGCGTAATTATCTCGTTTGTGATTTTCGTTGGTTTCTGTGTTCCAATTGTAAATTATAATCGCATACATGCACCAAATAAATATCGAAGAGTCTTTGAATCCATTTTTTACCTTGTACTATTTTTTTCGGAATACGACGCACGACACGGATTGGCCAACTTTGCCGCCGAAAGAGAAAGCCGGTGTGTGAAGAGTGTGCGTCACTGCGAAATCTGAACAAAAATAAAATCAAGAAGGATATGAGCTATCGTGACCGACCTCGTTCCGAGGACTAATCAGTTGGTCTGCATTTTATCATTTTCGCTATTGTCTGTTCCTCGCGTCGACTTATCAACTTGTCGACCTTGAAAATCCAGCGGAATTCACGATTTTTTGGCGAACAAACAAATGGCACTAAGTTTCGTGAACTTTCATAATTTGTATTTTTCGAAAACTACGAAGAATCGGTATCCTTTAAGGGGTCTGCATGAGCTTGTAATTTCGAAAATACAATTTTTTATTACATCGTTTTATAGTATAGAATTTTAACTTTGGTTTCCCGCAAAAATAATGTGGAAAATTCCAAAAATTGACCGAGTTATGACGATTTTTGTGATGGGTCAGATCGGCTAATTCTTTAGATGAGTGACTTTTCCGAAAAATTAACGTAACATTTTTTTTGCTATTTTCTCATTTATTGGGTTAGAAATTTCGATATTCAGTCAGGGAAATCTCAAATTCACCCGCCTATAAAAAGTTATGGGGATTTGAAGTTCGCGGAAACACGTGATAAAATAGGGCATTTTTGAACATTTCGACGCGTGTATTTGGTTTATTTGGGTTTTGGAAAAATGCAAAATTATTTTTAACGATTTTTTGCTCGTAAAAAACTCCCGACTGAATATCGTCATTTATAACCCAATAAATGAGAAAAAAGCAAAAAAAGTTAGGCTCATAAAAAATTACCATATACATACATACATACATACATACATACATACATATATATATATATATATATATATATATATATATATATATATATATATATATATATATATATATATATATATATATATATATGTATGTATGTATGTATGTATGTATATGGTAATTTTTTAGATACATGAGCCTAACTATTCTTGCTTTTTTCTCATTTATTTTATGTTATTTTATTTTATTATTTATTTTATGTCTCATTTATATATATATATATATATATATATATATATATATATATATATATATATATATATATATATATATATATATATATATATATATATAGAGTGCTAATCTTGGATTGTGGCTAACGCTCCAACCTCCTTAAGGCGGGATACAACGACGAAAAAATCGATTTCTTTTTTCCCTTTAAACGACAGAACTATATATGAAGTATTCCACGTGAATCCGGTGGACTTTTTCCCTGACCTCCGCCAAATCGATTAATTTTTTTATATCTGATTCCATTTACTCTAAAAGACACCTTGATTTCTTTTTACATTTTTTGAAACAACCCTTAGTCAAAAAAAAAATGTCCGAAAAAAACGCCCCGATTTAAAAATCTGAAAAAATTCCCAAAAATGCGTGATTATATGTAGAAATTTTCAAGCTATCACCCGCAGTGGAAGTCTGATTTTTTCTGTGCTTTCCGAGCGGTTAACGTTAACAAATTCCGAACAATTCATGAACCGCTCATTTCGGGCGGATACCTAAATATTTTGATACCCACAATTAATTGCTTGGCCATTTTTGAATAACCAAATCACAATCATGGACCTTGAACAGTTGGCAGTCAATTTTTCGAATTTTTTAAACGTTAATCGCTCAGAAAGCACAGAAAAAATCATACTTCCACTGCGGGCGATAGTTCGAAAATGTTTATATATAATCACGCATTTTTGGGATTTTTTTTCAGATTTTTAAATCGGGGCGTTTTTTTTCGGGGAAAAACTTTTTTTTTTACTAAGGGTTGTTTCGAAAAATGTGAAAAATTTCAGGGTGTCTTTGAGAGTCAATGGAATCAGATTTTAAAAAATTAATCAAAATGGCGGGAGTCAGGGAAAAAGTCCACTGAATTCATGTGGAATACCTCATATGTCGAATATTTTCCCAATGTTTCAAAGCGAAATTCGCAAAACTTCAAACGTTACAGCCCGTCAACGATGTGCCTCACCGCTCGGATTCGGAGCGGGCGTGAACTTCAAACGCGTTTTCCTCAAAACTGCATTATCGAAATTGGCGTGCAGGATTACTCAAAAACTATTAAGCCGCTTGAGTTGAAACTTGGTAGAAATATTGATAATGTTGGTACCTTTGGTACTTGACGAGAATTGTTTTTTAAAAATTGGACAAAAAAAACTATATTTTCAATCCACGCTATACAGAAATGTTGATTTTTTTTGTAAATGCGTGCCATTTTCGTAAATTTGCATTTTCTTTATTTTAATTACCGTCACATAGAAACTATACACGTTCTAA
Organism: Ophion ellenae; assembly: GCA_963210295.1. NCBI lineage: Eukaryota > Metazoa > Arthropoda > Insecta > Hymenoptera > Ichneumonidae > Ophion > Ophion ellenae. Next base: position 16,255,533 of record OY723396.1, on the reverse strand, counting down.
CTGAAAAAATGTTTGAACTTTTGTGCAAATCAAAGTCTACGGGAAGCTGGACTGCACGCCGATTCGCAACTCCCGCGGCGACCTTGCTGTAACACTCTGCCACAGCTCCGCCATTTTGATGATGAATTAATTTAAAAAAATTGTGTTGTATACTTAAATATACTATTAAAGTATACCCAAAGTTTCATAATTGTAGAATAATTATTTCTTAGTTTAAAAAATCCCTCAATATTGCTTATTTTGTTCCTGCCTAAATGTATGTCCCGCCTTAAAAGCTGTAATTGAACGAGGGATACCTACTATTGTGAAAATGCGTTATCAATTCGTCCTTGGTCCAATTGCACGACGATATTACCAAATAACCATCCGGCCTCAAAATACTGCAAACGTTCTCAATGTACTTCGTTCTGCGAGCCTGTGGATCATCGGGACTAAGGCTGATCGCGTCGTAAGTGCCCTTGTCGTGAACCAACTTGAAATCGTTCGGTAACGAAGTGTCCGCAATATCGAGAATATCGCAGGCCATTAATTTTATCGTGGTCGCGTCGGTAATATCGCTCTCCCGAAGTACCGCCGTTGCAAGATCGACGGCCTTTTGAGCATAGTCCACTCCGGTGAGCTCGGTGAAGCCCTTTTTCGCCAGTTCCACGAGGGTCCAACCGTTACCACAGCCGATATCAATTATTTTATCGCTCGGTGATAGGTCCAGTTCTTCGCTTATGTATCTGGAAAAAAAGCGTTCAACGTTTTATGGAATTTTTCATACACGGAGACGTAGAGCAATCTCTAACTTTTCGCTTTACGGTAATTGCTTTTGACTCAGTCGGTAACGAACGCGGCAGTTGAGATGAGGAATTATTTACCGCACGGGCGGTGGATCCAAGTTTCTATTTTCTTCGAGACGTTGAACATTTTCGAAAGAGCAGCCAGTTTGATCAATTTTTTACCATCCGCTGAGTTGCGTGGCACGAAAAATGGAAGGGACAGGAGCGCGTATTTACCGACCGAGCTGCGAGAAAAGCGCCCGATAGCTAAAATTTGTTTGCAATTTTTCTTCTAAGTATTTCTTTCGAAAAAAGGAACGGAAACAGTTGAGGAGTAAGCGAATGAAACCGGGCTTGTGCACAGCACGTCAATTTTTTTCGTTTTCTTTAAGGGGTTAGGTTCTTCAATGAGGTACGGTGGTTGGAGCGAGTTCAAGATAAAAGCCCGCATTTTTTTAACAGCATTGTCGAGACCTTCGTCCATGCGTATGCGGAGTTTCCACGAGATTTACCGTACACTTTCCGAGTTATTAATTGTTAAAGTTGGTGAATCAATCACACGTAGACGACAAAATGTGCCTGTCCTCTCATATATCGATTTTTTTGTGCTACTTGGAGCCAAGAAACACGTAAAAAAAACTGATGGTTGCGTTCGTTGAATGTGATCAATAAGGCACCTTGAATTGGAAAGCTCACCGCAGAAATAAGCAATAAATTCAGAAATAAAGTTGCAAAAATCGAAGTTTTCGGAGAGCGAGACTTCTCGTGACGTAACAGCAGCCATCTTGCTCGACATGTGGCAACGCTGGATATCCGCGCAAATTTGATTCGTCTATCGGATATTTTCAACGCGAATTAAAAATATGATTGTGCGAAGCCATAAATTTTTTAATGGATTATAAAAGGCCTATCGTCGATATTTACTTGAAGTTCTTTTACGTACAGCAAAGGAATCTCAATTTTTCTTGCGACATGTACCTATACAACGCATCTATATATAAATTCAGCATGGGAGAACCGTCATATAAAATAAACGTTCCTTTTTATACCTGCAAATGTTGTGAAAATTGGGAAAGGGAAAAATAATATAACAATCGATGAAATATGTTTTGACTTTGGACAGATTGGACATTGGACATTGAGGTTAACTTCAACGCGACGTTTTTTATTTGCAATCGCAATTGTATCTTTTCATTTTCTAATTCTTGTCCGACAGAATCTACATTTGTCTCTAAACTGGACTTCAGGTACAATCCCGTTACTCTTTTGATAAACTTCCACAGTATTTTCATTCTCTATGTTAACCGGCTACAAAAATCAATAAGCCGGGCGCGTGGAACCGATTTCAGCCACCGAAAATGCGACGATGCTAAACATCAACGATATGGCGTACTACTGAAGTCGGGTAGTAGATTATTAAGGTTGTTCCATATTATCAAAATAATAGGAAACTCGAAATTCAATACTTAAAAAATATTTCTCAAAAAATAGGCCATATACATATATCTAAAACGTGGCGGTATTGCGGCCTGAAATAAACTCTAAGTTTACTAGCATGGTCATCATCCTACCTCCTTAATTGCCTGCTCCTCAGTTATTTTATACTCCATTTGAAGGCGAGCAAAATCGCTTATCTCTTTTATCCAAAACAATCGATCGTTTAGGAGAAAAATTCTTTTTTACCGACTGTGCACATTTCACGCTAGACCTGCGTAGACAGATGGCGCCACCGTGCTGCCCCCTCCCACACCGCATAAGCCAGGACACGCGTAAACAAATGATTATCGCTGAACTTTTGCAACATTTCAATGCACACATGCGACACAAACGATCGAAAACAACGTAAAGAAATTCACCTGACAACTTTGCGAGCATTGTGCTCCCCGAACCAGACCTCTCCCACGTCTCCATGATCCTTGAAATTCTCTATTTCCCGATCGTAAATATCCTCCCAGCTGTAACAAGAAACCGTCATTCGAAACGTCGATTTCTCGCGAAAAGAGGTTAGGAATTGTTATCAGCCGGCAAGTGGCCCGTTAGTTCACTCACTAGTTCAACGTGCCCAATTCCGACGCGTTGAGTTCCCGATCGCTCATGATCGATCGCGAATAAAATGCCTTATCTCAATAACACGTTCGACGCCAAGCGCGTGGAGAGGAAAAAAAACGATAGAAAATGCGTAAGCGTGCGTGTACGCCGCGACAACGTGACCCAACCTAACGGCTATTTCAACATAACCTAATCTCGCGATATCGAATTGAAATTAGAAAACAGATGTTACTTGCACCTATCGAGTCATCGCGTGTCTCATGATTATTCCGCTTCGATAATTCTCCATCGGCGTATCCGTGACTCTGCCGATTTTTCGCCTCGATCGAAGGAAACGTCGTAGTAAGCGCGGTAACGATGAGTATCGCCAAATGGACGAATATGCTGTCGTTCGGTGAGTAAAACGAGCAATACTCGCCGGGAACCCAAACAAACCCAAACAAACGAACCAATAATTAATTATCAGGAAAACAACACTCGACACGCTTACTTCCGGTTGCGAGGTCAATGTCGGTCGCGACCCAGCTCAATTACGAAGACATCGTCAAACCCAAAACCGCCGTCTTGATGTTGAACATGGGAGGACCGACGAATACCGATCAAGTTCCGGAATACTTGCTGCGCATCATGACCGATCGCGACATGATACAATTACCCGTACAAAGGTTCGTAGCGTGCGACGAGACATTGCTATCCCAAGGGGCGATAAGGAATTGACGATATTCGACGCGCCTTCCAGCCGGCTCGGTCCGTGGATAGCCAAACGTCGCGCGCCCGACGTACAGAAGAAATACGCAGAAATCGGAGGCGGCTCGCCCATTCTCAAGTGGACCAATCTACAGGGCAAACTCCTGTGCCAAAATCTCGACAGAGTTTCGCCGGAGAGCGCACCGCACAAACATTACGTGGCTTTTCGTTACGCCGATCCTCTGACCGAGGAGACGCTACGATTGATAGAAGAGTGAGCGTTCGCTTATTTGTTGACGTACACGGTGGCTGGTAAAAGAGACGAATTTCTGGAACATTATCGGTGATAACGTGCGCAGGGGTTCAATTTTTTGAGAGTATGTTTTTGAGCTGCTACATCTACATAGAGGCCTAAAAGAATGGCTAAATTCGGATTTTTTATCTGGGAAACGATCGGGGAAGAGGCAATGCATTTTTTACACAAAGGTACATATAGTGAGATACTTTGAAAAAAAATGCAAAATAAACAACAACAAAATACGCAGCCACCTCCAAATGAAGTTTCCTTCCCGACGTTTGGCGGTGGAAACTCCAGCTTAGGGGTTTCAGCGTGAGGAAAAAAACACTTTTTGCGGATTTTTTTCATCTATATGGATAGAGTACATTTATTGAAACCTTTTGTACATTGTTAAGTGTCATTTCAAGAACATTCCGTGAAATTTGTACGCGAAAATATCCACAAGCAAGCCGGTGACAAAGCTTTTCCAAGAACGCCTTTGGAAAAACACGATTTGCGGTGTTCGGTGTATCTCAGCTTGAAATTATCTGAAATCAAGTACTATTAAAATTTAGTCAAAGTATCATCAAATCCTCCCCCCAACGGTCATTGATAATGTTTTTTAAATTTCTAAATTTTTGGTGGTCATGTAAAGTGAAAAGTGGTATTTTTCACGAAAAATTCCACCATTTTGGGGGTGGAAAACCCCCTCAAAGTAAAAAAAAATATCTCAAACTAACCGTTGGGGGGAGGTATTTTATATGTAGAAAGTGTGTCCCAAGTTTGAAATAAATCGGTCATGTAGTTTTCAAATGGCAGTGAACACGGACTTTGAAAAAGTGGTTTCGAGAAAAACGCGGCACCGGCTTGTTTGTGGATATTTTCGCGTACAAATTTCACGGAATGTTCTTGAAATGACACTCAACAATGTACAAAAGGTTTCAATCAATTTACTCTGTCCATGCAGATGAAAAAAAATCGCAAAAAAGTGTTTTTTTTTTTTCACGCTGAAACCCCTACTCTCCTCTTAAAAAACCGAAAGGTATAAGAATAAATATTTTACTATATTTTTAATATTTCTTTTGAATAATATTAAAAAAAAATTTTAACTGAAAACTAATTAACTCTGAAGCTCTGTGCATTCGATTTGTCGACTGGCACCGACATAAAAAATTTTGTTTATCAAAAAGAACAGGTTCCGTATTTGCTTTTAATGGATTTTTTTACTTTACAGTGTTTAAATTATTTTTCGAATTTCAGTTTACTTTTCTAATTAAATTTTAATATTTGACATTATCATATATTTGATCATAAAAAAATTATGTTCTTTATTTGACCCCTTAAGGGTGTCAATCTTCCTGGAATATTTGCAAAACCTGAAAAAGTCCGGGAATTCCTGGGTCAATAACGCGTAACAACCATCGAGCTTAACGATATAATTTTTTCCCTTATTTCTATCATTATCCAAAGCCTTTTTTTGGAAATCGACATAAATCAATTTTAATAACGATGAGCAAAAACGTTTGAGCGGTTACCACATCCCAAAGCAGCCAAAAAAATATGCGTAATAAAAAACGAATTTATTCTCTTGTATTCGAACGATGCAAACTTCAACGACATCCTAAATCCGCGTTGAACATTTTTTCAACATGTCCAAAAAACTCCATCGTTTCCACTCAGACTGTTGATCCTCACTGAAAATTAATTCATTATGATTTCCAGAGACGGCCCGGAACACACAGTGATATTCTCACAGTATCCGCAGTACAGCTGCGCCACGACGGGATCTAGTTTCAACGCCATTTACAAATATTACAAGGACAGGTACTCTTGCAATTTCCCATAGTAAAAAAAACATTTAAGGGGTCTTCTCACTTTAGACGCTAAAAAAGGCTATTTGCATGCATTTTTATAGCTTTATATTATAAATACTGATATGAAAGTTGTTACACTTAATCAATACACTTTGCAAATACATACAACATTTTTTTATGTATTTATGTAACCCAAACAAACTTTCAACGCGTTTGTCTCGGAAAAAAAACGTTTTTCGACGGCTTGTTGATAAAATCTTCGAAACTACTGAACCGATCCTCATGAAATTTTCACCACATATTATTTAAAACTATAGCTATATTGCATATAAAGGATTGTTTTAAATTTTGATATTTACTTTTTCTGCCAAAAACGGTGAAAAAAAACATTTTTTTTGTTTTTTTCGAAAAATGTCCGCCATTTTGTTATTTTCCCGAGATTTCATCACAGCGCAGACCTGCAATTTTTTAAACTAGCATTTTCGGCTATAAAAACTGACAAATGAATAATTTTTTTCTTAATGTGTTTCGAAAGTGTAACAACTTCTACATCAATATCTATAATATAAACCTGTCAAACAAATTCATGAAAATAGCCTTTTGTTAGCGTCTAAAGTGAGAATATCCCTTAAGAGAAGATTCTGCCTTGTTGGGCCAAAAAATGTTCGATTTTTCACCAATTTTTATGCGAAAAGTATTAAATATAGAATGTTGATATTTGGTATGTTGACTAAGTGGTCTTTATTGAACATCGAAATATTTTTTAAAGTTTGACAAAACACGGTGGTGGGAGTGGGAGGAGCCACGTATGTCGGTGCGTGGGCGATGACATTCTTCGCTTGCGGAAGTCTCAAGTCCCGGACCGGTGATCTGAAGCAAAAAAATCAAACGTATTTCACTTTGTACAATATTGTGTATAAGTTGACCTAGAATCAAGAAGAAAAATTGAAAAAAAAAGAACCTTCCCTTGAAACAGGGTCTCTTCTCTAATTGAAGTTTTATTCTCGTCCGCAGAGAGTTGCCGAAGGACATGAAATGGAGCGTGATAGACAGGTGGTCGACGCATCCACTCTTAGTCAAGACCATAGCTCAGAGGATCGAGGAAGAGTTGAAGCACTTTCCGGATAACGAGAGGGACCAAGTCATACTTTTGTTCTCCGCGCACTCGCTGCCGTTGAAGGTTGGCATTCAGAAGATCAAATGTGAATCTCGCAGCCTCTTATTACCACGATTTTATTCTGTCTGTTCGTTTGTCTGTTCGGTACAAAATTTGCAATCCATTTTAAACCAACTTCCGGATGAGCTGGAGGCTTGAAACTTTAAACATAGCTCAGAAGTAGATGACAATGCAAATTGACTCGCTTTCTTGGGAAAAAAAATAGAAAAGACAGATTGTGGAAAAAAAAGTAAATATTAATAGTGAATTATCATTATTATTATCATGAGTGACTAGGGTTTTCAAATTTGAGGTTTTCATAAACCTGAAATTTGCCACATGTCTCTGTCATAAACTCATCAAGATGTTTAAAATGGATTGCGAAATTTCACACACACACAAGACTAAAAAGCGGAATATAAAATTATTTAAATAACTTTTTTTAACGTTTTTAAAACGAACTAAAAGGTATAAAATAACTTTTTCTAGCCCCATACAGATTTATAATCCCATGGAGATTCCTACCCCCGAACAGATTGTCCTGAAACTTTGGGATTGCGAATTTTCAATAGCTATGCAAAAAACCAGTAAGATTGAAGAGGAAAAACGTGGTGGCATGCAATAGATAATTGATGCATGAAAAATTCACCTAACAAGGAACATCACTTTGGTGTGCTTCTCCGATTTTGTTGAAACTTTTTTGTGGAAGAGTATCGAAAACTAAGAGACACGTACTTTTTTTATCGGCGGAAAAACGGTTTTTCGGGGTGTGACGCACCCTCGAAAATAGGGATGTTTTTCGTCGATATCGTTATCGTTCTCATCTCAAATGCATAGTACACCAAAAAATAAACATTGCAATTTGAATTTTTTCTATATCTCGTACTGTTAAAACGTTATCGACGAAAAACGAAAAAAACATCCCCATTTTTTAGGGTGCTTTCGACCCCTTAAGGGGCCAGTCCACTTTGGAGCCACGAAAAAAGGCTATTTTCGCGATTTTTTTTGAGGATTTTATGAAAGATATGAATATAAAAGTTGGTGGGCTTGATAAATAAAGTCGCGAAATACATTTAAAAAATGTTTAATTCATTTTTATTCATTTTTAAGTACAAAAACTATAGTTCAACGTAACGCCTCAAAAATAGGTGGGCTAGGTAGCTCCATCACAACTCGGCAACGGCTTGTCTGAAACAAAAAAATCAAAGTCCATTAGATTCAGTATGACACCAGCTACAAAATGACCCTCGGATATAAAGTTTTATCAAAAAATAAAAAAATGGCAGATGAAAAACGAAAAAAGTAATTAAAAAACGCGTTTTTTCGCAGTTATTTGCAAAAAAAAACAATAAAAATCAAAATTTCAAAACCATCGAGGGTCATCCTGTTGCGAATCATGTTTACAATATGTGGTTCAAATTTCAAGAGAATCGGTTTATTACTTTTAGAGATACGATGGAGCTAGACTTTGAAAACGTTGTTTCGAGAAAAACGCGTTTGAAGTTTATACTATGAAAAACTCTTACCTAAACTCAATCGGCAATTCTTGCACCGTACAAAATCCGTTCTTATTGCTTATCATCGTCGATTTCTTCAAGTCTTGCTTGCTTTCGATTTTTTGAAATTTTCAAAGTGGACTCCGCCAATAAAAAAATACGTGTCTCTCAGTTTTTTATACTCTTCAACATAAAAAAGTTTCAACAAAATCGGAGGAGGACACCAAAGTGATGTTCCTTGTAAGTCACTAGCAATTTTATTGCACTGCAAAAGTTATGAACTGTTGTGTGAGTTTTCTCAACGACAGCTACTCCCTATACTTCTTACTGTTATTTATTGCATGCGCCCCACGTTTTCCGTTTTAAATCTTACGAGTACTTTCATAGCTATTAAAATATCACAATCACACTTTTTCATCTGTATGGGGTTAGGAATCTGTATGGGATTACGAATCTATATGTGGCTAGGATAAATTATTTTATAGTTTTTAAACTGTTTTAAAAACGCGATTAAAAAAAGTGATTTGAATCATTTTTTTACACTCTTCTCACGCGTATGTGTATTTTTCTTTTCGATCCGAGGCAGGCAGTGAACAGAGGAGATTCGTATCCGTCGGAAGTGGGCGCGACTGTACACGCGGTCATGCAGGAATTGAACAATAAAAATCCTTACTGCTTGGTCTGGCAGTCGAAGGTACGCGTACCTTAAGCTATTCATTTCGCGAAGGGCCGTATTTTGTGGGGGTATAAGCAGGGCTCTTGCGAATCATCGGTAAATTACAGTGGCGCTTGATGAAAATACGTCACAATCAATTATTATACCCAACAACAAACTGGAACAAAAAACTCGCGCAAATTTAGTAGATTTATGCATTTTTACAAGCTTTTATTTAACTTGCTTCGTGCGGATGTTTGTCTTTCCGGTTGAAAATTTGTAATCCATTTATCAAGCACTTGCTGGCATCCGATTGAGCTGAAATTTGACATACCTATCTAATTTCGGTGACAATGTATTAAAGTGGTATCATGGAGCTGGTTTGATGATGTAGGTGGGAGGTGAGCAATGCAACTCCTTAAGGCCTTACGCCACATTAACGGGTATAAAATCATGTGCGGATTTAACAATTTTTTTCCGTATGAAAAACTGATTCACTCATAAAATTAATTACACATCCATTTAGTATGAGTATCAAGCTGTTAGAAAATATATTTTTCTTTTATATGTACAAAATGGCCGACTACTAATATTTTCTTTTATCTATTTTTTAGGCGCTTCGCGGCGTGACATTTAGCATCTACAATTTTTTACCCAGGACAAAAGACAAAAATTCTCGTCAATCTACATTAGAATACCTAGAGAAGTACGTACGGAATTTGAAGAATATTGTTTTATTCAAAAGTTGTAGGTATTTGAACTTGAGAAATGAATTTTCAGTGAAAAATTTCGTTATAACTGCTCATAAACTGTTCATAAAATGAAAAGTTTTCGATTAATCCGAAATTCCGTACGTACTTCTCTGCGAAATGCAATTAGGAACATAACTTTTAAATTTGAGGTAAATCGAGTGAAAATTGTTGAAGTTATTTGTCACGCCAATTGGAAAAAAAGCTGTTTCGAGAAGTTTCGAGTAATCGGCTATTTTGTACACCGAAAAAAATATATATCTTTTCTAACAGCTTGATATTCATACTAAATAGATGTGTCATTCATTTTATGAGTGAATCACTTTTTCATACGAAAAAGAATTGTTCAATTCGCACATGATTTTATACCCGTTACTGTGGCCCAAGGCCTTAATAGCACACACTAGGACCGTCGAGTTTGTGCTCATTTGTTTTGTTATCGTGAGCACTTTTCATTACACATGGTAACGAGAGTCTGGTAATGGCGGTGGGAGGTGGGAACTGAAATTTCCTACTGGCAAATGGTACACGGAGAAAACAGGGGCCTCGATGTTTAGAATGAATACTATGCTTCTAAAAAAAATATCATTAAATATCAAAAAGTATTGAATGGAAGATAAAAATTGTAATTATGGTATAGTAATAATGAAGAAATTTAAATTTTAACCTACGATATGGCACGTACACTGACACAAGTAATACATTTTATTCGGCATATTGTGATTTTTTTGTAGTATTCAAAAAATATTTGGCCAACGTGATTGGAACAATTAGTTTCCAGTATTCTACAAAAAGTACGGTATAAAGAGTCACATTTTACTAATAATTGCGTAATATTTTTCGCTATACGCCGAAGATTTATGCTATGCGTATAGTGAAATCTATACATACACGAAGATTCACGCTATATGTATAGTGTATACGTATAGTGTACAGCATAATTAGCCTGATTCTAGCAGGAGCCCCGCTTCCGAATATTTACCGAAATGGCTTTTTTCAAATTTTTTGAGGATTTTTGCAGCCGGGTTGAAATTCCGAACTTTGAATTATCAGAACGCTCAAAACTCCGAAAATATACTACCCCAAAAAAAATTTACACGGAAGAGCAAAACTTCGAAAATCGGAGCACCGTCAAAATAATTCGGCTATAGAAGTTTTAAAAGTTTCAACATTTTCACTAAATCGACGAATTGTCAAGATTTTTTAAATTAAGAAGTAATTTCACGTCAATTTTGAAATTTGTCTAGACAACGTTATACGTTCTACATAATTTACTTATAATTTCTAAATAATTCTTCGATTTATTGAAAATGTTGAAACTTTTAAACCGTCTATGGCCGAATTATTTTAACAGTGTTAAGATTTTCGGAGTTTTGGTCTTTCGTGTAAAATTCCTTCGGAGTTTTGATCTTTCGGGGTACTATTCTTTCGGAGTTTTGAGCGTTCTGACCATACAAAGTTCAGAATTTCAACCCGGCCCCATCTTGAATTTCGGAACATTAAAATTCGGCATTTTGAACCGTCGGAGCATTTAAAGTTCGTAATTTCAACCCGGCCCCGGATTTTTCAAGACGTCACGCCAAAATTATCGATGCTAATAAAACATTACGAAAAACTCGCTTGCAACTAGGTATCGAGAGGCTCGAGCTTCTTGATTTTTTTCAAAGAGGACCTTTTGAGGGATCGTCACAGTGTAACGGGTCGAAAAATAGCTGATTTTCGCGATTTTTTTTTTCGATGGTTAAAATACGCTAATCAGTCTGATCTTTTATGTCAAATCAAAGCACTCATGAAAAACAGAAAATACATTTTTTAAAGTTAAAATTGTTTTTCACATTTTTTCACGCTTGAAAATGTCTTCGAAAAAAGGACTCCTCACGGTGTGTACACGGTTGTGGACGTAAAAATTACCTAAAACAAAATTTGTAAATGTTTATTAATCAGTATGAAATCCGGTATCTTGCTATGGTTTTTTTATAAATCGAAATTGACAAAATGGCGGCGTTTCGAAATAAAAAGTATCGAGTTCAGTCTTTTTTCGAGTTTTGCGTTTAAAAAAAACGAACATTAAAAAGAAGCTTCCATAGCAAGACAACGAATGGCGTGAAGCATGCTGTGTCAAAATTTGAGACGGATAGCTTGAAAACGCTTCCTTTGAGACTGTACATCGTTTTGAAAAACGACATTTCGAGAAAAAACGCGTCCGTCCGTGCCAAGTCTCACGCAGCTGGTCGAATCCCCTTTCCTGAGAAAGGCTGTAGCAACCGGAATAATTCGAAATTCGGCCCACAAATTGAACAGCATCTTTATAACCGTCTATACCATCGGATAATGCAAAAAAATTGATTTTTTGAAAATTTTGCACTGCTATGATCCCTTAACACTCAAAATCCATGCTTGAAAAGCTACTAAAAAATAAAAATGCAAGTTCAAGTTTACAAATCTATTTTTTGTAATTTTTCTCACATCCCACGGCTCTAATTCTATAGAGTTGGATTTTGCATCGTTGGAATGCAGTGAAAACTTATATTTCTCAATTCCTCTAATCCATTTGGACATATTTCGCCTACAAAAATCTCGCATCAATTTTCTAAGCTATTTAGCGATCTAACTATATAAATTTACAAATCAAAATATCTCGTATAATAACAAAAACAACGAAATTAAAAAGTAATAAAGGACTTTCGTTGCGTTCCAACGATGCAAACTTCGACATCACTGGATTCATACGGAGCAGCCAAAAATCCACCAAGTTAAAAATCTTCACCACGCGAGGTAATTTTTCGAAATGAGAAAACTTCGGCTAGCCACGTGGAAGTACGCGCGTTTTATCTTGTGATTCAACACAAAAGGAATAATAATCGTGGCACTGAGAAGCCGAGTGTATTGCGAAACCGAGTAATTCTTACGAATTGTGGAAACAAATAGTCAACCTTGAATTCGTTTCGCGTCAATTGATTGACCCCGAGAACTGATGGCAAGCCAAGCATTTCACTTAGCGAACTTCAGGAATGTTCTGTCTCGTCGAAATTCAATTCTGACGATGAGCCCACGCGCGATACTCATATGACGATTGATCTTCCAGGTTGGGCCCTTGCCGTGGTTGGCACCCTTCACCGACGAGGCCATCAAGGACTACGTGAAAGCCGGCAAAAAGCATTTTGTTCTCATACCAGTCGCATTCGTCAATGAGCATATCGAGACGCTTCACGAGATGGACATCGAGTACTGTCACGATTTGGGCAAGGAGGTAAAAAAAAACATCCCACAATACTGAATTAACCGAAACAAACCCGAACAGTGTGGCTTCTAGGAAAAAAATTCTCGTTCCAAAATAAATCAACAATCTATCGTGATAAATAATATAAAATAATCAATAATACATCATAATAAACAATATATCATAATAAGCAATACATGAAAATAAATAATATATCATAATAAATGGTATTATCATATATTATTTATATTATAATACTATTTATTTATTATACTAGCTATTATTTATATCATAATAATATTCATTAGGATCTTACGGGTGGACGACCCAAAAAACAGTTGTATTGACAAAAAAATTAATTTCCAAAGACTAAGATGATTGAAAAATCGATCGGAAATTTATTTTTAGTAAATAGTATATATAATAAAAAACAGTATATGATAATAAATAATATATGAAAATATAATATATTATAATAAATAATATATCATAATAAATGGTATATCATAATAAATAATATATCATTGGTGATGGAACTTAAGTGGTTATCGTTGGACGACCCAAGAATCGGCGTTATAAACAAAAATTAATTTCGAAAGAATAAGTCAGATTTTTGAAAAATCGTTTGGACATTTATTTTTAGTAAATAGTATATAAAAATCGATAATATATCATATATATCATAATATATCATCAATGATGGAATTTAAGGGGTTAGAGTTAGCCGACCCAAAAATCAGGGTTATTTAGAAAAAATAATTTCGAAAAGGCAAGTAAGATTGAAAAATCGTTTGGACATTTATTTTTATGTACATTAACAAAGTTGCGTACAAAATTTCATTAAAAAATATCAATAATCGAAGAAGTTATAAGCAATCTTGTGGAGAACCTTCTAACATGAGGGGTTCAACGGTGTACTTGATTTTGGCCACCCGGTTGATCTAAAACAAAACAAAAACAAGTTTTTGTTTTCAAAATAGATCATATTGGCTAAGCTTTAACTGAGGTTTTTTTATATTATAGTGTTTCAATCCTAAAACAAAATTCGATATTTTTTTATTTTTTTTTTCAGAAAAATGACATTATTGTTAATAACTAATGAAAAAATTTTAAGAAAAAAAACGTTGACCAAGACTAAATTACTATTACACTGAATAAGTGTACCAAATTTCAAATAAATCCGTTCATTGGATGTCGAGAAATCGTGTACACCGTTTTAAGAAATATAGTTTCGAGAAAAACGCGTTTAAGGGGCTATACCAGTGTTAACGCTGAAAGTTTGCGTGATTTTCCGGAATTTTTTGGAAGAAATGTACTCGATTGAATGTTTCGGGAAATTAAGAATATATTTCGCTATATTTGACCTATATTACATAATTTTTTCATAGAAAAATATTGAGATCCAAGCGACTTATGCGCTGCCTTCGGAGGCGCCAAAAAAAAAGTTCCTCCACTGCTGACATGATTCCGGCCGATTGAGTAGCTGAAACCGAAAAAGGAAAAAATGTCGTTAAACTGGAAGGTATTTCCTGTACAATGACGTAGTACTTTCGAAAAATATCAAAATCTAACAAAATAGCGTAGTTATGAAAAAAAGTCTGTTTTCTTACCCATAAAATGGTCATTTTTTTCAATGCCAAATCGTCAATTTTCATCCAATCAGAAATATCCTACGTCATTGTAGAGTAAATACATTCAAGAGTACTCAGTTCGAATTTCAAGTCAATCGGATAATTGCTCTTCGAGTTGCAATGTCAGCAAATTTGAAAAATCTCATTTCGAGAAAACACGTTTAAAGATTCAACTACCGATTTTTGCAAGATAAAATGATAGAGATACGGCCTTGAATTTTTTACAGGATATTCTTGAAAGTATAAACTGTCGGAAAAAGCAAAAAAAAATCGATTTTTTAAAAGTGCCACACTGGTATAGCGCCTTAAAGTTTCACTAGCAGTTCCATCGTTGTAATGATACGTGTATTTTCAATCTGCTATTTCTGCAGCTGATTTTTTCAAAGTTCGCCGTAGGCTGCCCCCTCAATTGCTACTCTTACAAGGATTTATCATTTTTTCTTCTCTGCAGTTGGGAATTCAGAATATACGGAGAGCGGCTGCGCCCAACGACCATCCCGTATTCATCGATGCCCTGACCGACATCGTTAGCAAGCATTTGAAGTCCAATCGGCCCTTGAGCCCGAAATTCTTGACCAGGTGTCCGCATTGCGTGAACCCAAATTGCGGTTTGAGCAAATCATGGTACTCCAAGATCTGCAGAGTATGAGATGACTCGAAGATGCTCCGATAACCGAGATGAACGATAGCCTTTTGTGAATTTATCCGAAGAATACGTACGCGTGTATACAAAGCGATATATTGGTTCAGTATTTGAATATTGCGAACAGAAAACGCATCGAATGCGCAAACATTTCGTATGATTCCTGAAATAATTTTATTTTCATTAAACAACGCACCATTACACTTTATCGAGAATTTTTCATGGAAAAAATGTGCTTTGCTGAAACATGTCGAAAATACAGTTTCGCAATACTATAAATATTTTTCTTCTTTTTTGATCATCGTCTCCATACGTATTAAAAGAAGAAAGCTAATTATTAAATTGAAAAACGCAACTTTTGGCGGCGTGCGAGCTAATGGGTTCCGCACGGTCACCCATTCGAGTATTGGCCTAATTACTCGTCGCCCCAATACCCTCGTCGGAAAAAAATATTAAAAATCGACCTGTTTTTAAACCTGGTTATTAAGGAGAGGGTAGGGGCTTCAGCGTGGAAAAAAAACCACTTCATTGCGAATCTTTTTTATCTATATGGATAGAGTCCATTTATTGAAACCTTTTGTACATTGTTAAGTGTCATTTCAAGAAGATTCCGTGAAATTTGTACGCGAAAATATCCACAAACAAGCCGGTGACGAAGCTTTTCCAAGAACGCCTTTGGAAAAACACGATTTGCGGTGTTCACTGTATCTCAGCTAGAAATTATCTGAAATCAAGTACCATTAAAATTTAGTCAAAGTATCATCAAATCCTCCCCCCAACGGTCTTTGATCATTTTTTTTTTTCGTTTCAAAATTTTTGGTCGCCATGTAAACCAAGAAGTGCTATTTTTCACGAAAAATTCCGGAATGTTCTTGAAATGACACTTAACAATGTACAAAAGGTTTCAATAAATTTACTCTATCCATATAGATGAGATAAATTCGCAAAAAAGTGTTTTTTTTTTCACGCTGAAACCGCTAGCCTCCCCTTAAGGGGAGGGTCCACTTTGAAAAATGCAAAAAATCGTTTTTTTTTTACTGTTTTCGAAAGTACATACGTGCAATCAGAGGGGATTTTGTACGGTGCAGATATTGCCGATTGAGTTTGGGTAAGAATTTTTCATAGTATAAACTTCAAACGCGTTTTTCTCGCAACAACGTTTTCAAAATCTAGCTCCATCGTATCTCTAAAACTAATAAACCGACTCTCTTGAAACTTGAACCACATATTGTAAACATGATTCGCAACAAGATGACCCTTGATGGTTTTAAAATTTTGATTTTTACTCTTTTTTTTTGCGATAAACTGCGGAAAAAACTGCGTTTTTTTTTACTTTTTTCGTTTTTCATGGGCCATTTTTTTATTTTTTGATAAAACTTTATATCCGAGGGTCATTTTGTAGCTGGTGTTATACTGAATCTAATGGACTTTGATTTTTTTGTTTCAGACAAGCCGTTGCCGAGTCGTGATGGAGCTACCTAGCTCGCCTATTTTTGAGGCGTTACGTTAAACTATAGTTTTTGTACTTAAAAATGAATAAAAATGAATTACATTAAAAAAAAAAAATGTATTTCAAGACTATTCATCAAGCCCAACGACTTTTATATTCATATCTTTTATAAAATCCTCAAAAAAAATCGCGAAAATAGCCCTTTTTGCTCGGCTCCAAAGTGGACCCTTAAGAATCGGCCTCCAAGCATACGCAGACTCGTTGAATGATTCCGAATGAATTTTTTGGGATAGATAAAATCAAGTTCAATCGTAATTTCTCCCCTACCCAGTATAACTTGCGAATAAGCGATCCAAGTAAAAGCGTCCAACGACGGGAATCTTGAAGAACCGAAGTCCGCGGGTATTTTTAAATCCTTTGATGGTTGCCGACGCGATAATTGCAAAGCCGTTTGGATATCCGCCAATTTAACCCCTTCGTTGACATTGACGCAATAGTGCGTCGAATAATTCCGTGCCCTGTGTGGCATTGACGCAATAGTGCGTCAACCTTTTTTCCCCTATTTAACTTGCTCTGATTTGAAATCGGAGCCTCACTCGGGGATTTTTGGGCTCGCTGAATCCGAATTGGAAGTCAAAATTTGTAAATTCAAAATGGCGGCCCCAATATGGGGGACAAAAATAAAAAAAACTACTCGATTTGGATGAAAATTAATACTCCGGGATTTTTGAGGTCGCTTGATACGAAGCTGAACTTTAAATTTGAAAATTCCAAATGTTCAGACTCATAATCAGTGACCTACACAACCTGTGAGTACCGAGTTTCATCTAAATCAATCTGTATTATTTGTATTTTCATTCGCCATATTTGTTCGTCATTGTGAATTTCTGAATTTTGAGTTCAGATTCGTAATCAGCATCCTCAAAAACCACAGAGTACAAGTTTTGAGGATAAAAAAAATTTCCTGCCATTTTGGGCACTTTTTTTCGAATTCTCTTTGCCAACGAAGGGGTTAAGGTATTCCTGTCGCGGAGGGCCGTATTTTGTGGGGGCATAAAGAGAGGCCTTCTGAATCATTGGTAAATTACAAGCGTTGCGGAAAGTTTCTCGATAAACAATTTCTCGAATACCATTACTCGATAACAATTGCCCGAATAAACAATTTCTCAAATACAATTCCGCGAAAACAATTTACCGAATAAACAATTTCCAAAATGAACAATTTCTCCACTAGAGTATCCCGAATGAACGATTCCTCAAATGAAACATTTCTCGAACAAATATTTTCGACGATTTTTTCGGGAACCAATTTTCTCCGGTTAAATTCTTCTTGGGGGGATTGTCTTTTTTTTTTCGCAAAATTTACCGCTTTTTGGGAATTTTTTTGTGAAGAAAGTATACAACGGAAAACTTGTGAAACTTGGCATATAGTTTTATTGATCTGTTTGCTACATACAACAAATTTTTTAAACAATTTCATCAAAAAATCCGCCTCCACCCCCCTCGACGCGCGATGGTCCTTTTTTGATGGTGTGCACGATTTCCCAAAAACTATTCAACCGATTGCCTTCAAATTTGGACAGAATGCTCAGCTGACATCCTTTTATCGTTTGATGAAGCAAAAAAGCAATACGTTTAATAGTTTTTTATTTATAACAAAAAATCGATCAATTTTTTTCGAAAAATCGATACTTCAAGTTCAAAACGTCACCAAATCGTCAATTTTTTTTTTCCCTTCATCGAACGATAGCTATATGTGTCTAAAGTAAAATGCTTTTTGGGTTTTTGTTGCAGGATGAACGTGAAGGCTGTAATCGTGCACACCATCAAAAAAGGACCATCGCGCGTCGAGGGGGGTGGAAGGCGGATTTTTTGATGAAATTGTTTAAAAAATTTTTTGTATGTAGTAAACAGATCAATAAAACTATATGCCAAGTTTCACAAGTTTTCCGTTGTATACTTTCTTCACAAAAAAATTCCCAAAAAGCGGTAAATTTTGCGAAAAAAAAGACAATCCCCCCTTAACGTTCCTGTTATTGATTTCGGCATTAGCAGGCACCAGAAATATACGTTTCCGCACTTAGCATAATGCAGAATCAACTGCGTGGACGTAGTGGGTTCTGACTCCTTGTTTTCTTTTTTCTTGAAAACATTGTTTTTATTTTATTTGTTTACGTTAAAAAAATGTTATATTTATACTTAACCCAAAGAAGCCCAAACAAAAAAATTCTCCATTCGGGATATTGTATTCGAGAAATTGTTCATTAGGCAAATTGTGTACGAGAAAATATACGTTCGATAAACTGTGTTCGGGAAATAATTCTTTCGGAAAATTGTATTAGAGAAATTGTCATTCGGGCAATTGTTTTCGAAGAATTTTCCGCAAACGAAATTACAGCGGTGCTTAATGAAAATAAATCACAATCAATTATACCCAACGATAAACTGGAATAAAAAAATTTGCGTACATTTAGTAAATTTAGACACTTTTACATTTTCTCTGCAAAGTCGCAGCTACGAGAATTCTTCTGCTAGTCACATTTTCCTAAGTTTTATCATTAATGTTTTCTTCAAACATTCGGTGGCCCCCTGTTTTTATTGTCGTTACGGAATCTAGAATTTTTTGCACGTGCAGTAATTTTTCGTTAAAAGTTTGGTAACTTGGCTTGAAATTTTACCAGCATACTGGGATGATTTTTTATTTGATTATAGACAAAAATCAGCTAATTGTTAAATAGTCGGGTTCATAAATTATGCCATTATCCTAATGGGAAGCGCCGTTGGTCGATGATTTTTAGGTTCGACAATTCGACACAAGTGCCAGAGAAGCGCCAAAGGATTGAATATTTTGGCGCGGTTGTGCGCATGCGCGTAGACACCACGCGTTTCCAGCGAACATAACCCTCTTCGTGATAGAGCGCCCCATTTCGATTTTACTTTTCTCTACTTTCTCGTATTCTGTTGCGGAAAATGATATCTCTTTGCATTTACTCTTTTTGCCATTCAAACTTCGATGTGTCATTTCCACGATCAGCTGTTCCACTTTTTGCCGACATTTTGTCATAACTACTCCTCTTTTTATTCCATTGAAACTGCAAAGACTTCGTAAGAAAAAGTTCGTCAAGACAACTCATTTTTCCTGTGCGGCGTAGTGAACCGGAAGTCTTAACGAAATGCACACTTTCCAAAGATGTTAACAGTTTCTTTCTGCGAATGTAGCTGCGAATTCGACGACCACTGTGGTCACAGATTAGACGCAACAATTTCGAAAAATACGCGCGCTGCAATTTGCTCTCGCGGCTGTGCGGTGAACAGTATGTGCAGGGCCGAAGTTAGAGTGTGGAGGCCCTGGGGCAACAACGACGTGGGAGGCACCCGATTATTTTCAAACGAAATGAATATTTCTTTTATAGTGCTTAAATAATTGACTGCGAAAAAACAAGATCTTTTTAAACAACATACACTACTTGAAATTAAGAAAGAAGGCGTTTCCTGACACCAGCTTAATTTGATTACAATAGTAATCTTTATCCATTTTTTCATGCGAATGATTTCACTTTTTTAGTGTTCAATTATACCGCTAAAGCCCATCTTACTGAATAAAGAGTCGCGGCGTGTCGTTGGTGCTCACAAGCAGTGGTGTCGAATCGATTTTTTTTTATTACTAAGCTTCAATACGTGATATGTAGCGCGATATAGTTTAATTATATACCATACACTACACATGAGTTGAACTTACCAATTTGAAAGTTTTTTCTCTTTTTATTTAAACAATTTTCGGGTAAACTATTTTTAGGTAAATCGTATTTACTGGCCGGTGTAAGCGTCTGGTGCCAAGTACTAAAAAATTCATAGGCGTTTTCTAGCAGCTGTAAAAACCAATGTAAGTAAACAAATATTGTTTTTCCGCATACATCGGCATATTTAAAAAAATGCATGTTTAACTCAATCCACATGGAATTAAAAAAATTATAATCCATAGGATATATTCTTTCATAGAGAATTCATCGTGTTTGGCGTTTTTCATTATTTTTCACAGAAATGCGCTTTAAAATTTTGTCAAGAAAGTGCTTCACGAAAGTGTGACCATTTTTTTTCTTTGTCAGATCTCCGAAGTTTTTTTTCCACTAAGCGTTGGGTTCTTGTACCCACATTTATGAATAAGTAACCTATTATTTTGAAAAGTTCGAAAAAAAGCAAATTACTATTCGAAAAAATATATAAAAAAGTAAAAGATTATAAAAAAAATAATTATAAATAAGTAAATCATGAAAAAAATTGTAAAGAAGCAAAACAAAATTTACTTTAAAATGTAAATTGTGGAGGCCCCTGTTGCCTCCCCTCGAATCCGGCCCTGAGTGTGTCATTTCGTCCCAGCAGTGCGGACGTCCGCACTCGCGCGTGTGTACGTGCACCCATACAGCGCTGTCTATGCGTCATCGTGCCGCATGCGCGCCGTTGCGCCTCCTCGCGCGGCGCACACACACACACCAGAACAGTGACGTTCCAAGATGTCGGAGTGCCACGCATAACTGGCCGGCAGGCAAACAAAAACATTGCGTCTGTTAGCCTAGGTTATGTATTCGGGCATATTCATTTGTCCGTACGCGCAGTGCACGCATCGCGAATCAGCGACAATTTCACCAATAAAATTCGCATTGCTCCGCAAACGTCATACGTCAAATACACCCAGCCATCCTCACACGCGTATGTCCACTCGCGTAACGAAGCAATGATACGAATTTTTGCACGCCACGTTGCCCGCACTGTTGTCAAATATCGAACAATCGAAATCGGCTCCTCGAACGACCTTGAACTTTCGCGTGTACATCGATCGCTATCAAGACTCCACGACGAGCAAAAAAAAATAACACGCGGTACAGCGCAGAGGGCTCAAAGTGGTGAATTTATTTGCGAATTCGGATAATTCCGCATTATTCGATTAAACTTGAAGTCGTTATGTTCCGAGAATTGGCAAAGTTAAAGCTGACCAACGGTGTTGCTAAGTTTTAGAGGTTAGGGAACTGTGAAAATGACAAACTTTCGTTTGTTGCTTGAGGCAACTCAAACTGGAGAGGAAGGTGCAACATGTAGAGCAGGAAGCGCAGATTGATGGTAAACTTAGGGTTTCAACTATACACTGCGTTCAACGAGAGAACGACTCACGGCCAAACCAGAGTTCGTCCGGTACGGTCAGATCCCGCCCAATCTTTACCCTCTCCACGTTGCCAAACGCGCTCTGCACCAGTGTGACGGCCGCTAGCAATCCCCACTACCCACGGGACGCTCAAAGTTGCGCGGCGCTGTGTCGTTCTCTCGTTGAACGCAGTATAGAACTGCCGGGGGCCGTCTATATACTACGTCATTGATGTTTTATTGCCCCCCCCCCCCCCCCGAAATCATCCTATCCAACTATCGTTATCATCATCCAAAGACCAACGCCCGCCCCCTATTTTAAAATTACGTAGTTTATCGACGGCGGCGAGTGAAACTTTAAGGAGTCTTCTCACTTTAGACGCTAAAGACGGCTATTTTCATAATTTTTTGATAGGTTTATATTATAGATATTGATATAAAAGTTGTTACACTTAATAGATACACTTTCGAAATACAATTAAAAAAATGTTTCTATGTATTTATGTAATCCAAACAAACTTTAAATGCGTTTTTCTCGAAACAACGTTTTTCGACTTGTGGATAAAATCTTCGAAACTGCTGAGTCGATCCTTATGAAATTTTAACCACAACTTTACAACGATAGCTATAGCGCATATCAAGGATTTTTTAAAATTTTGATAGTTACTTTTTTTTGTCAAGAACGGTGAAAAAACACGTTTTTATTTGTTTTTTCGAAAAATGTCCGCAATTTTGTTATTTTTGCATATATAAAAAGTCGTATGATATGCGCTATGGCCATAAACATCCTGATTTTTTTGGATTTGACCTTTGATTTTTTTTGTTTCGGATGATCCATCTCCGAGATTTCATCAAAAGCGCAGACCTACAATTTTTTCGCACATTTTTTTAACTACCATTTTCGTCTATAAATAGTGACTAAAATAAGTGAATAATTAAAAAAAGAAAGTATTTCGAGAGTGTATTTATTAAGTGTAATAACTTTTATATCAATATCTATAATATAAATCTATCAAAAAAAATCATGAAAATAGCCTTTTTAACGTCTAAAGTGACAAGACCCTTTAAACGCGTTTTTCTTTAATTTGTGTTTTTTTCAAAACGGTGTACATAAGTTCTCGACATCTATCGAACGAATTGACTCGAAATTTGGAAAACTTATTCAGTGTACTAGTAGTTTAGTCTTGATCGACGATTTTCTTCTCAAAATTTTTTTTGTCATTAGTTATTAACAATAATAGCATTTTCCCTCGAAAAATAATTTGTTTTTTTTTTTTCATAATTGAAACACCACAATGAAAAAAGCTCGGTCAAGTATTAGCCAATGTGATCGATTTTAAGGGAAAAAACGCATTTTTTTTAGTTCAATCGGGCGGCCAAAATCAAGTACACTGTTGAGCCCCTTACTGTTTAAAACTTCTTTCGTTATTAACATCTTTTAACTAAACTTGGTCTCTAACTTTGTTAATGTGCGTAAAAAAAATGTCGAAACGATTTTTCAATCATCTCACTCATTCCTTTAAAATTAATTTTTCCAAATAACCCTGACTTTCCTTGGTATTGAAGTTCACATTGTTGGCCTGCAACGAAAACATATTTTCTCCGTAGTGCCAATTTGTTTAGCACGTTAAGACTACAAAAATATCCGAAACGTTTTCGAGGATCCTTATTAAAAATCCATAACCAAAACCGGCAAAAAAGATCCTAGATAATAATCGAAACGAAGAAATGGAGAAAATCAAGAAGAATTTACATAGCACTTCAACGATGCAAACTTCAGCACCATGATTTTCGAGTCGCCCGAGGAGCCTAACGCCTCAATGAATCTTACAAGGAACATCACTTAAGGGGTTATATACAGTCAGGAGGCCCAAAAAGATCGATTTTTCAAGAATTTTTCTTGAGAAAACCTTTAAATCTATTGACGTAAAAAATTGTTCACATATTATGGTACTTTTAACTGTATTTTAACATTTTTTATTTGTAAAAATAATTATTTTGGAAGCTGCTATAGCTGAACTCCGGGAGCACCTCTGAAAAAGGCGTCTTGTGGTGGGCACGATATCTCTGGACTGGATCATCTAAAATGAAAAAAACCAAAAATATTTCGTTCATATAATGAATTATCTTGTAATTGATCGAAGGAATGAGCAAAATAATATTTTTTGACAAAATGGAGGCTTCTCAAAAAAAAAAAAATCGATTTTTGACAAAAATTAAAGCCTTAAATTTTTTATAAAATGGAAAATATTTATCGGTGAGAAAAAACCTTCGATTAATTACTAGAAAAATATATTTGCAAAGATTGTGTTAAAATTTGAGACTAATCGATTCAGTCGTTTCCGAGAAATCTTGCTCACCGACTTTAAAAACACGGTTTTGAGAAAAACGCGTTTAAAGTTTCAAATGCACTTTCGAACGTTCTGTCACGTCATTGCAAATGTGCGTGTAACTTCAAAAATATTCGCTGGATGGACAAGAAATTTTCTGTGTGGACTTAAATACATGTACATTACGAAAAAATTTCAAAAAAAATCGATTTTTCGAAAATGTCAACTCTATATAACCCCTTAAGTGTCCGACTTCGATTTAGTTGAAACTTATATAGGTGATAAATCATTGAAAAATATATGACACGTTTTTTTTTTATCGGCGGAAGGTAATTCTTTAGATAAGTGACTTTTACAAAAAATGAGCCTAAAAATTTTTGTTTGCTATTTTGTCATTTATTGGGTTATAACTTTGAAACCCTATAACTTTTTAGGGGGGGGGGGTGAATTTCATTTTTTCCCGACTGAATATCCTCATTTATAACCAAGGAATGAGAAAATAGCACAAAAAAGTTAGGTTATTTTTTCGGAAAAGTCACCTATTTAAGGAATTGTCATATTTTACAATTTGATTCAAATTTACACAGTAAATTCTTTGTCATATGCTGAATGCACCCACCAGATTTTAAATCGATTGTCTACGCCCGATCACGCACGAAATAGTGTGAAAAAAATGTTTAAAATATCACCAAAAACTGTCACATAACTCGGTACATTATGACAATTTCGATAATATTGAAGTTTGCATCGTTTGCAACGCAACGAAACTCTTTACCAGTCCAATTAATTTGGCAAATTTACGCCTCCAAAATCGCTTAAACTTTTTTCACGATCCTTTCTAGCGTTCCTCAGCCTAAATATGTAGGTAAATTTTTCGCACGATAACGAAAATGCGGCAATAGAAAAATAATGAATTTTTCGTTGTATTCCAACGATACAAACTTCAACATCGTCAATTTCGTCTCCCTTCACATTACGACAATTAGGCGTCTCCCTATGTTGAATGGTGTTTCTTCAATTGCAAATTTCACAAACACGGTGTAGACCATCGATTGAAAATTTACAGAGTGCATTCAGTATATGACAAAGAATTGACTGTATAAATTTGAGTCAAATGGCAAAAGATATTCGTTTCACGAACGCGAATATTTATCAATTAATTGGTTTTCGTTGATAAAATTTCACAGCCAAGTAACCGAACTTGTAACCAAAAATAACGACTCCAAAAATGGTTCCCTTTATATGGCGCGTTATGGAGATGACACGGTGGCTACATTTCAATCTGATAATTTATGCACTGAATAACTCTAGATGCCTAATATAAACTGGTCACACGTGTAAAAAAAGTCTAAAGATTCCGTAACGACAATAAGAACGGGGATCCCTGAATGTTTCAAGAAAACATCAATGATAAAACAGAAAAATGTGACTAGCAGAAGAATTTTCATAGTCAAGATTTTTCAGAGAAAGTGTAAATACGTCCAAATCTACTAAATTTACGCGATTTTTTTTATTCCAGTTTATCGTTGTGTATGATAATTGATTGTGACTTATTTGTATTAAGGGAAGTTTCTGCCTTGTTGGGCCAAAAAAAATGTTCGATTTTTTCACCAATTTTTTATGCGAAAAAGTATTAAATATAGAATGTTGATATTTGGTATGTTGACTAAGCGGTCTTTATTGAACATGAAAATATTTTTTCAAGTTTGTTTTAAACTTTGTACATTATTGTGTATAAGTTAAACTAGAATTATCCAAAAATATCAAAAAGTTTTCATTCAATGAGCAAAAAACTGCGAACATTTTTGAAAAAAAAACAAACTTCCTTCCGACCGCTCACTATTTTTTTATTTTTCAATTTTTCTTCTCGATTCTAGTTCAACTTATACACAATATTGTACAAAGTAAAAATATGTTTGATTTTTCAAGCTACTAGCCTTCACATTTCACCCAAAATAAGACTTTTTCCAAGCGTGGTAAAAATCGAAATTCGACCCTTAAGGGGGTGACAAGGGTTTTAAAGTTTGTATGAGACAACATATTTTTTGGTCAGATTTGCTTGAAACATGGCGTAAATGCTCTACAATACAGATAATTGAACACGTATTTCAGCATTTCCTGAAATTCGACCCTTAAGAGGGTTAAACGGGCGTGTTAAAGTTTTTATGAGACAACGTATTTTTTGTCAGATTTACTTGAAACTTGGCATAAATACACTAAAATACAAATAATTAAACATGTATTTCAGCAATTTCTAAAATTTAACCTTCAAGGGGTTTAACGGGAGTATTAACGTTTGTATAAAAAAACATTTTTTGACCAGATGTACTCAAAACCCACCAAATTTGTTTGATATATAACACTATATGATTTCCTCGCTGTTCGGTGCATGTAGACAGTCAAGTATTACTTTTAACCCCTTAACTGTGTTTGTTTGGGTTGGCATAAATGCATAATATTCGTATTGGGGTGTATTTATACCAAGTTTCAAGCAAATCTGACCAAAAACTATGTTGTCCCCTATAAACATCAAAACCCCCATTCCACCCCCTTAAGGGT